>OY288291.1:37884021-39084021 GCA_958450335.1 Hibiscus tridactylites | reverse complement strand
ATCGAAATGGTGTGTAAAACCCTCACCCAAATTAAAGTGTAAAACCTATGTTTGATTTTGATATAATTAGATCTTTAAGGATCAATTTGTAAAACTTAAAATTGTTTTTATAAGTCCCTTAATAAGTTTCAAAACACCAACACTTTAAAACTGATTTGTAAAACTCAAACTCAAAATATTTTCTAAGTGTTCCAAGGCAAAACCATTGAAAATCGTTCAGGTGTATCGATACACTACCAAACGTATCGATACCTTTTTTCCAAACTTGGTTACTGTCGGAACACGTATCGAAACGGTAAACCCTCGTTTCGATACGCCCCTGTGTTAAAATTCAAAGAGTTTGAATAGCATATCGATACCCTAAACCCTCGTATCGATACGGGCTTTATGATTTTTAAATATTAAGTCGGTTTAAAAAATATGACCGTTGGTGTCAGTTGGTTGGTAACCAAACTTTAAAAGGTCGTTGACCCGTATCGATACACCTAACCCCCGTACCGATACGGATATCGACAGTGAGCTAAGTTCAGAAAAAGGTATCGAAACGGCCCTTACCGTTTCGATACCCCGTACCGATACGCTTACGCGCGTATCGATACCCCTTATTTATTGCACACAACGGCTCTTTCTTTTCTGAGACAGGTACCGATACACCTTTCCGTGTACCGATACTGGTAGCTGCAGAAGTGCATTTATGGTGGTAAGAGAGGGTTCCAACGGCTCAATTTATGTTCCCAACCACAAAAACGGCTAGAAATCAATGAGGAGGTATAAAAGACACATCCAAAAGCTACAGCAACAACCATTGATCTTCAAGAAAACATCAATTCATCAAATCCAAGCAATTGTGCAAAAATTCCTACTTGTCTAGAAACCCCAATTGTAATTTTCATTCTTATCTTGTTCAATTGGGTTGAGTGCTTGTAATTGGGCTATCATTTGTATTGAGAGATACCTTATTAGCCAACAAATTTCTTTGTTCATTTGTGTGAGGATTGGGTTGAATTTTGGGTAGAAAATTCAACCGATATTGTAAGGGTTGCCTCCTTAGCCTAGAAAAAGGGGAAGAGCAATTAGTGGAATTGTTGCAAATCCTTAGTGAAGCTAAGGTAATGGATGTAGAGTTCATTTGGAACTTGAACCACTCTAAATCCCTTGTCTATTATTTTTAATTTGCAATTTCCACCACAAAACCTTTAAATTTCCAATTCACCCCCCCTCTTGGTTTATATTGATCTTTTGATCCACTCAACAATTGGTATCAGAGCCTACCTCTTTGAGGATTAACAACCACATGAGGAGTTCCTTGGAAGAGTGTGATCATCAAAATATCAAGAGATGGCTTCAACCTCCGGTTCGGGCATGTACGAGTCACAATCCACTACAAAGCCTCCTTTCTTCAACGGTGATAACTATTGTTTTTGGAAGAATAGAATGCGTCTCTTCATCAAGTCAAATGACTATCTAGTGTTGGATGTCATTGAAGATAGGCCATATATTCCATTGAAGCAAGATGGTGAAGGCAAGATGGTTTTGAAAAAGAAAGTGGAGATGAGTGAAGAGGAGAGGAAAAAGATTCAAGTCAATGATAAAGCTCTCCACATGCTATTTTGTTCTTTCGGTCCGGACATCTATTCAAAGGTCTCATCAATTGAAAGTGCCAAATAAGTGTGAGACACTCTTGAGACTACTTATGAAGGCACCAACGATGTTAAAGAAACTAAGATTGGAATTCTCAATCTTAGTTATGAAAATTTCAAGATGGAGCCCGATGAGACGGTGTCAAAGATGTTTGATCGTTTCTCCACGATTGTCAATGGGCTAAAGGGCTTTGGAGAGATCATACCGGAAGACAAGCTTGTCCGGAAGCTAATCTATTCACTTCCCGAGTCTTGGGATGGGAAGAGAACCGCTATCATCGAAGCAAAGAATTTGAAAACTTTGAAGCTTGATGAGCTTGTGGGTTCTCTCCTTACTCATGAGATCATGAAGCAAGGAAGGGAAGATGAGAAGAAGAAAGAAGAGAAAAGGGTAGAGAAGCTTGAGGTTGAGAAGAAGAAGAAGATGGGAATAACTCTCAAGGCTAAAGCTTCACAACATGATGAGAGCTCATCTAGTGAGGAGGATGAACTTGAAGAATTGGCTATGATAGCCAAACGATTCTCACGTTTTATGAGGTCCAACCGGGGAAGAAAAATCCAAAGGAAGATGGACTTCAAAAGCAAGAACAAAGAAGAAGGAAGGGATCCTATCATTTGCTTTGAGTGCAAACAACCCGGCCACATACGTTCGGAGTGCCCTCAACTCAAGAAGAAGGGCTTTGAGAAGAAGAAGAAGCTCAAAGCCAAGCTTGCTACTTGGAGTGATGAGGAGTCATCGGAGGATGACGAACAAGAAGTGGCCAACCTTTGCCTCATGGCACTTGAGGAAGATTCCTCCATGGTAACCTCTAACTCATCTATTTTAGATTTTGAAGAATTAAATGATGCATATGATGAGTTACAAGAGGTATATGATGAATTAGTTGAGAAATATAAGGAGTTGATCATTAGGAATAAAAAGATTATTCTAGAATTAAATGAGAAAAATGACTCACTTACTCAAGCTAATTCAAAATTTGAGAAAAAGATATTAGGATTAAAAGATGAACTAAAATTCTTTCAAGATGAGAATGTTGATCTTAATAATCTTTTGTCTCAATGTAATAGTGAACACCAAAAGGTGTTAAATGAGCTTAAAAAGTCTTTGAAAAATGTTGGTAGTGTCAAGCATGAAATAGGTGAATCCTCTAGAACACACCAACCTAAGAAAAAGACTAACTACTACAAACAAGGTAGCTACCCTAGACATAGTAGAGCTAAAAGAATTAGAAGTGTATGGGTTCCTAAGGAACTTGTAAAATCTAATAATATTATTGCTATGTCATCTTGGATTCCTAAGGAAACCAATGTTTTGGGAGCTAACACTCATGGACCCAAAATGATTTGGGTACCAAAAACAAAAGCTTAATATCTTTGTTTGTAGGGGAGCATTGCTACAAGGCCAAAGCACAAAGTCAAAACTCATGGTACCTTGATAGTGGATGCTCGAGGCACATGACCGGAGACAAGAGTAGATTCATGGATCTAAAGCCAAAAAGTGGAGGAGTAGTAACATTTGGTGACAACTCCAAAGGCCACATTAAAGGTATTGGCTCCATAGGTAATCACTCTACTATTCTCATTGAAAATGTCTTATATGTCGATGGTCTTAAACACAATTTATTGAGCATAACTCAATTGTGTGATAAAGGATTTAATGTTTTATTTGATAAAAATGGATGCAAGATTGTAGACATTAAATCTAATAATATTATGCTCATAGGTCATCGCATAGGGAACATATACATGGTGCATCTAGATGACATTCATACATCTCATGCATGTTTAGTTGCACAAAATGAAAATGATGCATGGTTGTGGCATATGAAGCTAGGACATGCTAGCATAAGTGTTTTAGAAAAACTAGTCTCTCTAAATCTAGTTAGAGGTTTACCCAAGATAAAATTTTCAAATGATAAAATTTGTGATGCATGCTCAAAGGGTAAACAACATAGGTCTTCATTTAAATCCATTAATGATGTTTCTACTAGTAGATGCTTACAACTAATCCATATGGATTTATTTGGGCCAATTAGGACTATGAGCTTGGGTGGTAAGTCTTATGCTTTTGTACTTGTTGATGATTTTTCTAGATTTACTTGGGTTCTCTTTTTAAGTACTAAAGATGAGGCTTTGGAAAAATTCATCACATTTTCAAAATTAACCCAAAATGATCTTGAACTAAAAATTTCACATATTAGAAGTGATCATGGAACCGAGTTTCAAATTTTGGGGTTTGAAGATTTTTTAAATGAAAATGGTATTAGCCATAATTTTTCGGCTCCTTGAACTCCTCAACAAAATGGGGTAGTTGAGAGGAAAAATAGAACTTTACAAGAAATGGCTAGAACTATGCTTTGTGAAAACAATTTACCTAAATATTTTTGGGCGGAAGCCACAAACACCGCTTGCTATATTGTAAATCGAGTAATGATTAGGCCAATTTTAAAGAAAACACCTTATGAGATTTTAAAATCTAAAAAGCCTAACATTAGCTATTTTCACCCTTTTGGTTGCAAGTGTTTTGTTTTAAATAATGGAGAAGACAACTTAGGTAAATTTGATGCAAAAAGTGATGAAGCTATTTTTATAGGTTACTCTTTAACCTCTAAAGCCTATCGAGTATTTAACAAAAGAACTTTAGTAGTAGAAGAATCTATTCATGTTGTATTCGATGATAACCTCTTTCCTAGGAAGGATTCTTGTGATGATGATGATGTAGGAATCATAAATGCCTTTGATGGAGGACAAACTTCAAAGGAGGATGAGATTCCAACAAAAGAAGAGGACGCACAAGATCCACCTCTTGAAGCCTTGAAGGACTTGGCTATTGAGGAAAAGGAAGTGAGCTACCCAAGGGAGTTGAACTATGTCAAAGATGGTGAAATCTTGGGTGATCCATCCAAGGGGGTAACCACTCGTTCTTCTCTTAGATTAATGAATCATGTTGCATTTATCTCATGCATAGAGCCTAAAAATATTAAAGAAGCATTGAAAGATGACTTTTGGATTATGGCTATGCAAGAAGAGTTAAATCAATTTGAGAGAAGTAATGTTTGGACATTAGTTGATAGGCCTAGTAATCAATCTACAACAGGAACTAAATGGGTCTTTAGGAACAAGCTAGATGAGAGTGGTAACATTGTGAGAAATAAAGCTAGACTAGTAGCACAAGGTTACACTCAAGAAGAGGGAATAGATTTTGATGAAACCTATGCACCCGTAGCTAGAATAGAAGCCATTAGGATGTTGCTTGCATATGCATGTTATCATAATTTCAAGCCTTTTCAAATGGATGTTAAAAGCGCATTTTTAAATGGTTTTATAAATGAAGAAGTGTATGTGGAACAACCACCGGGTTTTGAAGATTCAAAATTTCCAAATCATGTTTTCAAACTTACCAAGTCTCTTTATGGTTTAAAACAAGCTCCTAGAGCTTGGTATGAAAGACTTTCAAATTTTTTGATTGAAAAAGGTAAGGTGGACACTACACTTTTTATAAAAATGTATAAAAATGACATCTTAGTAGTTCAAATTTATGTTGATGATATTATTTTTGGTTCTACTAATGAATGTCATTGTCAAGAGTTTGCTAAGTTAATGCAAGGTGAATTTGAGATGAGCATGATGGGGGAGCTCTCATTCTTTTTGGGACTCCAAATCAAGCAAAAGAAGGATGGCACCTTCATCAACCAAGCAAAATACATAAAGGATATGCTCAAGAAGTTTGGCTTGGAGAATGCAAAGCCTCAAGCCACTCCTATGAGCTCATCTACAAAGCTTGACAAAGATGAAGGAGGTAAGTGTGCTGACTCTAAGCTTTATCGTTCTATGATTGGATCTTTGCTTTACCTTACCGCAAGTAGACCATATATCTTGTTTAGTGTTTGCTTGTGTGCTAGGTTTCAAGCTAGTCCTAGAGAGTCTCACCTTATAGCCGTTAAGAGAATCTTTAGATACCTTAGAGATACTCCTTGTTTAGGTCTTTGGTATCCTAGAGACTCTACCTTCAGCCTTCATGCTTACTCGGATGCGGATTATGGGGGTTGCAAAATCGATAGGAAAAGTACTTCGGGAACTTGTCAATTCTTAGGTAGTATGCTCATATCTTGGTTCTCTAAGAAACAAAATAGTGTAGCCTTATCTACCACCAAAGCCGAGTACATATCCTTAGGGAGTTGTTGTGCTCAAGTCCTTTAGATGAAGCAACAACTCTTAGATTATGGAATTAAAGTTGAAACTATACCCCTAAAATGTGACAACACTAGTGCAATTTGTTTAACAAAAAATCCCATCCAACACTTTAGAACCAAACACATAGAAATAAGGCATCATTTCATTAGAGATCATGTCCTTAAGGAAGATGTGGTTATAGAGTATGTAGACACCTTGAATCAATTAGCGGACATATTTACAAAACCCTTAGACAAAGAGCGTTTTTGGTCCCTTAGGAGAGAGTTAGGTCTAGCTAGCCTATCTTGACCTTTTAGGACCTCTTTTGTTCTTAAACATGCTTGATCTTATGAAATGCCATGTTTGTATGCTTAGACTCCTAATTTCATCCATGCCTATAGTTAGGGGGAGTATGCTTCTGTTGAAATATGCTTAGAACTGCCCATTCATCATTTGCATACCTTTAGAAGATGTTAAGTTCGAGCCTTTGGTTGTTCTTTGAACCAAATATGCATTTCTGGGCATCCAGTATCGATATGGCTCTACGCGTATCGATACCTGTTCTTCATTCTGTTTCCCAGAATTTTCTTCGCTTCACGGGTATCGAAACGATTAATCTCGTATCGATACAGGTCGTTTCGATACGGACCCCTCTGTTTCGATACGACTTTCCAACGGGCATTTTTGCGGAAAAAACAATTTTATCCCCGTATCGATACACCCTCAGGCGTATCGATACTCAACTGCGCTGATGGCATTAAATTTGGCTTTTAATGAAATTAACTTTTACCAAAATTCAAACTCTTCAAAACCTAAAAACCCTAGCCGATTTTGCCTATAAAAAGGCCCTTCCTCCTTCATATTTTTCACACCTCAACTCAATTCTAAAAGAGTTTTTGAATCAAGCAAGGCTTTGTGCTTTCTCTTTCTCTTTCTCATATTTGTGCTAGTTTTTCTTCAATCCTCCAAGTTTCTATCAAGGTAATCTCTCTTTTTCTTTTTCGATTTTTTTTGTTTTGTTATTTTGTTTCATTTTTTTTCAAAACCTTTGTTTTCTTCAAAATTTTTCTTGAAATTTTTCGCAAATTTTTTCCCTTGATTTTTACTCAAATTGAAGAAATCCTTTTTGCTTAATCTCTCTTTTAGATCATGGCACCAAAAGAACCTTCGAGGAAGCGTACAAGGGTTTCCCAAGCCGGTGAATCTTCCACCCTTGGAGCGATTGCTAGTCCAAACTACTCAATCATCTATGAGCAATGCTTTGATGGCAATTCGGGTCTAACTCACTTTCGTCAATATGAGAATTATAAGATCCGTGCCGAAAGGGTAATCTTCGTTCCTTTTCTCGACTCCGAGCGTTTTAAGTTTGAATATCTACCTTTATTTCGTCGATGGAACTTCATGGATTTCATCTCTATTCCCGATTTTTTCTATTTTATGCACCTATGCTTTATGTTCTTAGGATTAAGTTTGTTTTAGGATTAAAACCTATGCTTTGATTTCTTTTTTGCTTTTGTTTGGATTTCAAGTATGTTGCTATAATGAATAAAATTTATGTTGCTTATTATACCTTTGATTTCTTTATGCACTTAATTGTCACAAAGATTTTTTGATCTAACAAAAAGGGGGAGAAGAAACTAGCTCACACTTCAAATATTTTGATTTTAATTCAAAGGTTGCCAAACTTATATTAAGGGGGAGTTAACCTTGTAAAGTTTTTCAAAAATATAAAAAATTTTAAGTTTTAGTTTTGTTATATCAAAAGAAGAGATTGTAAAACCTATGTTTGATTTTGATATAATTAGATCTTTAAGGATCAATTTGTAAAACTTAAAATTGTTTTTATAAGTCCCTTAATAAGTTTCAAAACACCAACACTTTAAAATTGATTTGTAAAACTCAAACTCAAAATATTTTCTAAGTGTTCCAAGGCAAAACCATTGAAAATCGTTCAGGTGTATCGATACACTACCAAGCGTATCGATACCTTTTTGCCAAACTTGGTTACTGTCGGAACACGTATCGAAACGGTAAACCCTCGTTTCGTTACGCCCCTGTGTTAAAATTCAAAGAGTTTGAATAGCATACCGATACCCTAAACCCTCATATCGATACGGGCTTTATGATTTTTAAATATTAAGTCGGTTTAAAAAATATGACCGTTCAGTTGGTTGGTAACCAAACTTTAAAAGGTCGTTGACCCGTATCGATGCACCTAACCCCCGTACCGATACGGATATCGACAGTGAGCTAAGTTTAGAAAAAGGTATCGAAACGGCCCTTACCGTTTCGATACCTCGTACCGATACGCTTACGCGCGTATCGATACCCCTTATTTATTGCACACAACGGCTCTTTCTTTTCTGAGACAGGTACCGATACACCTTCCCGCGTACCGATACTAGTAGCTGCAGAAGTGCATTTATGGTGGTAAGAGAGGGTTCCAACGGCTCAATTTATGTTCCCAACCACCCAAACGGCTAGAAATTAATGAGGAGGTATAAAAGACACATCCAAAAGCTACAACAACAACCATTGATCTTCAAGAAAACATCAATTCATCAAATCCAAGCAATTGTGCAAAAATTCCTACTTGTCTAGAAACCCCAATTGTAATTTTCATTCTTATCCTGTTCAATTGGGTTGAGTGCTTGTAATTGGGCTATCATTTGTATTGAGAGATACTTTATTAGCCAACAAATTTCTTTGTTCACTTGTGTGAGGATTGGGTTGAATTTTGGGTAGAAAATTCAACCGATATTGTAAGGGTTGCCTCCTTAGCCTAGAAAAGGGGAAGAGCAATTAGTGGAATTGTTGCAAATCCTTAGTGAAGCTAAGGTAGTGGATGTAGAGTTCATTTGGAACTTGAACCACTCTAAATCCCTTGTCTATTATTTTTAATTTGCAATTTCAACCACAAAACCTTTAAATTTCCAATTCACCCCCATCTTGGTTTATATCGATCTTTCGATCCACTCAACATAAAGCCCATTTCGAAACAGTCAAGTCTGTCGTGAAACATTTTGTCTTTGTAAATGGTCGTTTCGAAACGCCTAGGGGTGTTTTGAAACACCTGGGTGGTTTTGTAAAGTTTGGCTTTAGAAAACACTTCAAAACCTCTTTAAAAAATCATCGAACATATTTTTAAGTTGTTTGAACTTAAAGGAACTTTTTAAATCTCTACAATTTAGTCCAAAACTATTTTTCAATTATTATATCAAAACATTAGTTCTTCAATCTCCCCCTTTTTGATATAATAGAACCAATTTTGAAAAATTGTTTGGGATTCTCCCCCTTTATTAAAATACATTTTGAATAAGAGAATTGATGTTCAAAATCAATTAAGGCTCCCCTTACTCATTTGAAAAATCAATTTTTCAAACCATTTCTCCCATTTTTTGTTATATTAAAAAGTCTTCAAATAACTTTATGTTCAAAATAACTTAGGAGGTAAAAAATGACAAAAATAAGAATTTTGGTTTTAAAATTGGCTCCCCTTACTCAAAGCACCATCAAAAGATGTTAGTCCAGCACATGATGTTGGGTTTGTACGTGCTCGATTTCCTTCAACCGTTCTAGCTCGCCAAGTGTGGAGAAGTTGGATTATTTAGGTGTTTTAGTGGGAGGTGAAAATAGGCAAATGACACAAGGAATTATAGTGGTTCAACCTTCTAACCAAGGTCTACATCAACTACCTTAGCTCCCCACTAAGGATTTCAACAAATTCACTCTTGAATTTCGTCCCCTTTTTCTCGGCTTAGGAGGAAATCGTTACAATGATTAAGCTAACTACCCTTAGCTTAATCAAACACTCTCTTACAAGAGAAATTCTTAAGCAAACTTGAAATCCCTCTAATAGGTATTTGTTTGCACTATAAAGCTCTCACCCAAAACCTAAACACTTGAGAAAATTTAACAATATTTAGCTCACTAGTGTTGTCTATACAAGAAATGGACAATTTAAGCTCTAAGACAATTTCTTGATCATAGTGTTGTTGACAACTGAAGCATTAGTCTTCTCTTGATGCTTGGAGGTCCCTCTTATACTCCTAATTGAGTTTGTAGTCGCCGAGGACCGTTGGGGATGTTTTGGAGCCGTTGGAGACTTTATTTCCCACCGTTAATATTGTTTTGCAATTGTCCGTTTCGAAACACTCGACCCCGTTTCGAAACGCCCTTGTTTAGAACTAGCCATTGGAGGCTGAAAAAGTCAAGTTGGTTTCGATACCAGCAAGGTGGTTTCGATACCGCTAGCACTGCATCTGGGTTTTGTTTACTAGAAATGGTGGTATCGATACGGATCAAGGTGTATCGATACGGGCCTTGTAAAAATGATATTTTGGCCATTTAAAAAGCGTTTTAGACATGTTAAAAACCAATGAAACCATTTCAAACATATTTTCAAGTTGTTTGGACTTTAAATAAGTTTTCAAAATATTCAAACAAGTCCAAAAACATTTTTCAATTATTATATCAAAAATTAGTTCTTCAATCTCCCCAATTTTGATATAATAAAACCAACTTGAAAAATTGTTTGGGACTCTCCCCCTTCAAGTTTAAAAATGTGAATAAGAGATGAAAAATTGAAAAGTAAGTAAAGCTCCCCCTTATTCATTTGAAAATACAATTTTTTAAACCAAACTCTCCCCCGTTTAGTTATATCAAAAAGAACTTAAATGACTTTAAGTTCAAAATAACTTAAGAGGTTAAAAAAATTGACACAAATAAGAATTTTGGTTTTAAAATGGCTCCCCTTACTCAAAGCATCATCAAAAGATGTTAGTCCAACACATGATAATCTATTTGAATTAAAAGAAAATAAATCAAATTAAACAATTAAAAACAACTAGATTTTACCAACACTTGAACTTCAAGGGAGGATGTGAAGCCTTCCTTCTTCAAGTGTTCTTCCTTGTGTGCATGGAGCTCCCCCTCAATATTTGATTTGCTGGTCAATGTCCATCACACCTATCATAAGATAATCAAGTATTTTTTGGTATCCAAATTGCTTTGGATCCATAGACGTTAGTAGCACAAAATTTAGTCCCCTTAGGAATCCATTTTTCAATTTCATCCTTTTTAGTTGAAGTGGTTAGTCTTTTTGGGACCCAAATACTTTTAAAATATTTTCCATTTATAAATCTAGGGACACTAGATTGTCTTACATAAAAATTTGATTTTCCAAAATTATTTTTCTTTTCAAGCTCTTTGGAAATTAATTTTTTTTCTTCTTGAACTTTATGAAGCAAATTTTGTAAATCAAAACATTTTTGTTCAAACTCATGGAGTTTTGCTTCAAGTTAAATTTTGGTTTTAGAAATCAAATCATTTTAAATTTTCAAATTTGAAATCACTTTCTTGTTTTTCAAAATGTGATCTTTAAACTCTAAAACCAAATAATCATAGGCATATTGTAATTCATCAAAAGAATATGAATATGAAGTAGATGAATTAGAAGTTACCCTTGAATCTTCTTCGATGGCCATAAGGGAAAGGTTGGCTTGTTCACCGTCGGTGGAGTCTTCATCACTCCAAGTAGCTACACATGTCTTCTTCTTATGGCTTGAAGTGTTTACCCTCTTCTTCTTCATAGATTCACGTTCTAGTTCTTTCATAGATTTCTTCATGAAATGGGCATACTTATTGAAAAGATGAACTATCTCTTCTTCTTCATCCTCCTCCTCGCTTATATCAACATGGTTGCAGTTGGAGGTTTTGAGAGCCATGGCATTTGCATGGATGCCTAGCTCTATGATCTTCTTCTTCCCCATCTTTCTTAGCTCTTCCTTCTTCTTCTCCTCTTCTTTGTCTTTCTTCATAATTTGGTGAGTGAGAAGTGACCTCAAGAGTTCATCAAGCTTCAAAGTCTTCAAATTCTTAGTTTTGATGATGGCGGTCCTCTTTGAGTCTCATGACTCAGAAGAGAATAGATAAGCTTTCAGACAAGTTTTTCTTTCGGGATGACTTCTCCATAACCCTTGAGTCCATTGGTGATGGTGGAGAATCGGTGGAACATCTTCTCAATATCCTCTTCCGGATCTATTTTGAAGTTTTCATACTCTAGGTTGAGGAGGCCGATCTTGGTCTCCTTTACTTAGTTTGTCCCCTCGTATGTAACTTTGAGCTTGTCCCAAACTTTCTTAGCATTCTCGCAAGAAGACATCTTCTCGTTTATGTTGAGGCTAAGTGCACAAAAGATGAAGTGCAAAGCCTTGTAATTTAGCTCCATCTTCTTACGATCGCCAGCACTCCACTCCGCCTTGCTGTTTTTTGGTACGAACGGGCCATCTTCAGTGATATCCCAAAGCTTGTACTCTTTGGATTTGATAAAGAACAACATCCTTGTCTTATAAACATAATTGGTCCCGTCGAAGAAGGGTGGCTTGTCGATGGTTTGGGCCATTCAGCTGGTTGCTTGAGATGTTGATCGAACTTGCCGGATCGCCTCAATAGGGTGTTAATCCTCTTTAATTGAGCCAAGCTATGATACCAATTGTTGGGTTTTTACGTGCTCAATTTCCTTCAACCGTTCTAGCTCGCCAAGTGTTGAGAAGTTGGATTATTTGGGTGTTTTAGTGGGAGGTGAAAATAGGCAAATGACACAAGGAATTATAATAGTTCAACCTTCTAACCAAGGTCTACAACCACTACCTTAGCTCCCCACTACGGATTTCAACAAATTCACTCTTAAATTTTGTCCTCTTTTCTCGGCTTAGGAGGAAATCGTTACAACGATTAAGCTAACTACCCTTAGCTTAATCAAACACTCTCTCACAAGAGAAATTCTTAAGCAACTTGAAATCCCTCTAATAGGTATTTGTTTGCACTATAAAGCTCTCACCCAAAACCTAAGCACTTGAGCAAATTTAACAATATTTAGCTCACTAGTGTTGTCTATACAAGAAATGGACAATTTAAGCTCTAAGACAATTTATTGATCATAGTGTTGTTGACAATTGAAGCATTAGTCTTCTCTTGATGCTTTAAGGTCCCTCTTATACTCCTAATTGAGTTTGTAGCCGTCGAGGACCGTTAGGGATGTTTTGGAGCCGTTGAAGACTTTATTTCCCACCATTAATGCTGTTCTGCAGTTGTCCGTTTCGACACACTCGACCCCGTTTCGAAACGCCCTTGTTCAAAACTAGCCGTTGGAGGCTGAAAAAGTTAGGTTGATTTCGATACCAGCAAGGTGGTTTCGATACCGCTAACCCTGCATATGGGTTTTGCTTACTGGAAATGGTGGTATCGATACAGACCAAGGTGTATCAATATTGGCCTTGTAAAAATGATATTTTGGCCATTTAAAAATCGTTTTAGACATGTTAAAAACTTATGAAACCATTTCAAACATATTTTCAAGTTGTTTGGACTTTAAATAAGTTTTCAAAATATTCAAACAAGTCCAAAAACATTTTTCAATTATTATATCAAAACATTAGTTCTTCACATGATAATCTAGTTGAATTAAAAGAAAATGATTCAAATTAAACAAGTAAAAAACAACTAGATTTTACCAAGACTTGAACTTCATGGGAGGATGTAACCTTCTTCAAGTGTTCTTCCTTGTGTGCATGGAGCTCCCCCTCAATATTTGGACTTGTTGATCAATCTCCATCACACCTAACATAAGACAATCAAGTAATTTTTGGTATCCAAATTGCTTTGGATCCATAGACATTAGTGGCACAAAATTTAGTCCCCTTAGGAATCCATTTTTCAATTTCATCATTTTTAGTTGAAGTACTTAGTCCTTTTGGGGCCTACATATTTCTAAAAACTTTACCATTTACAAATCTAGGGGTACTAGATTGTCTAACATAAAAGTTTGATTTTCCAAAATTATTTTTTTTCAAGTTCTTTGGAAATCAAATTTTTTTCTTTTTGAACTTAATGAAGCAAATTTTGTAAATCAAAACATTTTTGTTCAAACTCATTGAGTTTTGCTTCAAGTTCAATTAATGTTTTAGAAATCAAATCATTTTGAATTTTCAAATTTGAGATAATTTTCTTATTTTTCAAAATGTGATTTTTAAGTTCTAAAACCAAATCATCATAGGCATCTTTTAATTCATCAAAAGAATATGAACTTGAAGTAGATGAATTAGAAGTTACCCTTGAATCTTCTTCGATGGCCATAAGGCAAATGTTGGCTTGTTCGTCATTGGTGGAGTCTTCATCACTCCATGTAGCCACATATGCCTTCTTCTTATGGCTTGAAGTGCTTGCCCTCTTCTTCATAGATTCACGTTCAAGTTCTTTCATGGTTTTTTTTCATGAAAGGGGCACACGTCTTGAAGAAATCAACTATCTCTTCTTCTTCATCCTCCTCCTCTCTTGTATCAATATGGTTGCACTTGGAGGACTTGAAAGCCAGGACATTCGTATGGATGCCTAGCTCCATGATCTTTTCTTCCCCGTCCTTCTTATCTCTTCCTTCTTTTCTCCTCCTCTTTGTCTTTCTTCATAATTTTGTGAGTGCGAAGTGGCCTTATGAGTTTGTCAAGCTTCAAAGTCTTCAAATTCTTAGCTTCGATGATGACGATCCTCTTTGAGTCTCATGACTCGGGAAGAGAATAGATAAGCTTTTGGACAAGCTTTTCCTTCGGAATGACTTCTACATAACCCTTGAGTCCATTGGTGATGGTGGAGAATCGTTGAAACATCTTCTCAATGTCCTCTTCCGGATCCATTTTGAAGTTTTTATACTCTAGGTTGAGGAGGTTGATCTTGGTCTCCTTTACTTCGTTTATACCCTCGTATGTAACTTTGAGCTTGTCCCAAACTTCCTTGGCACTCTCGCAAGAAGACATATTCTCGTATATGTTGAGGCTAAGTGCACAAAAGATGAAGTGCAAAGCCTTGCAATTTAGCTTCATCTTCTTACGATCGTTGACACTCCACTCCGCCTTACTTTCTTTTGGGACGAACATGCCATCTTTAATGATATCCCAAAGCTTGTAGTCTTTGGATTTGACAAAGAACGTCATCCTTGTCTTCCAATAAGCATAATTGGTCCCATCGAATAAGGGTGCCTTGTCGATGGATTGCGCCATTGAGCCGATTTTTTGAAATGTTGATCGAGCTTGCCGGATCGCCTCAATAGGGTATTAATCCTCTTCAATTGAGCCAAGCTCTGATATCAATTGTTGGGTTTTTTTATGCTCGATTTCCTTCAACCGATGTGTTTGCCATGTTTGGAGAAGATTGGATTTTTGTGTGTTAAAGTGGAAGCTAAAAGATTGGAATTGGACACAAGGATTTATAGTGGTCCGGCCTTGTAACAAGCACCTACATCCACTACCTTAGCTTCCCACTAAGGATTTCTGTAGAACTAATATTTTGATATAATAATTGAAAAATGTTTTGTTCTGATTTAAAAAGTATTTAAAACATTTCCAAAGTCCAAACAACTTGAAACTATGTTTAGGGAAGTTTTTATAAAGGGTTTTTATGTTTTTCAAAGCCAAACTTCACAAAACTGTCCATGCGTTTCGAAACACCTTAGGGGCGTTTCGATACGGCAATTCCAGTAGCAAAATCGTTTCGATACTTGTATCGAAACGAGCTTTCCATGGACAGGATTTTTGTCCAGCGTTTCGAAACGGGCTATGCTGTTTCGATACGCCTACGTAGCATTGACCACAACGGTCATAAACCCCAACGGCTATTTTCCCAACTAACTTTTAAATGCAGGCGTTTCGATACAGGTCTAGACCGTTTCGATACGTGTTCCGAAATGGCCAGAAGGCGTTTCGATACGGGTGCCCTAACAGACTGCAACGACTCTTTCTACTTAAAGGGTGTTTCAAAACGGGTTCGAGCGTTTCGAAACGGGGAGCTGCAGAACTGCATTTATGGTGGGAATAAAAGTCCTCAACGGCTCCAATTTGATCCCAACGGCTAGTAACGGCTACAAACTCAATTGGGCGTATAAAAGGGACCTCCAAGCATAAAGAAAAGGCTAATGCTCATATTGTCAAACATCAAATGATCAAGAATTGTCTTAGAGCTTAAATTGTCATTTATTGTATAGACAAACACTAGTGAGCCAAAATTGTCAAATTTGCTCAAGTGTTTTAGGTTTTGGGTGAGTGCTTAATTGTGCAAACAAACACCTATTAGAGGGATTTGTGTTTGCTTTATTTATCTCTTTGTAAGAGAGGGTTTCAATCAAGTCTTTGGGTAGAAAGCTTGATTGTGTATAAGGGTTACCTCCTAAGCCTAGAAAAGGGGACGAATAAATAGTGGATTGATTGAGAAATCCTTAGTGGGGAGCTAAGGTAGTGGATGTACACCTTGGTTAGAAGGTTGAACCACTATAAATCATTGTGTCAATCTTTATTTAGCTTCCTTAACCCTTCCACCCAAAAATCCACCTCTCCACCACTTGGTGAGCAAGAACGGTTGAACGAATCGAGCCCCACACAACTCAACAATTTCAAAACAAATTCACTAACAATTTCATCCCCTTTTCTCGGCTTAGGAGGAAACCATTATACCGATCAAGCTTTCTACCCAAAATTTGATCAAACACTCTCTTACACAAGAAAGACTTAGCAAACTAGAAATCCATCTACAAGGTATATGTTTGCACAAATAAAGCTCTCACTCAAAACCTAAACACTTGAGAAAATTTGACAATTAGGCTCACAAGTGTTGTCTATACAAGAAATGGACAATTTAAGCTATAAGAAAATTTCTTGATCACAGTGTTGTTGACAATTGAAGCAATTTTCTTCTTTTGATGCTTGGAGGTCCCTTTTATACTCCAAAATGAGTTTGTAGCCGTTGAGGACCATTGGGGATGTTTTGGAGCCGTTTGAGACTTTATTTCCCACCATAAATGCTGTTATGCAGACGATTGTTTTGAAACACTCGATCCCGTTTCGAAACGCCCTTCTTCAGAACTAGCCATTGAAGTCTGATGCAGCAGGTCGTATCGAAACGCCTACGACCGTTTCGAAACTCTTCGAGCCGTATCGAAACAGTTACAATCCGTTTCGGTATGATTGACAGTTAGGCTACAAATTAAATTACCGTTGGGAAAATAGCCGTTGGGGATTTGACCGTTGGGGATATAGCTGTATCGAAACGGTGAAGCTCGTATCGAAACGGTGTGTAAAACCCTCACTCAAATTAAAGCCCGTTTCAAAACAGACAAGGTTGTATCGAAACATTTTGTCTCTGTGAATGGTCGTTTCGAAACGCCTAAGGGTGTTTCGAAACACCTGAGTGGTTTTGTAAAGTTTGGCTTTAGAAAACACTTCAAAACCTCTTTAAAAAATCCTCAAACATATTTTTAAGCTGTTTGGACTTAAAGGCACTTTTGAAATCTCTTCATTTTAGACCAAAACTATTTTTCAATTATTATATCAAAACATTAGTTATTCACTACGGTCTTAAAATACTTTACTGTAAAAAAATTGAATTAATATTTATAGACTACTTTATTACGAAATTTGATATTATTATGGATGTGAACGTAGAGGATACAAAAGTTCCGCAGTAAGCATTAGTCTAGGGATACGTTCGACATTTATTATACTAAAGATGAGAGAGGGGGCACGTGAAGACAAAGGGAAAATTCTAAAATGAGGCGCTACATAAATTCTCACCATTTTTGTAAGAAATTGTGTAGGACTTGGTAAGAATTTGTGTAACTACATAAATTCATATAAACTTGGTAAGAATATGTGTAAATTTTAAAAAATAAAAAATAAAAATTGGTAAAAGGCTGAAGTGGTTAACTAGTCACCATAAGTTGAGCTTGTTTTGGATTAGGTAATCTCGGGTAACAAATTTTGTTGTTACACTTTTCCTTACATTTCTTATAACAAATTATGCATATCCTGTAATAATTTATGTAGATACGCAAATTTTTATTATTTTTGTAAGAAAAAAAAGGTTATCTTGTAACTCTTTATGTGGCTACACAAATGCTTACCATAAGTTGAGCTTGTTTTGGATTGGGTGATCCCGGGTAAAAAATTGTGTTGTTACATTTTACCTTACATTTTCTGTAACAAATTATATATATCCTGTAATAATTTATGTAGCTACACAAATTCTCATTATTTTTGTAAGAAAAAAGATTATCTTTTAACCCTTTGTGTGGCTAAACAAATGCTTACCATAAGTTGAAATCATTTTCGATTGGGTGATCTCGGGTAAGAAATTGTGTTGTTACACTTTACCTTACATTTCCTGTAACAAATTTATAACATATGATAATTTATGTAGCTACTTAAATTCCCATTATTTTTGTAAGAAAAAGGGTTATCTTGTAGCCTTTTATGTGGCTATACTAATGATTACCATAAGTTGAGCTCGTTTTGGATTGAGTGATCTCAGATAAGAAGTTGTATAATTACACTTTGCCTTACATTTATTGAAACAAATTATGTACTTTCTGTAATAAATATGTAGCTACTAAAATTCTCATAATTGTTGTAAGAAAAATTGTTATATTCTATCTCTTTTTGTGGCTACACAAATGCTTACCATAAGTTGAGCTAGTTTTGGATTGGGTGATCTTGGGTAAGAAATTGTGTAGTTACACTTTTCTTTACATTTCTTATAACAAATTATGTATATCCTGTAATATTTTATGTAACTACGCAAATTCTTATTATTTTTGTAAGAAAAAGATTATATTGTAACATTTTGTGTTGCTACACAAATGCTTACCATAAGTTGAGCTAGTTTTGGATTGGGTGATCTCGGGTAATAAATTGTATAGTTACACTTTTCCTTACGTTTTCTGTAGGAAATCATGTATATTATGTAATGATTTATGTATCTACACAAATTTTCATTATTTTTGTAAGAAAAACGGTTATCGTGTAACCCTTTGTGTGGCTACACAAATGCTTACCATAAGCGAGATAGTTTTCGATTGGGTGATCTCGTGTAATAAATTGTGTAGTTATATTTTTTTCTTACATTTCTTGTTACCAATTATGTATATTCTGTAATAATTTTTGTAGCTACTAAAATTTTCATTATCTTTATAAGAAAAAAAGTTATCTTGTAACCTTTTGTGTGGCTCCACAAATGCTTATCATAAGTTGAGCTAGTTTTGGATTGGGTGATCTCGAGTAATAAATTGTGTAGTTATCATTTTCCTTATATTTCCTATAACAAATTATGTATATTCTGTAATAATTTATGTAGCTGCTCAAATTTTCATTATTTTTGTAAGAAAAATGTTATATTATAACCCTTTGTGTGGCTACAGAAATGCTTACTATAAGTTGAGCTAGTTTTGGATTGGGTGATCTCGGGTAATAAATTGTGTAGTTAAAATTTTTCTTACATTTTCTGTAACAAATCATGTATATTATGTAATAATTTATGTAGCTACTCAAATTTTCATTATTTTTTAAGAAAAATGTTATCTTGTTCACAATTTTTTTGATCAACAATGTTTGAATTTATTGAAACAAAACCATACATAAAAAATTAACATGTGCCTCGTTAAAAACCTCCATAATCCTAAATAGAGGAAAAGAGTACACATACTAATTCAAGAAAAGCCACAAAATCAAAACATAAAAACACCTAAAAAAACTACCTAAAACAGTGCAGCAACACCAACACAAGTCACGCAACCACAACCCTTCAAACAACACCCACACCAAACACAACCGCACATAACCCCAATACACGATCAAATACAACATAAAACACACTCCTCCTTCCTCCATACCGCGCATCAAAACAGAACCCAATGGTAGCACACACTCAACCATCATAGTGTTTCGAACCAAGACATTATATTGACCCCACCTTTGACCAAAGCATCGGCCATACTATTCGCTTCACTTAACACATGACAAAACCAAACCCCCGACAAAGTACTAACAAACTCATCAATCTGTCGAAATGCAGTCCATAACCACCACGACCGATAATCACTATGCATACACCACATTATTGCATTTCGCAAGTCGGATTCAACGATTAACTTACTAGTAAACCAAGAGGATCTTTCATATAAAGTTAAACACACTACAATCGCACGTACCTCAGCCTCATTGGAGTCTAGCGAGCTTAACATTTCAGAAAAAATTATGATAACCGTCCCATTCGAATCCCTCAAAACACCTCCACAACCTGCCAGTCCCGGTTTTCCTCTCACCACTCTATCGACATTAAACTTTAGGAACCCCACAGGAGGCGGAGACCATACCACTCCTACACGAACTGAATTTTGTATTACCCTAGGTTCACATGCCCAAGAACACTCCCACCATTGCGATTCCAAGATAAAAAGAGCTTCCTTCAATGCCTTAACCAGTAAAGCGAGCACAACTCTATAAGAAACACTATCTCCTCATAACCCAACCGTTTCTTACTAAAAACCAGCTCATTTCTCACTAACCATAGCGACCAAAGAGTGGCACCGCAACATAGCAGCCACCACTGTCGTTTTAATCCACTAAACGCACAACCAAAACTTTGAGCCAAGAACTAGTACAGTTCACGCGGCAACGCCAAAGTCCACCATTGCAATACATGTAACCATATTGACGCTATGTACGAACATGAATAAAGTATATGATCGATTTCGTCTGATCCACTAGAACACCACACACAAGCAGTTTGAGCCTCATCGATTGGAACCCCTCCCACTCACAAGTAACAAATTGTTGGCAAACGGCGAAGCATCACAAAACCAAGAAAACATTGTATCTTCGGTGGCAATCCAACCTTCCAAATCACATGTGACCATCCCCCTTCCTCATTACCTCCCACGTTCATCATTAGATTAGATAAGGCTTAAACCGAAAACTCCCTTCGAGTCGTGTGCTTCCATATCAATTTATCCTAAACCCCAGCACGAAGCATAATCGGCCGCACCAAAATGACAAACTCATGCAACTGCTACACCTAAAAAACTCTTAGTTCCCTCCTAAAAAAGTCAACCAATTGTCGTGTCCTAGCACACCACTACACGCATAATTGAACACCAGTGCCATTTTATCACATGCAATGGAGAAAAGACACGTAAACAATGTCGACAATGGTTCATCCGCACACGGCAGATCCAACCAAAACAGAACCGAATGCCCGTTCCCAATCAGCCAAGTGAAACATGAAAAATCCATAAATGGACAAACATCATCTTCCTCTACAGCTTCCTCAGTTTGCCACAAAATACAAGACAATGCTTACCATAAGTTGAGCTCGTTTTTGATTGGGTGATCACAGGTAAGAAATTGTGTAGTTACACTTTTCCTTAAATTTATTGTAACAAATTATGTACTTTATGTAATAATTTATGTAGCTACTCAAATTCTCATTATTTTTGTAAGAAAAAAAAAAGTTATCTTCTAGCCCTTTGTGTGGCTACGCAAATGCTTACCATAAATTGAGGTAGTTTTGAAATGGGTGATCTCCGGTAAGAAATTGTGGCTACACAAATGCTTACCATAATTTGAGCTCATTTTGGATTAGTTGATCTCAGGTAAAAAATTGTGTAGTTACACTTTCTTTACATTTCCTGTAACAAATTATGTATATCCTGTAATATTTTATGTAGCTACTTAAATTCTCATTATTTTTGTAAGAAAAAAGGTTATCTTGTAGCACTTTTTGTGGCTACACAAATGCTTACAATAATTTGAGCTCATTTTGGATTGGGTGATCTCGGGTAAGAAATTGTGTAGTTACACTTTTCTTTACATTTCGTGTAAAAATTATGTATAGCTTGTAATATTTTATGTATCTACGCAAATTCTCATTATTTTTGTAAGAAAAAAAAGGTTATCTTGTAATCCTTTGTGTGGCTACACGAATGCTTAAGTTGAGCTAGTTTTGGATTAGGTGATCTCAGGTAATAAATTGTGTAGTTACACTTTTCCTTACATTTCCTGTAATAAATTATGTATATTATAGCTACTCAAATTTTCATTATTTTTGTAAGAAAAAAAGATTATCTTCTAACCCTTTGTGTGGCTACACAAATGCTTACCATAAGTTGAGCTAGTTTTGGATTGGGTGATCTCGGGTAATAAATTTGTAGTTACACTTTTTCTTGCATTTCATGTTACAAAATTATGTATATTATGTAATAATTTATGTTGCTACTCAAATTTTCATTATCTTTATAAGAAAAAAAGTTATCTTGTAACCCTTTGTGTGGCTCCACAAATACTTATCACAAGTTGAGCTTGTTTTGGATTGGGAGATCTCGAGTAATAAATTGTGTAGTTACACTTTTTCTTACATTTCCTATAACAAATTATGTATTCTGTAATAATTTATGTAGCTACTCAAATTTTCATTATTTTTGTAAGAAAAAAGGTTATCTTGTAACCCTTTGTGCGGTTACACAAATGCTTACCATAAGTTGAGCAAGTTTTTGGATTGGGTGATCTCAAGTAATAAATTGTGTAGTTACATTTTTCCTTACATTTTATGTAACAAATTATTTATATTCTGTAATAATTTATGTAGCTACTCACATTTTTATTATTTAATGTTATCTTGTATCCCTTTGTGTGGCTACACAAATGCTTACCATAAGCTGAGCTCGTTTTGGATTGGGTGATCTCGTGTAAAAAATGTGTAGTTACACTTTTCCTTACATTTATTGTAACAAATGATGTACTTTCTGTAATAATTTATGTAACTACTCAAATTCTCATTATATTTTTAAGGAAAAAATGTTATCTTCTAGCCCTTTGTGTGGCTACGCAAATTCTTACCATAAGTTGAGGTAGTTTTGGATTGGGTGATTTTCGGTAAGAAATTGTGTAGTCACACATTTCTTTACATTTCTTATAACAAATTTTGTACATCTTGTAATATTTAATGTAGCTACTTAAATTCTCATTATTTTTGTAAGAAAAAAAATGTTATCTTGTAGCCTTTTTGTGGCTGCAAAAATACTTACCAAAATTTGAGCTCATTTTGAATTAGGTGATCTCAGGTATGAAATTGCGTAGTTACACTTTTCTTTACATTTCTTGTAACAAATTATATATATTCTGTAATATTTTATGTAACTACTTAAATTCTCATTATTTTTGTAAGAAAAATGTTATCTTGTAACTCTTTGTGTGGCTACACAAATGATTACCATAAGTTGAGCTCGTTTTAGATTGGGTGATCCCGGGTAAAAAATTTTGTAGCCACTCGTTTTCTTACCTTTCTTGTAAACATTTATGCATATTCTGTAATAATTTATGTAGCTACTCAAATTCTCATTATTTTTGTAAGAAAAAAGGTTATCTTATAGCCCTTTGTGTGACTACACAAATGCTTACCATAAGTTGAGCTACTTTTGGATTGGGTGATCTCAGATAAGAAATTAAGTAGTTGCACTTTTCTTTACATTTCCTATAATAAATTATGTATATCTTGTAATAATTTATGTAGCTACGCAAATTTTCTTTATTTTTGTAAGAAAAAAGTTATCTTGTAACCTTTTGTGTGGCTACACAAATGCTTACCATAAGTTGAGCTCGTTTTGGATTGAGTAATCTCAGGTAAGAATTTGTGTTGTTACATATTTTCTTACATTTTATGTAAGAAATTATGTATTTTCCCTTATACTTTATGTAGCTACGCTGATGCTTATGAGTTTTGTAAGTGTTAATGTTATCGGGTTAGCTTTTATGTTATCACATAATTTCTTACGTTGAAAGACTTTGTGTAACTATCACTTTCTTTACAGTTACGATTAAAATTTTTGTAAGCGCCTCGTAATAAATTATGTATGAACTTGGTACCTGTAGAACAGATCAACTTCATTTTTGCCTTAATTTAGGCTGCCTCACCGAAGAATCACTCCGGACAGAGATATCTGGGATGACATTTGGAATTGAGATTTGATAGATTTCGATTGGCCTGCTAAAGGGCGTGAGAGTTATAAAGATCTTTTTTTTAAATATTCGGATATCTAAAATTATAATTTAGATGATTTTTATTTGATTGAATTATCAAATCATTCGAATCAGATTACTCAAATCAAATTTTTTTTGCACATCCTACCAAGAATAACCCAACTCGATAATGAGTCGAACCTAAAATCAAACCAAAAATAAAAAGTAAAACTCGTACTAACTCAACTCGCCCAATTGATAGGTTTAGAATAAATTTGCGTGTAGAAAAGACTAAGGCTCCATTTGGCTTCAATAGAACATAAGTTATTTTCGTTTTTATTCTTTAGAAAATGAAAAGGCTAGATAAAAAAATTTATTAAAAACTTTGAAAATGATGCTTTTTTAAAAAAAAATTAAAAATATATGAAAACTAAAAACAATATTTTTTTTGTAAAATTGATAAAAGTTGAAAAATAAGGGGTTTTTAACTTCATGAATTGATATGGTTAAAATCCATATAAACACAAATATTCTAATATTAAATCACTGACCCTGGTTTGAATTCATATAAATGTGTAAAAAATTATTTTACTTTTCATATTTCTATTATAAGAAAATAAATAACTAAAAGTGTTTTCATATATTTATTATCGAAAAGAAAATTTTATTATTACCAAATATGTTTCTCGGTTTGAAAAGATAGAGAGTGAAAAGAGATAATGTTTTGGAGGCTAATGAGTTGGAAGTTACATCATGGAGATTTTGCTTCAATCTGTCCTGGAGGAATGAAAATGTTGCATGAACGGGAAAGCTGCATGCGTGCCCTGAATTCCCTGCAAATCTGCCTTAAATCTCCTAGTACATGCGCAATGCATGATTTTCATAGAGATATACATTCAAATCAGCCAATAACCTATTTAAGCTCCTTTCATGAACATCAATTACCACCCCACATGAAAGCTAGCATTTGTTTATAATGGAAAAGGGAGAAGCATTCGAATGGGCCGAGGCACAAAATGTAGCCATTAGCGTCGATCTCGTGGCTTTAACCAAGCAACAGCTTCTATTCCTTGCGGAGGTTGATAGGAGCCGGACTCTCTATGATGATGGCCCTGTCTTAGACCGGGCCATCTATAGGTGAACTCTTCAACTCTAATAACTTCATTCTTTTGCCTTCAATCATGCTCATACATCCAAACTTGTAACTTTTGATTACCTTAATGTGCCGAGTTTAGGTACAAATATTGTTGGCTTCCTTTGCTTGCCAAACACACGGAGTCTGTGATTTCTGAAGGCCCTTTAGTTGTGCCCCTTGACTGTGAATGGATTTGGCATTGCCATAGGCTCAACCCTGTATACTTTTCTAACACTATCAACCATGAAACATAAATGCAAAATTGCACAGTTTTATCGATCTGTATTTGTTGTCTTTGTTAGGTGCGATACAAGGCCGATTGTGAGGAACTCTTTGGGAGAATTCTTGACAACCAAAATGTAATATCATCCATTAGGACTACTTGCAGAAAGCAAACTGAAGAAATTTGGGAGAGGATGTATCCTTGTGAGCCATATGAACTTAATATGGGCATCCCTCTTTTAGAGAATGTTCAAAATTTCGTACAAACTTCGAAGAGCACCGAGTATGATCTGGTTTCAGCTGTCAAGAGGCAAAGTCCTTTCTTCTATCAGGTACTTAAGAAACCTACGAACACCATTAGCATAGATATAGTTGTATTAAGGTTTGAGTTGACAATACAATGCATGGAACAGGTATCCAGATCCCATATGAATGATGATGTCTTTCTTGAAGGAGCTTTAGCCAGATACAAGGGTTTCCTACATTTGATAAAGAGGAATTGGGAAAAATCTCAAAGTTGTTTTTGTGTTCCGACCTATGACATCGACCTTATTTGGCATACACACCAATTGCAGTCTGTTTCTTACTGCAAAGATGTAATGACAGCCTTGGGAAAGATATTAGAACATGATGACACAGATTCTGATAGAACCAAGGGTATGAAGCTAGACAATGGTTTCCTTAGAACCACCAAACAATGGGAAGACATGTTCGGATCGAGGTATTGGCGTGCTGGGGCAATGTATAGAGGAAATGCTCCATCTCCACTTGGACTCGACTTGTCTCAACTGGACAATCTGAAGGAGAACAAGATGGCCACATCAAATGAAAATCAAGATATGTTTCCAGTTCATAGGAAAATGGTTATGGAGGTAAGCCTCAAATGTCTATTTTCCCTGCAAGTTGTACTAAAAAAATTGTAACCCTTTTTATTGTTTTCTCAGATTATGATAGAGATTGTTGGGGTCAAAGATCTACCCCAGGGACTTAAAGGAAGCCTCTTTGTTACAGTCAGCAAGAAACAACCAGATACATTTCTTAACAGCAAAACAAACCTAAGTATTTTGTCTGCCACTAGTGAGAAACAAGCAATTGTTTTCCTCTGTGAACCTAAAGGGGATCTTGTCTTTGAACTAATATCATATACCCCTGCGAAAACATTGGGAACAACCTCAATCTCCCTAAATGACTTAGTAAACTCTGTTTCTGAGCTTTATGAAGACAAATGGTTGGACCTGGTGTCAAATTTGACACTTGCTGATTCGAAACCTATTAGTTTACGAGTCGCTTTCTCTTTCATTCCTCCAAGTCCAGCACCATACATGCTTCACATGGTTCAAACACCACCATTCCCTGTTATCCCTGGAAAGTTTCAGCATTTCAAGTGTTGCTATTTCTTCGATGAGGCTGGCAATGATATAATAAGGCTCCACATGAGGTACATTAGTTCACAAGTTCATCATTTGAAGCATAATTTCTGAAATGGGCAAATTTCAATGATCTTGTTTCTAAATCCATTTCAGAGAGGCAGGAGACAATTACCAGTCAAGAAAGCAAGTGATTGGCTTAACATCATGTGGTGAAACGCATGTGCTTGCGGAGTCAGCTGGGAAAGGATGGTTTTTGAACAACTCTCGTTGGTGGTTTCATGTTCATCAGAAAGATGACCATGCATTTGGGATTAAAGGAAATCGAAAGGTGAGTATCAATGGCATTGAAAACATACCCTAGGCATATTCAAAACCCTGAATTTTATGTATATATTATGTGTTTAGGTGGTTACTTTTCGTGGAAGAAAATTGGGGTATGAGATTAATAGCAGCAAGAACCAAAAAAATGAAGAGCATTTCGTGACAGCTGTTGAGTTCTCCACAGATCATCCTTATGGAAAAGCTGTAGCTTTGATGAACTTTAAGTCTGGCATTATACAGGTATATCAAATTTTTAATAGAAAGATTAATATAACTATAGTAGAAAGATTAATTTGCTCTTCAACCTATAGTACAGGGACTTGTCAAGCAATTTCACCACACAAATCTGAATAATGCTCCTATAACTATACTTAACTATCGTACTGGTTTTCAATCTTTACAAACAGATAAGTGAAGAAGAATCACTTGTACTCCCCATGATTATATGGTCTTTTCTACTTTCTCAAAGTTCAAGCAACTGTGTGAAAAGCTGCAAAAATGAAGAAAAAAGTGCTAACCGGCTTAGTACGGCGGCGGAAGGCGCTCTATGCGGTGTGTGCGTTGATGAGAAGGGTGATGGTGAAGCCATAACTGTTGGAATCAAAGACTTTCCTGACCATGATGATCTGGTTAAGAGTAGCCATTGTGCCGGGTGTAGTGCCGGGTGTGGAGCTAGTTGTGGCGGAAGTTGTGGTGGTGGTAGCTGCGGAGGGCACTGTTTCGGTGGTGATGCTATGTGATGTGACGGAATTGATTACAAATATGACTCCAAATGAGACATTTCACTATAAGCTGTTAACATGTGGATTAAATAATCCTCTAAATGTTGTTTCCACATTACTGTTTAAATTTTAAAAGTTAAAAATGAATAAAATAAAATAGGTAAAGTTCATATGGTGACTAAAACTATCCCTCAATATTCATTTTGATCGCTAAATTTTTAATTATTACAAATTGATCGTTAAATTATCAATTTTTTTTTTATAAAGTGGTCATTGAGCCCTGACGGCATTTAAGCGAGGTAAAGTGGCAATTTAGGTAAAATTATATAATAGCACAGTTAATCTTTATTATTTATACATTCGACTAATTTGGTCTTAATTTAAAAAAATTAATAAATTTAAACTTATTATTTACATTTTTTTTATCAATTTAGTTATCTTTTTATTAGAAATAATTTAATATTTTTATATCAACCCGATGGATTGAAAGAAAATAAATAGTAGAAGAAAAATGAGGTTGTGGGTACTCAAACTTGGGTGGAAAGGGTGGATAGGGATGGCAACAGGGCGGGTCGAGTTAATTTTTGACCGCTCTGACCTCGACCCGAAAAATAAAAGATCTTACCCGATCCCGTTTCGGGATTTAAATACTTTCAACTGGCCCCAAAAATTAAAGTGAATATCCGTCCCTGGCCCGACCCGAATATCATTTTTAAGCATTTCTTATTTGTTTATTTAATTAATTATGAAATGACTCAAACAATTATTAGCTAGGAGAGAGAATACGTTGGAAATATAAAAAACCCAGATGAAAAAAGTTAAAAGGATTAAAAGTTTCAATATTCATTGGAACTTAACCATCTTTTTTCTATTTTTGTCTTTTAATTTTTGAAACTCGAAAGCAAAAAATAAATGCTATGGAATGTTTCATTGAAAAATATTCAATCTACATAAATCCTTTATCTATAACAGAGATATTAAACGGGACTCAAAATAAAAAAATATGCCTAATAAACAATCATCAAGGTGGATCCCAATTTCGTATTGCATGTCCATCGCGATGCAGCTCAGTGTCGATCGAGACATGTTTACTAACCATAAATTATCTTCATGACTCGATCAATCTTTCGACGCCCTTGCATGTGTCGTTTAATTACTATTTCTAACAGTGAAGAAAAATAATAAAGAAATCATCTGTAAAAAAATTAATAAATAGAAAAGGAGAGCACATAAGTGTTCTAGAAACCAAATAAGAGAGCAATCTAATATTCTGAAAATGAGAAAAGAGAATTCTATTGAACTTAAAGAAGAACAAAAATGGTTTACCTTAAACAGGGAAAAAATTAGAGAAGAGATGAGACCACGATTGAGTAAGAAAATGAATAAGAGAAAGAAATGCAGCGCTACTGAGAATGGAAGGAAAAGGCAAAAAATTCCTAAAATATTAAATATTTATAGAGGATATCTCAGGTCGGGTTGGGTCAGTAATTTTAGACCTTAAACATGACTCCGTTTCGACCCTGAAAGTTTTCTCACAAAACCCGACTTCGCCTGTCTCGAAATCCGATTTTAAGAGAGAAAATTCGACCCAATCAAGTCGGATGGGATCGAAACTCGCCGAATTCGAATATTTTTACCATCTCTAAGGGTGAATAGGGCTTGCCCAAACCATTAAGCCTAAAACCATTAGTTTATGGTATATGATTAGGGGTTCTATTTGAGTTCAACAGCTCTCAAGAAGCTCGAGTTTGACTTGATCAAAACTCGCTTAATACTCAATTTTATTCTAATTTGAGCTCAACTTGATTAACACTCAACTTGACTCTAACTCGATTAATACTCAACTTGACTCTAAGTCGAGAGTAGCTCGTTAATTTATTTTATGAATTTTTAGTAGTTTGATTATTGCAAGCAACAAAGAATTGAGCGAAAAGATGTTGATTGTCTTATTTTTAGGATTGATTATATATATTTTTAATTTTTTTCAAGAATGACTATAATAAGCTAGTTTTGTGTATTTGTGGGTTTTTATTTTGAAGTGTAGACTTTGAAACTGCTTCATACACTATTTTAATATTTTTTGTTAATTTTTTTTAATTTATGTTTATATTAAGATCTGTTAGTATTACTAGATTTTACATATATTTAAAAAATAAGATAAAATTTATGGTGAACTTAATGAGCAACGAGTCGAGTTGAACAACTAGTTCTTTTAATGAGCAAGAGTTGAGAAAACTTTAATTGAGCTTATCGAGTATCGAGTTGGTTGAGCATAAATCGAATAATTTTCGAGTTGAGTCAAGTACTATTCAACTCGCAATCGACTTGTTCGATAAGCACCCTTATATATAATAACAACTTATATATATCTTATATTGTTTTTTTTTTATTTTTGAAAAGTAAAAAAGATACATTTATGTTAACATTAGGATAATTATTCCATGAACAAACGCACGTGGAAACTTTATTTCTATAAGTGTCTTAGTTTTAGTATTAGCAATCGAATATTTTCGCGGATTTAGATACATGTACATGTACGAAAAACGGTAATTTTTAAAATTATAGAATACGGTAAATATAATTTAAATTTTATATTTTAAAGAAATATAAAAATAAAAAATCATACAAAAATCATGTGAGCATGACGTCACACATACTTATATACTTATAGTTGATTCATCTGAGTAAAATTGTGTAAAAAAACAAAAAATAGAGAAAATGTAAGATAATAAAAGAATAAAAAAATAAGAAAATAAAATACTAGAAAATACTCAAATCGTACTCAATATATTTTTGGTACGGGACATATCTAATACGAAATACGGCATTAGATTGAAGTACTCGTATTTAATAGCCGACTACTCTGTCTTTTTCACTAAACTAAAAAGAAGAAATGTGGCATTAAGAAAAAGTGCCAGATAAGCACCACAAGGTAAAGTATTGCTAAACGGTACTGGAATTTTCTTTAAAAAAAACCCAGCTAAAGTCCCAATTTCCAGCTATGGATGAAATGAGGTTTATTTGTATTTGGTTTGAATTAATTAATTAATTATTAATAATTATATAAAAATGTAACCCCTATAAGTTGGTTAAAATACTCAAAACAACGAACTTCAATAATTAGCCTCACATCTTACTCGATGTCTTTATCCTCCAGATAAGCAATCGTTCATGTACGACTAGGTCTGTAAATGAGACGAGACAGAATGCGAGCTATTCGAGCTCGACTCGGTCAAAATTTAACTTGATTGGACTCGACTCGAGATCGAACTCGGCTCGAGTTCTTAACGAGCAGAACCGAGCTACTTGATACCTGACTCGAAAAGCTCACGAGCTACTCGAAAATATAATATACTAAATTTTTTATATTTTATAATTTAAAATCTAATTTCTTAAACTTAAAATCCTAAATGTAAACCCTAAAATCTAAATCCTAAATTTTAAACCCAACAACCTAAACCTCTAAACCCTAAACTAACACCCTAAACCCTAAAATTAACAAGCTTGAGTTTACACAACTTGTGTATCAAAGTTTTTTTTTCATAGGACTTTAAATGAGACGTGACAGATGAAGAGTTACTCGAGTTCAATGCGGTCAAAGATCAGTCAACACTTGACTCATTGGGCTCGAATCAAGCTCGAACTCGACTCAAGTTCTAAACGAATCGAGTCGAGCTTAGATTTCTCAGGCTCGTTAGAAATTACTCAAGCTCAAAATCGACTCGAGTTCTAAACGAGCCGAGTTGAGCTTTGCACTACTCGAGCTCGACTCGGCTCATTTACACCCCTATGTATGACCCCCGCGCTTTATTGCCTGACTTCGGGCAGCAATTCTTTTTACTGCATTTTTTCATATAAATATTTTTGATATTTACTTATTCTAATGATAGATACATTTTGAAAATATATCGGCCTTGTTTAGTAATTTTTTTTAAGTCAAAATTAGAAGTTTGAATCATTTTAAAAGGTTTGAACAATTAATTATGTAAATTTAAATGTTTTGATAAAGAGAAAATTGTAACAATGAATCGGGATAAAACCTCTCAAATGAAAAAAGCTCATTTTAAGAGTTTTTGGGTTAAAGAGTTTGATATAAAAAGGCTTAAACGTCAGATAGGTGCCCAAACTATATCATTTTTTCCAGTTAGGTGCCTAACGTTTGTTTCGGGCCACTTAGGTGCCTAACGTTTGTTTCCGTAACTCATTTTAGGTTTTAGCTGTGATGGATGTTAAATTTTTTTTGTTAAAGGATACGTGGCATGTTTTTAGAGTTTCTGATATTAAAAATAATAAAAAATAAATTAAATTAATTAAATCCCTTAAACCCATCTTCTTCCCCATCAAACCTTCCCCTTCCCCTTCCCCTGTTCTTCTTCCCTCTCCTCTTCACCGTTGAACCACATCTCCACTGGTGGAAAACTGCTCATTGGCATTTCATCCCCGTTATCTACAACCCTGTTGTGACAGCCAATGTAGCCTTATAGTAAGAAGCAGCAGCAACCATGTTCCTGCAAAGTTAAAAAGATCTTGTAAGAATCCAATTCGCTAAAAAAATCAACACGAGCTGTATTTTACTAACCCAATAATTTGAGCATAACGTACCATTCCATATATATGTTCCCAAGGTTGGTAAGTGCTTGTGGATGATTAGGTTGCAAAGTGAGACATTGCTTCACCCAGCAATGAAAAAATTTAAGTTGAAAAGACAATAAACCATTAGAGAAAACAAAACCTAAATAATCAGAAAAAAACTTACATTATAGCATTGAATTGCCTCATCAACACGACCCACATCTTTCAATGCATTTCCCTTCAAGAAAATAATTAATAGCAAATCCAGGTTAGCATACTTTAGAAGAAAAGGCATAGAAGCAAACTAATATTTACCATCATACAAAATTGATGAAACCAACCAAATTATTGTAAGCCTCCAAAAATCTTTGATCACAAGCAATAGCTTGTTTATAATGGAGGATGGCCAGATCCAGTTGATCTCGCTCATAGTATGTACTCGCCACGTTTCCTGCACCATAGTCAGTAGTCACATAACGTTACGCACAAAAATAAGCAGCCACGCAACATACTTGTTCATCATTATTCCTATCACTGTTTGTTGTGCTTCCAGCTCTTTGTGCAGCAGTACCCGAAAGTTCCACAATATAAGGGTGGTCAACAGCCTATTATTTTGCACAAAACATTGATTGAACAGATCAGTATAAAAATTTCAATGTTCCTTTATTCCATTTTCTGTTTCATTTTCTTATAAAAAGGTTTACCACGAAGATGTTTGCTATCGGTGATAGTGAAAGGATCAACATCTTGCCCTTATCTATATGCCCATTTAGCACAGCATGGGGGAGCGGTGAGGAGCACCTCCCAGTCTCACCTGGAGATGTGGTTCAACGGTGAAGAGGAGAGAGAAGAAGAACGGGGGAAGGGGGAGGAATGGTTTGATGGGGAAGAAGATGGGTTTAAAGGACTTAATTAATTTAATTTATTTTTTTATTATTTTTAATATCAGAAAATCTAAAAACATGCCACATGTCCTTTAACAGAAAATTTTAACGTCCGTCACGGCTAAAACCTAAAATGGTTTACGGAATGAAACGTTAGGCACCTAAGTGGCCCGAAACAAACGTTCGGCACCTAACTGGAAAAAGGGTATAGTTCGGGCACCTATCTGACGTTTAAGCCATATAAGAATTGTAAAAACTCTTTTGTTCTTAACAACTACACAAAATTTCTCTAAATAACTTCAATTTAAATGACTAATAAAATTAAAAAATAATTTCATAAATAAAAAATTAATATATAAATTAATGTATACATCGAAATTTAATAATAATGAAATTATATTAAAAACATAATTTTATAAATAAAAATTAATATATACATATAAATTTAATAATTAATAAAATTATATTAAAACTACAATTTCGTAAACAAAATATTAGTACATTCTTTAAATATGCTTAGTAATGTTATATTAAAAAAAAATAAGTTTCGTAATTTAATTAATATTAATAGATATAAAATATTAATAATTGATAATTAATAAATTATTCAAACAAGTATTGAATATAATCATATTTTTATATATTATTTTGATTGTTCAAATAATCAAACATCAACTGCCCATTAATTATAACAAATACATTTGTACAATCAACTAGTACAATAAGCTATCCACTAATGTAATTCGTTATCAATTTTCCGTTAATTATGAAATAGAATCATCATACGATACGATTTCAAGAATAACACGTTATAAAAAAAATATTACGTACTAAAAGAAGAAAACTTGTGAAGTTAAAGAAAGTTGTAAGGAAATTTTCATTTGTTTGGGGACTGTTAGTGCTTCGAGTTCCAATAGATCTCCAAATGAATCTGACATTATTGGATTCAAATACAATAAGCATACATCCTTATACAATTGGAACCAAATTATTTTACAATTCTTTTTCTAAGGATGGTAAACTTATATATGAACCAACATTTTTACAAAAGAAACAGACTTGTAATGTTCAAACTAGCTTTAAAATTTAATAAGAAAGAAAAAGAGATAGAGTTTTGATAGAACATGGTATTAAAGAAATGTGGAGAGTTGAAGTTCAACAGTGAGTCTGTCGTTTCAAAGTCACTCTGAGTGCAATTAATTGGAAACTTGCTCCCTTAACACCTCTTTTGAAACATCACTTGGTGAGCAAACCTGCTGCAACATGTTCAAAACAGTCAGCACAGCAGGTGTTTCTAATTTAAGCATAATACGAGGTTGTGTCGGAGATTCAAATAGCGTGGAAAATGCTGGTAATGAATGTCTGTTGCTGACAAAATGCTCACCTTTTATTCCCCTAACCTAAAGTCCTAGGTCCGTCCCTGACGATGACCACAGAAAAAGGCCCACATGGGTCAGGACTCAGGATTCAGAATTGTAAAGTGTTTGTCTGAAGAAGGCTCTCACCGTTTGAATAAAGCTGTTGGAAGCGTTTGATGGCAGTCATTTCCAAGTATGTATAGAATATTAACGATCTCCTGCTCTGGCCTTGTCCATAGCCATTCGAGCAGCTATTTCCTCTTCAGGCTCCCGAACGTCTGGATTCCACATGCTGTCATCTGAACAAGCACAACTATTTTTCAACAACACTCATAATTTACTCAACATCATCACATCAGCATCTTAAATCCTGTTTAAAGATAGGGTGGGAGCTGGGAGCTAAAGAACTCGCCATTGAAAAATCAAATGAAGGAAAAAGAGCTTCACATTCGCTGACCCGTTTTCTCATATCACAAGGACGAACACCCTGCGGTAAACAACAATTCGTCACTATCAAAATTACTGCTAGTTACTACCAATTTGTCACTAAAAGTCTAATATAGACTTTTAGTGACAAATTGGTAGTGACTAGCAGTAATTTTGTCACAAATATTAAACTTTTGTGACAGATTTTTTGTGCGACACTATTAGCATAAGTAATTGTGATGTATTTTTATTTGGTCACTATTATAGTAGTAATTGTGACGATTACATTTTTCACAATTAAATTCTCACTATAAGTCTGTAACTGTGACACAAATTTCATTGCCACTAAAACTTTGACACATGATAGTGACGATATATAAAGTGGTCACTATAATTTGATATTTGTTGTGACAATGCGGTTGTTTGTCACTTAAAATTTTACTTTTGTTGTGATAAATTTTGTCACCAATAAAAAAATAAACTTAATGACAAGTTATATATTGTCACAATAATAAATTTATTTTTATAATTATATTAATAATAACAATTATAAAAAATTGAAGTTACCATAAAGGCATAAACTAGTTTATCAAAAGGTAAAATAATTCTATTAGTCTCCACACTATGTGTAAGTTGTTGTTTTAGTCATTCTATTTTGATCAATTTTAGTCCCTATATTTTTGAAATTTTAAAACTTCAATCCTAATCCAAACGAGACAACGACAATATGATTAAATTACAATGACTAACAATGATTAAACAAAAGAATAAAAATCAAAAGTTTTACTTAAAATATTTAAAGACTATCATTTATGTCAAGATCGAAATTTCAAAATTTAAAAAGTACATTTTTTAATAGAAAGTGCATAAACTTAAAGTAAACAAATTGAAGTAAAAAGACTAATATGTAATCTTGGCATAATATGTGATAGCAAATTTTTACCCTGTAAAAAATTTTACACTTGATATTTGTTTTAACTTTTCTTAGTATAGTAAATAATTATCACATAAAGGATAATTCTATCAATAATTTAGGTGTAAATCTTAATATTCATATGTTTATATTTTAAAACCAACACAATTATTTTTATATATTTTCTTCAACAAACGTATTTCTTATAGGAAACCATATAAAATTAATTAAATTATTGTTATATTAATTATTGTTATAATTAATACATGCTTTTAAAATAAATAAAATTAATTTCAATTACAATTTAACCTAAATAATATTTTACTTTCAAAATAATATTAAATTTCTTGCCTAGCCTAGTGGATAGACATTGCACTCTCCCCCTAAAGGTTCCAGGTTCGATCCCCTACGAAACCATGCATTGCATTTATTTATTAAAAATTGATATATGAATATGCCACATCATCTATAATTAACCCCTCGCCATGGGCTAGCAACCGAGCTAACCTTGGTGTAAGTGACCTTCTCCTAGGCTCATGTGAGCCCTAGGTGTACGGGCCATTGGGACCAAGTGGATGACCTTCCAGGGACCAGTTTGGGGGCAGAGGACCTCACATTCGCTACGCCCCGCGGGAGAGACAATGTATTTTAGACACTATTCCAATATGGTATTTGTGATAAAATGTTTGTCACTAATAAGAATAACATTAGCGTCTAAATTTTAGTCACTGTTATTAATCTTTTGTGTCAAAAAAATATAGTCATAAAAATATAACTTATTGTGACAAAATGCATAAAAGTTGTCACTAATATAATAGCGACGGAGTTATTAGTGACGACTTAGAAAAATAGTCACTAGAAATTTCAGTGACTAAATTTAATACTTTTAGTTACTATTTTTAATGTCACTAAAAATCTATTTTCTTGTAGTGACACTAAACAAAAAGGGATGGAACTTATCAAGGAAATGAGTTCCATTAATCCCTTCCTTATAATTTTATCATAACAAACAAAGTAATTTCAATGCAAGGGAGGGACTTTGAAAAAATAATTAATATTAAGTAGGATTTGACTTGGAATATATCCCAACCACTTCCAAAATCTTCTCATAAAATGGCCAAAATTAACTAACAGATTAATATTTAAATACCATTTAAATGGATAAGCATTTTCGTAGAAAACCCGCAAAAGATAGATATATTAAAAACTATTGACATGCAACTGCAAGTCTTAACTTACTTACCAGAAACCTGAGCAAAAAAACAAAAGGAAAACAATTAAGAGTTTGGGGGAGAACTGAAGAAAGTTATTTGAATACTGAATGCCGAGGGATGGATTGAGAGATTAATATAGGAATAGGAATAGGAATAGGGTGCAACAGGGAAAGAAAAGGAATGTCGTAGCCATGGGTTTAGTTTGATTTTCTGGGTAGTAATATTCAATCCATGCAGACGTACATCAGGGTTTATTTGTCCCCCCTTTTTCAAACACGTTAGATTTTGTGTATCATGTCAACAACTATGCTTTACGCGTGACTCCATTGATATGCGGTCTTGGTTTTACTTTTTTTTAAGTTCTTTGTTTCTTTTGAACCAAATATCCTATTGATTATTATAAGTTATGAAGCAGTCAAAACTCTCAATCCTAATAATACTAGAAATCTAGAATATCTATTCATATTTAACATATCAATGGGATATTCGGTTCAAAAGAAAGAAATAAAAAAATATACCGCTGAACACGACTAACATAATACACCCCTAAATAATATTATTTTTAATGATTTTTAAATAATTATTAAAAATCTCAAAGCTAGACATGCAATTAATCATATTTCAAAATAAAATTAGAAGAAATTATTCCATGAACCATTCTCACAATCTCATCCATGGTCCTACCCAATTAAATAAACTCACATCATTTTTATTTTTCATATAATATTTTCTTATAAATTAAAATTTACAAATCATCATCTTCTTTCTGATACCCCATATATTTATTCTAATATGTTAATAAATTAAATCGTTAAAATAAAAAAAAAAAAACACCCAAAAAATTTAACCCACAAATCAAAGGAGATAAAAATAAAATTATTATTAATGAAATCACTGCATTACATTCTCATCATAATCTTCGATGAAATCACTGCATTTTGTGAGATTACTGAGTAAACAAGACTTAAGCATGAAAAAAATAAAGAAGAGAGTGTTTGGGTAAAAGAGAGATGACACTCTCAGTAGTTTTATTAATAAAAACTGTAATAACATTAAATGAAGGCCAACTAATTTATACAAGTAGACTTTGACTGTCTGAGTTAGTTGGGAAACAGTTTCCTAACATAAATCTTAACCGTTCCCTACTTACTCTAATAGTCATCTAACAACAAAGATTTATTACAAACCTATATCTACATCTGATGCTAACAACACACTCTATTTACAAGACTTAAAATACAAAAACCTGTTTTATACTTCAACATTCACCATGCTATTACTTACCTTGATGACCTTGTCTACATAAAAATATTTGATTGTCTAACATTCACCGTGCAATCATGGAAACCATAGACAACTTCTCTCGATGTTTTTGAAATATTGGTGCTGAAAAGGGCTTGGTCATGATATCAACCACTTCATAAAATAGTACTTCATTTACTTGTAGTTGCCCTGCAATTACCTTTTTCTGTACGAAATTTAAATCTAATTCTACAAGTTTAAACTTAAAATGCATCATTAAATTTTTCGAGACCGCCACAACACTCGAATTATCATACCAAATAACAGACTTTCCATTAGGTTTTACAAACAACTCACTAAGTAAGGCTTCAATCCATGAAACTTCTGCTTTTGCACATGCCACACTTATGTATTTTGCCTCAACAGTTGACCGAAAAATCACTTGTTGCATTCGAGAACACCAAGAGACCGGATTACCTATAAAATAGATACAATATCCTATAGAGTGTCGATCATTTGTATCAGTTCGCAGTCTGCATCAACAAATCCCACAACAGAAATTCGAGAGTTCTTAGTAAAACACAACCCATAATCAATTATCCCTTGGAGATACCTTAATTTTCTTTATTGCTTGTAAATGAGTATCTAAAGGGGCTTGCATAAACTGACACATACGATTTACCGCAAATACAATCTCTAGTCGTGTGATTATGATACATTGGAGAGATCCAACAATACTCATGTAATCTTTTAAATTCATTATGGGAGTGCCATTGTTGATAGACAACTTGCAGCTCGACACCATGGGGTTAGAAGTTCTTTTGATTTGTCAAGACCACTTCGACACAAAAGAACCATAATATACTTTCTTTGGTTTAGAATTAAACCAGTAGGGTGATAACGTACCTCAATGCCCATGAAAAAAATTGAGATTTCCAAGATCGTTAGGGAAAAGTGTTATCCAAATTATCAACAACCTGTTGAACTTCATTTGTATAACCTCATGTGAGAATTATATCATCAACGTACACTAGTAATTACAATATACTAGTGTCACTCTTACGTATAAACAAAGATGCATTAGATTTTGAAGAACTAAAACCTTCAATTACTAGATAGATTTTAAGTTTTCAAACTATGCTCGTGGAGCATGCTTGAGACCATATAGAGCTTTGTTTAATTTTTAAACTAATTGTTGTTTCATATCCCTCTTTTCATATCTTAGAGGTTGAATCATGTAGACTTCTTCTGTTAAATCACCATGCAGAAAAGTATTATTAGTGTTAACTTGTCTTAACTTCCACCCTTTCATAACAACAAGAGAGAGTATGATTCTAACCGTGGCAGGTTTCACGACTAGACTAAACACTTCATGGAAATCCACACCAGCCTCTTGTGAATATCCCTTAGCTACAAGTCTAGCTTTGTACATAGAAGAATCAACTACCTCTATTTAAAAAAATTTAGGTTTCTGAATCTCATATTTACTCCTAGTCACCATGGAATGACAACCTTTAGTAATACTTCTTGTAAAATTGCCCTCTAGTTGTTCTACAACTATTAGTTCATCACAATATGACTCCAAACCCCTGTTTTCAGTTGGTTGTTCCACAACTGTTGGTTCATCACAATATCACAATGCTACCAGATGCATTGAAAGTATCACACGAAAGTTTTATTTTTGCTAGATAATCACTTATAGACAATCTACCTTTCTTTTATGAATGAAGATTATGTCGTAATGCTAACACTATAGCACTCGAACGTAGACAATAACCATGAAGCTAAAAGTTTTGCTAAATAAATAAGAAATTGCACTCTAGATAGCATAACTCGTGTCTAAACCAATCAAATGTGGAAGGACATCAGTATGAACTGTAGACAGTAACCATGAAGCTAAAAGTTTATCTTGTTGACGATAAGATAAAGAGCTTGAATTCTCAACAACTTGGCCTGACTCACTTCTAAGAAACTGTATCAGAGCTATCATCCCATCAGTAACATACTTCATTAATCCATAACCATTTATTATCAAAGAGACTTGATGTTTGCAGAGAATATACATATTTCTTGAAAGCTTAACTGTGTCATGTTTAGGAAACCGTTGAACATGGGAAAAACTAAAAGAAGATGATTTTGATTGCCTAGGAAGCAAAACCTGACTCGTTGTAGGAAGAACTGAATCATTCTTACTTGAACTAGTATTAGTGTTGCCGTCATGAATGCCTTGTGTCATGACTATTAATCACTTTAAAAGAAACCTCTTACTGTTCACAAACAAGTTAATCACAAACAGACCTTCTCTTGGGAATATTCAAAAACAGATGATATACATCGAACCGTAACACGAACTAAAAACAATCACGACATGGAACAAAGGCATAATAGTGTTTCAAAGAATCAAGAAAAGAAAACTAATTCACTGAAACTCAAACTCAAATCAGAAGGACACCAAAAATGACCACTGATTTGCTCTACACACAAAATTTTCACGAGATAAACTTTCTCATAGTATAAACATGTAATCCTTAGAAAACTATTTCTCTAGATCTGAGATTGAAGTAAGAAATCAAAAATGATTTTAGGAGAGCTTACCACAACATATCCGTCATTATTACTATCTAATGTTGATATCCTCAACCACCAGTATAGGAATTCTTGTAATGGAAGATCGAATCATGCTTTGTTCTCCGAATCTATTTGATTTGCAACTACTGCAGTCCCCAAATCATAAGAAAGCTCAATGTTATTGATGCAATTAATTATTATGGATTAACAACTTCAATATCGATTGTAAAAGCTCTGATACCATGCGAGATTATAGAGTAAACAAGACTTAAGCACGAAAAATATGAAGAAGGGAGTTTTTGGGCGAAAAAGAGACGCCACTCTAAGTAGTTTTATTAATGAAATCTGTAATACCTTTAAATGAAGGCTACCTAATTTATACAAGCAGAGTTTGACTATATGAGTTAGTTAAGAAATGATTTTCTAACAGAAATTCTAACCGTTCCCTACTTACTCCAACAATCATCTAACATAAAAGATGTTTTACAAAATTATATTTGCATTTAATACCAACGACACACTCTATTTACAAGACTTAAAATATAAGAACATATTTTATACTTCAACATTCACCCTACTATTACTTACCTTGATTACCTTGTCTGCTTGAAAACATTTGATTGTCTAATACATTCATTCCATCATTTTTTAAGCTTCATAATGTAAAATTAACTATCATTAATACATGATTGAATTTGTTGAATTGACCATGGATACATTGAAGGTGATGTTAAAATCTCTGGATTTCCCAAAAAGCAAGAAACTTTTGCCAGAGTCTCTGGATATTGTGAACAAAATGATATACTGTGAATAAACTAGATCGGTCAGTTCAACAAATTGAATCACGCATTAATAATTGTTAATTTTAAGTTACGAAGCTTTAAAAAAATGATAGGGATGAATGCAGTGATTTTATCGAAGTTTATAGTGAGATTGTAATGTAGTGGTTTCATTATTCATAATTTTATTCTTGTCTCGTTTGATTTGTGGGCTAAGTGTAACACACACAAAAATAAAGGATGAAAGTTGTTGGTCGTGGGAATCAAACCCACGACCCAAGGTAACCATGGCATGAACCAACCATCTGAGCTAAAAGCTTTTAGTGTCTGAGTTCCCCTAGTTTCATTTTGAATCATCCTTTGTTTCTTGCCTTGGATAATTAAATCTGATATGCCCCTCCACCTAACAAGAAAATTAAATGCTCGGTTTCCCTTCTAGAGACTTCACCGAACACTCCTACCAACCCCCATCTGACCACCGTCGCCCTCCCCTCACCGCTCTACCATGTTAGACACCGCCACCACCGGCGTGTGTGCCGACCAGCTCCGAGCCCAGCGCCGTCAGCCACGCGCCTTCTCGAGCCGTCCGTCATGGGGAAAAGGTTGAAGTTCCGTCGAAACAGCCCTAAGATTTCCCCATTTCTCTCCTCCGTTTCCGACAATCTTCGTTGTTGACGAAGCGCGTCGACCGTCCAGGCGTGCTCCCCGTGTGGAGGCGAGGAAAACCCCTCTAAGCACCTGACGTCTTGCCACCGGTAGAGCCTTCATCGGAGTACCATACGTTTGAATTTTAGTACATCCTTCCATCCACAAACTGATGGTCAGTCTGAGAGGGTAATTCATATTCTAGAGGATATGTTGAGGGGATGTGTGATCAACTTCCGCGGTAATTGGGAAGACTTCTTGCCCTTGGCTGAGTTTGCTTATAATAACAGCTACCAGGCTAGTATCCGCATGACACCTAATGAAGCCTTGTATGGTCGCAAGTGTCGAACTCTTATCTGTTAGACCAAGTTGTATGATAAGAAGACATTGGGTCCCGAGTTGATCCAAGAGACCGAAGAGACAGTCAGATTAATTCGCGATCGTCTGAAGAAGGCGTTTGATAGACAAAAAATCTTATGCTGACCGGAGAAGGAAGGATATCGAGTTTGAGGCTGGTGACCAGGTTTTTATTGAAAGTATCACCATGGAAGAAAGTTCTGAGGTTTGGATACAAGGGTAAGCTGAGTCCAAGATTCATTAGGCTGTATCGTATTGTGAAGAGAGTTGGGCTAGTTGCCTATCAGCATGAGTTACCTCCTCAGCTCAGTCGTATCCATAATGCCTTTCACGTATCCCAATGGTTAAAGTTCTGTGGAGCAATCGTAGCCCTGCAAAGGCTACTTAGGATATCGAAGGATCCAAGAGGAAGCAATTTCTACATCTATTTGATTCATGTAAATTTCGAGGCCGAAATTTCTTTTAAGGAGGGGAGAGTTGTAACACAAAAAATAGAGGATGAAAGTTGTTGTTCGTGGGAATCAAACCCACGACCCAAGGTAACCATGGTCGTGACCCAACCATCTGAGCTAATGGCTCTTTGTGTCTGAGTTCCCATATTTTCATTTTGAACCATCTTTTATTTCTTGCCTTGGATAATTAAATCTGATATGCCTCTCCACCTACCAAGAAAATTAAATGCTCGGTTTCCCTTCTAGAGACTTTACCGAACACTCCTACCAACCCCCATCTGACCACCATCGCCCTCCCCTCACCGCTCCGCGGTGCGAGACACTGCTACCACCGGCGTGTGCGCCGACCATCTTCGGGCCCAGCGCTGTCAACCACGCGCCTACCCAAGCCATCCACCGTAGGGAAAAGGTTGAAGTTCCGTCGAACCACCCCTAAGCTTTCCCCATTTCTCTCATTCGTTTCCGACCATCTCCGCCGTCGATGAAGCGCGTCGACCGTCCAGGCGTGCTCCCCGTGTCGAGGCGAGGAAAATCCCTCTGAGCACCTAACGTCTTGCCGCCGGGAGAGCCTTCATCAGAGTACCATACGTTTTCGGTGGGTTTCGAATTTCTAGGGTAAGATATGTCGAAATTCCGGCTTGTTTCGTATTAGTGGCATTTGGGTTGAAACGTTAGATTGATGATCTATCTTTTTCTGGTAGAATCGCGGCCAAAGGCATCTCCGGTGACCATTTCCGGTGACCGGCCAACGAAGTCAAGCATAAAAGGGTAGGTGAACTAGTCTAAACCGACCCGAGCCCGAACCCGGTCAACCCGAGTCAACTTGTCGAGTCAACTCAGTTGACCTCCGCTCGTTGACCTGCTGACATCAGCGTTGACCTGATAATGTCAGCGTTGACTTTGATCATGTTGATCGTTGACCTGCTGACGTCAGCGTTGGCTTTTTGACCAAAAAGTCAAATTTTCCGAAAAAGCCCTATTTTATGTTTTTCGACGTCTTGAGTCCGTTTTTAAAGCATGTTTCGTGAAATTCTAGCTCGAAGACCTCTGAATCTGTCCCTAAATCCAATCATGCATATGTATTTAATTGTTTCATTAAGTTAAATGTAAATAGAATAAAGGGCTAATATAAGCTTTTATCAGGTTAAAGGTAATCGAGACTCCCCAGACCGTTCGTCTGCTCAGCCTAGTTCCTCCCGATCTGCTCCTCAGCGCGTTCCAATAGTTACTAGTATGAACTTGTAAGCCCTGTAAGCTATTAGAGTTATCACTTATATCTTGTAGTAACCATAATCTTTTATTGATCTAGGATCTAGCACTATAGCAGACCGTAGCGAGGCAGGAGCTCGATAGATCCTCCTGCCCCTAGAGGTCATACAACTCCGGTTGATCCACCGCCTACCTCTGGTATCGATATGATGACTCCGGTTAGCGGAGCACCTGCACCCCATACTGAGCCATCCACGATAGTGTCTGATGAGGCTCTTAGCAGGCAGTTTTTACAGTTGATTCATGGTGCAGTTAGAGCTTTGAGAGTTGTGCCTTAAGTTCCTATCTCTCAGACCCTAATCACTAGCGGGGCTAAGACTTTTGATGGCCCTACTTGTGGAGCCCCGACTGAGGCAGAAGAGTGGCTTCACGATCTTGAGAGACGTATGGATTCGTTGGGTCTTGAGTCGTCCAAGAAATATTTGGGAGTTATCTAACTGCTTTATGGAAGTGCCTGCACCTGGTGGGAGTCTGTTGTGAGTAGTGTCCCTCCTACTCGTTTGACATGAGACTTCTTCAAAGAACACTTTAAGAGTCGTTTCATCGGAGAGCATTATATGAGACAGATGCAAGAGTAGTTCAGGACTCTGACACATGGGGATATGACTGTATCTGAGTGTGAGACGAGGTTCTTAGACCTTCTTAGGTTTGGATCCAGTTTGGTATCCACCGAAAAAGAGAAATGTCGCAAGTTTGTACTTGGTCTCCGTTATGAGCTATGTGTGCAGGCTACATGGCATCTTGATAAAGATTTTGACAAGGTGGTTGAGTTGGCGAAAAATTTAGAAAAGATTGAGTTGATGGCCACTAAGGGTGACACAGTAGATCGAGACCGATCTAAGAGGCCTTCTGGTATCGAGTTCTCGGCACGGGCAAGTAAGAAGGCTCGTACTACTGCACCTAAGAGAAGTGACACTAGTTTTAGACCTCCAGCCCCGGAAGCTAGTCGTGGTGGTTCGTCAGGTTTCCCTTAGACGCCATTTTGTGAGCGTTGTGGCAAATGGCATCGAGGGGAGTGTAGGAAGATGGCGAGTACTTGTTTTTGTTATAGATTCGGGGATCATTTCTTGAAGAGCTGCCCAGTTCCACCATCTACATTTCGGACATCCTCCTAGACCCCTGCATGTTCACAGACTTTGGTTCAGACCCCAGCTAGAGGTCGTGGTCAGAGTAGACCTTCTGCATCTTCTGCCAGGTCTGACACTAGAGCCTGGTCATATCATAGTGGGGAACTAGTTTTATTTGAGGCTAGACAGCCGGCACTTGTATATGCCACCAGACGCGGGGATGACAGAGACGAGCCAGATGTTATTGCAGTACCTTTACATTTATTCTGTTCCATACTTTGCATTGCTCGACAATGGTTCCAACCACTCCTATATTTCAAGATCGGTATCCCGAGACCTTCAGATTCCTTTAGAAGCCACATGAAGTGTTGTTCCAGTCCTGAGCCTAGTGGATCAGTCAGTGAATGTGGATAAAGTACTTAGGCGATGTCCTCTTGAGGTTCAAGGGGAGATCTTTCTGGCCGATCTCATGGAACTTCCGTTGGAGGAGTTCGATCTGATTCTGGATATGGATTGGCTGACAGAGCATTGGGTTAGTCTGGATTGTGATTCAAAAAGGGCTACATTGAAGACTTCAGATGGTCGATCGGTGATCTTAGTCGAAGAGCGTCGAGGTTACCTATTCAATGTGGTATCCGCTCTAACTGCAGATAGAATGATCCGAAATGGATATGAAACCATCATTTCTTGTTTCTTGAACACGAAGGGCTCTCTATCTAAGATTGAGGATATTCACACTGTTAGCGAGTTTCCTAATGTCTTCCCAAAAGAGTTACCCGAGATACCACCAGACAGAGATGTTGAGTTTAAAATTGAGACTTATCCGGGGTCTGCGCCTGTATCCATGAATCCTTATCGTATGGCTCCTAAAGAGCTTAAGGAGTTAAAAGTCCAGTTGCAAGAGCTTCTTGACCGAGGCTTTATCTGACCCAGCTCTTCGCCTTGGGGAGCTCCTGTTCTCTTTGTGAAGAAGAAAGATTGTTCACTTCGGTTATATATTGATTACCGGAAGTTGAATAAGTTGACTGTGAAGAACAAATATCCGTTACCTAGGATTGATGACTTATTTGACCAATTTTGGGGAGCCATAGTTTTCTCGAAGATTGATCTTCGGTCTGGGTATTATTAGTTGAAGATAAAAGATTCTGATGTTGCTAAGACGGCCATCCGTACCACATACGGGCATTTTGAGTTTTTAGTGATACATTTTGGTTTTACTAATGCACTAACTGCTTTTATGGACATGATGAATCGTGTGTTCCGACCCTTTATAGACCAATTTGTTGTGGTTTTCATTGACGATATCTTGGTCTATTCTCGGACAGAGACAGAGCATGTTGAGCACTTGAGGATTGTTCTGCAAACCTTGAGAGAGAATCGTTTGTATGCTAAGCTGAGCAAGTGTGAATTTTGGCTCAAGGAAGTGACATTTCTAGGACATGTTGTATCTTCTCGAGGCATTCAGGTTGATCCAAGTAAGATCGAGCCCATCACCAATTGGAAGCAACCTAAGAATGTCTCTGAGATCTGTAGCTTTTTGGGTTTAGCTGGATACTACCGACGCTTTGTCGAGGGTTTCTCTATCATTGCCACCCCTTTGACAAAGCTATTGAGGAAGAATGTTCTTTTTGTTTGGTCTGATGCCCAGCAAGCTAGTTTTGAGAAATTGAAGGCAGCCTTGACTCAAGCCCTGGTTCTTACACAACCCGAGTTTTGAAAGGACTTCTCTGTGTACAGTGATGCTTCACACTCCGGGCTCAGTTGTGTACTGGTGCAGGATGGGAAGGTTATCGCTTATGCATCACGTTAGTTACGACCACATGAGTGTAACTATCCAACCCATGACCTCGAGTTAGTTGTGGTGATCTTTGCTCTGAAGATTTGGAGGCACTACCTCTACGAAGAGAAGTGCTATATCTTTACTGACCATAAGAGCTTGAAGTATATCCTCACTCAGAGGGATTTAAATATGAGACAACGTCGTTGGGTTGAGCTTCTAAAGGACTATGATTGTGTGTTTTAGTACCACCCAGGAAAAGTCAATGTCGTTGCCGATGCCTTGAGTCGTAAGGCCATATCCGACCTGAGATCCCTGTTTGCCAGGATGAGCATTTATAGTGATGACAGTTTACTAGCGGAGTTGCAAGTTAAACCAACTTTGGTCGAAGAGATTAAGGCCAAGCAATTCTTAGACATTTCCTTACTTCCAGTCATGCAGCAAGTTGAGCAGGGATCCACATCTGTTTATGCCTTCGATCGGGATGGCGTTCTATGCTTCAAGGGTCGTTATTGTGTCCCCGATGATGCCGACATGAAGCGAGCCATACTTAGTGAGGCTCACAACAACCCTTATGCTATGCATTCTGATGGAGACAAGATGTATCAGAACCTGAAGCAAAGGTACCGTACCGTTGGGGGTATGAAGAAGGATATATCAGATCATGTGTCGAGTTGTATGACTTGTCAGCAAGTCAAAGGAGAACATCAACATCCTTCTGGCTTATTGCAGCCCATTAAGATTCCCGAGTGGAAATGAGAGCGTATCACGATGAATTTTGTTACCGGGTTGCCTCTAACTTCTTCTAAAAAGGATTCTGTTTGGGTTATTGTTGATCGACTCACCAAGTCAGCTCACTTTATTCCTGTTCGAGTTACTTATTATCTGGAGAAGCTGGCTAGACTTTATATCTCAGAGATCGTCAGATTGCATGATGTACCCTTATCAATCATATCTGATTGAGACCCGAGGTTCACTTCTCATTTCTAGTCGGCCTTGCATAATGCTTTGGGTACACGTTTGAATTTCAGTACATCCTTCCATCCACAGACCGATGGTCAGTCTGAGAGGGTAATTCAAATTCTAGAGGATATGTTGAGGGGATGTGATGTGAGCACGTTTATGCCTACCAACGATGCAACTTCAAACTTTCAGGGAAGTTTGCTTTATCATTTGTTACATACTGATGTGTAACATTTCTTATACTTATATTATTTATATCAGTGTGTTTACTATGTATATAGTATGTTTGGTGTGTTTTGAATAAGTTTGATATAACTTATGGTGTGTTTATATTTGTTTGTGTGTTAATAAATAATTGTGCACTTGTTTACGATTTGTATTATTGTTTCCATTAAGTTTACAATGCTTTGATGGAAGTTTGTTGCCTTTTGACATAGGTACGTAGGAGGACACTAGCTCAAGTGAGTATATGCAGCTCCACTTCAGCTCAAGTGAGCATATGCAGCTCAAATCCAGCTCAGGAGAGTGCAACCAGCTCATTTTCAGCTCATCACACTTTCAGCTAGTTCGTTTCAGCTCAGCTCATTTCCAGTCAACTCAACTTTAGCTCCACTAGCTCAACTTCAGCTGACAAGTCCAGAAGTAGCTGAAAAGCGTCTTGCATATCGGGGAGTGTGCTAGTGCACATGTGGCAGCCTAGGTGGCATCCGGTCATCTCCAGCACCCACGTGGCAGCTTGACACATGTGTGTGAATGTGCAGCCGAATCAGCCCGTTTTCTCCTTCATTATATGCCATTTGCAAGAAAGGATAAGCCCGAGTGGTTATGTTTGAATTTCAAACATAAAAATCACATGTTAAATGTGATTTTCATGTGTTTTGGGCGCCTAAACTTGTGGCTGCCAATTGAGTCCGCCCAAAAGGAGTTATTTTCACTCAAATTCAATTTTTAAACTCCTTTTAATATCAGCCACACAACTTAAACGAATTTGGAAGCCCTTGTACCTATATATATGTGTTTAAACAATGTAATTTGGTAAGATATTTTGGAAATAAAATTTTTGAGAGAGTTTCTCTTGTTCGGTTCTTTTTAGAACTATCTTTTTCCATTTCAGACTTTGTTTTGATTTGTCAAATTTACTTGATACTTCGGGTTCCTAGATCGCTATCTAGTGGGTCCAAGTCCTCTGACGTGAAGCATATTCGATTCGGGTTTGCTCAGTAGATTGTGCAGGTTCTTTCGAGCTTTCCGTCTTTGACGTTAGACAGATTCAATTCGGGTTCGTTCAGCAGATTGTTCGAGTTCTTTCGAGTTTAACGTTGCCAAACTTTCGCTGATTTTTCCAGCAACGTTTCTGCCATTTTAGGACACCGAAACAGCCATGAACGCTACTTGAAGCATTCGTCCTTTTTCGTCGTCCAAATCTGCCCAGAAATTCCTACACCATTTTTCTTTGTTTCTTTTCATTTCTTTATATTTATCTTGTTATTTTAACTATCTAAAAACGTCCATTCTTGTGTTTTATTGAAGAGAAATGTTTGCTACGATCCTAGATCCGTTTACGAACAAGGAGCGTTGTTTCTGAAGCAACGTACCCCTTGTATCATATGGTACTCAGAGCTTTGGTCGGATTATAGCACTTTCTTCACTACAAGAAATAAAAAAAATACAAAATTAAAAAGAAAATCGAAATTCTGAAAAAAAGAAGAAGTCAAAGTCAAAGTTTGACTAGAAAAGTCAAAGTACAAAAAAATCGAAAAAAAATTCAAAAAAACCAGATTCGAATATTTGATGTATTTTGACGTTCATATGTGCTGTTGGTTCGTGAAAATGATGAAGGATGATCAAATTTGCCTTGGAATGCTTCGAAATCACCCGAAACAACTTCTTCTTGTTTGTTCGGTGATAGGGTCGCTGCAAGCATTCCTATTGCAGTAAGTTCTTTGTTTTTGTTCCTTCATCTCTTTATTCAGCCTTGTTTATTCGTTTCATCACCAAATTTCCAGCCACATTTCTTTTATTTTCTAACCTTTTATTTTTATTCTAACAACCCTTAAACCATTCTTAACCTTTGTTTTTCTTCACCTTTTTTTAAGTTTTCTTGAAAGTCTGACACAGTTAACAAGTTTGAAGGATCGAGTTAGTTCTTTAAAGAACTGTTTGCGAGAGAACGAGTGGAAAAGGCATTTGAGCGTGTGAGAATAGCAGGGGAGACAAAAAGCCATTCAAGCATTCTCCCGAGTGAAACACGAGCGCTGAGTGTTATTTTATGAGTGCACTGTTCTTTGGAGTGATCCGTGAGACTTTGTTGAGCGTGTTATTGTGAGGTCCTTGTTCTTTATTTTACTAACCTATAACATCTTTTCTTTTGTTTGTTTTAGTGTTTGAAAATGGCAGGTTCTGACAATAATTCGGGTGAACAACAACCACTGAATCTCAATATGCAAGCCTTAGAGCGGATGATGCAACGAGTGATTGCTAATGCATTGAAACCTATACATTCTCAATTAGATAGATTAGATGGGGGTGGTTCCCATTCTGTCTACCGATGAAGCACTTGTTGACAAGAGAAGTCTGAATGATCAACCATCACATGATGAACCACAACAAAACAACCTCTTTCATACGAGATGCAACGTGAACGGAAAGGTATGTATTGTGATTATTGATAGTGGTAGTTGTGCTAACGTTGCTAGTACTCTCATGGTTGACAAGTTAGGACTGAAGACGACCACGCATCCCAATCCGTACAAGTTACAATGGTTGAATGATGGTGTTGAAATCGAAGTTACCGAACAAGTTGTTATACCATTTTTCATTGGCAAATACAAGGATGAGGTAACTTGTGATGTTTGTTCTATGGATACTTGTCATTTGTTGTTAGGAAGACCGTGGCAGTATGATAAGAAAGTTTTGCACGATTGTTACACCAATCGATACTCTTTTACTCATGAGGGCAAAAAGGTAACTTTGGCACCTATGACTCCAAGTGAAGTATATGAAGGCGAAGTTCGTTTAAAAGTGAGTACTGCAGCTTGGAAGGCCGACAAAGAGAAGAATGAATGCGAAAAGAAGAAAGCAAATTCACATGTATTATCTGATTCGACATTTTCTTCTATTTCTTCTTCTAACTTGCAGGTTAATAAGGTGATACCATGTGAAGTTCCCAAGGTTGCTACTGTTGATATGTCTAGTGCATCTATGTCCTTTTCAAAAATTCATCAACCTTATTTACCACGGTTTGGCGTTCCTTTCCATTGTAATATTGATTTTTCATTTTTATATGCTGATTTCTTTGGTTGTACATTGGATTGTGAACAACATTGTGTTGTGATTCTAGATGATCTTCGAGATTCTTGTTATTCTTTGGAGTTGCCTTTGTATGTCATTTTTTTCAGGTTTAAAGATGCACGACGAACATTGTCTGACTTTATGTTATGCATTATTCGGAAAGGTACAAGAAAGAAGGCATTTTCATTTGTGTTCTTTGTAAAAGAACTTGGTTCGAAAGGATGGCATATGTGCTGAGCAAGACGACTGAAGAAGTTCCCTGCCAAGCGAAAGTCGAAATTGTTCCCTTTTGTAAAGAGGGTCGATTTGGGGACAAATCGCATTAAAGAAGGGGGAGATGATGTGAGTACGTTTATGCCTACCAACGATGCAACTTCAAACTTTCAGGGAAGTTTGCTTTATTTGATGGTGTGTTTTGAATAAGTTTGATATAACTTATGGTGTGTTTATATTTGTTTGTGTGTTAATAAATAATTGTGCACTTGTTTACGATTTGTATTATTGTTTCCATTAAGTTTACAATGCTTTGATGGAAGTTTGTTGCCTTTTGACATAGGTACGTAGGAGGACACTAGCTCAAGTGAGTATATGCAGCTCCACTTCAGCTCAAGTGAGCATATGCAGCTCAAATCCAGCTCAGGAGAGTGCAACCAGCTCATTTTCAGCTCATCACACTTGCAGCTAGTTCGTTTCAGCTCAGCTCATTTCCAGTCAGCTCAACTTTAGCTCCACTAGCTCAACTTCAGCTGACAAGTCCAGAAGTAGCTGAAAAGCGTCTTGCATATCGGGGAGTGTGCTAGTACACATGTGGCAGCCTAGGTGGCATCTGGTCATCTCCAGCACCCACGTGGCAGCTTGACACATGTGTGTGAATGTGCAGCCGAATCAGCCCGTTTTCTCCTTCATTATATGCCATTTGCAAGAAAGGATAAGCCCGAGTGGTTATGTTTGAATTTCAAACATAAAAATCACATGTTAAATGTGATTTTCATGTGTTTTGGGCGCCTAAACTTGTTGCTGCCAATTGAGTCCGCCCAAAAGGAGTTATTTTCACTCAAATTCAATTTTTAAACTCCTTTTAATATCAGCCACACAACTTAAACGAATTTGGAAGCCCTTGTACCTATATATATGTGTTTAAACAATGTAATTTGGTAAGATATTTTGGAAATAAAATTTTTGAGAGAGTTTCTCTTGTTCGGTTCTTTTTAGAACTATCTTTTGACATTTCAGACTTTGTTTTGATTTGTCAAATTTACTTGATACTTCGGGTTCCTAGATCGCTATCTAGTGGGTCCAAGTCCTCCGACGTGAAGCATATTCGATTCAGGTTTGCTCAGTAGATTGTGCAGGTTCTTTCGAGCTTTCCGTCTTTGACGTTAGACAGATTCGATTCGGGTTCGTTCAGCAGATTGTTCGAGTTCTTTCGAGTTTAACGTTGCCAAACTTTCACTGATTTTTCTAGCAACGTTTCTGCCATTTTAGGACACCGAAACAGCCATGAACGCTACTTGAAGCATTCGTCCTTTTTCGTCGTCCAAATCTGCCCAGAAATTCCTACACCCTTTTTCTTTGTTTCTTTTCATTTCTTTATATTTATCTTGTTATTTTAACTATCTAAAAACGTCCATTCTTGTGTTTTATTGCAGAGAAATGTTTGCTACGATCCTAGATCTGTTTACGAACAAGGAGCGTTGTTTCTGAAGCAACGTACCCCTTCTGAGAGGGTAATTTAAATTCTAGAGGATATGTTGAGGGGATGTGTGATCTACTTCCGTGGTAGTTGGAAAGACTTATTGCCCTTGGTTGAGTTTGCTTATAATAACAGCTACCAGGCTAGTATCCGCATGGAACCTTATGAAGCCATGTATGGTCGCAAGTGCCGAACTTCTATCTGTTGAACTGAGTTGTATGATAAGAAGACTTTGGGTCTGGAGTTGATCCAAGAGACCGAAGAGACTGTCAGATTATTTCGCGATCGTCTGAAAGAGGCGTTTGAGAGACAGAAATCCTATACTGATCGTAGAAGGAAGGATATCGAGTTTGAGGTCAGTGACCAGGTTTTTCTGAAAGTATCACCATGAAAGAAAGTTCTGAGGTTTGCACGCAAGGGTAAGCTGAGTCCAAGATTCATTAGGCCATATCGTATCGTGAAGAGAGTTGGTCCAGTTGCCTATCGCTTGAGTTACCTCCTCAGCTCAGTCGTATCCATAATGTCTTTCACGTATCCATGCTAAGACAATATCATCAAGATCCCAATCATGTCATGCAGGTTCTGGATGTGGAGTTGAGGCCAGACTTGTCCTATGAAGAAGAACCGATATAAATCCTAGATTTCTTTTGATACCAATGGTTAAAGTTCTGTGGAGCAATCGTATCCCTACAGAGGCTACTTGGGAGATCGAAGGATCCATGAGGAAGCAATTTTCCCATCTTTTTGATTCAGGTAAATTTCAAGGCCAACATTTCTTTTAAGGAGGGGAGAGTTGTAACACAAAAAAATAGAGGATGAAAGTTGCCGGTCGTAGGAATCGAACCCAAGACCCAAGGTAACCATGGCTGTGACTCATCCATCTGAGCTAATGGCTCTTAGTGTCTGAGTTCCCCTAGTTTCATTTTGAACCATCCTTTGTTTCTAGCCTTGGATAATTAAATCTGATATGCCCCTCCACCTACCAAGAAAATTAAATGCTCGACTTCCCTTCTAGAGACTTCACCGAATACTCCTACCAAACCCCATCTGACTACCGTCGCCCTCCCCTCACTGCTCTGCCGTGTGAGACACCGCCACCACCGGCATGTGCGCCGACCAGCTCCGAGCCCAGCGATGTCAGCCACGCGCCTGCTCGAGCTGTCCACCTTGGGGAAAAGGTTTAAGTTCCGTTGAAACACCCCTAAACTTTCCCTATTTCTCTCTTCCGTTTTCGACCATCTCCGTCGTCGACGAAGTGCGTTGACCGTCCAGGCGTGCTCCCCGTATCGAGGCGAGGAAAACCCTTCTAAGCACCTGACCTCTTTCCGTCGGAAGAGCCTTCATCGGAGTACCATACATTTTCGGCAGGTTTCGAATTTCCAGAGTAAGATATGTCGAAATTCTACTTTGTTTCGTATTAGTGGCATGTGGGTTGAAACATTAGATTGACGATTTACCTTTTTCTGGTAGAATCGCGGCCAAAGGCATCTCCGATGACCATTTCCGGTGATCGGCCGACGAAGTCAAGCATAAAAGGGTAGATGGACCAGTCTGAACCGACCCGAGCCCAAATCCGGTCAACCCGAATCAACTCGCTGAGTTGACTCAGTGAGTTAACTCATCGAGTCAACTCAGTTGACCTTCGCCCGTTGACCTGCTGACGTCAGTGTTGACTTTGATCCTGTTGACGTCAGCGTTGACTTTGACCCAAAAGTCAAAATTTTTGAAAAAGCCTTATTTTATATTTTTTGACGTCATGAGTTCGTTTTTGAAGCCCGTTTTGCGAAATTCTAACTCGAAGACCTCTGAATCTGTCCCTAAACCCAATCATGCATATGTATTTAATTATTTCATTAAGTTAAATGTAAATCGAATAAAGGGCTAATATAAGCTTTTATTTGTTTAAAGGTAACCAAGACTCCCCCGATCGTTCGTCTGCTCAGCCTAGTTCCTCTCGATCTGCTCCTCTGCGCGTTCCGATAGTTACTAGTATGAACTTGTAAACCCTGTAAGCTATTAGAGTTATCACTTATATCTTGTAGTAACCATAATCCTTTATTGATCTAGGATCTAGCACCGTGGAAGATCGTAGCGAGGCAGGAGCTCGATAGATTCTCTGACCAACTTTTGAGGTGTGTTCAATGTGTGCTACATTCCTGTTATATATATGTATATATGTGAATTTTGTAATAATTCTCTGAATGCACGATAGAATGTTCTTTTACTTGAAATGCATGACTAATTGAGAGCATGATTACTTGAAAAGCATGATTTACCTTCTATTTGAGAAGCATGATTATGATATGTTGAAAGTCTGTTTATCGTGATATGTTAGAAAGTATACCTCATGTCTGATCTGAGCTAGAGATATCTAGTTTCTAAATGATAGAAATGTTATATGTTTGTTGTTTGAACTCTGTTGGTGGTGTATATTAAAATGAATTGCTCTGCTTGGGGTATACTCTTGGGATATGATTGAAGTGTCTGTAGGTACAACCCTGATCCAGCTAGTAAAACCTTCGGTTAAGCTCCTACGCCCAATGGGCCTAGGGTAAGACTTTCTGGGTAGGCTCCTATGCCACGGGCCTAGGATAAGTCATTCATTATGCAGTTCATGGGGAATTGCATTTTGGTGTTCGGTTGGAGTTAAAATGGAACTTTGGTTGCTCTTATGACATGTTTGAAATGTCTTATGCATATCTGAGCTGTATATATATGTTTCCTTGCACTTATTGGAACACACTGAGCTCCCTAGCTCACGCCCCCAAACTTTTCCCCTTTTAGATACTTTTGGATAGGCTACCCTGGGACTTGGCACTTGGAGGATTGATACATTCTTACTTGTCTTTTGTTGTAATATTTCTATCCACCATACTGTCTGTATTGAGTGACATGATCCTATATATTTATTGATATGATACTCTTTACTAATGGCCGATGTGACATCATTTTGTAACTAATCCTTGATATGGTTCTAAACTACTACTTGACACTTTATTTTGTGGTGCGTGATTATCACCCATCATGGGGCTATGATATGAATTGCTATTTTAAAATGTTAGTGTATATATACATTGTGACTCTTTGAAATTTAGGTGAAATGAATAAGCATGTTCTGGGGGTTACGCTAAGTTTTTTGGGTATTTTTTAACGATTTCATTCATTATATTAGAATAAATATATGTGGTATGAGGAAGAAGATGATGATTTGTAAATTTTAATTTACAAGAAAATATTATGTGAAAAATAAAGACGATGTGTATTTATTTAATTGGGCAGGACCATGAATAATATTGTGAGAATGGTTCATGGAATAATTTCTTCTAATTTTACTTTGAAATACGATTAATTGCATGTCCAACCTTTGGGATTTTTAATAATTGTTTAAAAGTAATTAAAAATTTAATGGTGTTCAACGGTGTATTGTATTAGTGGTGTTCAGCAGTGTGCGTCGCCCATTCTAGATTTTTTTTTTCTGGATAAATCCTAATTCTAATCATAATCTTACTTAGAGTGGAGGGGAATGGAGACTCTAGGGGAGAGAAAGGGGTGTTTCTAGTGTGTCTAGAACCTATGACCTAAAAGAAATGAGAGAATAACGATGAACAACTTAGCCAACCGGCCAAATGTGCTTGCTCTCTGTTTTGTTAATTAAAAAGATTTTGTTTTACAGGCATATTATATATTTAAAATGAGGTATGATTTGAATTTACGTGAAATTCTTTAATTATAGAGTTATGCATATATATATATATAATATGAGTTATATTTTGATACACAAACTGTGTAAAATTATTTTACACTACCCTTATATAAAATTTAAAACTTAAATCCCAAACTCTAGTACCCTAAAACATAAAACTTTAAACTCTAAACCCTAAACTCTAAATTCTAACCATAAGCTTTAAATTCTACACCCTACTCACTAAACTTAAAACTCTAAATTCTAACTTAAAATCCCTAAAATTAATAGAATTGTGTAAACTAAAGTTTATACAAACTTGTGTATTAAAAAAGTAATTTTCATATAATATATAGAAAATTAAGAGGATAGTAATCTAGAACTATATGTACCTAACGATTTTGGTGGTATATTAGTAAATAAAAAGAGTTGTTTAAATTATTAATTAATGTATGAAGACTGATGTGCTGACTTGTACTGTTTTATTTGAATGACTAACTACTACATTAAATAGAAATAATCATTTCAGCCTAGTTTTATGGGTAGGTAAGTTGTTCATCATTCTTACACACACATATGTGAGCATGTATTTAATGCAGTTAAATAAATTTCACGAATTAAAGGAATGATCTTACTGAAAAAATATTTGAAAGATTTAAATTTAAATAATTTTGTTTATGCAAAAATGGTTCCTCTCGGCTCAACACGGCTTGTCACTAAAGGTAGTGTGGCTACTGGCTAAGCTTGTATTTAATTTATTAATAGCTATGTTTGGTAATTAGCAGATAACTGATAGCTGATCTCGAATTATATTAGCTGATTTAATTAGCGGATTGTATTTGTTTATTGTATAAGAGTATTTGGTAAAATAACTAATAGCTAATGGATGAGTCTACCACGTGCGACGAACATTGATGAACACCACTAACGATGAACACCGATGAACACCATTAATTTTTTTTTAAATCTTAAAAATTTAAAGGACTAAAATTATAATTATAATTATCTTTTAAAAAAAATTAAAATTAAATTTAAAAATTACTTTATATTATTTTTTTAATAAATTAAAATCAAATATTCCTAATTTTCTTAAAACCTAACAAAAAAATAAAAATCAGTTTTATAATTTTATAATTGATTTGAATCAAAAACACCCAAATCTCCTAAACCTAAACCTAACAAATTCATCCCTTCATCCTATTTTCACCCGGCGCCGCCTCACCCGTCGCCGCCTCCGCCCCCCGCCGTCAGCACCATTACCGGTGTTGTTAGTGTGTCGGCCGGCCGTTTGTCGTTTGTCGTTTCCAGCCGGCGTCGCGATTTGCAGCGTGCTTTTTGCTGCCGTCCGCCATTCTTCTTGCTGCCGTCCGCCGTTCTTCTTGCTGCCGTCCGCCGCGCCTCTTGCTGCCATCCCCATCCGCCGTCGAGCCCGTCTCCAGTGCCGGCCGCCGTCATCACCAAGGTATGTTTATTTCCCCCAATTTTGAAATTCGAAATTGGAAACCCTAATCCCAATTAATTTTTCCCCAATTAAACCCTAATTCCCAATTAGATACCAATCAAACCATAATTTTAATTTACCCAATTTCAAATTGTAATTAGGAACCCTAATCCCCAATTAATTTACCCTAATTAAACCCTAATTTTAAAATTAGATCCAATCAAACTCTAATTTTAATTTTCCCAATTTTAAATTCCAATTAGGGTTTAGAAATGTTCTGAATTATTATAGGATGTTTTGTGAATTATTAAAAACATGTGAATGCTCTGAAAGTATGTATGAAGATTGCTTTGTGTATGTGTTTGTGTATTTAAACAAATGAAATTGTTATACATGCTTAAAGAACATTAATGGATTAAGTTTTTTTAATATAATTTAGATTGCTTTGCTAAATTATTTTGCTGGTAGGATGTTTGTGTGAAACTATATGTGTTCATAGGTAGCTGAACAAATAAAGGTTGTTAGGAAAATTTTTTAATGAATGGTTATATTTCTTGTCATTTAGATCGAGGAAGGAGTGTGATTCGAGGGCTACCTTAGCTTAGAATTTACAGTGATTGTAGTTTAAAGCCTCGGAATAGATTGAAACTATTCCGAGCATTCTATTAAATTTAAATACATTGTTTGATAAGATGAAAGGCAATGTGATTAAGGATGTGATATCCCAATAAATAGCTGCGTTTATTATGTTTTGATAAGATAAGATAATCAAGTTAAAGCCGAAAACTGTGGACTGTTTTGATTTTATACACATACTAGCTAGAAACTGTTTAAGTGCATAATTTAAATGCTGGAAAAATGAGTGCATAATTTAAATGCCGAAAACTGAGTTTTTTGGAAACGAAATTTTAATTGCTAGAAACTACTTTTGTAATACAAAAGTTTGATGATGTTTTAAGTAATGAAATATGGTTAAAAACTGGTTTAAGTCATTCACGAATTAATGGTGCAATAATAGTTTAAGCAAAGTAGTATACAAGAAGGATAGATTGAATGACTTAAGGATTTAATGAAAAGCCAAAAAAGTTTATAAATTAGTTGATGAAGCATGAATGGTAGCTTGAATAATAAATAAGATTTCAATTGAAGATTTATCGGGCGAAATAGATATGCCTTATTCGATGCCTATATACATATGAACATACTTAATTTGAGCCATTCATTTAAACAAGTAATTTGTTTGGTTTAATGCCTTGCTTTAGGTTGGAAGTGTCCTTATCCAAGCTTAGTATTGCATGTATAAAATTAATGAACCTAGTGAAGGAAGTATTAATGTTTCTTGTATTAGTTACTTGAACTACCTCACTAAGAAATTATACTTACTCAACCCTCCACTTTTTTTCCCCAATTATTAATGCCTAATCCCCAATTATTAATCCTTAATTTAGTAATTAATTCCCAATTAATTTCTAATCCATAATTAATCCCCAAATAAACCCAATTTGAAGATGAAATAAGATTAAATGTTTGAATGACTAGTTGGTTGTTAAGTTAAGATGGAATAAGACTAAATGTTTAGGTAAGCAACAAAGTTATGCCTCACGGAGTTATAAAATGAATAATAAGGTTTAGGACCTAAATAGTAGTGTTCGAAAGTTTGCTAGATGCTCAAGTTAAGTTACTAAATTTGAAGGGTGTTTGAGAATTAGATAATTTGAATTTGTTACTTGACTCTTAAGTGTAATTAAAATGTACAAAGTTTAATAATAGAACACTTTTTAAGCATAATTTTTTTATGAAAGTTGTATTTTGTATTGCTTGTTTATCCATGTGTGAAATTGAATGAATTTTAAGTTAATCTCAACCTTAAAATTTACATTTCAATAAAGAAGAATCTAGTTACTTTCTTATTAAAACAAGAAAGTATTTAATCACCAACATGGCTTGAATAGTTGTGGAAATGCGATAGTTACATTACATTATCTTTTAGTTGGATGGCGACTAGTTCCTTTTGTTTCACTTTTCTAGATTCCTGAGGCCATATTCTTTTCATAATCTCATCTTCTTCTTTGCTTTTGGATTTATGAAATCTCTTCTAATGGGTCCCTTAAAGAACAATAATTGATGAGGCACATTTGTTTGTATGACTTTTGATTCATGTGGGAATGTTTAATTTAAGTCTTGGACAAGTGAAAATATCCTAAGAATTGAGAGAGATTAAGTAACATGAAATTAGTCACATAAGTTGTCATGGAAAATAGTTTAGGGGCTGTTTTTGAATAATTAGAAGTTTCAAGGTTTAATTGAACTTGTTTAAATGCTGGAAAATTTGTTAAAAGTTGAGGGAAAGTTGAAGTTAATGATGGGTAAATTGAATTACTTGAATTAGAGTCAATGGAATTGTATAAGTGACTAATTGTCAAGATAAGTAAAACTGGACTGTTTTGGAATAAATGATAAATTGTGTACTTAAATGAACTTTTCAGGGACCAATCTTATTTTGTAAAAACAGGGGACAAATAGGGGATTTAAGGTTTTAAAGGACTAGATTCAATTAGTAAAGGTCTTAGGTGAATTAACCCCAAAAAGTGGACTAAAATGAGAACATGGCAGATTCGAATATGTAAAACTGACTGAATCAATCGAATAAACTGCTTTTATCTATATAGGATAAAAATATGAGCCATATATGGTTGAATAGATAATTGAATAAGCTTTACAACGGTATAAAGTAATCTAAATTCCGACTTACGGTTTAAAAGTTATGAGCGAAATACTACAAGGTCTTATGAATTTGGATTATAGATTAGACAAGGAATTTAAAAACTTTTCTGCTTGAATTTAGTAATGTTTATACGTATCCATTAACTGCGTTTTTCTTTTTACTGCAATGTTTGAGAAACAAATTTATCATCAATGTCTGTATTGTTTTGAGGAAGCCATTATCATGTTGGCTATGGCCTCTGGTTTTTTGATGAAATGAGGGAAATGGTGAGTCTTTTGAGCTTTGGGATGTCAAGGTGGGATTTTTATTTTTATTTTTGGTTTAAATTGAAGAATAGAAGTAAGGGTTTTTCTTCTTTTTTTTTTTAATTTTTTGTGGAGATGGTGGTGGGTGTGATATTCTGCAGAATGCTATCTCATTCTTTGCCACACAAATGGAGGAGAGGCTATGTTGGTTTAATTTCATGTGTAGGAGAAAGTGGGCTTTGGATGGGCTAATGGGTCAAATAGAACTTTATAATTGACCCAGTTTTTCTTTTTGTTGCTTTCATAGTTGGATACATCAAATATTCAAAGGGCACACTCTATTTCTTTAAAACTAGAGGAGATTGTAGTTTTTAGTTTTTTTTTTTCTTCTTAAAAATGGTAAGAAAAAAATGATTTTTTTTTTTACAAATCTTAAATCTTTATCCTGATGGAGTTTACAACAATTTGTGCTGCAGATATAAAAGCTTCCCTAACTATTTTCATTTTCAACAAGATACATTTCCTATGAGAAAAAATAACATGAAATAGATTGAAACGACATTTACCTTCCAACTTAATGATGTAGTGGCAGTCTTATTATATGTAACCATTGTTTTTAGTATTGTTAGAATGTAGGTTAGTTAGTTATTCAAAAGTTTGTTAGTTTTGGCGGTACTTTTTTTGGCTATTTAATAGCTATTTCTTCATGTATCAAATGTACTGTGTAAGAATGAAATATTCTTGATTCTATTCACTGTTATAAGTCCATATTTTCCTAATTACAATATTTAAAGAAAAATATTTTACCCACGGCAGTAAAAAGAAAAAATTGTTTTCCACAAGTGCTTTGTTGTTAGAGTGCTTATTAAAAAGTCGGAATTTAGGATACGTATAAACATTACTAAATTCATGATTACTGCAATATTTATACGTATCCATTAACTGCGTTTTTCTTTTTTTTTGCGTTTGGGAGTACTTGTTAACTGAGAATATTTCTTGTTGTCTCTTAAAAAGTCTTTTGCTTTTCTTGTAGGTTCTCTTGGTGGCTAGGAGATTTTTCTTTAGAAACTTGTAAAGTATGTTTTATATATTCTTGTATTCTTTCTTCTCTGCCAATGTTTCAATTGGATGTATTAAATATGTTGCGCCATCCTTTTATTCATAAAATCTGCAATTTGTGTTAGTTGTTGTTCTGTTCATTAGAGTCTACAAAGTTTCTTATTTTTTTAATAAAAAAATTTGTATATAATAAAGGGTTAAATTTTTAGTTATTAACCTTAGATCCTACATCATCAGCATAACAGTTATCCTTTGATGTACACCTGATTGAATACTGAATGGCTTGCTTTGTTTATGTTACATCTTCACTTTTACATATCGCATTCTCAAGTTTTAGTTTGAATACTGGACGTATTAAATATGGCTTGCTTCGTTTATGTTACATCTTCACTTTTACATATCACATTCTCAACATTTGGAGTCTCCTTCTGCATCCTTAGTTCTCAGATTTTATTTGATGAGGTCATTTAGCCTCCTTGTTCAATGCTCCACATCATATTTATGAGCTGTGTTATTTTGAGTTTATTCTAGAGATGGAGATGGACGCTTGTTTGCATTATTATCTAGGAGTCGGTTAAAGATGCAAAATACATTACACTATAATTTTAAGCCCAACAAAATAGTAGTCAATTATACTGTTGTTCTATGACGAGCATTATTTGCTTGGTTAAACTAGTGAGTTAACTATGAACCTGTTTGATCTGTATTAAACCATGGGATAATTTTCTTACTTCATGAAATACACTTGTTTGTTTCGCTTGATTGTTTTACTGAGCACACGTTTATGAAGCTGTGTCTAGGGGATTGTTTTAACTTTGATTTGGTGCATTGAATTTGAGTAAGTTTTAGGGGTAACTTCATAGTATTTGAATGAGCATAAGTTAAAGAGGTAACTTCATAGTTTTGATCTCATCACATCCTTGTCGTATTTTGTCTCGCCCAATCGTTTTAAAATGATTTTAAAGTGGTAATTGTTTGAATATTATTTTCTTAGTAATTATACTCATGTTTTGCAGGGAACAAGCTTAAGACTATGTCTTCAAGGGGAAAGCAAATCTACGATCCTGGTAAGTTAAAATGCATTATGTTTTCTAACATTGACCACACGTTTTTTAGTCAACCACAACACATTCCCTATTGTAATAATATATTTTTTATTTTTTGTAAATGACATAATTATTAGAGATAGTAGATAATCAAGATACCGAAATTGAAGATTGCTACAACAGTGAACCAGATTATGAAACTTATGCTGAAGAAGAACAATTTGAAAAACATATAGATGATGAGAAGACAATTGATAATTTCATTGACGAGAATATATGGGACAAAATTGGGAAAGAATTACAAGAATACGATGAGAATGATATGAATATGCTGAAGTGGAAGACTTTAGATGATTGTATTGAGTTTTATTATACCTATGCAAAAGTGAAGGGTTTTGGAGTTCGAATGAGTCAGTCAGTGAAAGTCGCAGTGGTGGTCACATAGTTTCAAAGAAACTGGTGTGCCGTAAAGAGGGATATAGAGAGGAAAGGTGGGTTAACTTGCCAAACAGAAAACGTGACCAAAGGCCGATCAGCAGAGTTGGATGCGGAGCATTTATTAGATTTAAATTTGACGAACGGTATCAATATTGGAAAGTTTTTAAATTCTGTGCAGAACATAACCATGAGATGGTTCAGCCGACACAAGTTGCTTTTATTAGGTATGTAATTAATTAATAAGTAAATTGTTACATACTAACTTCTAGTTTATATATATATATATATATGTTTAATGTTATGTTAATGTTTTATTTTGTAGGTCATTCCGGAAGATTAACGAGTTAGACAAAATTAAGATTAAGAGCATGCATAACTCTGGAATTACTCCAAGTAAAATTATGCGAAATCTCGAGAATGAAGCTGGTTCACTTAGGAATGTTGGATTTCTTTCGAAGGATTTGTACAATTATCTATATAGAATCAAACGAGAAGAAGTGCAAGATGGTGATGCTGAAACGGTGATGGCGTATTTATATGGAAAGCAAGAATCTGATCCATTTTTTTTTGTGAAGCACACGAGAGATGAATTCGGAAACCTAGAGAAGTTGTTCTGGTGTGATGGTGTATCACGTGCCGACTATAAAGAATTTGGCCATGTACTTGCATTTGATACGACTTACAAGTGCAATGCATACAACAAGCCATTTGTTGTTTTGGTTGGTGTGAATCATCATCGCAACACAATGCCATTTGGATGTGCATTGATTACAAATGAGAAAGAGGATACCTATGTGTGGGTGTTAGAACAGTTGATAGAAGCCGGAGATGGCTACAAACCACTTACTGTTATTACTGATAGAGATAAGGCCATGGCAAATGCTATTTCTCAAGTTTTACCTGAGGCAAAACATAGATTGTGTTTATGGCATATTATGAGGAACGTGCAGTCTAATGCCCAACACAGTTTTCTCGATGGGTTTTTGAGATGCGCTGACAAGTGTAGAACGCCATCCGATTTTGAAATGGCTTGGAAAGAATTAGTAGACAAACACAAAGTTGAAGGAAGAAAATGGGTGCAAGAATTGTACGAAGTTAAAGAAAAATGGGCAGAAGCATATTTGCAAGGATATTTTTATGCAGGTAACATTTTATAAACTTTATTTGTATTTTATATTATATTGCATTTAACTAAATTATTAAAAATTTGGTGTGCAGCAATGAGGACTACTCAACGGTGCGAGTCAATGAATAGAACACTGAAAACTTGGTTAGACAAAAAGGTAATGTTGTATCGATTTGTTGAGAACTATCATAAACAACTGAATGCTCTAAGATGGGAGGAAAATCATCAAGACTACAAAACAATGGATGAACAACCGTATTGTGATGGTGTGTTGGGAACTTTAAAACGTAATGCATCCCAAGTATATACGAGAAATGCTTTCGCTACACTCTGCAAAGAAATATCTTATGAGGGTTATTATTTAGTTAAAAATAAAGAAGTACAGAATGAGTGCACGTGTTATTCGTTAGAGCATGTTGAAAAGGAGAAGATGTATCTAGTACTTAAAGTTACCACACATGATACCATGTACTGTTGTTGCATGAAGTTGGAGTCTGTTGGATTTCCATGTCGTCATATGTTTACCGTGTTGAAATATGAAAAGGCAAAAGAAATACCTCAGGGATGTATAATGAAACGATGGACTATTTATGCGAAGAAAGATGTTGGATTACAACAAAAGAATGTAGATGTCGAAGACAATAATCCAACAACAATTCAAGCCAGGTATTCCACTCTAGCCTCTTATTGTATGACTATATGTCACCGTGCATCACAGACATTTAAAACTTTCAATGAGGTTAAAGATCAATTTGCAAAAATGAGTCTCAAATTGCAAGCGGTGAAAGTGGGATATAAAAAAAGAATCAGTACAAGTGGAGAGGTTCTTAGAATTGGCGATCCTATAGTCCTTGAAACAGGAAGAGGAAAACCCAAGAGAAATAAACGTCAAGCTTCATCGTCCAATCGAACACATGTTTTATATGATGATAACGCCAGTTTGGGCATTCATGAAACCTCTAAACCTTCTCCGAACAAGCCTTCTGATCAGGATACGAGGCATAGTGATGCAGCTCAAATATCAAAATTAGCTGAATATATGCCTGACACATACAAAAAAGACGACATTTCTGAGGTAATTAAATTTGAAATATGATAATAATAATTACTCTTTGTTGTTATGCATAACGATACTAATTTTTGTGCAGGTTGCATATACCAATGAATTGAAAAATATGGAAAAAGATCCAACTGTTTTGGATTGGCAACCAAATAAGGATTGGTAGTGTGCGGCTTTATCCAATAATTATATTTTTTGCTCTTGTAAGTTGAGAAGTATTTTTTAAGTGATTTATTGACTTAAAAATTATTTATTAATTTCTTTTTTGTTTGTGATTATTAATGTTAATTTTTACATTTTTTTTCTCATAATGAACAGGATTACGTCTGAGCGTTTCAAAGTAATTACTGCATAACGGATGAAAGCCGCGGTTGTCATTCTTCTCTGCGTCTATTGTGATATTTAGTTTAGTAATGTTATTCTAGCTATACATACATGAAATAGTAGTTATATACTACACATATTGTTAATCTTTCAGATTGTACGAAGTTGATTTTATATATATTTTACTTTTATCTTACTTATAATTACAGTATTTTGTGATTTTATTCTTATTGTTCCAATTCAGTAGAAATTTAAGTTTATAGTAATTAGTCAAATACGAATCCATATTTGTATATATAAATTAGTCTAGAGTATTAGTATATGATTGTTAAAAAATAAGATGTTTTAGATAAATTGTTTTTGTAATCAGTAATTTTATTTGTGTCTTTTAACTTAATTTTATTATTGTTTTTAAAAGTTAAACCTGGGAGATAAGATGCACCTAAAGATAGTCTTAATAAGGCTACACTGGACAATTCTACAACAATAAGTAAAAGCTTAAGAATAGCTTAATTAGATGTTATTGTAATCAAAATTTTATTTGTGTGTTTTTTTTGTAATGTAGATTACTTAATTAATGAAAGAGGTTAATTCATTAGTAACTTTAAAAGATATAATAGTAAAGCGAAACCTTTCTTCTACACATAAATATTTTTCAACACGTGTTATGGAAAAAATTACGATTTAAAAAATATAGGGTTCAGTTTAGGTTTAAGGAATTAAGATTTATAGTTTCGGTTTTAGGTTGACAATTTAGGGTTAAATTATTTTATATAAAAATAGTGTTAAATTGAAATATTTAAAATAGAATATTTAATAACTACTTTAAATTATTTTTTCTTTTAAATCACATCGAATATTTAAAATAGAATATTTAATATTTTCATATTTAAAATAGAATATTTAAAGTTGTTATTAAATAATCGATGTGATTTAAATATGAAAATATGAAATATTCTATTTTAAAAATATTCGATTTAAAAGAAAAAATGATTTAAAATATTCGATTTTTTTACTTTTAGGGCCAAATTGAAAGAATTCGTAAATAACGAGGACTAAATTTATTGAATTGTTTCGAATTAGGACTAAATTGATTGAATGTGTAAATATGAAGGACTAAATATGTTATTACACCAAATTTTATAACAGCCACTTAACGAGATTTAACGTTTAGTTACTTACCATTTTGTTATAAAACATAAAATTTAATTGCTATTTTGTGATTTTTAAAAGTTTGGTTACCATTTTGTTTTTTTACCAAACTTCAGTGACCGTCTGTGTACTTTACCTTAAATTTTTCTCCAAAAAGAATATAGGCTTAATACAACTTTTTTCCCCTAAAGTATACTCGATTTCCCAACTTGCCCCCTAAACTTCATTTTGCCCACTTTTTCCCCTTAAACAATTCGTCGTTACTCGATTTAAAATTATTTTCGAAATATAATTTGAATATGATATTTCGAATGTAATTTGAATATAATTCGAATATAATATGAACATGATTCGAATATAATTCTAATATAATTACATGTTTTTCAACTATTATATTCGAATTATGTTCATAGTATATTCGAATCATGTTTAACATGTAATTATATTCGAATCATGTTTAACAGGTAATTATATTCGTATTATGTTTATATTATATTCGAATCATATTAAAATTATTTTTGAAATATAATTTGAATATGATATTTCGAATGTAATTTGAATATGATTCGAATATAATTCTAATATAATTACATGTTTTTTGAACTATTATATTCGAATCATGTTTAACAGGTAATTATATTCGAATCATGTTTGACACGTAATTATATTCGAATCATGTTTAACAGGTAATTATATTCGTATCATGTTTAACAAGTAATTATATTCGTATCATGTTCATATTATATTCGAATCATATTCAAATTATATTCTAAATATTATTCGAATATAATACGAGCATGATTTGACTATAATACGAACATGATACGAATATAATTACATGTTAAACATGATTCAAATATAATTTGAATATGATTCAAATATAATAGTTGAAAAAACATGTAATTATATTAGAATTATATTCGAATCATGTTCATATTATATTCGAATCATATTCAAATTACATTCGAAATATCATATTCAAATTATATTTCGAAAATAATTTTAATATGATTCGAATATAATATAGACATGGTTCAAATATAATTCTAATATAATTTGAATTTTGCTCAAAAAAATATATTTCGAATATAACAAAATTCGAATTAATAATTCGAATATAATTAGAAGATGATTCAAATATAATTTGAATATGATTTGAATAATATACAAACATGATTCGAATATAATTTAAATTTTACTCAAAAACTATAATTCAAATATAGTGAAATTAGAATTAATAATTAGAATTTAATTGGAATTCGAATCTAAAAAATTACTAATTTAGTATTAAAATATTTGTTTTCATTTATTTTTAATAAATATTAACATTTTAATAAAATAATATTATTAATAATAACAAATAATAGACTAAATTATAAAAATTAAAAACAAATAGGGGTCATTTAAAGTAAAAATAATTACTTAGCACGTGAAGAAAATAAATGAAAGATAAAAAAGAGGGAAGGATGTGAACCATCCACAAACTAGTATAATAACATTCAAAATTATAAAGTAAAATTAAGAAAAAAAAATGATGTAACTATAAATTCTACTTAATTATTACAAATTGTCATGTGCTATTTCAGCTCCCATTACCACATTTCTTTTCTTAACTTCAAAATCTTGTGTGAACAGTTCACGACGATTGAAAAGATCAACTTCATTGTGGTTGCTTGTAACAAGTTTTGCCAAAATTTTCAGTCGTTCAACTCTCATTTGTTGCGTCTGCATAATAAATATATCATGTTATTCAATATCATACAATAGCTAAACAAAGTTGCATGGTATACTTTACCGTGAAAGTAATCATCGACCAATCACTTTTATTATCGGCTTCTATATACTTCAACATGTACATGCCACAGTCATTCCTGAACCTAATATAAATAAATTAATCTGTAAAGAAAAAATTTCAGAGATATCTTAAAAATAACTTTTATTTTTAATTTAAATTACGTACCAATTTGGTTGTTTCGGTAATTCAACACAATTGATTGGAAATTTTGTAGCATTTTCAAAAAATCTGCCCAAATGAGCATGACCCTCATATTTAAGTGGAGCTTTATTCAACTGTTATAATAAATTAAACAAAAATAAAAAATTAATAGTTAAAAACTATATGAATTCTAGTAGTTCTTATAAATAAGTAAAGAACTTACTATATTTTCTGCGATCTTTTTACGAACTTCATTTACGCCAAGAGAGTCCAACACGTAACTTTGCTCATCCACAACATTAACAACTAATAAAAACCAATGTCTGCCTTCTTCATCATGTAAAGGCACATATACCTGCAAAATCATGAGTTAAAAATCACTATCAACTACGTACAAGCAAACAACAAACTATAAATATACCTGTTCAACATTACTACAATCAACAGGTATAAAGTCATCTATCCATCGGGTATGAAATTTAAACAAGCTGTCACTTATTTTTGACTTCTTATCATCTGTGAACTCTTCTATCAAAATCTGCAACAAACATAACATTTCAAAATGTCATAAAATCATGAACTGAAAATAATATGATTCTGAAGCCATAAATTGTTTTTTACCTGAATAGAAAGAGGTAGATATAACTTCTTGGGCATAGGCTCTTGTCTCAAGTACAAATCGTACACATAGATATCGATAAACTATTAAATATTTCAAAACAATAAAAACACTTGTATTAGTAACAGACAAAAGAACAAATATTGATTATGTAAAAAATTTAATCTATATTACCCAATCAGATAACCATTTATCTGGAAAAACAGTACAAGCATTGCCAACGTCCAAAAAATTATTCCTGGCCATGTAAACAACGTTGGATATATTTTTCCAACTAGCAACATTCGCACAAATTCTGCGTTCTTCAAGCGTTAAATACTTCAAGTATTGCTTGTACACATTACTTATCTTAGCAGAATTTTGGCAAGCTTTTGCTAAGCTATCATCTATCTCATATTTATCCTACATGAAAAATATTTCTCTTAATAATGATAATAACACGAAAAATTATATGTTGATATTAAAAAATATGTTTATAGTTACACCTTTCTTCTTTTCAACTTCCTTTGAGCTTCTGCAAATAAATCTTGCAATTTTGGTTCAGTCTCAAAGTCACAAAGCTTGTTTTTTTCTCCAACCTGCACAATCACAGAGTAATTGATCATATATTCAACTCCAATGAAATATTTAACACAATTTCTTTCAAATTCCCTACTAAAAAATAATATTTTTCAACATTTTGTACCTCAATTTTTTCAGAAGAATCATCATTTGGTATTTCTCCAATATCATGAAACTTTGTGATTTTTTCCTGTATGTACATATCATACGGTAAATATTATTTTTATGCAAGCAAATAATATCAAACTTTAAGATGAAATATAACCAATAAATAAATATTTATACATACCATTGAATTCACTTTAAAAGTTCGAGCTCTTTTTTTCGATGTCATATCTTTCGACTTCAGATCATCAGTAAAATCAGAACGTGCAGTCGAACATCCCACACTCTTTTTTTGTTGAGAGTTTTTACTCTTTGACGAAGCCTTACCATTTGACATTTTAGGGGCCACTTTTTTAATCATTGGAGTTTCCTTCAACGTAACTAATTGACTAGGAAACCGATGACTAAATTCAAAGTTAAAAACCTCGCTAGGAATTTTTGGGAGACCATCAGTGTCAGCCTTGATGTTGTCTTTAGAATTACCTTCAAATTTTGTTTTACCAATAAATTGTAATAAGGGAGAGGAATAATTAAGATCACCATTCATAAATGGAGACAGACTCGACTTTTTAATATGACTATCACTCTCTTCCTTCAATGATGCGACACTTGATCCCTCTTCCTTGTGTGGTATATTTTCTAAACCCTCATCTTTCAAAGGCTCGCTATGTAAACTAGTCTCCTCTAATATGCAAGCATCTTCTTTTAATGATGGACCATGTATACCTTCTCCTTTTAAGGAATCACTATCTTGAATTAAACTTTTAATATTACTCGGTGTTAATATGGTCACTAATTTTTCAAATTGACCATATAGTTTTTCAAATTGACCATTCAGTTTAACAAATTCCATCTCAATATTTTGAACCGAATGAATTAGTGGCGTCAACCTATGATCACTCTGATTAGGAGTTCTTATCTTTTCCTTATGTACATCTGCAACTTTTTCCTATATGTACATAAAATAAATAAATAATCCAACAATAATCTAAAATAAAATATAACGACAAAAATATCACTCAACACTATTACAAACATTCTATTTAATGTAAATGAATATACCTCATTGTTTGTCTTCTCCGAATTCATGTTGATACAACGCTTACACTCTATCTTAACTTGTTTTGAAGGAGTTAAATTTAGATCCATCATCTAAGTTAAAAAGAAAAAAAATTAAAGATTGCATACATTTAAAACAAATTAATGGCTCATAACTTCTACTAAATTCAAGCAGAAAAGTTTTTAAATTCCTTGTCTAATCTATAATCCAAATTCATAAGACCTTGTAGTATTTCGCTCATAACTTTTAAACCGTAAGTCGGAATTTAGATTACTTTATACCGTTGTAAAGCTTATTCAATTACCTATTCAACCATATATAGCTCATATTTTTATCCTATATAGATAAAAACAGTTTATTCGATTGAGTCAGTCAGTTTTACATATTCGAATCTGCCATGTTCTCATTTTAGTCCACTTTTTGGGGTTAATTCACCTAAGACCTTTACTAATTGAATCTAGTCCTTTAAAACCTTAAATTCCCTATTTGTCCCCTGTTTTTACAAAATAAGATTGGTCCCTGAAAAGTTCATTTAAGTACACAATTTATCATTTATTCCAAAACAGTCCAGTTTTACTTATCTTGACAATTAGTCACTTATACAATTCCATTGACTCTAATTCAAGTAATTCAATTTACCCATCATTAACTTCAACTTTCCCTCAACTTTTAACAAATTCTCCAGCATTTAAACAAGTTCAATTAAACCTTGAAACTTCTAATTATTCAAAAACAGCCCCTAAACTATTTTCCATGACAACTTATGTGACTAATTTCATGTTACTTAATCTCTCTCAATTCTTAAGATATTTTCACTTGTCCAAGACTTAAATTAAACATTCCCACATGAATCAAAAGTCATACAAACAAATGTGCCTCATCAATTATTGTTCTTTAAGGGACCCATTAGAAGAGATTCCATAAATCCAAAAGCAAAGAAGAAGATGAGATTATGAAAAGAATATGGCCTCAGGAATCTAAAAAAGTGAAACAAAAGGAACTAGTCGCCATCCAACTAAAAGATAATGTAATGTAACTATCGCATTTCCACAACTATTCAAGCCATGTTGGTGATTAAATACTTTCTTGTTTTAATAAGAAAGTAACTAGATTCTTCTTTATTGAAATGTAAATTTTAAGGTTGAGATTAACTTAAAATTCATTCAATTTCACACATGGATAAACAAGCAATACAAAATACAACTTTCATAAAAAAATCATGCTTAAAAAGTGTTCTATTATTAAACTTTGTACATTTTAATTACACTTAAGAGTCAAGTAACAAATTCAAATTATCTAATTCTCAAACACCCTTCAAATTTAGTAACTTAACTTGAGCATCTAGCAAACTTTCGAACACTACTATTTAGGTCCTAAACCTTATTATTCATTTTATAACTCCGTGAGGCATAACTTTGTTACTTACCTAAACATTTAGTCTTATTCCATCTTAACTTAACAACCAACTAGTCATTCAAACATTTAGTCTTATTTCATCTTCAAATTGGGTTTATTTGGGGATTAATTATAGATTAGAAATTAATTGGGAATTAATTACTAAATTAAGGATTAATAATTGGGGATTAGGCATTAATAATTGGGGAAAAAAGTGGAGGGTTGAGTAAGTATAATTTCTTAGTGAGGTAGTTCAAGTAACTAATACAAGAAACATTAATACTTCCTTCACTAGGTTCATTAATTTTATACATGCAATACAAAGCTTGGATAAGGACACATCCAACCTAAGGCAAGGCATTAAACCAAACAAATTACTTGTCTAAATGAATGGCTCAAATTAAGTATGTTCATATGTATATAGGCATCGAATAAGGCATATCTATTTCGCCCGGTAAATCTTCAATTGAAATCTTATTTATTATTCAAGCTACCATTCATGCTTCATCAACTAATTTACAAACTTTCTTGGCTTTTCATTAAATCCTTAAGTCATTCAATCTATCCTTCTTGTATACTACTTTGCTTAAACTATTATTACACCATTAATTCGTGAATGACTTAAACCAGTTTTTAACCATATCTCATTACTTAAAACATCATCAAACTTTTGTATTACAAAAGTAGTTTCTAACAATTAAAATTCTGTTCCAAAAAACTCAGTTTTCGGCATTTAAATTCTGCACTCATTTTTTCAGCACTTAAATTATGCACTTAAACAGTTTCCAGCTAGTATGTGTATAAAATCAAAACAGCCCAAATTTTTCGGCTTTAACTTGATTATCTTATCTTATCAAAACATAATAAACACAACTATTTATTGGGATATCACATCCTTAATCACATTGCCTTTCATCTTATCAAACAATGTATTTAAATTTAATAGAATGCTCGGAATAGTTTCAATCTATTCCGAGGCTTTAAACTACAATCACTGTAAATTCTAAGCTAAGGTAGCCCTCGAATCACACTCCTTCCTCGATCTAAATGACAAGGAATATAACCATTCATTAAAAAAATTTTCTAACAACCTTTATTTGTTCAGCTACCTATGAACACATATAGTTTCACACAAACATCCTACCAGCAAAATAATTTAGCAAAGCAATCTAAATTACATTAAAAAACTTAATCCATTAATGTTCTTTAAGCATGTATAACAATTTCATTTGTTTAAATACACAAACACATACACAAAGCAATCTTCATACATACTTTCAGAGCATTCCCATGTTTTTAATAATTCACAAAACATCCTATAATAATTCAGAATATTCCTAAACCTTAATTGGAATTTAAAATTGGGAAAATTAAAATTAGAGTTTGATTGGGATCTAATTTTAAAATTAGGGTTTAATTAGGGTAAATTAATTGGGAATTAGGGTTCCTAATTACAATTCGAAATTGGGTAAATTAAAATTATGGTTTGATTGGTATCTAATTGGGAATTAGGGTTTAATTGGGGAAAATTAATTGGGATTAGGGTTTCCAATTTCGAATTTCAAAATTGGGGGAAATAAACATACCTTGGTGATGACGGCGGCCGGCACTGGAGACGGGCTCGACGGCGGACGGGGACGGCAGCAAGAGGCGCGGCGGACGGCAGCAAGAAGAATGGCGGACGGCAGCAAAAAGCACGCTGCAAATCGCGACGCCGGCTGGAAACGGCAAACGACAAACGGCCGGCCGACACACTAACAACACCGGTAATGGTGCTGACGGCGGGGGGCTGAGGCGGCGACGGGTGAGGCGACGCCGGGTGAAAATAGGATGAAAGGATGAATTTGTTAGGTTTAGGTTTAGGAGATTTGGGTGTTTTTGATTCAAATCAATTATAAAATTATAAAACTGATTTTTATTTTTTTGTTAGGTTTTAAGAAAATTAGGAATATTTGATTTTAATTTATTAAAAAAATAATATAAAGTAATTTTTAAATTTAATTTTTATTTTTTTAAAAGATAATTATAATTATAATTTTAGTCCTTTAAATTTTTAAGATTTTAAAAAAAATTAATGGTGTTCATCGGTGTTCATCGTTAGTGGTGTTCATCAATGTTCGTCGCCCGTTGTAGAATTTTCCAATAGCTAATAGCTGTTTGATTATTTAAACAAACAAAATGACATATAAGAACATGATTATATTCGATAATTGTTTGAACAATTTATTAGTTATTAATATTTTGTATCTATTAATATTAATTAGATTATGAAAATTAATTTTTTTAATATCGTTGCTAAGCATATACGAAGGATGTAAATATTAATTTTTATTTGTGAAATTATCGTTTTAATATAGTTTTAATACATATTATATTTAAATGTATATATTAATTTCTTATTTGTGAAATTATATTTTAAATATAATTTTATTAATTATTAAATTTATATGTATTTATTAATTTCTTATTTATGAAATTATTTTTTTAATTTTATTAGTTATTCAAATTTATTTATTTAGATTTTTTTTATAATTATCAAGGACAAAAGAATTTTTATAAGTCTTTAATTCAAACCTCTAATTCTAAAAAGAAACTTTTTTAAAATGAGAAGTTTTACCTCAATTCGCTATTACAATCTTTTATGTACCAAATATCTAAATTAATAAATTTAACTAATCAAATCTCTAAAAATACTTCAAATTTTTAATTTTAGCTAAAAAACTGTTTTACAAACATAGCTTCGTAACAAAGCGACAAAACAGTAAAATTGTGTTGCTTTGCATTGTCGGACTGATTAAAAAATAAGATCAAAATAAACTGAAAATGTAAATGAGAGAAAAACTAAAGAAGTAAAGTTTTCACTGTATATACGGAGGCTACCATAAAAAGTGCATCTATTTAATAACAAAAATTCTCTTTTCTTAATCATGACCTTTTATACCCCTTATTAAAAACATAAAAAATAAATTTTAAACTATAATTTTAAATTTTAAACTCTACACCCTTAAATAATACATTCTAGCTCTAATTCCTTAAACTAACCATAAACCTTAACTTTAAAACTTAAACCCTACACTCACTTTTTTAAGTGAAGCACCAAAAGTGACGTCGTTTGGGAAAGACAATTTTCATCTATTTAATTAGTGATTGAGGGAAGTCCAGGCCATAGAGTCATCGATAAATGGAATAAAATTTATTTGTTTCTTTTCAGTGTCCCTTTCTATGTCCCAATATTAAAAAACACTAAAAAAATTAAATTTTAAAAACTAACCTTAAATTCTAAATCCTAAACCCTAAATTATATTTTAAAATTTTAAAATCTTAAACCTAACTTTTAATGTGAGGGCGTAACTAGGGGCACGAAAAATTACTAACGAATTTTTATTCCGATAAATGACCCTACAAGGCTTTATTTATGTGGGGCATTGTTCAAACTTCAAACCTTTAAAATTACTGCCTTTTTTCTTTTTAGTTTTAGGTAATGCATGCAAGCGTACACACACATGTTCCAGCAATAATGATGACCAAGTTAGTCGGTTCAAAATCAAAGTTTTTAATCAAGGGTTCTTTACTTATTTTAGTTTATTATTTTGGTTTGGACTAGCTTTATATCGGAAATACTAAGTATTTTCGTCTTGGGTTTGAATCTTTGGTTTCATAATGGTCTAAAGCAATGTGCAAACGAAATGCCCAATTGAAACAAGACAATTCCTGTCTTGTGGTCGGGTGACTTTTAAATTGTTGATATTTATAAGGGTCTAAATAAATTAACACTAAGAGTTTGAATCAATTGTTATGGGTTTTTCTAACCTCTTTTTTTTTCACAAAGGGGTTGTTCTAACTTAATTAAGGTATCATGTTTGATAGGTTATAAATACAACAATGTTAAGTATTTTATGGGAGAGTTTTGTTGTTCTAGCGATCTTAACCGACTTGACGAAATTAGTTATTGCTTAGACCGTTAAACAAATAGGCATGAGACACACATGGTTCATACCGAAAAACAAATTGAACCAAAAAAACTTAAGTACCAAATTACACATTGAAGGCAAGTTCAAATACCAAAATATATATTTATCCAACTCAATCAAATATAAAATTAAAATTAAAAAAAATATAAATAGTGATAAAAATAATAAATGGTGGATATCCACAATAATTTATTATTTACACCATTATTTATTAGATATTCATAATCAAATTATATGACTAGTCAAATGTCTTACTCGAAGAAATCTAGTGGCATAATATTAATATTGTTGTTTCATTCGAAACTTTTATCCAAAAAAATTTAGTGAGACAACCTAAATTCAATAAAGAAACAATCAAGTATAACATATATTTACTTCTCTCAAAACAAAATCGATTAATATTTTTTAGGCTACAAATACTACTCTTCTATATATATATATATATTAACTTTAAAAAAAACTTTTCAAAAGTTTAAATCGGCATTGCTTTCATGAACAAATTTACCAAATTATCTATCTAAAAAGTTTACCAAACAAATAAAATCCTTGCAAATATAAAATAAATTTAGTCTAAAACACATACATACAATAAGATCGTTTTGTCTACAAGGTGTGTGCATTATCAAATAGTTAAGAAATAAAATATGTATGAACAGATACTACCTTGTAATCACTTTTAGACTATTCAAAAAAATCATTAACGATTCAGTAACCTTATAATTTACAGATATCATTAACATGTCTATAACATTATACAGAAACGATGCATAAACCACATCGTCACCTTTCTGCCAATATATGTTAGAGGAAACTAATTAGTTATGCAAATTTGTTAATTGTTATTCAAATCTCTAAGTCAAAATTTCCAATTCCATTCTTCCGCTATTACTCTTTGCACCTCTATCTCCGGTTACTTTTCCAGCCATTTCCTATAGCTTTACATGGTATCATTCGCCATTCTTTTCGGCCTGTAATAGCTTATTCGTTCTCATATATCGTTTCCTCTTCTTAATCCTTTAATACAATGCCTGGGCTCGATGGATCTGATGCTCATGTTGGAACTCACGTCGAAGAGACTCCGATCGACAACAATTCTTCTGTGCAGATGTTCACTATCAAACAAATCAGTGTGCGCCTCGATGGCAGATACTTTCTCATGTGGAAGTAGCAAGTCAAGCTGATGGTTCGTGGACATAGATTGGGGCATTTTCTTGACTCTGACTTTACTCCTCCGACTAAATTTCTAGTCACTGGCGACGATGGTCGCACACCTAACCTTGTGTATGTGCGATTCGTTCAGCAAGATAGGTCGCTTGCTTCGTGGCTATTTTCCACAATCATCCCTGCGATTCTTCCTCAGCTTGTGGGATACAAGACCTCTGCATCTATTTGGAGTGCCATTGTGTGACGCCATTCCAAGTTATCAACAACGCGAATCACGCATCTACACTGTAGATTGTTATATCTCAATAAAGGCACCTTGTCTATGACAAAACTCACCCCCCAGATCAAGGAGATATGCGACTTGTTGGCTACATGTGGTAGTCCGATCTTTAAAATGGAGCAAGTAACCATAGTCTTGAAAGGCCTTCCATCAGAGTTTGAGTCCATTTTGGCGGTTAACACAAACAGAAAGTCGTTCTTCTTGAACGGTGTGGTGTCTGTTCCCACCGATGCCGAAGCCAGACTTATGGATCCCAATAGGCTTGCAATTGGCATCAATAGTACCAACTACAGTTCTATGCTTGTGATACTGATGATGAGAGGCAGGTGGTGAATCATGACCTTGCAAACTATTATCTTTGTGGTAGCAGATCTGGTGGTGCTACTAGTGGTAGGTTTAAGGGCAAATCCATGCCATAGTGTCAGTTGTGTGAAAAAATTGGTTACTTCATTAATCGTTGTTGGCATTGATTTGATTTCAACTTTAAGGGTTCATCTTAGTCTCGAAATGCTCTATAGTCTCAAGCTCATAATTGTGTTGCTCACAGGATACTCTTGATAACACTTATTCCCCTTTTGTTAGTTCTTTTGTAGGATCTAATTCATCTTCTGAGTCTTCAGTTGTGGAGTCTGCCTAGGTGAATACACTTATGACTTCAGCACATTTTATCCCTGGAACCACATGGTTTACTGACTCAGGTGCTACACACCATGTCACGAATGATCTTACTCATCTTCATCTAGGACAACCCTATTTTGGTAAGGGCAAAATACATATAGGTGATGGTTCATCTCTTTCTATCTGACATATAGGACAATAATTAATGGTTACATCTAATAAGTCACTGGTCCTTACTCAATTGCTGCATGTGCCACATATTACAAGAAATTTATTGTCGGTTTCTAAGTTTGCCTTGGATTTCGCTCAAGTTGTTGTTATGTGAAGGATGAAAGAATAAGGAAAGTTTTATTGATAGGAACGCAAGAGGATGGTCTTTACCAGTTCAATTCAGTTTCTACAGCTTCATATGTTTCTGCTCTCACTTGCTCAACACAACAACAACATACTGATTATTGGTTGTGGCATAAGAGGTTGGGGCACCCTTCGTTTGAGGTTGTAAGTCTAGCATTAAATAAATTAGTGGTAGCTGATAAAATAAATATCTGTGATGCCTGTCAGTTAGGGAAAAGTCATGCTTTACCTTTTAAGTCTTCAAATACAGTTTATTCTAAACCTTTTCAAGTATTAAAAGTGGATGTATGGGGTCCTGCACCTATGTCTTCCAATGGCTATCATTATTATGTGTCTTTTGTGGATTTTTATAGTTAGAATTGTTGGCTATTTTTGTTGAAAAAGAAATCAGATGCTTCTACTGCTTTTCACATGTTTTATGCTATGATTCAAACATAATTTTCATGTAAATTCTTGTTGTTCAATCTGATGGAAGAGGAGAGTTTAGATTCCTTGGACATTTGTTGGCTCAATTAGGAATAGAACATAGACTCACATGCCCTAGAACTTCACAGCAGAATGGAATAATGGAAAGGAAGCATAGGCATATTGTAGATATTGCATTGACCTTATTGGCTCAAGCTTCATTGTCCCTTCAGTATTGGACTTATGCAATATTAAATGCAGTTTACCTTATCAACGACTGCCTACTAAAATTCTTAGCAGCATCTCTCCATTTCAAGTTCTTTATGGTAAGCTACTGTAGAGCGTTTGAGTGTTATCTAAATATGAGCGCAAGTGCACACTCTTGTCAAGTTATAGTATAAAAGATATCGTCTCCCACGAGAATTGGACAACTTATTCGAATCGCAATTCCTGCACAAGGAACATTAAATGTACAAGTAAATTTTAGTTTTGTAAAGAAAAGTAAATAAACACAAGTAATTTGATAGAAAATATGAGGGTGATAGAATGGGTTAGGTTATGTTGCTCAGTAGTGTGAAATTGCGTTGAACATGTTAAGTTGCTTTGAGCTGCCAGACTTTGCTGCCTCGACGAAATTGGCAGATTGGCTGCTTCGACGCTTTTGCTACCTCGGCAGTGGAACAAATGGTTGGCTCAGTGACAAACTCGACAGTCCTTCAAGGCTCGACAGAACGCTTCGATAATGATCCCGCTTATGTCTAAATCAGAATGTTGTTGTTGCCCACTGCAGATGATACCCGTCGGCGTGAATCGTACAATGAACAACAACCTTTGTTTGTTCTTTTTTAGCCGCCTTAAAACCTAACCTATGTCTAGGCTGGATTGATCAACACCTTGTATTGATGAGATCGTGCTTACTTCTTTCGTGAGTTTGACTCTCTCGATACCAAACAAATAGATTGCCTCTAATCGATCTCTCGACTCAATTGAAAACAATGAAGAACATGAAGTAAACAAACCTTGAATTTATTGCAAAAACAAACTTGAAACCTAAACAACCATTCTCACAACTACTTTTCAACATAACCCAAACCCTAGAGAATTTAAAATATATGGCGGTAAGAAAACACAAGAGAAACTAGGATATGCCGACTATGTGGTGTAAGATGTCTAAAAATACAAGGTATAACCTAATATATATAGAGCATGGCCTAGGGTAAGTTCTCCTTGTGGTAGAAGTATTCTTTATGATAAAGTAGCTTTAGCATTGAATGCATCCTTTAAATTCCAACTTCTTTGACTTGAAATTGGACTCCTTGTGGCACAAGCAACCTTAAGCCGCCTTGGATAATCTCCCATTGGGCGGCTCAGTCCGTTGTTCCCGGCATTGATAAATTGCGTGGATGGGCTCATTGGACTCAGAAAATTAGGCTCTTCCAATCGCACTCCAATTCACCAATTGCTTAGCATGCTGTCCTGGGCGGCATGTATGGCGGCGACAACTACTCGACAACACTTCTCTCTGAATTGAACTACTTCAGTACAACTCCTTGGTTTGATGCCTCTGCATCAGCTCCTCAGCTCCTCTCTCCTTCTGCCAGATTCTAGTACCTGAAACTAAAATTATACTAAAACAATACCTTTTCTCACAAAATCAAAGATATTCAATATAAATAGGGTAAAGTAAGGAATATTGTAAATAATGCATGCATGCTCCTAAATATGCCTAAAATGTACTTAAGAACAACAATAATATGAGATGGAATGCACATAAAATATAGGACTAATGAACACTTTACATACCCCCAAACTCGAACTATTGCTTGTCCTCAAGCAATGTAATCCTAAACATACTTGCCCTTGCACTAATAAGAAAGAAAAACATGTATTAAAATAGATTTAGCACCTCAAGGTCGTGGCACCTATCATTAAATTAGTGAAAGGAGAATATCATGAATTACCTCAGAATTAAACTACAATGCAGTGCAGTGTGTGCAGAAACTGTGTACATGCTGAATCTGAAGAATATTCTAAGTAAACAAAGATGTTGTCATGCTCATGTAAGGTTGCTGTTGAGGCAGCATATTTAAGCACATTTTATAATCATGGCAATAAGGGCTTCAGCTCATCACAACTACTCTTTTAAGTCTGAAATAAAGATAAAAGCAAACTACAAAACCCCGAACCCATTTAGTAGAGTCATCACGTGAAGACTTTCATTTACTCATGCTAATTTGTCCGTCACTTCAAGAATTTTAAGATTCGTTGACTTTGATAGCAGTGGAGTATCCTTACACATGATTCTTCCTAGATCCAGTTTCGGGCACCTCTAGAGAAAGACAACATAAATATTTTTTTCTTTCCTTCCGTGGCAGTGTTTTTCTTTCTCTATTTGTTGCATGCCGCTACAACTTCCTGCAACCATGTTAGAATTTTACAAATAATTCAAGCAGGCAATGTTCATCAGAAATTCAATCAAATTCAGCAAGTAACAGTAGTGTTTTTAATTTTTGGCACTAATAGAAAAATTCTAAGTTTACTTCATACTTTCCCCAAAATCAAGTTCTTTTTATTATGGTGCGAAAAATATAAAGTCGGCTATCCTATCATAGGCACAAGTTCTAACAAAATTTTTCTTTTGCTTAATTTTTTTAAGGCAAGTATATTATGCAAACTATATGCCCTAGTTATGCCTAAACAAAATGAGTGCTAACCCCCCAAACTCGAGGCGAACATTGCCCTCAATGCACAAAATAAAATACAAGAAAAAATAGAAAAGAATAAAAACAAGTAACATAATTAAGATAGAAAAATAAGCAATAAAAGCAAAGAAAAGAAATAATGCTAAAAGTTGGCAGAGGGCTGAGAAGAAGCTGGGTCTTTGCGACAGATGAGGAAGATGGGGACTTGATGACAAGGCGGCGGCTGGCAGATGTCCAGGTGGCAGACTTGGCAAGTGATATTTTTGCTGTCTGCGGCGGCTGGACTCTCTTGGGAGTGGGACGAGGAGCCGCAATTTGTTCTGGTTCAGATTCTGACTCCTCTTCCTCTGGCTCGGCTGAGATTATGTGTCGTTTTCTCTTCTTGGTTGCCTTTGCCATTAGTTCTGCTGGAGGGTCCTCTATTGTCATGGGTGCTGCTGTTGCTCTACATCGTTGGACTGGGAGGAGTTTGCCACCGAGAAATGTTGTTGATGTCTCTCGGGAGTGTCGGCCACCGTGTTAGAAGCAGAGATGGCAGAGTAGGACGAATAATGCGTCGAAGATGGCATCTGGCGGCGGAAGGTGGCGTGGCAGGCATTTGCTGGTGGTGGTGTTCCTTCTCTAGGTTCAGCTGTAGTGGTTAGGTCTTCAGGGTATCTGGGTAGGGAGGGGCCGTCATTGGGGAATTTTTGAAAAAGATAAGCCACAAAGGCCTCTTGGACCTCCCCCCCATGTATTTCATAAACGCCAGCTGATGCTGCTCTATCTGTTTGTTGCTCTCTATCAAAGTGTGGAGTAGTGCACTGACGTCTGGATTCGAGGCAGCTTTAGTACTGCCTGGGGCTACCAGTGTAACTGGCTGGGCGGCGAAGGGCTGCGATAGTGTGATCTGCTCCATTTTTGATGCTTGCATCATCTGCAGGCGGACCTTTCTAGTACAACCCTCTTTGGTGGATGTCATCACGTCGTTTGGACCAGTTGGGACGTTGAAATTGGCACACAAGCCCGTGATGAGAGATGGGAAGTAAAGTCAACCCTTTGATTTTTGGTAGCAATTGTGGATCTCCTTGCAGATTATTTCCTCAACGTTTATCGGCATGTTTATCATTATTGAGTGAATGAGAGCGAGACGCGGCCGGTCTACGGTGGAATTATGAGAGGTAGGCAGTAGACGCCTTTTGACGAACGTGTTCCACAACATCGCCTTTGGTAGTAATGGGCGGTGTTGCACGGAGCCGCCATGTTTTCTCGCCAGCCAAGGGGTATTGGGTTAGCACAGGCGGTCTTTGATTCTGTCATAGTCGGCAGCCGTCAGTGACTGGATTCATTCTTCATGTGGGTTGCCGTCCATCTCTAATCCATAAAAGTTGTTGATGACGACAGCGTTTAATTTTACAGGCCCTCCCCGGACAAAAACAAAGGGTAGCTCTGGGCGGGGGTGGTGGGCATAAAATTCTCTAACCATCATGATGTTTGCCACCTCCGACTGTCGTGTGAATATCTCCCAACTCTTGCTGTGGATTTTCTCGAATAGGGCAGGCTCAAGGCCGAGATCCCCTGTTTGTTGCGAATAGTGGAACCCTTGTTCCTCCCATATGGCTTGATTTGCGAACTGAGTTATGTACCGCTTTGCATCATTATTGGAGAAGAAACGTTGGAAGGTGGGTTTGGATTGTGATGCTGAGGCCATGTGTGAGACGATTTTTGAAATCTGAAACTAAAAAGAAAAGACTGAGAAAGAGAGCAATGGACACAAGAGTAGGTAAACAAGGAGATGAAAGTAAAGAAAAAGTGAATGAAATAGTGGGTCTTTTATAGAAGGTGCTGAGAGGTGCCGTGGCGACATTAACTTCCCAATGGAAAAAGTGCTTCGCGCACGTTACATGTTTTCTGCCCGTTATTTCTGTATCCGTTGGCAGCTAGCCGTTGGCAGGCAACTAGCCGTTACGCGATTTTTGCGCTGGGCCGCCCTCAGCTGTCTCGGCGGGATGGTGGGCGGGCTCCTTGTTGGGCCGTCTTTTTCTCTTGCTTCTTTATTCCTAAAACTTGAAAAACAAAATAAAAAAAAGAAAATAAGATAAGATTAAATAATAAAATTCTAAAAAATGTGGAAAATAAATTGCATTAATTAAAATCTAATCCTAATGCATGAAAATAAAGAAATAAAATTAAAATAATTACGTTATGTTGGGAGCGCATTGGGGTGCATCTCCCAAACATAACCATTTCCTGAGTTGGTTGTGAATTGCTTGTTGTCCAGGTGGATTGTCCAGCTCCTTGGGGTTCTTGTTGCTCTAATTCCTGCCCTGGCAGCTGCTGCCTTGCCCTGTCTCTTGGCTGTCCTTGGAGGCATGTGTGTCTTGGCATACTTCTTTTCCCTTAGCTGGCTTCATGGGTTGTAAGACATGTATTTTTATATTCTGATTGTCTACCCTCATGATGAGTTTTCCATTCTCCACATCTATCAATGTTCTGCCCGTGGCCAAGAATGGTCGCCCAAGAATGATGTGGGCGTTCTCGTTTGCCTCACAGTCCGGGATAAGGAAATCAGTAGGAAAAATGAAGTTGCCCACTCTTACCAAGATATCTTCAACTTTCCCCTTCAGTTGCACAAAAGAATGGTTAGCAAGCTGTAGCATGATGGAGGTTGGTTTTGCTTGCCCGATTCCTAGTTTGTTGAAGACAACCTTGGGCATCAGATTTATACTCGCTTCTAGGTCGCATAGGGCTCTCATGTCATGGTTGCTTCCCCTCTTGCATGGAATGATGAAGCTGCCTGGATCTGTCCTTTTGAGCGGCATCTTATTATGAATCATTGTCATACATTCCTCAGTGACATCCACCGTCTCAAATTCCCCAATTCTTCTTCTCTTGAAAACCATATCCTTCAGATACTTTTCGTAATTCGGCATGTTTTGTATGGCTTCCATGAGTGGGATGTTAATATGCACGTGCTTGAGTATATCCAAAAATTTCTTAAACTGATGCTCTTGCTTTTTTTGTTTAAGCCTTTGGGGGAAGGGCGTCAGTAGACGGATGTCCTGGATGCGTTCCTTGCATAGAAATCTAATTTGTGGCGGTTCAGGATCATCTATCTCAAGGCTGCTGTCATCTGCCTAAGCATTAGTTTGTTGTGCTGCCCCAGTGGGTTGTTCATGTGCTGCTGCGACGGGTAGTTCTGGCTGCTTATCCTCTTGCTACTCAACTCTGGGCTCATCCAATTGTTTCCCACTTCTTGTAGTTATTGCTTTACACTGCTCATAGGTGGGTTTGGCTGCGACCTCTGCGCTGCTGGATGCTGCACCTATTGTCATGTTTCTTATGATCTCTGTGAACTTCCCACTCAGGGTCTCCAGGTTCTTTATTGCAGCTTCCTGGTTGTTCATCCTCATCTCAGTCCTGTCCATAAACGACCCAGTCTTTTCAATAAATTTATTAGTACGAACAATAAAATCACTAGTTAGAGACATAAAAGTATGTAAAGTAGTTTTGAGCGAGTTATTGCTCGTGTTCTATTGCTGCCGAGGCGGTTGTCTTGACAAGTTCTGTTGGTATCCTCCTGGTTGCTGAGTTGGATTTGCAGCCGTGTTTGGATTACTCCAGGAGAAGTTCAGATGCTTCTTCCAACCTGGGTTGTATGTGTTGGTGTTGGGCCTACTATTTCTCTCATAGGTTCCCATGAAGTTGGCAGATTCACTGCATTCAGAGGAATTATGATTCCCCCCACACTCGTCACAAAATAGCTCCACAGCTTTGGCCTCATATGCCTTTCCTTTGGCCATACTCATTACTAGCTCTGTTAGTTTATCCAAGCGGGCATTTACAGATTCAATGACCTCTACCACATTCGCAACAGTTGGCCGCCTTATGCCGCCGCGGCGGGCTGTAGGGAACTTATAGTCGTTCTTAGAAATTTTGTTAAGAATATGTAGTGCCTCCTCAGGTGGTCTATCTAGGATGATTCTATTGGCTGAGGCATCGATCATCATTCGCGTCGGTTGGTTTACTCCGTTGTAAAAAATCGACACTTGAGTCCATGATGGGAAAACCATGAAGTGGGTAGTTGTTTAGAATCTGTTGGTATCTTTCCCAAGCTTCATATATTGGTTCGTCATCCCCTTGGCGGAAGGCTGTGATCTCGTTTCTCAGTCTGTCGATCATGTTTGAAGGACTGAAACGATCGAGGAAGTCGTTGCACAACTCCGTCCAAGTATTGAATGATCCTGCTGGTTGATTGTTCAGCCGCTGTTTTGCCATATCCCTCAGTGAATAGGGAAATAATCTCAGCTTGAGCACATCTTGATGGACTCCATGTATCTTGAAAGCTCTACATATGTCTATGAATCCCCTCAAGTGCTGCCGAGCATCTTCTGTGGTAGTTCCTCCAAATTGCCCCAGTGTGTTTATCATATTGAACATTACGGGCTTCAGTTCGAAGTGACCTGCTTCGATTTTAGGCTCTACAACAGTTGGGTCAAATCCCCTAAAGTCGTGCTCCAAATAATCCCTGGTGGTGCGCACATACTGTTGTTGCATGGGAGGAACTGGTGGCTGCTGCCTAGGCGGTGGATCTTGCTACCCATCCCTGCCGTTATGGGCATTGTTGGCAAGGTTGTCGTCTTGGCCGTTATGCATGGATGCCTCTGCCTTTCCTTGGCTTTCCCGAGGGCTTCTCTTGCTTATTTCTTAAGTTCTCTTGCTCTTCGTTCGATCTTGCCAAAGAAAATGATTTCTCCCGATGGGTTTGCTTTGGTCATTCTGACAAGAAAACTATAAAATTCTCTCTTTTTTCGAATAAAAATAATAAAAACTAAAATTAAGTGCAAGTAAAATAAAAGTGTAAAAAATAAAAAACGAATTTACTGTTTCCAATCCCCGGCAACGACGCCAAAAACTTATAAAGCGTTTGGGCGTTCTCTAAATATGAGCGCAAGTGCACACTCTTGTCAAGTTATAGTATAAAAGATATCGTCTCCAACGAGAATTGGACAGCTTATTCGAATCACAATTCCTGCACAAGGAAAATTAAATGCACAAGTAAATTTTAGTTTTATAAAGAAAATTAAATAAACACAAGTAATTTGATAGAAAAGATCAGGGTGATAGAATGGGTCATGTTATGTTGCTCAGTAGTGTGAAACTGCATTGAACATGTTAAGTTGCTTTGCGCTGCCAGACTTTGCTGCCTCGGCGGAAGATGGCAAATTGGCTGCTTCGACACTTTCGTTGCCGCGGCAGTGGAACGGACGATTGGCTCGGCGGAGAACTTGGCAGTCATTCAAGGCTTGACAGAACACTTTGATAATGATCTCGTTTATGTCTAAGTCAGAATGCTGTTGTTTCCCACCGTAGATGATACTCGTTAGCGTGAATCATACAATGAACAACAACCTTTGTTCGTTCCTTTTTAGCCGCCTTAAAACCTAACCTACATCTAGGCAAGATTAGTCAACACCTGGTATTGATGAGATCGTTCTTACTTCTTTCGTGAGTTTGACTCTCTCGATACCAAACAAATGGATTGCCTCCAATCGATCTCTCGACTCAATTGAAAACAATGAAGAACATGAAGTAAACAAACCTTGAATTTATTGCAAAATCAAACTTGAAACCTAAACAACCGTTATCATAACTACTTTACAACATAACCCAAACCCTAGAGAATTTAGAACATAGTGGCAGCAAGAAAACACAAGATAAACTAGGCTATGTCGACTATATGGTGTAAGATGTCTAAAAATACAAGGTATAACTGGATATTTATAGGGCATGGCCTAGGGTAAGTCCTCCTTGGGGTAGAAGTCTTTTTTATGATAAAGTAGCTTTAGTATTGAATGCATCCTTTAAATTCTGACTTCTTTGACTTGAAATTGGACTCCTTGTGGCACAAGTAACCTTAAGCCGCCTTGGATAATCTCCCCTTGGGCGGCTCAGTCCATTGTTCCCGGCATCGATAAATTGCGTGGATGGGCTCATTGGACTCAGAAAATTAGGCTATTCCAGTCGCACTCCAATTCACCAATTGCTTAGGTTGCTGCCCTGGGCGGCAGATATGGCGGCGGCAGCTACTCGGTAGCACTTCTCTCTGAATTGAACTGCTTCAGTACAGCTCCTTGGTTTGATGCCTCTGTATAAGCTCATCTCTCCTTCTACCAGCTTCTAGTACCTGAAACTAAAACTAAACTAAAACAATACCTTTTCTCACCAAATCAAAGATTTCAATATAAACATGGTAACGTAAGGAATATTGTAAATAATGCATGCATGCTCCTAAATATGCCTAAAATGTACTTAAGAACAACAATAATATGAGATGGAATGCACATAAAATATAGGACTAATGAGCACTTTACAACTACCTAATTATCAATTTTTGAAGGTGCTTGGTTGTCTTTTCTACCCTTACTTACGTCCATACAACAAGCATACGATGGATTTAGGGTCAAAACCATGTATCTTTTTAGGGTATTCCCCACAACACCATGGCTATCAGTGCTTGAAGAGACCCCAAGAGTTCATCTAGCTTTAAGGTCTTGAGATTTTTGGCTTCGATGATGGCGATCGTCTTTGAGTCCCATGACTCGGGAAGAGAACAGAGAAGCTTTCGGACAAGCTTATCTTCCAGAATGATTTTTCCATAGCCTTTGAGCTCATTTGTGATGGTGGAGAATCTATCGAACATCTTAGTTATGTCTTCATCCGGTTCCATCTTAAAGTTCTCACACTTGAGGTTAGAAGACCGATCTTGGTCTCCTTTACTTCGTTCGTTCCTTCATATGTGACTTCAAGCTTGTCCCATACCTCATTGACATCTTCACAAGAAGACATATTCTCATAGATGTTTGGGCTAAATGCACAAAAGAGAATGTGCAAAGCCTTGCAATTTAGATCCATCTTCTTGCAATCATCCGCACTGCATTCCGCCTTGCTCTGTTGTGGCACAAACGGACCATTCTTAACTATGTCCCAAAGCTTGTAATCTTTGGCCTTGATGAAGAACATCATTCTTGTCTTTCAATAGGAATAGTTGGTCTCGTCAAAAAATGGTGGCTTGTCGATGGATTACGCCATTTGACCGATTGATAGAATTGATGTATCGAGCCTCCCGGATCTTCTCAATAGGTGGTTAAACCTTCTCGATTGAGCCTCACACTGATACCAATTGTTAGGCTTGATAGACTCAATTTCATTCAATCAATTTAGCTTTCCAAGTTGTGGAAAAGTTTGTGTTTTGGATGATTTTGTGGAAGCAAAAGGATAAACAAGAGACACAAGGATTTATAGTGGTTCAGCCTTCTAACATGTCCCTACATCCACTACCTTAGCTCCCACTAAGGATTTTCAACAACTTTCACTAGATATTCATCCTCTTTTACCGGTTTAGGAGGCAACCGTTTCAATCCTAGACTCAACCTAAGTCTATCAACTAAAGCTCACAACCCCAGCTTTGGGAACAATCTTATGCAAGAGAAAATCTAACAAACTTGAAAGCCCTCACAAGGTGGATAGTTTGCACTATTTAAGCTCACTCACCCAAACCTAAACACTTGAGAAAATGTGACAATTTAGACTCACAAGTGTTGTCTATACAAAGTATGTACAATAAAGCACTAAGACAAATTTGACATCATATTGTTGTGGACAATTGAAGCATTAGTCTTCCATAGATGCTTGAAGGTCCCTTTTATACTCTTAATTGATCTTCTAGACGTTGTAGACCGTTGGGGTTGGATTGGAGCCATTGGGGTCCTTAATTCCCTCCATAAATGTAGTTTTGGGCAGTAGGGTACTCGTGTCACTGTATCGACACAACATTCATGGAAACTAGTCGTTGAGCCTACATCAGTTTCTACGTATCGATAAGCTTACGAGCGTATCGGTACGACCTGCATTTCAAATAGCCGTTGGGAAAATGACCGTTAGGAGCGGTTAAGGCGTATCAGTACGCGATACAACCGTATCGGTGCGTGACTAGCCGTTGGGGGGTTTTAAAGCTCTCTGTATCAATACGGCAAAGGAGTATCGGTACGATTTTTGGCTACTTGAATTTCCCTGTAACAGAAACCCTAAAGGGTATCGATATGGTATACTCTGTATCAGTACTTTAACATTAAAATAAAGGGTTTATGCTACTTTAAAACACTTTAAGTTATTCCAAAGCCTTGTAAAAACCGTTAAACATGTTTTCAAGTTTTTGGACTTTCAAAACATGTTGAAACCTTTTTCAATTTAGTCTAAATCAAATTTTAAATTATTATATCAAAACACATATTTCAACAATCTCCCCTTTTTTGATATAATAAAACAACTTAAAAAATTGTTTGTGATTCTCCCCCTTTGTAAAATAATTTTTGAATAAGAGTCATAATTATTATAATTTGAAGCTCCCCCTTATTCTTACTTGAAAAATCAAATTTTCAAACCATTTCTCCTCCTTTTTATTATATCTAAAAGAATTCAAAACACTTTTACGTTCAAAATAACATAGGAGGTAAAAAAAATTGATACATAAGAATTTTGGTTTTGAAAATGGCTCCCCCTAACTCAAAGCATCATCAAATGGTTAGTCTAACGATTATGATAAACTAGTTGAATTAAAATAAATAAAACAAATTAAAATAAACAAAAATTCAACTAATTTTTACCACACTTGAATTCACCGTGTACAGTGATGCATTACATTCGGGCCTCGGGTGTGTGTTGATGCAAGAAAGCAATCTAATCGTGTACGCATCTCGGCAATTGAAACCTCACGAACTGGATTATCCTACACATGATCTTGAATTAGCGGCCACTGTATTTTCACTCAAAATTTGGAAACACTACTTGTACGGTGAAAGGTGCAAATTGTTTACCGATCATAAAAGGCTCAAATACATCTTGACTCAAAAAGATTTGAATTTGAGACAAAGAAGATGGCTTGAACTACTCAAAGATTATGATTTGATTATCGACTACCATCCGGGTAAAGAAAACGTGGTTGCTGACGCCCTTAGTCGAAAATTATACTCGGGTAACTCTTCGAAATTAAAATCTTAGTGAATTCCTTTAAATTACATTTTCCTTGAAATACAAGTAATCATTCGAACATCACTAAATAATCTTGTTCGCACCTTTGTAGCTTCCATGGCTATCAATGCACATTTCTGTATGATTAAGAAGCGGGAATTCTTATCCGAACTACAAGTGCAATCCAGCTTTATTCCGAGAATTAAGGAATTGCAACAAGTTGATCCCGTTCTTCAAAAGATCATTTCGAAGCTTGATTCCGAGCCTAACCCTGACTTCTCCCTAAAGTTGAATGGTCTCCTCTATTTTTGAGATAGAGTATGTATTCTTGACAACGATAATCTGAAACAGGAGATGTTACAAGAAGCTCATCGAAGTCCGTTCTCGATACACCTGGGTTTGGTCAAAATGTATAAAGACTTGAAATCCTTGTACTGGTGGCTAGGCATGAAGTCAGCTATTACTGAATTTGTGTCCAAGTGTATAACGTGTCAACGAGTCAAAGTCGAGCACAAAGTCCCTACGGGATTGCTTCAAGCGATCGAGCTACCACAATGGAAGTGGGATCAGATTACTATGTTTTTTGTAACTGACCTTCATTGCACTCCAAGAAAGAATGATGTCATATGGGTGATCGTTGATAGATTCACAAAATCGGCTCATTTTCTCCCTGTTCGGATGAGCCTGAGCTTAGATAATTTAGTCGAGCTGTACATTCGAGAAATAATTCGGCTACATGATGTACCAACCTCGATAATTTCATATAGAGATCCTAGATTTTCATCATGGTTTTGGAGATCTTTACAACGAGCTCTCGGAACCAAATTGAACTTGAGCACGACATTTCATCCACAAACCGATGGACAATCGGAAAGGGTGATACAAGTACTCGAATATATGTTGCGTGCTTGTGTAATTGACCTCAAAAAGAATTGGGAGAAAAATTTACCACTCGTAGAGTTCGCCTACAACAACATTTATCAAACATCAATACAAATGGCCCCGTATGAAGCCTTGTACGAGAGAAAATGTAGAACACCCTTGTGTTGATCTGAACTGGGGGAAAACAAAATGTTAGGACCTCAATTGTTGCGGGAGATGGAAGAACAAGTTCGGTTGATTCATAATTGACTGAAAGAAGCCTTTGATAGGCAAAAGGCATATGCTGGCTTGAAAAAGAGAGACATCCAATAAAACGTTGGAGATAAAGTCTTTCTCGAAGTGTCACCTTGGAAGAAAGTTTCCAGATTCGGGAAGAAAGGAAAGCTTAGTCCTCGTTTTATCGGACCTTTTGAAGTCATTGAAAGGATAGGTCCAGTGGCTTATCGACTTGCACTCCCCAGTGAGTTTGATAAGATTCACAATGTCTTTCATGTTTTGATGTTAAGACAATACCGATCTGATCCTTCCCACATACTTGAACTCGAAGAAGTTGAATTGAATCCCGACCTTTCATATAAGGAAGAGCTTATCCAAATTCTTCACCGGGAAGTTAAAAGACTTCGAAACAAGAATGTTCCCCTCGTTAAAGTTCTATAGAGAAATCACAAAGTCGAAGAAGCGACGTGGGAACCTGAGGATACGATGCGAAAGCAATATCCTTATTTATTCAATTCAGGTAAATTCGAGAGCGAATTATTTTAAGTGGGGGAGTTGCCACACCCTAAACACACCCTAGAAGAAATAATAAAAAAAGAGAGAGAAAAGGTGGAAATGTAACTTATAATATGACATATAGCATAAGAAAGTGGGTTATTAGTATGATAACTTATAATATGACATATGTCATAAGAAAGTGGGTTATTAGTAGGATAACTTATAATATGACATATGGCATAAGAAAGTGGGTTATTAGTGGGATAACCTATAATATGATATACAACATAAGATAGTGGGTTATTAGTGGGATAACCTATAATATGATATATAACATAAGATAGTGGGTTATTAGTGGGATAACTTATAATATGACTTATAAGACAAGATAGTGGGTTATTAGTGGAATAATACATGGACAAAATAAGTCCATGTGTTCTTCTCTTGAAACACACGGCCAACAAGTGTATAACACCAAAAAGGGTTATCATCTTTCTCACTTTAATCCACCGAACCAACATAGAAACAAAGAGGAGAGAGAGACAGAGCTTAAAATCTGGAAAAAAAAAATAGAAGCAAAACAAGAAGGAAAATTTAAAGATTGAGGGCTGGAAATTATACTTAGATTGCATGCATGTTCGTACAGTTCAAGTAAGTGTCTAATATGTTACCCGGTTTTGTTTATGAATTTATATTGTTATCTTGATGAATTCTAGGTTTAATTTTTCTAGAAATTTATGTTTGAAGGTGTTAAAAATGGTTATGAGAAATGTAAAAGTAGCTGGTAAAATTAGATTAGGTGGTGGAAGCCAAGAAAATAAGTTATAAGGAGCTTAAGAGAGAAATTAGTGTAATCTGCCCAGCACTGCCCTGTTCTAGACAGTGACTTTCAAAAATTCACCAAAAATAAAATACATAAAATTTAGACCTGAAATTTTGATAGATAATACTTGGGGATGTCTATTTTAACTAGAAACAAACGACAATAAAATTGGATCTCTATAGAAAAATCTGGAACCGAAATTGTGGAGGTGCTACAAACTATCCAGAGCTGCAAAATGGCCTATGTTTAAATAATACAATGTATTGATTGAGAAATGAGAAAAAATATGTATCATACATGGTTGTAAAGCTGTGTAAATAAGCTTTCTATAATGGTAAATTAATAGAAATTTGAATATGTGTGTAAAAGATATGCCCAGATTAGTAACAAGTACTCAATCTGCCAATAAGAAAATTGGTTTTGAATGTTAATGTTGGCGGTTGTGTATATGAGCTTATCTTTTTGAATTGACTTCTAATATGTTTCATATTTGTTTGTATGTGAATAAAAAGATCAATAACTTGAAGATATTTTGGAGGAATCAAGGGTTGGGCAACAAAATAGGAAGAACAAGGGCATTGCTATCAAAAAACAAGACTAGCTTAGAGTTGTGAGTGTAGCTATCATTAGGGTTAGACTTAGGTCCTAACCAAATTATTTATGTTTATAATATTCTTGAATGATGCCATGAAATTGACTTTAAAGTATACTTGGTAAACATATAAGGGAAGGATGATAATAATTACACACGATAAAATAAGTAAATTGATGTGTTACTTGTGCTATAATGAGTTTGAACATGAACTTGCTTGCTGCCTTGATTGTATTAATTTGTTAGTTGATGAAACATGACATGAAATGATCTCTCTTGAAATTGAGCTATGGTTCATTAGCCTAAGGGCTCTTGATCTTGATACATGATTATTGATCACTTGAATATGCCATGATTCTTGTCTAGCTTGTTACATGATCCTTGATTCTTGATCACACGAATAATCAATGCCTTGGTAACTGGTGAGTCATAGGTAGGATGACATGCCATAGAGTCTTGAGCTCATTTGTGTTGGGGTGGTCTACGGACCGGGCTAAGGCCCATTATTTGGCGACAGTGGGAGGGATGTGTGTCATGGTCTTTGGCGACAGTAGGAGGGATATGACCAGATACTTGTTTTTGCGACAGTTGGTTTGCGACTCGATTACCTATACTTGACTATAAACCATGGCTTAAACTTGAAATTGAATAAGAAACCTTGCTGATATGAAATTGCGTTTACATGAAATGGAAATGATCTTGTTATGTTTGCTTACATGATATCATGTTACATGAAAATTGATTGAGTGCTATTCACTTGACTTCTTGATGACAATATGTAGTTGATTGGTTGAAAAATCAGTTCGATATATGTACTCATGTGACCTTGATTTTCCATGTTTAAAGGTTAGAATAACTTAAATGAAATGACATGAAAATATGTCTAAATATGATCAATTGAATACAAGCCTTGTACAAGCATGATTCTTGTGAACCGAGCTAGGCCTTCCTTGATCTAAAACACACATGTTAAATGAACATGCTAGCCTAGCTTAGGTTGCTACCTCACTAAGTACATAACCGTACTTATCACTCTCTTTTCATTCTTCCCAAAACTACAAGTTGATAAATTGCAAGTTATCCTAGTTTGAGGCCAAGCAAGACAAGCTAAAGCATCAAGTATGATAATGTTCTTTTGTAGACTCCTAGTTGGTGGTCATAGTCTTGTATGAAGATCACATGTTCGTGCATTTTGAGCCTATGTTTGGCTATGTGTATATTGAGATGTTAAGGTTTGTATAACTTGATAACATGACTTGGTCGGTAGCCTAGTTGATCTAGGTATCTTTTGATGATATGAGATAATCATGGTTGGTTACTATGGTAATGTTTACATTTCTTAAAAGCTTGGAAAGTGTTGAATGATGAATACATGCCTTGGTTACTTGTCTAGGGTGACTACTAGTTGTTCATATGCTTGGAACATGTCTTAGAAAGTCTTGATGTTATGATGGATACATGCCTTGGTTACTTGTCTAAGGTGACTACTAGTTGTTCATATGCTTGGAACATGTCTTAAAAAGTCTTGATGTTTAATGTTTGGTTGCTGCCTTGAGAAGTGGATTGATATGTGCTAGTGAATCATGTTATAAGATCATGGTAGTGTGCTTGATTGCTTGATATGTGAAGTATACTTATTGAACATGTATAGAATATGTATTAAGATGTTGTATAATTCGAATAGGAGGTATGTATTAGTTTGAGTGATATGAAAAATTGATCATGTTGTTGCTATTAGAGTTCGAATACCATGTTAAATAGGGTGATTAATCTTGAATGCTCCCATGTTTAATTCATGTTGTTAGGGTTGCCTATTGATCACATGTTTTAGCTTGATTGAAGTATGATCCTTGATAATGAATCACGTTGCTTGCAATTGTTTGTTTAAAAGTCTAACTTACCTATTAGGGGTAAGTTAGACAAAAGTTTTGTTGGTTCGTGTTTTTCTATGCTTGAGTAACATTCCTTAGCCGGTTTACAACTAAATCAGGTAAGGGGTGTTACAGTTAGCTTAAGTTAATGCCAGAAAAAAACCCTAGGCAAGAAAAGAGAAAAAATTATTATAATTATGAGTTTAGGTAGTAGATTTGACTACGGGAGTTAGTGGACACTTGATGCATATTGCCTACACTTCGTGCACTTTCATGCCCTAAGACTAGAGTTATATTGCTGCTCTTGAATTTTCTATCTGCTTGGCATTACTGCACTAAGATAGCTGAGAACAGACCTATGTCAACTTCTGCTTGCCAGCATCTGTTGGCATGCCAACCAAAATTTTGCCGAGGTACTATTTTCACCATTTTTATTTATATTTTTATTTTGCATACTTGAGGACAAGCAATGAGCTAGGTGCGAGGGAGTGTTAACGTTCCAAAAGTACTGTTTTTCATGCCTATTTCATATGTTTTTTCTTGTCTTTTAAGTACACTTAGTTCACAAAATCATGCATTTGCATAAAGAGTTGGGAACTAGTGCTATGATAGAGTGAAGGGATGTTTTTGTTGTTATTTTTGCAGATTTGGCATAGTATTTGGCACAGAAATGAGCAGAGCATAGCAGAGCAGCGTAGGCAGGAAACGATGCCAAGGAGGATGCCGAGTAGCTGTTGGCAAAGAAGGACCAAATATTGCCAAGAAACGGTTGGTAGAGAAGAGAACTTGATGCCATGCCAAGTAGTTGTACAACCCGAAAAAATAGGACTAGATTAGGCTGCGAGAAAATAAGGATTGGATCAATCTCTGAAAAAATAGCAGATAAGCAGTGCCAAGTGCGGTTGGCAAAACCATGTCGGGCTGGAATGCCAGAGCTGCGTCGGCACGATGACGTTAGCCCTAGACTGATCAGCTTATCACCATATCAGCCTATCACTTCAAATCTGGATAAAGGTGATCACAAGCCTTATCCCTTGAGTGTTCAAATTTCAAATACAAAGGCTGATCCTAGCCTCCTTTACATGCCTATTTCTGAGATGATTGATCACAATCGGCTGTACCAAGGAAAGGTGGTTCGACCAGCTTGACCGAGAGCCTGGACCGTGAAGGGCTGCATCGAGAGACCTCCTTCTTGCCATTCTCTTTGGTTTAGTTGTTTTATTTTGTTTAAATGATGATGTTCTTGCAAAACGATGAAAGTTTTATGGTTGATACCCTCACCATGAACTAATTTAATAGTTGGTGTGGGGTTTTTGCGTTTGAACACTATTTTAATTTTTAGTTTTTAATAAATCGGAACTGTCTTGGTAGTGTTTTTCTATCTGGCATGCTATACTATTTTCTAAATGTTTTGCCAAGCGAGAGTTGTCATTACCATTTTCTAAATACTTTGCCAAGCGAAAGCTGGCATGGTTGGCCTATTACTTCTCAATATCTTAACAGACTTGGGTGGCAACGATTAGTTGTTGGATACTAAGAAGAGATGCTTCGAAAGAAGATGTTCAAGTAGATAAACTTATTTCGGGAGTGAAATCTACCCCTTAGGAGTAAAGATTGATACTTAATCAAATTAGTTTATGAAAAAACATTCACTATAGACATATAGGGGTTTTTGTGTAATTAATTTAGGGCAATGCCATCAACAGAGGTATTGCCATCTATAAACCTGCTCGACAAACAATGCCAAGACGAGATTTGTTAAAGGCTGACATGAATAAAGTGAAAACCAGGCATCCCTTGCTCACGCTCATCATTCATTTAAACACTCTCCTTGCCAACATCTTTACTTTGTTTTATTTCTTTTTTGTTGTTAGTCACTTTTAAAATCACTTCCAATCAAATCAATCTTTTTTCCAAGGCAAGTAATCAAACAAAGTAATCGAATTCCAACACAATCTCTATGGGATCAATACTCAGCTTAACTGATGTATTACTTGCAGACCGTGTATACTTGCACGCAATAAATTTTCTTGGCATTGTGTTAACACTTTTCCAATATCTTTTACGCCCTATTGGCAGCAAATAATCATTCACGCTGAGAGTCAATAGGAGACATGCACTTAAGGCCTCTTAATCACATTTTAAGAGAGAGTGAATGACAATTTCGTCCAATGCCAGATCAAGGGTTTTCTTTTACTTGGACGACATGTGTTTCTACATTCGTTCAAAGAATGTCCACATACACCTTCATCCAAACATCAACCTTTCAGTTGAACTTGAAGAAGGGATAATTGACAGCTTTATGTGCTTTTAATCCCTTAATCAATTAGTCTTTAATCGCTCCAACAGAAGCATTCCTGTTTTTTTCCTACACCAAGCAACCTTACATCCATATTCCCATCGTCATATTATCTTCAAACCGTTGTCGCATTCCATTCCAAATACAAAGCCCTAAACCGTTTATTTCCTTCCCATTATTTCCTTTCATTTGTACTTAGTATAATTTTTTGACCACCAATCTTCACCATTTCACATCAGATTTTAAAACTCTTACTTGAATAACGATCGAGCAACACAAATACAAATTCGACCATTCCACAACTGGATTCGTATCAAGTTCGCTTCAAGATTATGGTCTTGTTTGGTAAACAATGGTTTGAGCAAAAATTAGAGGTTTGAGTTAAAATTAGAGGTTTGATCGGTCAAATCCACTAATTTGGATGTTTGGTGAATAACATATTGGAATAACAGATAGATTGGGGTGAAAGCTCTAATTTAAAAAAAAGCTGCTAATAGGAGCTTTTTGAAATTAGAGGTTTGACATAAGAGTTATAAAGACCCTTTTACCTTAATAATTATAAGAAAATCTCCAAATAACTTAAATTTAACATTTTCTATTTTAATTCTTTACCCTCACGTATTTACATTGTCACATTTGTAAACTAATACTTTTTTATTTTTATTCTCACGCATTTTATATTTGTATTTAAATTTAATAATTAATTAAATTGTATTAAAAATAATTATATAAATAATAAATTAATATATAGATCCTTCAAATATGCTTAGTAATTGTTATATTCAAAAAATTATTTTTCATAATCTAATTAATATTTATAGATACAAAATATTGATAATTGATAGATTATTCAAACAAGTATCGAATATTATCATGTTCATATATGTCATTTTGTTTTTTTAAATAATCAAACAACTATAAGCTATCAGTTAATTTTATCAAACACTTTTATACGATCAGTTAATACAATCTACTAGTTTAATCAGCTAATACAATCAACTATCAGCTAATGTAATCCGCTATTCGCCAAACAAGGCCTATATGTTTCAACCTCAACCTTTTTATAACCTAGACTCCAAGTATGCAACAAGACATAATGGATCACCTGTAGTTCTGCTATATAGCACGAAGTAATTCCACAAACTTCTTGGAAGCCAATGATCCATGAGCCTTGATCATTTCGGATGACACCGCCCAATGGCGAATATAAATAATTTTGAGGGTGGACACACATATATTAACATCATGTTCGAATTCGATTTGTTTATATTTAGTGTGTTCGGACTTGGTTCGTTTAGTTTTCGCGAACAAATTCGTTTAGCGTTCGCAAATATAAGTGACTAGGTTTAAATAAGTTAATAATACTTATTTACAATGGTCGAAATAAGTTATCAATACAAATATTAGTGAATCGGAAAAATAATATTGTAAATAACTTGACTACTCTGACTATATGGTGGAGCCCTCACTATAGTTAATACGTACATAATTTAATGTTTGTTTAAAATATAGAAAATAATATCTTCCGTTACAATTATAGAGGCACGCGTATATAATGAAACAATTTGAGAGTCTTTCATTCCAATATAAAACATGAAGAATACCAATCATTTTCTCTACAAACTCGTGTTTTTATACGAAATCCTTCTCTAGGTTCTCATGTTTCGATTCATGCATGGCTTGAATAAGACAAAGCAGTGTTTTGTTAAGTTTGATCCAAAAGTACCTTAAAAAGGTTTGATCCAAAGTACAAATGGGCCCAAATGAATTTACTTTCAGTTTCAATGTTGGTGCAAGAATCCAAAACTCTAGGAAAAGGTGTTTAGATTAATTCTTGACCCACTAATTAATCTATGGGCCAAATATAAGCTAATATTTTCCCAAAACTAAACAAATATTTGGAGCCTTTATTTTTTTGCTATGCTAATTTTGTCTCCCAAAACTAAGCTAAATATCATGAGCCCAATGAATTAATTTTGTATTAGGTGGCTTTACTTTTGAATAGAACCTAAGCGTCTTTTGAACCCAACAATCCATTGGATAAACTTGGATTAGACGAAAGTATGGATTCAATCACAAAACCATATTTGAGGGAGCTTGCATTCAATTGAGCTATCAGAAATATTAAAAAATATCAACTTACGAAAGTATATGATGATATACTAGAGTTTTTAATAAGATTCGAATCTTGATTTTGAAAATGAAGCAAGTTAAATTAGTTTGATCGTTCCTATAATGAACCTCACAATACTCTCTTCAAATTATTTTACTAAAAAATTCAAAAACTTTTGATTATAAAAAAAGACGTTTCAACTTTATCAAAACACTATATTTAACCGAAATTTTTTTTTTTTTTGTTATATCTTAAAGGCATAATAACATTTCTAACTCTTAAAGGTAAAGTTAGGGGACAAAAAAAATACTTATGCCTCTTTAGAAAAGTCTTTTTTAATACTTCTAAGGTGATTACAATGTAGTATATGTTCATACTTTTCTTAATCTTCGAAGTGGCACAGACCTTGCAGACAAAGCGGATTGAACCTGGATCTCTAGGATGAATAGCGTCATCTTTTCCATTGAGACTACTCGTTGGGTTCCTCTTTAGAAAATCTTTAAACTTAGGTGTTGTTTGAAAAAAAATGAAAGTAAGTGATAAGTAAATCTCTTCTCTACTTAACTCTTTCCACACTTTTACGTTGAATAATTCTAACAAAAAATTTTAGTTTTAGATTATCTAACAAATTTAAATCATTACAATTATTAAGTTTTAATGATTTAGAATTTTTAATGGGTTATAAAAAGAGTATATTTTGATACACAAGCCTGTATAAAATTTATTTTATATAAGTATGTATATTGACACTATAAAACACAAATCATAAATTTCTAACCCTAAATTGCAAAAAAAATAAATCCTAAACCCTAAAATTTAAACTCTAACCTTAAATTTTAAACCTTAAACTAAATCCCTAAACGCTAAAATTTTAAAAACTTATGTATCATTTTTTTCCTGATAAAAAGAGTAGACCCCTTAATCTATAATCAACTAAAGATTAAATTCAATTATTTTTTAACTTGTAATTTAATAAACCTCTCAATTTTAATCTACACCCAAATATCACTTAGCGACATTCCGTTCGAAATACTATTTATTTAAGTAAAAATCAAAATATAAAATTCTATAAATTTATTTACAAAACTCTATAATTCCTCCGTCAGTTTTTGCTCAATACATATGATTTTATTCATGGACAAAATCATACAATAAAAATTATCCAGAACACTATTAAAAATCCCTAAAATCTAAATCGGAAAAAGAACCCATTCAATCACAATAAAAATTCAAAATGAAACGAAAAGAGCAGCAAAACCGAACTCCCAACACGCATACACAAAAAGGCCAAACACCTTCCAACACAAGCCAAAGCAACACACACCCACCCACCCACAAGCTAAAGCCAAATAATGTTCAATATGCAAACAACTAGAAGCAGGATTGCGACCAACGACCAGCCACCATCGTAAGCTCCAAGAAACCACACCTACAACCAGCCCCTTCGAGCCAAAGAAAAGCCATTGCATTTCCCCAGCAAACCGTCCTCACTCGAGAGCATTTAGTAGAAAATTCGAAAGATCGAGTCTCGATCCACTCCACTCTTTGTCAATGCATCCGCTATACCATTTTCCCTGCGATAAATGTGATTAAAGTCACACAAGCCGCATAATATTTTGAAACAAATCCCATAAGTGTATAGGCCAATGCTCAATATTAAGAACCCAACCAATCTGTAACACTCCAAAAACCGGTCTAGTCAAAATTGGATTCCGATTATCAGTTTATTGATATTAAAATGTTCAAGTATCGTATCTTTAGTGCTTAAATTATAAATTATACTGTTAAAAGACCTTGATTGAACTTATCCTGTAACCCCCTATTTTGACCTAAGAGGTTTGCTCAAATTGAATTTTTCATTTTAGGAAACTTGCCCCTCAAGAAAGATTACTTAAAAGAAAAACATGTCGAAATTTATTATTCAATTGTAAAAGTCCTTTGAAGTTTCGTCATAAAACAATGCATGCGGAAAGTAGTTCATCAATCCCAACATAAAAATCCAAAGTCCAAATTTACAACCAAGTTTGAAATACATAAATAATAAAAATAATCTTGAAATAATTCATACTGAATAATAATATCAAATCCGTTCGAATGATGTCCTGCAAGTACTGAATCCTAAGTCTGGAAATTTGAAACAGATACTAAGGGGGAGTTAGCTATAAAGCTCAGTGTGTCTCTAAAGTGCATAACAGAAGTATAACCAACAGTCCATCAACAAATCAAGATTAAACAGTTATTCCGAAGTATTACAAGCAAGGCATATTGATAGCATAACATGACATGCACCCATCTACATCACCGTCCTAAGAATGAGGTTCCCCTAAACCACTCTACACCGCAACACCATATCCGAAGCAGAACTCATCCCGAAAGATGGAACTACCAATTCGAAGCGAAGTCCAACCCAAAGGATGAAGTCGCTGAGCTTCCCCCATACAGTATCCCAACCCAATGATATGACATGTTATCCAATTTTAGAGTCCGAATGCAATCTTGTTAAACAACAAAGATGCATATACAAAATAGTTTGATTCCGATATGTGTTACATGACATGATCACAATAATCGAATCATAAATATTTATCAAACAACATAGTAGGATAGCACATAAACATATCTCATACAGATAAGGCAATCACACAAACACATACATGTAGCACAAACAGAGAACACATCTTAGGTAGCTAAACTGTCAACGTCGGTAGTGACGTCTCCCACGCTCAGTTCTAGCGGAAGGTCGAACAGAATTAGCTCCTAAAACAAAGAACACTAAATAAGATTCCTACTATGCCAAATTCGAATAAACTATGCTAACAGAAATCTTACTAGAACATCTCAAAGATTGTGCCACCGGAGGTCTGCCTGGTAGAGGAGGAGGTAAAGTCTCGGGGTCAGAGTCCACGTCACCTGAACAAATAAATAACTGAGTCAAACTCTGATGCAACACTTAACAAAATTCTCAGTTCAACATATAAACTTGATCCAAAAAGGTATTTCGGGTTTGAATTTGAAGAAACAGACAGCGGAAATGAAACCAGAACATCGAAAAACATATAGGTGAACCCGACCAAAAATGTCAACCCAAAAGTCAACAGTGACGTCATCGCTGACGTCATCATGAACCATGATGATGCCATCGCTGACGCCAGCTTGCATCACCATTACAACAGTAGATAATGTCACTGCAGACGCCATCCGACTTGGTCAACCTAGCTAGTTCGTTTCAGAAAACTGGTCCAGTTCGGTTCCTTCAACCCGGTTCGGTTCAGCCATTCAAACCCAAACAGATCAAAACCCTAGATCTAGATCCCGATGGCGCCCAACCACCACGGCAGGTCTAGTGAGCCAAACGACGGCCACGACTATACCGGCCACAAGCAACACGCCCCAACCACCATGACGATTACCCAACAGAAGGAAACTCGACTATTTCCGGTGAGAACGGCGGTGGAAAGACGAAAAGTTGAGGCTTTCTACCTCTCTTTTCCGACTAATAGAGGCGGTGAACGAGCAACCCAAACTCGAGTTTTGGTCGAACGGCCACGGGGAAGCCACTAATGGCTGCGAAACGACGACCGGCAAAGGCTCCTTGGTCGGAGCTTCAACGGACAACGGGGAAAAAGGGGTGCTCGATTTGATTTGAGAGAAAAAAAATAAAAGAGATGTCTAATGCGACGCTCAAAAGCAAAACAGAGACAAAAGGGTGTTTACCCTAAACAAATGGAAAATTACAAAAGAAGGGTCTCAACTTTAGCCTGCCTAACGACTTAACCATTATACTTTAACTTTATTCAATTAGGTCCTGAATTCAATTTATGTTAAAATCCGAGATTTTCCCAAAATTCTAGGGTTTTCAATTGGGAATTTTCACGATTAGGGTTTACAATTTGGGGCTAAATTGGGGTGTTACAACTATCCCCCGTAAAAAGAAACTTCGGCCTCGAAATTTACCTGGAGCAAACAAATGTGGATACTGAGCTTTGATGACAACTTTGGGCTCTCAGGTAACCTCATCATGACTGCGACCACGCCACAAGACTTTGACCGTCTTAATAGTCTTCTTTCTGAGAACTTTCTTATCCTGAGCAAGAATCTCGATAGGCTCCTCCTCAAAGCGCAAATCAGGACAAATCTCAATCTCCTCCACAGGCAAAACATGAGACGGGTCAGCATGGTAGCGTCTCAACACAGAAACATGGAAAACATCATGAATACGCTGAAGCTTTGGTGGTAACTCAAGCTGATAGGCAACAGGTCCAACCCGACGAAGAATCCGATAAGGGCCAATATATCGAGGACTCAGCTTGCCCTTCTGACCAAACCGAAGCACCTTCCTCCAAGGAGATACTTTCAGGATAACCTCATCACCGACCTCACACTCAAGATCTCGACGTCTCAAGTCGGCATAAGACTTTTATCTGTCAAAAGCAACCTTAAGCCGATCTCGAATCAATTTGATTGTCTGCTCGGCCTCACGGATTATGTTTGGTCCCAACAGTCTATGCTCATTAAGACCAGTCCATCCAATCGGTGACCTACACTTACGTCCATACAGAGCCTCATACGGTTCCATCTTGATACTGGCCTGGTAACTGTTATTATATGCAAACTCTGCGAGCGGCAAGAAATCCTCCCAACTACCACTGTAATCGAGAACACAACCTCTCAACATGTCCTCAAGAATCTGAATCATACGCTCGGACTGTCCGTCAATCTTCGGATGATAAGATGTACTGAAGTTCAACCGGGTACCCAAAGCAAAGTGAAGTGCCTTCCAGAACTTCGCTGTAAATCTCGGATCACGATCAGAAATAATCGATATCGGTACCCCATGGTGTCAAACAATCTCAGAAATATAAAGCCGGGCAAACTTACTCAAAGGATAGTTGACTCGAACCGGAATGAAATGCGCAGACTTAGTCAAACGGTCCACTATAACCCAGATGGAGTCCTTCTTAGACGGAGTCATCGGAAGACCACTAAAAAAATCCATAGTCACACGCTCCCACTTCCACTGAGGAATCTCGATGTGCTGAAGCAACCTAGATGGACGTTGATGCTCTGCCTTGACTCTCTGACAAGTCATACACTTAGAAACAAATCCGACAACATCCTGTTTAAGACCTTTCCACCCGTACCTCTGACGAAGGTTCTTATACATCTTATCACCACCAGGATGCATAGAATAGAGGTTGTCATGTGCCTCGCGAAGAATAACCTATTTCAACCCAGATTTCCTCGGAATGCAATATCGGCCTCGAAAACACAAAACACCATCCTGATCAATAGTAAAATCCACAGATGTACCCTCAGAAACCTCTCTGATACGGTGCATAAGAAAAGGATCAGTAGACTGCTCAGCTCGAATATCAGATATCAATGTAGGAATAACCCGAAGTTCTTCCATCAAACTACCATCCTCAAACAAACTCATCCGAGCAAAAAGGGTCCTCAAATTTGAAATGGTGTAACGACTCAAGGCGTCAGCAACCACGTTCGCCTTCCCCGGGTGATACTCTATCTCACAGTCAATCCTTGAGAAGTTCCAACCAGCGACTCTATCTCAAATTCAACTCTTTCTGCATAAGGAGGTACTTTAGACTTTCGTGATCGGTGAAGATATAGCACTTCTCTCCGTAGAGATAGTGTCTCCAGATTTTCAGAGCAAAGATCACAGCAGCAAGCTCCAAATCATGGGTAGGGTAGTTGCACCCATGCGCTTTCAACTGACAAGATACATAGGCCACTACCTTCCCCTCTTGCATCAGAACACATCACAATCTCGTGTGGGAGGCATCACTGTATACCATATAAGCCTTCCCAGGCTCAGGCTGAACCGGAACCGGTGCTTCAGTCAACACAGTCTTAAGCTTCTCAAAACTGGTTTGCTGAGCCTCAGTCCAGACAAAAAGAATATCCTTTCTCAGAAGTTTAGTAAAAAGAACTACAATAATCGAGAAACCCTTCACAAACCTCTGATAGTAGCCAGCTAAACCCAAGAAGCTACGAATCTCAGGAACATTCTTGGGCTGTTTCCAGCTCAAAATAGCCTCAATCTTCTTTAGATCAACCTGAATACCATTAGCAAAAACCACGTGTCCCAAGAAGGTAACCTCGGTCAACAAAAATTCACATTTACTAAACTTTGCATACAATTGCTTCTCTCGCAAAGTCTGTAGGACAATCCGGAGATGTTCCTCATGTTCTGCCTCCGATTTAGAATAAACCAGTATGTCGTCAATGAAAACCACCACAAACTGATCCAGGTAGGGTTGAAACACCCTATTCATCATATCCATAAATGCTACAGTGGCATTAGTCAATCCAAACGGCATCACCATAAACTCGTAATGACCATAACGAGTCCAAAAAACGGTCTTGAACACATAAGAATCCTTAACCTTGAGTTGGTAATAACCCGATCTCAGGTCTATCTTGGAAAATACCGAAGCTCCCCGGAATTGGTCGAACAAGTCGTCAATACGAGGAAGAGGATACTTGTTCTTGATCGTTAGCTTGTTCAGCTTCCAATAGTCAATACAAAGCCGAAGTGATCCATCCTTCTTCTTCACAAATAAAGCAGAGGCTCCCTAGGGAGAAACACTAGGTCGGATGAAACCCTTATCTAGCAATTCCTGCAACTGAATCTTCAATTCTTTGAGCTCTTTCGGTGCCATCCTGTAAGGAGCCATAGAGACATGGGTTGTACCTGGATAAACATCTATACCAAACTCAATCTCATCACGCTTCGGCAGTACCCCCGTCAATTCCTCCGGAAAAACATCTGGAAAATCCCTAACCACTCGGATCTTATCCAAACAATAATATAAGCAAGGTAGGCAATGGCCCCATGTCGAATCATCTTTTCCGCTTTGAGAGCCGAAACAACATTGGACATGTAACCTCTACGCTCTCCCACCAGAATCACCTCGCACCCATCTGAGGTTTTCAGAGTCGCCCTTTTCTTTTCACAATCTAAACTGACTCGATGAGCGGATAACCAATTCATTCCGAGAATAAGGTCAAACTCTCTTTAATGTAACTCCATAAAATCAGCAGAAAATATTTTCCCTTGAATCTTCAAAGAGCAATTCCTGTACACCTTAGTAACCTCGACATGGTCACCCACTAGACTATAAACTGAAACCGCATTCAAAGTATTATCAACTAGAATTTCAAGTCCCCCAGATACAGAACTTGCAACATACGAATGAGTAGAACCAATATCCAATAATGCAAAATACGAGATAGAGTGAATAGAAAAGGTACCAACAATAAAATCTGGCTCATCACGATCCTCATGTCTTCTGGTAGCATAAACTAACCCTGGCTGTCTCACCCCGGATCCAGCTGATCCTCCACTCTGAGCTGGCCTACCTCTACCAGCAGAAAATGTAGTATCAGGTCTACCTCTAGCAGGAGTCTGTACCGATGCCTATGACTGACTCGTCGTATGAGTTGACGAAGGTGCAAGCGGACAATCTCTGAAAAGATGATCGAACGACCCACAACGAAAATAAGCCCCAGACTGTCTCTTACACTCTCTTGAATGCCTTTTCTTGCAAAAAGAACATTGCGGTATCCCTCGTGTGCTAGTCGATCCTCCAACACTAGAAGTCGGAACAGTAGTGGTCACTGGTCTGGCTCTGGAATAACTCTGATGATCAATCTCATCTTTTGCCCTCTTCATGGTCTGATTACCCTGACTATACTTAACTGACGCGCTCGACCTCCTCTTACCCCGATCCATACCCTGAGACTCAACTTGCCTCAACTTTGCATCATTGCGTTCAACAGTCCTAGCTCACAAGGTAATATCCTTGTACTCTTTGTCCAAATGCAAAGCAACACCAGCCTTGATCGAAGGTCGCAGACCCCTCAAAAACCAGTCACACTTCTCTTTCTCTATAGTAACTAACCCAGAGACGTACTTTATCAGCCTCAGAAACTCGATCTCATACTCATTCGCGATCATGCCATTTTGCTTCAGATTCATAAAGTCCTCTCAACACTTGGCTAGATAGTCTACCCCAACATATCTGTCTCGAAAAGCCTGATGAAAATGATCCCATGTGACCCGACTAGCAGAAATAACAGTCTCCTCAGCCTCCCACCAGTTCTGGGCTTCACTCTTCAACAGTGATACATCCGCTCTTAATTTTCTGTCAGTAGGATAGTCCATCTCATCAAATAACTGCTGTAATTTCTTCAGCCAATACTCTGTGTCAGCTGGATATGCAGCCGTCTTACCATCAAACATCGACATCCCAACATACAGATACTCAGCAGATATATGTCTCCTAGAACCCTGTCAAAGATACTCGAGTAACTCCAAATACACTGCAGCAACATCAACTCTAGCAATCTCGTTGTTACCGACTGCACGGAGACCTCTGCTCTGAGTCTACTGACCAGGGTGATCGGTCTGTTGATCACTCGTATGAACCTCAGGTTGCTTCTCAGCCTGCTCATGTTGTGGGCCCTCCTGATGCTGTGGTGAATGCTCAATATTAAGAACGCAACCAATCTGTAACACCCCGAAAATCGGTCTAGTCAAAATTGGATTCCAATGATAAGATTATTGATATTAAAATGTTCAAGTATCGTATCTTTAGTGCTTAAATTATAGATTATATTGTTAAAGGACCCTAATTGAACTTATCCTGTAACCTCTATTTTGACCTAAGAGGTTTGCTCAAATTGAATTTTTCATTTTAAGAAACTTGCCCCTCAAGAAAGATCACTTAAAAGAAAAATGTGTCGAAATTTATTATTCAATTATAAAAGTCCTTTGAAGTTTCGTCATAAAACAATGCATGCAGAAAGTAGTTCATCAATCCCAAAATAAAAGTCCAAAGTCCAAATTTACAACCAAGTCTGAAATACATAAATAATAAAAAGAATCTTGAAATAATCCATACTGAATAATAATAATATCAAATCCGTTCGAATGAGGTCCTCCAAGTACCATATCCTAAGTCTGGAAATCTGAAACAGATACTAAGGGGGAGTCAGCTATAAAGCTAGTGTGTCTCTAAAGTGCATAACAGAAGTATAACCAACAGTCCATCAACAAATCAAGATTAAACAGTTATTCTGAAGTATTACAAGCAAGGCATATTGATAGCATAACATGACATGCACCCATCTACATCACCGTCCGAAGAGTGAGGTTCCCCTGAACCACTCTACACCGCAACACCATGTCCGAAGCAGAACTCATCCCGAAAGATGGAACTACTAATCCGAAGCGAAGTTCAACCCGAAGGATGAAGTCGCTGAGCTTCCCCCATACAGTATCCCAACCCAATAATATGACATGTTATCCGATTTCAGAGTCAGGATGCAATCTTGTTAAACAACTAAGATGCATGTACAAAATAGTCCGATTCGGATATGTGTTACATGACATGATCACAATAATCGAATCATAAATATTTATCAAACAATAGAGCAGGATAGCACATAAACATATCTCATACAGATCAGACAATCACACATACACATACATATAGCACAGACAGAGAACAAACCTTAGGCAGCTAAACTGTCAACATCGGTAGTGACGTCTCCCACGCTCAGTTCTAGCGGAAGGACGAACAGAATCAGCTCTTAAAACAAAGAACACTATATAAGATTCCTACTATGCCATATTCGAATAAGCTATGCTAACAAAAATCTTACTAGCAGATCTCGAAGACTGTGCCACCAGAGGTCTGCCTGGCGGAGGAGGAGGTAAAGTCTCGGGGTCAGAGTCCACGTCACCTGAACACATAAATAACTAAGTCAAACTCTGATCCAACACTTAACAAAATTCTGAGTTCAACATATAAACTTGATCCAAAAAGGTATTTTGGGTTCAAATTTGAAGAAACGGACAACGGAAATGAAACCAGAACGTCGAAAAACATAAGGGTGAACCTGACCGAAAAAGTCAACCCAAAAGTCAACATTGACGCATCGCTAACGTCATCATTGACCATGATGACGTCATCGTTGATGCCAGCCTCCATCACCATTACAACAGCAGATGACGTCACTGTTGACGCCATCCAATTTGGTTAACCCGGCTGATTCGATTCAGAAAACTGGTCCAGTTCGGTTCCTTCGACCCGGTTCAGTTCAGCCATTCAAACCCAAACAGATCAAAACCCTAGATCTAGATCCCAGCGGTGCCCAACCACCACGGTGCGACCAGTGAGCCAAACGACAACCACGACTATACCGACCACGACCAACACGCCTCAACCACCACGACGCTTACCCAGCAGTTCTAGACGTGGCCAGACGGAGAAGACGATGACGTTGAGAGTTCCCGAAGGTAACTCGGTTGTTTTCGGTGAGAACGACGGTGGAAAGATAAAAAGTCGAGGCTTTCGACCTCTCTTTTTCGACTAAAGGAGGCGACAAACGAGCAACCCTAACTCGGGTTTTGGTCAGACGGCCACGGAGAAGCCACTGATGGTCGTGGAACGACGAACGGTCGGCAAAAGCTCCTTGGCCGGAGCTTCAACGGACAATGGGGAAAAAGGGGTGCTCAATTTCATTTGAGAGAAAAAAAAGAGATGTCGAGTGCAGCGCTCAAAAGCAAAACAGAGAGAAAAGGGTGTTTACCGTAAACAAATGGGAAAATTACAGAAGAAGTGTCCCAACTTTATCCCGCCTAACGACTTGACCACCATACTTTAACTTTATTCAATTAGGTCCCAAATTCAAATTAGGTTAAAATCCGAGATTTTCCCCAAATTCTAGGGTTTCCAATTTGGAATTTTCACGATTAGGGTTTACAATTTGGGGCTAAATTGGGGTGTTACATATCCTTAGTTAAGGACCTCCTTCGAAATGCCTAAAATGATGTTTTTGAGCTAGGCGTTTCGATACAGTCAGACCCGTACCGAAACGGCCTAGGTAAGACGTTTTGAAACAATTACATGGTGTTTTGATACAGTTCTAATGGTATTAACTAACTTTTGGGTTTTTACTTAGCCGTTTCGATACAACTTCATACGTTTCGAAATGAGTCCCCTGATTCGAATCCGTTCAAAGGCAAATCAATAGGAAATGGAGTGGTGACGACTCACCTGCTTATTACTGTCCCTTCCCACGTGGAAATAATTTAAAGAGATGACTTATAGTCATCTTTATTGAAAAGATGTATAGAATATAGATAATATATTATTATTATTATATAGATTTGTCTTAGATGAGGGAAACCTTTTCATTGGCCATGAGGGAGGTGGGAAATAATTAAGTTTGGAAAATGAATAAAAGAAAGCTTTCATCTTTGTTTGGCTTCACTGAGACCCATTTCCATCTCTAGCTTTGAATGAATTAAGCACACACCTCTATTGTTTTCAACCTTGAGCTCCCAAGAGCACACCTCTCAATTTGAGATCCTTAATCTTAAAGCTTTCCTTGATTTAAGAACATCAATTCATAGCTATCGATCGGGTAAATGAAAGTCCTAAGTTAATCATCGATTCTCTTGATTATTGAATGTCCAATTTCAAGCTTTAAGATAAGCTTTTTCTAATGGCTAATGGATATTCAAGTATTGAAATTGTCATATTGATTCTAATAATTACCTATTGTTTACCTAGCTCAAGAAGTGGAGAATGATCATCCACCATCATCGTCGAAAGCTAGGGATAAGGGCGTTGTCATCTGAGAGTCTTAGAAGCTTCAGATTATCGAGGTGAGTATAGCCGGAGTCTCGAGATTAGGCAAGGAGCCTTTTCGAATTCATTGTTGTTGATTCCGTTTGAATAGCTAACATTGTCTTAAGGTAAAATTGCATCAAATCTCTTGGTAGACTCCATTGGTAAGCCGGGGTAAGTCTCGCATTGGAATCGTGTCCGAAGCATTGCTGTTGTTTTCATCAAAGTCATTGAAACATTGCTACATGAATCATTGAGCATCAAACATTGTTTATTGCATATTGCTATTGAGATATTGGTGTTGATGTTGCATATGGTCATCAAATTATTGACATTGAATTATTGTTATCGATATCGATGTGAAGATATTGCAATTGATATTGTCATTGACACTGTCATCGACTTCACTATTGACACTGTTATAGGCATTGATAAAGATATCGTATTGATAAAATATTATTGAGGAAAAGTCCTTGGATACTTTGGCTTGTTACTTGGTATATTTATCGGGACTACGGTCCATGAGCCACGGCTCAAGGGTGACGACCCTAGGCGAGGCGGAGGTTCAGTTGGAGAGAGTACGGGCACCGGAAGCATTGAATCATTGATACTGTATTAAAACAAGCCATTTCTTTGTGCTTTGAGCTTGTTTATTACCAACTATCGAACCAAAGTTACCTAAGTCCAAAAGTGTTCCAAGACGAATGATGCTAAAAGACTAATAAAGACATTAATAAAACTATAAAAGAATTATTATTGACTTACATATGTAAATATAAATATTAAACATGATCATTGCATTGTTATTGCCACAATATAGTTATTATCACAGTATTATTGTTGTCATATTATTGATATTGCATTGTCATGATATTATGATAATGATATTTTCATTGATGATTTAATGGTTGATACTATGCTTATAATAGGAATGAGATGCATACCATGTTTATTCATATACTTGATATTATGATTGTCATCAAAGTATGATAAATGACATACCATGTTCATTCATTTTTATTGGCTACCTCACTTAGACTATATAAGTCTAATGCATTCATTGTCCATACATTTTAGGTTAAGAGTTATTGTTTCAAGATCGGAGCTAGTTGGTAAAGCGACAAGTCACCTCGAGCCTAAAGTAAAGTATTTGTCTCTGTGAACTACTAGAATGATGGCAAAGTAGAAAAACTAGTTGACTTTGAGGTTTTGTTTATGTGTATAAGGCTATGTGTTGTGTATGGTTTAAGGGCCTTAAATGACTTGCTAAGATTGCTTGAAAATGGCTAAATATGCATATTTGGCTTAAAAAGGTGTAAACATAGTAAATAAACTCAAATGATCATGAAATTTGGCATGCTAGTAATTTATGATATTGAAATATTTTATGTAAAGTTTCATTGCATTTGGACACTGTTTGCTACTGGAATTAAGCATGGCGTATTGAAACATGTACGATCTTGACTTGAAAAGGACAGTGACTTGAGACGTACGATCTTGACTGAAGCCCACAGTAGTCCGTTTGCTATGCATCTTGGAAGTACGAAAATGTACCGTGATTTGAAGAATGAGTACTTTTGGGTTGGCTTGAAGAGAGATGTAGCCGACTTTGTGAGTAAGTGCTTAGTGTGTCAGAGAGTGAAGGCGGAACATCAAGTTCCCTCAGGTTTGTTACAGCCGTTGAGAATTCCGGAATGGAAATGGGAGAATATCACCATGGATTTTGTTTCGGGTTTTCCTTTGACTCCTACGAAGAAGAACTCAGTGTGGGTTATTGTGGATCGTTTTATGAAGTGTGCTCACTTCTTGGCAGTCAATACTACTTACACTTTAGATAGATTGGCCGATTTGTACATTGGTGAGATTGTTAGACTGCATGGTGTGCCGAAGTCCATTGTGTCAGATAGGGATCCGCAGTTTACTTCTCGATTTTGGGAGTGTCTGCATATAGCTCTGGGTACTCGTTTGAACTTCAACACGTCTTATCATCCTCAGTCAGATGGTCAGTCAGAGAGAGTTATTCAGATCTTAGAGGATATGTTGCGTTGTTGCATCATTGACTTTCAGGGTACGTGGGAGAAGCACTTGCCTCTAGTTGAGTTTGCCTATAATAATAGCTTCCAGTCGAGCATTCAGATGGCTCCGTATGAGGCCTTGTATGGCTGAAAGTGTAGAACTCCAGTTTGTTAGGCCGAAGTGGGACAGAAGTTGTTGCCCATGCCGAATTTTCTCAAGGGGACAACTGACAAGGTAAAATTGATTTGTGATCGTTTGAAGGCTGCTTCGGATAGGCAGAAGTCCTATGCCGACTTGAAGAGGAAGGAATTTGAGTTCTCAGTGGGTGAGAAGGTATTCTTGAAAGTGTCTCCGTGGAAGAAAGTAATGAGATTTGACCGAAAAGGGAAGTTGAGTCCGAGGTACATAGGACCGTATGAGATTGTGAAGAGGGTTGGTCCGGTTGCTTATAGTTTGCGTTTGCCATCCGAGCTAGAGAAGATACACGATGTATTTCATGTTTCGATGCTCCTTAAATATAGGTCCGATCCATCACATGTTATGCCTGTAGAGGAGATTGAATTGAATCCGGATTTGACTTATGAGGAAGAGCCAGTTGAGATTTTAGCTTCTGACAATAAGGTGTTGCGGGGTAGATCGATTGAGTTAGTAAAGGTGCGGTGGCAACGTCGAGGTGTGGACGAGGCCACTTGGGAGAGGAAGGAGGATATGGAAAGGCAGTTTCCGTATCTCTTTCAATCAGGTAATTTCGGGGACAAAATTCCTTAAGTGAGAGAGAGTTGTAACACCCGTGTTTTGGGGTTAGGAGTTAGTCGGGTTAGTGGTCCGAATCAGTAAAATTAATTCCAATCTATTCAACCTTAATTAGGACCTAATTGGGTTTTAAATAATAAAGGAGGGACCTCGTTGGTGATTTAGCCAATTAAAAAGGAAGACAACTTTTTCAAAATCAAAAAGCAATGAAAAAGCTCTCATCTTTTCCCACTCCCCTCTTCCAACGTGAAACCCATCTCCCCAAACTCTCCCAACACAAAAATCACTATTCCATTAATTTCCAACTTCATTCCAATGTCATTTTCAAAGGTAATAACATTTCCTAACTCTCCTCGTCATCCTCTATCCATACATGGTCATAGATTTTAAAACTACCCACTTTTGAAAAGTTAGGGTTTAATGAAAGTTAAGGTTTTTATGGGGTTTTTCATCTTGTCTTGAAATGTTAGGTTGGGTTTTGATTTAACCACCTTAAGATGCTTAAAATATGTTAAAATGGTTAGGTTTGGGTGAAAACCCGAAATGAGTTCTTGAGACAATTTTTAAGGTGTCAAAAACTTGGTTTTTGGTGGGTTTTAAGTTTAAATTGGAGGGCTGATGGGTTATGTATGTTAGGAGGATGTTTTAGGACCATTTGGGTGTCATTTGAATGATTGAAAATGGAATTTTCAGCTAGGGTTTGAAGGAGCACGAAAATGGGCATATTTGGGGGATTAATTTGATTGGAAAATTTGTTGAAGTTAGTTTGAGCTCAAGAGTTGAGTGTTGATTGAATTTTAGCATTGATTGGGAATAATGGATGTGTTTTTGAATGGCTAGAATCAAGAGGAGACGTTGAAGAGGCATTGGAATCGAATCCGGGCTTGTAGGAGGCTTGCTTTGGTTGCTAAGGAAGGGTGGTGAGTGACTTTAAATGTGTTTTAAAGTTTGGTTCGAGTGTGTGTAGTGTATGAGTTGAAATGTGCTTGGTAGGCCATTTCAATGTAGATTTAAATTGTTAACTTAGCTCTTGATTCCCATTAAATGCTATTTGTGTTTGCCTATTTATGCTCTTGTGATGTGTGGTTGATTTGCATATGTATACCATGATATGTGTATGTGATGAGCATGAGATATGGTTGATGGATATGTGATGCGGTAAATGATAATTGGCACTAATTAACTTATCGGGTGTAAATGATCGATCATTAGGATTAGTGTGCACACAAATTGAGTCAAAACGTACGTGGCCTTGATGGCGTTGAGTCATCAAGGAGGAGTACAGTGATGTAATATTCCACCGGAAGCTTATATATATTCTACGGGATGATGAGTGGAATCCCATCCGTAGGGCATGTGGTGATGAGTGGAATCCCGCCCATGCAAGGTCCGGTGATGAGAGTAATCCCACCGAGGTAATGTAAATGTTGAGATTAAATCCGCACATCCGGGTAATCTAATGGTGGCCAATTGAACTTGTACTTATACTTGTGATGCATGACATTGATATATGATGTTTGAGCTTAGTATGAGGTAAGATGCCATATTCTGACTCTTGAAAGACTAGCTAGGTCTACTTGATATTTTGCCTATGTATGTGACCTTTAGGGAATACATGCTTGAACCCTGCATTGTTGATGTTTTCGGTTTTAGAGCATCCTCACTAAGCTTATAGCTTACGATCTCATTTTCAACAATGCAGATCATTAGCGTGGCGTTAGCTTGGAGCAAGGCAAGAAGGGCTTTCCAAGTTTTTGTTGCTCAAGTACGGTTATTAATTATGTAGTAGCTTAGCAATGTGGCAAGAGTGTGTGTTGAATGAGCTATGTATGACTCATATGTGATTTCGATGTCTATGGTTTGACTCGGTTTGTAAGCATGATATATCTTGCCAAATGCTTTATGATGAAAGCCCTATGGATGCTTAAGGTTGTTTTGATGGCATGTAAACTTATTTGATGATGTATGGTGCCTATTGGTTTTTAATGTCTTCAAGCATGACTTGCATGAAGGATTGCTAGTATGTAATTGCCAAACCTAGGATGTATGCCTCTAGACTTTGTTTGTTGGTGTTGTGTGCCTTTTGGGGTCCTATGGGACCTTTAGATTTGTTAAAATTCACCTAAGTCCGATTTTCAAAGGTTGCAGGCAGCCCGCGTTTCGAAATGGGCTGGGTCGTTTTGGAACGGGTAGGCTTCAGGGACCCTGTATCGGAACGCGTTTCGATACGGTTTGGCCTCTGAGAGCCCCTGTTCCGATACGGGTTTCGGAACGATTTGGCTACTGGAATTCTGAGAAAATGACGAGATGAAGGCGTTTCGAAACGGGTCTAAGGGTTTCGAAATGGTCAAAATCTCGTTGACCACGAGAAGTTGAAAGTTGAGAGCGTTTCGGAACGGTTGACCTCCGTTTCGATACGGCCCCTTGTATGGGCTTTGGGGCAGTTGATCTGGTCAAGGCATTTCGATACGCCTCAAGGGTGTTTCGAAACAACCTGTTTAAAAGATTAAAATTGGGCTGTTCAAATGCTGTTTTGGGTTCGAATGGTTGTCTCATGTATTTTTATTCCGCTGTTTGATCATATAGGTTTCGAATGAGCCTTTAGAAAAGTTTAAGTTAAAGAAAAAAAATAGGGTTGCTAACCGAGGGGGAACCTTAACGGGTTTCGCTTCAGTTTTCCCCGTGTGGCCCAGTCGGACCGGTCATCCGGCCAGACCGAGACGAGGGGGTTACAATTTTATTCGAGAGTAGCAAAAATAGCAAGAACACCGACCTCGTTAAAAAACCTCCCTAAAACCTACAGAGGAAAAAGAGTTCTCGATGTTCATGCTTTATACACTCCAACTGGCCAAAGTCCATACCACAATTCGAAGACACAAACAATAATTGAGTTAATAAACTGAAAAGCCAAAGCTAACTAAGAACCAAAACACCACTTTCCTTACCCTGGCCTTAAGGCTCGTGATCCCTAATCTGCACATTCGTTCACTTAACACCTTGACATCCTCTTTGCAATGGCCAATGAAGAAATCTGCTATCCACCTGTATACCTATCGAAAGCCTGTTCATCTTTAAGGTGGTTCAAAGAGCAGTAAATCTTTGCTTCTGTTAATACCTTTTTTCCCAAGATATCAGCGTTTGTATTCGATTCTCTAGGTATAGCGTTAATGAGCCAATTGAGGCCTGAGGTTTCGTTTAAGGTTGGGATGACGATATGATTGAAAATTGCTGGGGCCATTTGCGGATGCTTAAACCAGTACACTACACTGCTGCAATCGCACTCGACAAGAAGTGGAGCTAGCTTCGCCCATTTGGAGGATTTAAAAAGATTCAACGCTTCGATCACTGCAAGAACTTCTGCTGAGGATGCATCCATAACGCCCACCGCTTTGGAAAACACTATCAGAGATTTTGACGCACTATCTCTCAATATCCCCCCTATGCATGCAGCTCCGAAGCTACCCGACACAGCCCCATCTACGTTGAATTTGAGAAAACCCATGTTCGGGGGGATCCAAGTAGACTCAACCACGCATTTGTCTTTGAAAAACAATTCTTTGAAGGATAAGGGCATGTTGCACAAGTCGGACACAGAAACTATGTGACTGGGCCACTTAGCTTTACACCACCAAGCCATTCTAGTCACCATCATTTCAAACATCAAATTAACCGAGACACTTTTCCCATTATAAACTACATCATTTCGGCTTAACCATATAGTCCACACCATACTAAAATATGCTAGCCTCCAAACTAGAGCCTCCCTAAAACACGATGAACACTCGAACCAACTTAATAATAAGTCTCTCAGATTGTTGGGCATCATGAGATGAATGCCCCAGATATTACACCATTTTTGCCACAAAGACCACGATATCTCACATTCACAAAATAAGTGATTGGGTGATTCATCTGACATGCCACAAAAAACACATAGGGCAGATAAGTTGGAGCTCATACCTCATTTGCTAAGCTCTGACTTTGTTGGAATTCTTCCCCAGACTAACCTCCAAACAAAACTTTCCACTTTAGGGGGCTAGATTAGCCCAAACCATTTCCCAGATTCGATTCGATGCCATGCTGGAACCATTCACCAATCTGCAAAAGACTTTAGGACTGTACATCCTGTTTGACGATCCCCTCCAACGAATACTATCTTGCGATATCCCTCTAAGCCTTGAAGAATTAATAGCACCCAAGAACTCGTCCCATACTGTAACCTCCCAGTCAAATAAGCCCCTTCGGAGCGGAATTTTCCATCGCCAAACATTACCTTCAAGTTTACTGAAATCTGCAATTGTCCCTTCTTTCTTCATGGCAAGTGCAAAGATACTGGGAAATCTGGTTCTGAGAGGAGCGAATCCAGTCCACACATCCTCCCAAAAACTAATGTGCTTTCCATCTCCTACAATGAAGTTTATATTACAAGAGAAAGGGTCTGATGCAGATTTGAGTGGAGAAATAATTCCACGCCATAGCCATAACTTATTAGAATTACTCAAATTCGAAGGGATAAGGCCTGAGGAGTTTTTCTCATATTTGGCTTTTATAATTTTCCTCCACATTGACTCTGGCTCAGCCCCAAACCGACAAATCCACTTGTTTAAAAGAGCCCTATTTTTTACTTTCATATCTGTAAATCCCAAACCTCATTTGCTTTTAGGCCTGCATAAGTCCTTCCAACTTATCCAATGTATGGATCTTCTTTCGGTATTGCCCCAAATGAAATTAGCTATTAACTTGTTCAATTGGTTACTTACTGCAGCGGGCATTTTGAAAATCGACATATAATATATCGGGAGGTTAGACAGAACCGCTTTAACGATCACGATTCTTCCACTGATAGATAACATCCTGGATCTCCACCCTGCTAGTCTATGTTTGAATTTCTCCACCACGGGAGACCATAACGCAGAAGAATTTTTGAAGCTTCCAAGGGGCAAGCCTAGGTATTTGCCGGGAAGAGATTCGATTGAGCAATGGACCTTTTCCGCCCACCTTTCAAGTATACCAGAGTTTGTACTAATTCCTATCACTTTAGACTTGTGCAGGTTTAATCGCAGGCCCGAGGCAATCTCAAAACCCCTCAAGATCCTAACAATATTCTTAAGCCGCATATCATTGGCCCCACTAAAAACTATTAAATCGTCTGCAAACTGGAGATGTGAGTCCTTAACATTCCTACTTCCGATTTGCGTAGCCTCGAAGAAACCCCTGCTCTCTGCTTTTCTTAAAATAGCACTTAATGCTTCGGCAACAAGGTTGAATAAGATAGGTGACAGGGGGCACCCTTGTCTAAGTCCTCTTCAGATGTGGAAATTTGGAGTCGGAGACCCATTTACAAGTACAAAGATATTCGTTGTAGAAATGCAGTAGTGAATCCATTGTCTCCATTTTTCTCCGAAGCCCACCTTCTTCATAAGGAACATTAGAAAGCCCCAGTCCACTGAGTCATAAGCTTTTCTGAAATCTGCTTTAAAAATGATTCTCGGCTTCCCACTTTTCTTCATAAAATCTGTGATTTCATTAGAGATCAAAGCACAGTCTAAAATCTGCCTTCCTGGACATAATGCAAACTGTGTATCGCCAATGATTTCGTGTAAGTGCCCACTCAGCCTTATAGATAACACTTTTTCCAACAACTTGTACATGCTTCCCACAAGGCTTATGGGCCTGTAGTCCTCAATCGAACTCGGGGAGTTGCTCTTCGGAATTAGAACAATGTAAGACTGATTTAAGGAGTTGTCCGAGATGGATCCATTATAGAAATCTGAGAAGAATTTTAATATGTCTTCTTTAAGCTCGTTCCAGTATCGCTTCACAAAGCCCAAGTAAAAGCCGTCCAGACTCGGCGCTCTTGATCCATCCATGGACCACAAGGCACTTTTAATTTCTTCCTATGTGAAAATTCCCTCCAGGTTTCAAGTTGATTCAGGGGATAAACTCTTCATCTCACACTCAAATCTTTCTACGGGTAAAGTTTTAGAAATGTTGTAGATATCACTGTAAAACTTAAAAATTTCCATCTTTATCTCTCCTTGATCCGATATTGCCTTTCCATCTATCTTCAGTGAAGTAATCAAATTAGCCCTACGTCTCGAAGAAGCAACCATATGAAAAAACTTCGTATTTCTATCCCCCACTTCGAGCCATTTAAGCCGGGATTTCTGTAACCATTCCCTCTCCTCTCTTCGGTAGCAACTCCATAACTTTGCTCTTGTAGCCATTAGTTCCGTCTTTCCCACTTTGTCCGCTTTCCCACTTTGTAAGCATTTTTCTAGTTCTGAGATTTTCTTCTCAAGGGTCGAGCTTGTTTCTGGATTTTCTTCTTCCTGAGCTGCAACCATTTACTTGATTCTATCCTACAGGTCTTCAACACAACACCGATCCCTTTACCATTGGATTGCCACACTGCATCTTTCACAACTTGCTCATACCCTGTCTCATCAGCCCAGCAATCGAACCACCTAAATGGTTTTGGGTCCCTGTTTAAAGGGTTTCTGCTCAATGAAATAGGGTTATGATCAGAGAGTTTTCTCGGGAATAACTTATGTATCATATCTGGCCAAAGTTGCAAAACTTCCGATGACAGCAAGAACCTAACCGGTCTACAGTACGATGGCTCCTCCATGTGACTGCTCCACGTAAACGCTTCTCCATTCAATGGTAAGTCAACTAGGCCTAAGTCTTCAATAAAGTCTACGAAATCACCCATTGCCTTGTGCTGAATAGGAGCTCCCAATTTTTCTTCTGGCCTTCTCACTACATTAAAATCGCCTCCTAATACCACTGGAAGCCTCAAACCACCTATCACACGCCTCAGATCCTCCCACAGCTCCCGTCTTTCGGAGTGATTATTAGGAGCGTAAATTTTGATCAATGCACAATCCTTATCTAAGGTCAGTAGCTTCCCCACCAGTACTATATACCTTCTATTGATGATGTTCCTTTTTAGAATGAAGAAGGATTTATTCCAGTAGGAAATTAATCCCCCTAATGCACCAATTGAAGCGGAGAAAATAAAGGAAAATTATGGTCTTGCCCATATATTTGTGAAATCAAACAATCATCCACATTTTCACGTTTCGATTCCTGTAAAAATAATACACCCTGTTTCGCCCTAGCTACTGTTTTTTTTTGACAGATGCTCTCTTGACCCTATTATCCAGCTCCAGGACATTCCACGATAGAAATAGGTTGAAGAACATAAGATATAAGCACTTTGAACTCACCACCGTCTGATTTTTGCTAATAAGCTGACCTTCTCTACAGGGCACCCTTAAATCCCTCTACTGACATTAGTCTCTTGACTACTTCCTCCTCATGTGCCTCGAAGACCAGCCCGACTGCGTTGCATAGCTCCCAACTTGTTTTACTTCGAACGCGCTCACCTCTTTCTGACCATTGCGATCTTGTAATCTCTGAAGCTTTTCATCATTTTGCTTTACCAAATCTGAATGCTCTGAACTAGGAAAAGAGGTTTCGACAAGACTTGGCGTTATCTCCGTTGATTTAGCCCCTGCCTTGATATTTCTAATTCCCTTCTCCCCGTTATTACTGGAACCCGATAGGGAAATGTTTGAGGCCCATTTCTGCATCCTATCTAACCTGGATCTGGAAGAAAGTGGGCTCACTCCTGCGAGATTTTTTATGCATATGGGCCTAATGCTGACTAGCCCGGAAACATTATCCAGTTTTGGGGCGGATAAATCGCTTGAGCCCGACGAAAATTTTGGTGACTCCATCGCGCACATTATGGGGACGTCGAATAAGCTCGAATCTGACTTGTGAGTTGGCAAATCTTCATTTGCTGATGTGGCGCTGACTTGCATTGGCTCTAGGTATATCCTTGTGCCTTCATTATCGAGATCCTTAGTAGGGTGGGGCCCATATATTTGTGAAACGGTTAAGTATAATAGCAGTTTCCAAAACATTATTAATAAACCAAATTCAAGAATTCAAAAAGCCTTTGATTAAGGCAGGCTTGGTTGGGCACATGTGTCTTAATTAAGGGATCAAACCAACACAAATGAGAAAACAGTTTAAGTACTTGGACGGCTGAGACGAGATATTATAAAATCAAATATTATTTATGTACAAAACAATATAAGTTGAAAGCTCCCTACATCGATCTACATTTTGCTTGAGAACACTTTAGATCCATGAAAAACATAATATTCAACGTTATCAGCCGCTGCCTCCTTTTCAAGCTTTCATTCCCATTATTCAGGAAGGAATTCACAAGCTGTCAACATTCGTCCCATCGGACTAGGTCTATAATTGGGACTTTCATTTTATACAATTCTACATATTAAATTGTGATTTTATTCAATTTTCACAAACTACTAATATTGATATCAATGTATTGACGATCTATGTTTTCATATTGTATTACAAATGATCCAAAACGAAACTAATTTAATGTATTGCTTAAGTAAAATATTTAAGTTGTATAAACTTTATTTTAAATAAGTTTGTTAATTTTACGGTTTAAGGGTCTTATTTAATATTTAAGAGTTTAGAATCGAGGCTTTATAATTTAGAGTTTAGGTTTAAAATAGGCAAGTTCTGTATAATAAATTTTACACAACTTTCGTATGAAAAATAACTCGTTGTTTAGATAGATACAATTAAATCAAAATTTATTGTGAATAATTACACTAAATCCAAATTTATTTATGTTAGGCTCGATGATCACTCAACCGCTGCTTTCCAAGTTGTGGAGAAGATGTAATTTTGGGTGTTAGTGGTGGAAGCAAAAGATAGACAAAATTGACACGCGATTTAGAGTGGTTCGACTTTCTAACCAAAACCTACATCCTCTACCTTAGCTACCCACCAAGGATTTCACTAATTCACTAAGAATTCTTCTCATTTTCTAGGCTAAGGAGGCAACCATTTACAACCTAGACTCACTCACCAAATCTAGCAACCAAAGCTCACAAACCAGGCTTTGAGCACACTGTTTAAACAAGAGAATTCAAAGCAAACGAAATCTCTCTACAAGGTTGATGTTTGCACACTTAAGCTATCACACAAATCCTATAACACTTGAGCATACATTGATAATTTGAGCTCACAAGTGTTGTCTATACAAAGAATGACACAATTAGGCACTAAGACATTTCTTTGATCATGATATTGTTGACAATTGAAGCATTAGTCTTCCATGGATGCTTGGAGGTCCCTTTTATACTCTCAATTGATCTTATAGCCGTCATGACCGTTGGAATTGAATTGAAGCCGTTGGGGTGCATTTTTCCCGCATTCAATGCTATTCTGGAGCTTAGTGTATCGATACTCGAATGACCGTATCGATACAGTCCTCGTCAGGAACTAGCCATTGAGCTCTTCCAGCTGTGTATCGATACTCTTACGAGCGTATCGGTGCGACTTGCATTTCAAATAGCCATTGGGAAAATGATCGTTGGGAGCGATACAACCGTATTGGTACGCGATACAACCGTATTGGTACGTGACTAGCTGTTGGGGGGTTTTAAAGCACTCTGTATCGATACGGCAAAAGCATATCGGTATGGGTTTTTGCTTCTGAAATATTCATGTAGCTGAAACCTTAAAGCGTATCGATACAGTGTATACTGTATTCGTACGGCGACTTTGAAAACGCATGTTTGGCTACTTAAAACACATTTTAAACTATTCCAAAGCCTTGTAAAAACCCTTAAACATATTTTCAAGTTGCTTGGACTTAATTTTTCAATTATTATATCAAAACATATATCTTAACATTCTCCCCTTTTTATATAATAAAACAACCTTAAAAAATTGTTTGTGATTCTCCCCCCTATGTAAAATAATTTTTGAATAAGAGACATAATTTTTAAAATTTGAAGCTCCCCTTATTCTCACTTAAAATATTATTTTTAAAAACTATTTCTCCCCTTTTTGTTATATAAAAAAGAATTCAAAAGATTTTAAGTTCAAAATAACATAAGAGGTTAAAAAAATTTGACACAAATAAGAATTTTGGTTTTAAAAATGGCTCCCACTTACTCAAGTCATCATCAAATGGTTAGTCCAACAATTATAATAAACTAGTTGAATTAAAATAAATAAAACAAATTAAAATTGTAACACCCCTCGCCTGGGTTAGGAGCGAGGAGTGTTGAGTGCATATAATGAAAGAAGGACACATAAACTTAGGGCTAATTTGAACCTTTCTTAAAATTTACTTAGTGATTAAATTACCAATATGATTAATCCAATATACTAAGTTCAATTCATTCCAAACATTATAATCTTTCCATTCGAAGTACTTACTTTTTATTCAAGAAACTATATATTCATCTCCAAACTAATTCCATTCGAATACCAAATCAAGTTACCAATTCAATTTACCTAGTCTTACTAACCATTCGAACAATTAAGATCAATTCAATTTTCAACTTAAATTCCCTACAACATTCGAACATCATCATTTTAAGACCCAATGTACATTCGAATACCATTAGACACAACCTTAATAATCAATGATTCATTAACATATTCAAACAATATTTTACTTAAACTTCATCCATATATACACATCAAAAGAGACTAACATGTCATTCAAGTTCATACATCCATATGATTATTTATTTACATAACCAAAGTGACTTAAAACATTACCATCTATCCATCAAGTTTTTACATACATTTCATATACATTTCTAACATAAGCCAAATGCACGAGACTTGTACAACTAGACACAAAACTAAGCCACCAACTAGGAGTGCAACAAGACATAGACAAGCCATACTTCTCAATCTTCACTTGTGTAATGCTCGACTCAAAATCAGAAAGCTTTAATCACCTTAAACTTGTGGTTTGGGAAGAATGAAAGACGAGAGTGATAAGTGCATAGTGTACTTAGTGAGGTAACAACTACCTAACATTTTATCAAGCTTATTAGCATTTAGAATCATTACTCATTTAAATCAAGTTTAACCTAGCTAATTTTCCATATTCCATTCAAACACAATAGACCAAGGAAGCAAGGTTTCATTTCAAGCATATCATACACAATTCAACCTAACATCAAGCAATTTCAAGCAAAGTGAACATCAAACCAATCGAACAGATTCCAGTTTATCATTTAACTTCTCATTCAAGTCATGAACATATTAAGATAGCTTGTACTTCTTTTTAAATCATATAATTCCATTCCATATCAAATTCATTAGCAAGTATCATTTGCTCAATCTTCATTCAAGATTACAAGTCTTCTTTAAAGGTTTCTTTTTAATTGTTTTGCCTTGGTAGATAGTTAGGACTAGGTAATCGAGTCACATGTTAAGGTACACAAGTACCAGATCATGTTAAGGTGTCTTTTACACCACATATTAGAGTACACAAGGTACTTCATCAAGAAGATGTCTGCTACACCACATATTAGGGTACACAAGGTACCTATCGTGTTAAGGTGTCTTCTACACCACATATTAAATCAAGCTCTAGACTTTAATGCATGTCGTTCTACTTAAGACCAACTAGCAACCAAGGTCTTGTTAAATCTTTTATTTTCAAGCAATGCACATCAAGTGATTAAGCATACTTAAGCATCATACAAGGGCATTCAAGATAACCAACTATTCGAACATATCATACATAGAAGCAATGGATCTCAGCTCAATCATCACATAAGAGCAATCAATCTCGTAGGCCAATCGAACATATTAGCATACATAGAAGCATTCAATAACATCACATTTATGCATGTTTGTACTTACCTAGTATCCAAGAAAGCTAGCATGCCATTATATACCTTTGGGATAAGCAATGCATATGGGAACATGAATTTAGACATGAAATATCTTAGTACAACCAAGGTGTTCAATACAATTCAAGGGCGTCAAACAAGTTTTCAATTAGTTCATTCTTCCCTTGATTACCAAATATAGGTTAGTCATTTTGCATGGCATCAATTCAAGAAAAGAGATTGGTTAGGACCTAAGTCCTAACCCTAAGTGGAGTTACACTCACAATACTCCAAGCTAGTCTTGTATTGCTATTCCCTTTTGTCTATCCCTTGATGATCCACCCTTGATTCCTTCAGCAACCTCTTCTAATCCTTGCTCTAGCAAGACGCACACAAGATGGAAAATCATTAAAATCAATACATTAACAATTCAAGCTCATTTGAACTACATTATCCAAAACAGTTTCTGCCCTGGCAGTTTGTACACCCTTTATTAATCTATTCATATCTTTTAATCTACACACTGGATTTTCCATTAATTTACATCCTTAGAAAGCTAATTCAATTATCTTTCCCACCATTAATGGCTCATAATTTTATCTTTTCTAGATCAATACAGTTTTAAGATTAAAGTCGGATCCATTTTTAGTGACTATTCTACTAGTTCTGCAGTTTAGTGTACTTTAGTGAGCTGTTTAACCTAAGTCCCTTACTAGTTCATTTTAGTCCTTTTTATCATACTTTCCCCTGTTTTCCTCTGTTTTTTAAGTCTAGATAAACCCCTAATTAGTTCAACTAAGTCCTTAATTCAGCTAACTTTACAATTTAGTACATATTCACCTATTTTGCCAATTATCCACTTTAAACAATTTATTTTAGCTTCAATTCATGCATTTCAAGTTATCTAATGATCATATTAATTTCCCCCTATTTTTAACTAAAATTTTCAGCATTTGTTTAGGTCCAATTCAATACCAAATCTTTTAATTCATTCGAAACAGTCCCTAAATAGCGATTAAGCTATCTAGGTGACCACTTTCCTTATCAATTTCAATTCCATCAATCTTATTATCAATTTAACTCAATCAAAGTCACAATTGATCAATTTTACATGATTTTATCTAGGTGAATATTTGCTAACAACATCTCCTATTCAATCCACTCATCAATTTAAGTCCTTATTCAATTCGGCTAATCACCCTAATTGCACCAATACATTGTTTGCTTAATCTAACATGTTACCCAATGATTCATCTCTAATTTCACCTAACCAAATCCTCAATTTCATCATCTATTAAGCATGTATAACATCTAATATATCGAACAAACATCAAGTATCAATTCAGCTCAATAACTTAAGTTATTCGAATAGATAAGAACAAGGATGACTTACTTTGATTGCTTAGCTTAATTCTCAAGAAAATCTGTAACGTCCTGGTTTTGGGCCTAGATATTTTAGATGTTGAATCGGGCCGGTCGGAAATGGTTCGAGCCCTTGAGGTGTGTTTAGGGAACACCTAGTTCGGGATGTTTTAAAAATATGGAAAAATATCTAAAAATTCTCATTTATTATATTAATGATTATGGTAAAAACAATTTTACAAAATGAGATTTGGAAATATTACATTTTGGTATAGTGACCAAAATGCAGTTTTTGCAAAAGTTGATTATTGACTGTTTTGTAAAGGATTAAAACTTTGAATCTTTAAGGAGCTAATTTTACCATTTGTTTTCATCACATTTCTCTTTAATTTGGGAGCTTTTAATAATAATTTTATTAAAGAAATAAAAGAGACTTAAAAGAAAATCAAAGGTTGACTTTTCATAACCAACTTTACGATAGATTTTCTCTTTTCATTTTCTCTCAACTTCCAATCAGCCAAACACTTTTCTCTCATCAAAGAACATCTGATTTTCATCTTGTTTGCTGAGATTTTTCTTCCAAAAGATTTCCTATCTTTGTTTCATCAAATCATATTGATTTTTGCTTTGGATTTTCAAGAACACTTGCCCAAATTGAAGAGAGATCAACCATTAGAGGTAAGCTTCGTCCTTCTCCTCTAATGATCAGTTCTTTACTGAAATTCTCAAGTTATCAATCCTTTGTTAATGATTTTTGAGTTGTTTTGATGTTATAAACATGGAATAGTTGTTAAATTCAATATTCTTGATGAGATCTTGATGATTTTCGTTTTTCTATGATAAGTTCTAATTTGAGGTTGATTTCTAACATGATTTGGATGTTATTTGATGTTGAGAATGAGGTTTTAACAAATAAATCCCGAATAAGTTTGGGTTCCTAAGTTTGAGATGCTAGATTTGTGGTTTTTGAGGTGTTTATGGTGATCTGTTATTGCTGGAGGTATAAGGTTGTGTTTATGTTGATTTTTGGTGTTGATTGAGGTTTAGAAAATATTAGAATTGATAGATTTTGGCTGGACTTTGATATGGGAATGTTTGGAAGTGATTTCGGTTATTTTGGATAGCCGAAATGCTAGTTTTGGGTAGAACAGCGAGTTAGAATAAGTGGCTGGTAATTCTAATGCATGATGATGCATTAATCCTCTGCTCTTAGGTGTAACGAACAAGGGAGACTTCATCAGACACATTTGGTGTTGACCCGGAAGTTCTGGAAGCCTAGAAATCGTTTCGGCAAGCAAGCGAAACGTTATCGGTGAGTGCAAATAGTTTTAAAAGTCCTTTGGGGACAAGGAAACAAGTTTTGAGGATTTAGGATTAGTTTGAAACGCCATCTTAAGTCCGGAAGTAAGTATGTTTAGATTTGCTCTCGGAAAGTGGTTGATACCCCTAAATGCTTTTGACATGCTCTTGATTTGAGATAGACAAATTCCTATTGTTTTATGCATGATTTATGACATGAAATGATGTTTCATATTGATCCCATGAGATAGAATGACATAGCAAAGAGTTTTGAGATTTTGATTAAATGCTATGCATGAATTGTGGTTTTGAAATGGGATGAGATTGATTTTAGAAATGTTGCATCAAAACTGTAGGTGAGATGATGATTTTAATGTAATATAGTGGCATAAATGATGAGATGATTACCAGATATAATTGGTCGACCAATAGGATGTAAAGTGCACTATAAACTAAAAATTCGTACGTGCTCTTTGGAGTCGGGCAATGGGGGTAGTGCCATCCCGATTCAATGTGGGAGTCCGATGATGAGAGATACCATCGGGGTAGGTCTTTGTGAAACACCCAAGCTTTGTGGCGAAGATAGATTCCGCCATGAGAGCCCGGTGGCGAGATCCCACTGGGGTAGGACTTGGCCTCGAGTCAAGCTATCCGCATATTCGAGTAAAGATAGACTATGAAATGCCATTATATGAGAATGAACTTTGATTCACTTTTACCAATGTTGAAATGATTTTATGCTATGAGAAATGCATATGAGATTTTGAGATTATGAAATGCTTTTGTATATCAAGCATGTGTGGCTTTGCCATGAGATTTGCATTCGTTGAATGCATGAGATAGATAGATAGATGATACATGTGATTTTCAAATGGTGATTTGCTTTGAAATGGTTTTCAAGCATGAGATAGAAAGAGCATGGTTTTAGAATGGTTTTCAAGATAGAGTTTTAATGCTTGCATTGTTGTGTTGGTGTTTCTAGAGCATGCCTCACTAAGCTATTGTGCTTACGCTCTCTTTTACCAATAATGCAGATAATTGAGACATCTTGGGCAGCAAGGAGGCTTAAGGGAATTCAAGGATTGTTAAGCTCAAGTATGGTGATACACTTTTTCTTTAGTAATGATATATGGCAATGGGATTAAATGGTTGTTTAGGAGATTTGTTTTGGACTCCCTGAAGTTGATGCATGTTATATGTGGCTTATTTGGTTTGTAAAAGGCCTTTATATTGGTTTTGATGTTTTATCTTGCTATTTGGTGTGTTTGTGGTTTGTGTTTTAAGCTTGCTCTAACACATGCCTTGTTATGCTTGTGATGATCTATCAAATGTTTATCATACGCTTAGAATTGCATGCTTATATGTTAGTATAGTTACCATAAGTGTGTCCATATGATTTGGAGATGATTTGTTCAAGTTTGACATGAATTTGGGGCTGTTTTTGAGACACTTCTGGTATGCGTATCGATACTCGGGCTTGCGTATCGATACGTATAAGCCAAACCTGTACAATTTTGTACAGGGGTATCGGTACGGATAGAAGGTGTTTCGATACGTGTAGGCCAAGTTTGAAGGGTGTATCGGTACGCGGGAGAGCGCATCGATACCCTTTCTACGAGTTTGGTCACTGCCACCCCGCGTAGCGATACGGCTCCTAGGCGTACAGATACACGACCGTTAATTTCAGTTATGTAACGCCCCGGTTTTTGGGCTTGGTAGTTTTGGGCGTTGACCGGTTTGGTCAAAGTGCTGTTCGAATTTAAAGAGGTGAAATTAGGAAAGCCTAGTTCGGGTTGCATTAAAAATATGGAAAAATGTTCTAAAATCATCTTTTAATATACTTAAGTGAACTGTGAAATCAATTTTACAAAATGAGTTTCGGAAGGGTGACATTTTGGCTAGTGACCAAAATGTAATTTTTGAAAGTTTTGTGACTGTTTTAGAAAGGGTTGAAACTTTGAATCTTTAAGGAGCTATTATTCCAAAAAGAGTTTCTCCAGATTTTTCTAAGATATTTTAATGTATAATTCTGATTTTAAAGCTTAAGAAAAGTGGAGGGAAATCATTTTACTATTTTGTAACCAACTTTCCATTTTCTTCCAATTTTCCTTTTCTCTCATTTTCTCTCAACCCAAACACTTTCTCTCCAGAGATTTCTTTCTGATTTTGTCACTCAAATCTATCTTTTCAATTCTCTTTGGATTCCTAATCATTTCAACAACAAAACCTTGCAATTTGCTAATTGGATTTTCAAGCTTTTTGGCTCTAAAGGGGAGAAACTCAAGTTTGGAGGGGAGTCATCTTTGGATCCAAGAGTTGGTGATCCGGAGGCTTGAATTGGTGCTTCGGCAAGAGGCGAAGTGGAATCGGTGAGTGAAATTGGGTTTTCGGCTTTGAAACCAATGTCTTGGGAGCTTAGTTTAAGTCTAAACAACTTTGCTAAGCTCAAGTGTAAGTTTTCGGAAATACTCTCTAGTGGTGGCCATGGTTTGATTATTGTGCAATGTGGTTTATTGCATGTTTTAAATTCTGTTTTGAAAACATGATTTAGCATGGTTAATGCTGATTTTGTAAGCCATATGTTGAAGGAAGCTCAAGGTAAGAGTTCCTTGTTTTTGAGCATGGTTAAAATGTGGTTTGATGCTTATAAATGCATGATGAACATGGCTTGGTTTAAATGCTTTAAAACAGTGGATTAAATGATGATAATGATGTATATTGGCAAGTGATGTTTTGAAAAGGTTAAGGTCACTAAGGTGGTTAAAAGTCCTTGAGTGAGCCTTGTGGAATCTAAGAACTTCATGGTGGTTAAAAGTCCATGATGATTCTTGTTAAGGTCACTAAGGTGGTTAAAAGTCCTTGAGTGAGCCTTGTTACTTAAGAACATCAAGGTGGTTAAAAGTCCTTGGATGATTCTTGTTAAGGACACAAAGGTGGTTAAAAGTCCTTGTGTGGTCCTTGCCATGGTGTTTAAAAGTCCATGGGTCAAGGTGTTTAAAAGTCCTTGGGGCCAAGGTGTTTAAAAGTCCTTAGGAAGAGCACAAAGGTGGTTAAAAGTCCTTGTGTGGCTCTTGGAAATTATAAGATCACAATGGTGTTTAAAAGTCCATGTGTGAGTCTTATGTTGATCATGTTTTAAAAAGATGAAACTTATCACTTGTGGCCAATATGACATGTATGGATATGGAAGCATGAATTGCTTGTTTAAGTTGCTTTGAGCATGAGTAAATGATGATTTGAAATATAACTTTTAAAGTGTTTTGTAAATGCATTATTGGATGGTTTAATTGAGCATTCCTCACTAAGCTTTTGCTTACGCTCTCTTTCGTTTTCTTAAACCAATAATGCAGATCATTAAGGTACCTAAGGGCAGCAAGGAAGGCAAGCAATCAAGTGGAAGTTGAGCTCAATGTATGGAAGGTTTTCTTAAGTACATTTTAGCTTTTGGTAATTTGGCAATGGGGGACCTATGAGTGTGTTTTGGGAGATGTTTTGAACTCCCCAAGTATGTTAAATGTTGTTGAGATTGCTGGTTTTGTAATTGGCCACTATATGCTTGTTTTGGAAGTTTTATGCTTGAGTGGTTTGCTTGTGTAGGAAGCATGACATTAGATTTGGGGCTTTTCATTCGTGATGTTGTTATGTTGAATTGTTGATGCAAGTATGTCCCTTATATGTTGAATTGCATGCTGGTAAAGTTTGGTAGCATTTGGAGCATGATTGGATGTTTAATTGCATGTTTAAGTGTGCATATTGTGGCATTCTGTGCAGGGTGTTTCGAAACAGTGCCTACCGTTTCGGAACGGGTGCCTTAAACCAGCCCAGGCGTCCGAAACGGAAGAGACCGTTCCGAAACGGAAAGGCCACTGCCAGCCCGTGTTTCGGTACGCGTTGCGGAACGGCCCCGCGTTTCGAAACAGGCTCTGCCTGTTTCGGAACACGTGACCGTTGGGGGCTGACATTGGTAGTTAAATGTTTTGTATTGTTTGCATTTTAGTCCTGAATCATGTTTGTGCAATTGTATGAGTTTGGGAAGTCCTTTTGAGCTGAAAATTTACAGAGAAGCATGAAACCTGATTAATTTCAAGTTGGTAACTTTAATTTGGGTTAAGGCCTTATAATTTACAGAATTTACATTTTGGTCCCTAAAGTTGTAAATTGTTCAATTGGGTCCCTGTTTGATCTCTGATGTTTATGATCTTTGAGTATGTTGTTTGTATGATCACAATTAGGGTTAATGTGCATCTAGACAAGAATAAAAAGAAAAAAAAGGGTCGTTAATCAAGGTTGACTTTCGGGTTGACTTTGGTTTTCCCCGTGTGACTTTCTTAATTCGGGTCAACCGTCTAGGCCGGGTTAAGGGGGTTACAAGTTAGTGGCATCTTTTAAAGCTTGAAAATGTTGCATTTTAGTCCCTGAACTTCATGTTTGCAATTGGATGAGTACGAGAGGTTTGATTGTGATGAAAATTGACAGAGAAGCATGGAATTTGACTAATTGAATAAAGGTAACTTTAAAATCCGAGAAGTCCTTGTATTTAGCAAAAATTACATTTTGGTCCCTAAATATCCAATTTGCGAAATTAAACCCCTAAACGATTTCCAATCGCTGTGTCGTTTCTTCCTATGCTCTTTGGTGATCTCATAGGTTTTAATTCACATCTAGTAAAGATAAAAAGGAAAAAAAGGGGGTCATCAATCGGAGTCGGCTTTAACGAGTTGACTACGGTTTTTCCCGTGTAATCACCTAGGTTCGGGTCAAACGTCTAGACTGGGCTAAGGGGTTACAAAATCTTATAGCATGCAAGCTTTAATTCTCTTCCATCAATGGATTTCTCTCAAAATCTCTTCTCTCTCTACTTATTTTCAATTCTACTAGCTTAGGAGAAATGACGAAAGATGACAAGTTATCATCTCGATAATGGAATTAGGAATGTACTATTTTGTTCCTCATTAATCTTTAATTAGAAGCTTAATTAGGGGTAACCTTACGAATATATATTTTGCCATGCATTCCTTATATTTTCTTCTTATTCGAATTAGTCCCCTTTAATTTGATCTCCCTTCTTTCATTTTCATTCAAATTAGTCCTTTATTGCTCAATTAGCATAGGCTTAGGTTTAATTTAATTATCATATTAGGTAATTGGCTTGTAAGATTACTAGGCTAGGATTTAGGGTATCACAACTCTCCCCCCTTAAAAGAAGAATTCGTCCTCGAATTCTTACATGAATTGAAGAGATGAGGATATTGCTTTCTCATTGTATCCTCAGGTTCCCAGGTTGCTTCCTCCATCTTATGGTTTCTCAAAAAGACCTTCATCAGAGGAATGTTCTTGTTTCGAAGCCTTTTAACTTCTTTATTGAGGATTTGAATTGGCTCTTCTTCGTAAGATAGATTAGGGTTCAATTCAACTTCTTCAGGCTCAAGGATATGAGGTGGATCTAATCGATACTTTTGAAGCATTCAGAGTCTAACAACCCCTTCCCGGCCAGGTCGAGAACCGGGTCGAAGTGTGTTACCGTTGAGCGATGCAATGATCGGTACAAAAAATTTCATTCCAATTTCAACACTTAGACAATAATACACAACAAAGCTTTACTGGATATATATCTTAGTCCAATTCAATTATTGGAAAACATTAATTAATCAATTAGGATCAATTTATAACTTTTACAAGTTCTAAGGATTATTTTGTAAATCTTACAACTTAGAGGTCATTTGATGCAACAGACAATACCAAAATGAAATTCAATGCAATATTAGCTAGCTTGTAAAATTCCATACAATTTGAAGTCCATTAACTTATTCAATTTAATCTTCCAAAATATAGTGACCAAACTATAAACAATGTAAACCTTCAGATTATGCCTTTTAACCAATTTCACTAACCCTGTATCGAAACACTCAAGCCTGTTTCGATACGGGTGGACGATGGTCAACCCATGTTGTCTTTTCCTCTTTGACCGTATCGATACGGGCAAACCATGTATTGGTACGTGTTAACTTCCTTTTACTTTGACTTTGACATGTTTCGATACGCTATGAACTCGTATCGAAACGAGGGATTGCAGTAACAAAATGTTTCGGCACGACCCTAATTTGTTTCGGTACGCTCTGTTTTCTTATGTTCAATTATGCTTACCCGTATCGAAACGCCATCATCCGTTTCGATACGACCTGACTTGTAATGACAAATTCTTGCTGGTTTTTATTCAATTTAACCTACCAATCATTGTCCAAATGCAATGAAACTTTACACACAACAATATAACCATAAATTCTACTTGCATGTCAAATTTTATAGCCATATGAATCCATTTACCCAGTTTTTACCTTTTAGTGCTAAAACATGCATTTAAGGCCATATCTTACTATATAGAAAACTCATCTTAAACATATCACTCCTATTCCACTTGACCAAAACATAGGCACATCAAAGAGACTTAATAGACTTGTACATAGACCTTTCCACCAACTAAGTGTTCAAAAGGGTCGATATACATTATTTATAGCTTGATTGTGACTTGTGCAACGCTTCAACTCCTCCGATCTCGATCCAAAACTTGACTAACCTGAAATGGATGCAATGAAATGCATTAGGCATACTTTGCCTAGTGAGTTAGTCACAAAACAATGGATGACATAGTGAACCATTTATCATGCTTCAATGACCATCATACTAGCAATTATGCAATATACATGGCATGCTCCTTATTCACAATAAAAGCATAGTATTAATCACCATATCATCAATGACAATATCATAGTCTCATAGCAAAACAATATCAATAATCAATCATTCCTTGGATCGATTCTCAGTGTATGGATACACGAATTCCACCTCCTCGCCCAATCAATGAATGGTCAACCCGCCAACATCGCCAATAAGACCAATACACAATACATCCCTTCGCCTCGCCAAATCAATATAGGTTGTAGCCCTAGGACCGTAGTCCACTCGTACACTGAGCTCATGAATTCTATGGCATGCCAGTTATATTCAATGCTTCGATCCCAAGGTTCAATAACAGTAGTTTGATATCAATGATTCAATGACAACATCTCAATAAATATATAGTCATAGCAATAGGCAATAGCAATAAATACATGTCAATGATTCTACATGTCAATAATTCAATGGTTTCCTTGACAACACTAACAATACCTCGAACAATAATTTGATGCAATACTTACCGAAAACTTTCCAATTTGGCTTTCAATAATGCTTCATGCAAATCCCTTTAAGTCAATGGTTAGTAAATCAACATACAATGATTCGAGATGGCACCAAGCCACTCTTGAGACTCCGACTACACTCATCTTGATAATTCGAAGCTCATAAGGCTCTCGGATGGTGATTATCTTATTCCTAGCTTTCGATGGAGACGATGGGTTAATCTTTTCCACTTCTTGAACTAGGAAGAGCAATAAAGAATTATTAGAATCAATATAATAATATCGATACTCAAATAGCTATTAGCTATTCGTCAAAGCTTATCTTTAAAGCTTGAAATTAGCCATTCAATGATGGAGAGAATCGATGATTGACTTAGGGCTTCCACTTACCCGATCGGTAGCTATGACTTGGTGTTCTTAAATCAAAGAAAGCTTAAGTTCAAGGTTCTCAAATTGAGAGGTGTGAGCTTGGGAGCTCAAGGTTGAAGACAATGGAAATGTGTGCTTAATATCTCAAAGATAAAAGATGGAAATGGGTCTCGGTGAAGCAAAACAAATATGGAAGCTTTCTTTTTGTTCATTTTAAAGGAATTACAACTTAATCATCACCCACCTCACCAAGTTCCAATAAGAAGATTTCCTTCATCCAAGGGAAAGCTTTATATAATATTATTAACTATCTTTTCTTTATCCTTTTCATATTAGACATATAGATGACCTCTAGTCATCTTTTCTTACCAAAATTACGCTGAGGGTGGCAAAGAACTAGGTGAATCATCACCTTATCATTTTTTTAATTAAACCTTCAAACATATTCGCACTTAAGTTATCACCCAAATCCTAGAACACTTGAGCATACATTGACAATTTTAGCACACAAGTGTTGTCTATACAAAGAATGACGCAATTAGGCACTAAGACATTTTTTTTATCATAATGTTGTTGGCAATTGAAGCATTAGTCTTCCATTGATGCTTGGAGGTCCCTTTTATACTCTCAATTGATCTTCTAGCCGTTGTAGACCGTTGAGATTGAATTGGAGCCGTTGGGGTGCATTTTTCCCGTATTCCATGTTGTTATGGATCTTAGCGTATCAATACTCGAATGACCATATTGATACGGTTCTCGTCAGGAACTAGCCGTTGAGCTCTTCCAGCTAATGCGTATCGATATGCTTATGAGTGTATCGGCATGGCCTACATTTCAAATATCCATTGGGAAAATGACCGTTGGGAGCGTTAAGATGTATCGATACGCGATACAACCATATTGGCACGTGACTAGCCTTAGGGGGGGTTTAAAGCACTTCTTATCGATACGATAAAAGTGCATCGGTACAGGTTTTGGCTAATGGAATATTCTTGTAGCTGAAACCCTAAAGCGTATCGATACGTTGTATACTCTATCGATATAGTAACTTTGAAAACGCAGGTTTGGCTACTACTCTTCCTTCTTGCATTAGCACACAACCTTTTGCAAAAGCTTCTTTCAATTTATCAAAAGCTTGTTGTCTTGCTTTTGTTACTTTTGCAACAGTTTTGTCAACGAAGCAGCAACTTTAGAGAATCCATCTAAAAAACATCGGTAGTAACATACCAAGCCCAAGAAACTACGAATTTCTATCACTGAATTTGGTTGTTTCCAACTCACAATTGCCTCAATCTTTTTAGGATCCACTATGATTCCCTTGGCTGATACTACATGCCCTAAGAATACTACTTCCCTAATCAAAAATTCACACTTACTGAGCTTAGCATATAGTCGATTATCTAACAAAGTCTGTAATACCAAACGCAAATGTTTATCATGGTCCTCTTCGGTACGGGAATAGATCATAATATCATCATTAAACATTACTACGAACTGATCCAAAAAATCATGAAACACTATATTCATCATATCCATAAAAGCAGATGGTGCGTTATTCAAACCATATGGCATTACCAAGAATTCATAATGTTCATAGCAAGTGCAAAAGGTTATCTTCGATACATCTTTATCTTTTACCATCAACTGATAGTAGCCGGATCTCAAATCTATCTTGGAAAACACATAAGCACCTATCAACTGATCAAATAGGTCTTCAATCCGTGGTCAAGGATATTTATTCTTCACTGTCAACTTATTCAACTGCCAATAATCTATACACATTCTCAAGCTACCCTCTTTCTTTTTCACAAACAATACCGATAAACCCCAAGGTGAGATACTAGGACGAATGAATCCCCAATCCAACAATTCTTGAAGTTGTGTCTTCAATTCTTTAGGGGCCATATGATATTGAGCAATGGATACTGGAGCAGAATCGATATATGTCTCTATAGAAAACTCAACCTCTCTATCAGGCGGCAAACCAGGCAACTCTTCCGGAAATACCTCTGAAAAATCGCAAACAGCTCTGATGTCTTGCGGTCGTGCCTCATTCATGTTCGGATTCAAAATGTAAGCTAAATATACCTGACAACCATCATCCATCAACCTCTGAGCCTCTAAAGCTGAAACAACGTTGGATAAGAACCAAATGTTCTCACCCACTACTACTACTTCATAATCATCTGTATGCCTCAAGGAAACTCGTTTTGTCTCAAAATCTTAGCCTTATGTTCCACAAGCTAATCCATACCCAAAATCATATCAAAACCATAGAATGGCAATTCCATCATATCCACTGGAAACACATGACCCTGAACCATCAAAGGACATCTTCTATATACCTTCCTAACCACAATAGTTTCACCAAAAGAACTTGTAACATTCATACCCACATCTAATATCTCACATGGTATATCCAACAACTCCGCATGCTCACGCAAAATGTATGAATGTGTTGAGCCAGAATCAATCAAAGAAAGCAAAGTCAAGGATTGTAATGAGAAATTACCTATAATTACATATGTGTCCTTCTTGCCTTCGCAATGCGCATAAACTCTAGCTGGTCCACCACCCTCGGGCTGTACAGCAACCACATGAGCTACATTTCTCTAACCATCTTCCCTACGCTGAAAGTTACCTCGACCGTGCCCACGACCTCTCTGATGCTCAATGGCTCGTACCGAAGCCTCTCCATCTCGAGCCAAATGTGGACAATCATGTTTCAAATGTGCTCGAGACCCACAGTTCCAACATGAGCCATAGTTACCCCAACACTCGCCGAAATGACGTCTTCCCCATTTGGCACACTCAGGTGAAACTTTATCAACATTTTTAGGACAACCCTTGATGTAATGGTCATCCCCACCACACGTATAGCATAAATTGGATTGGAGTCGGCATTGGCCTCGGTGAAGCTTCTGACAAAACTTGCAAGGAAGGATTTTCTCTGAATTTCCCGTGCTATTAATTGAGATAACCACAACTGAGGGCTTATTCACCGATTGAGGTTTTTGTGTGAAATTGCTTCTCGGAGCAAGATTATAAGTCGATAAGCTCCCTTCATGATACTTAGCTTTCTTGGATTGCCAATTAGGCTTATCATCTCGTTTCTACTTCTTGTCGTTTCGGTTTCCACCCTTTCTCCTTTCCGCAGCTTTCATCTTTGCCTCGGTTGCGATGGCTCGGTTAACAAGGTTTTGAAAGTCAGTGTTTCCCAGAGCTATAAATATGAGACTAAGCTCATCATTCAGGCCATCAATAAATGTAACACCCGAGTTTAAGGGTCAGAAGTTGAGTGTGTGAATCAGATTCGAGTCGTTGGGCTCGTTCTAATTAAAATGGGCTTTGGTTTTAATTAAAAAGGGCTTAAATTTTATTAAGGGCAAAAAGGTAATATTATAAATAAAGGGAAAAAGATGTGTAAAAAGGGGGAACTTTTTGAAGAGTCTTTATCTTCTTCTTCCTTAAGTTTTTAATGACAAAAACCTCCCCTAAACCCAAAACACTATTCCATCAACTTTCTTCACCATTTGAAGAGCTCTCTTCAAGGTAAAAATCGTTTTTGACTTCTCCTCATCATTCCTAACGTTCCCATGGTTTTAGTTTCTCTTAAACACCATTTTTGAAGTTTTCAAGTTTTAAAGAAAAAGGAAGAAGCTTTAACGGTTTTTCGTTTAGCTTTTGATTTGTAAAGTTAATTTATGTTTTAATCTTTCCCTAAAGACTATTATAAGTGAAAATGGTGGGGTTTTGATGAAAATCCCAAAATGGGTTTTTGTGGGTATTTTAAAGGGTTAAAAACTTGGGTTTTTGAGGTAGTTTGGTGTAGGAGAGTGGGGCTGATGACATAGTGATGCTTGAGGGTTGTTTTGAAGGTGTTTAATGATGATTTGGGTGTTGAGATCAATAGGTTTCTACTGGGTTGAATGTAAGTTCGAAAATGGGGATTTTGTGTTAGTTTTGGCTTGGAAATGTAGAGAAGTAGTCTTGTGATTATGACCTGATTTGAGACAATGGTTTTGTGGATGATTGTTGAGTAATGTGTTGTTTTGGTTGATTAGAATCAAGGGAAACCGTGGGAGAAGCTTTGGGCTCAATTTCGAGAAATTTGGAGGCCTGATCGGCTTTCTCGATTTGCTTAAGGGTGCTTGGTGAGTGGATTATTTAAAATGGTTTAAATTGGTTCAAGTGTGTGGTTGAGGTGTCGGATTGTGCTTGGTAGGCCAATCCAAGGTTGAGATTAAGTTGGTAGCTTAATCTCTTGTTGATTTTATGAGTTCTTGCTTATTGTGCATAAATGTGGACTTGTGTAGTATGTGTTCGCTATGCATGTTGATATATATTGATGTTGTTTATTGGTGATGATAAGTGGTGTTGCATGATTGTGAAATCATGGTGAGACTTGCTTAGTATAATTAGCACTAGTTATAATTACCAGTTATAAATGATCGATCATTAGGATGAGTGTGCACACGATAAGAGTCAAATTCGCGCGTGGCCTTGGTGACGTGTAGTCATCAAGGAGGAGTACGGTGAGGTAATATTCCACCGGAAAATGTTAGCATGTGATGATGAGTGTAATCCCATCCATGAGTGAAAACGGTGATGTGTGTAATCCCACTGGAAGGTAATATGGTTGTTGAGTACGTTGTGGCGAAATCCCAACAGAAGTTATTCGCATATCCGAGTAGTATATAGTTTCCAATATAGTTGTTCATGTGTGGTTATTGTGTAAGATATTTTTTATATCTTTGTTTAGCATAACATGAGGTAAGATGCAATGTTCATGCATTCCCTTAACGTTTGGCTAAGTTGTCATGTTAGCGTAAATGTATGCCTTGTAAATTTCCTAAGGATATCATGCTTTGAACCCTGCATTGTCATTATTTTGTTTTAGAGCTCCCTCACTAATCTTCTAGCTTACGCTCTCATTTTCGACAACGCAGATCATTAGTGTGGAGTTAGCAAGGAGCAAGGAAAGGGCATCCAAGCGTGTGGTGGTTGCTCAAGTATGGTTTTATGGAATAATGTAGTAGTTTAGCAATGGGGATGCTAGGTGTTGTAGGAGCATGTATCTAGACTCCTATATGTTGGCTTTATGTTGTTAATGCTCTTATGTTTTGGACTTGTAAACCATGTTTTATGAATGCTTATGTGTTGCCTTGAAAGCATGTAAACCTTTTTATGGAATGCTCATGTGGATGTTTGTGTTTTGCATTGAAGGCTTATAACCATGTTTTATGCTATGTGATATGGGTGTATGTTTCTTTGAATGAATGGCCTTGTTATGTATGCTTTATGGTTGATCATGCTTGTGGTAGGACGTAATGCCTATAGATTACGTGAATGTTTGTTGTTTCATGGTTCTTGTTGATCTGGGGTATGTTTGGGAAAACTTGGAGATGCAGAAAACTGCTTTTAGGGTAACATAGAGTGCAGGCGTTTCGAAACGCTTGTGGTTGTTTCGGAACGGGTGTAGCTCTAGGGATACTCCTATCGGAACGGGGGTGGTGTCATTTCGGTACGATTTGACACTGTGAGCCCCTGTTTCGGTACACGTTTCGATACAGTTTTCCTCTGTAAGTGCCCGTTTCGGAACCTATTCCGAAATGTTTCAATACTGGAGACCCTCGTACCGGAACGGAGTGGACTGTATTGGTATGGTTTGGTATAGCTTTTGAACTAGAGCCCGCGTATCGAAACTAGCAAGCCTGTTTTGAAACGCTGGCCTGTATTTTGGGCTTTTGGCATCTTCAAAGGTTCTCGGATGTGATGTTTTAGTCCCGTTTGATTGTTGACTTCCTTGTTAAGCTTAGATGCATCGTTTATGAATGGTTTTGGTTTCGAATGCAAGCAATCGGACTAATATGTCACTTGGTAAATTTAATTTACCTTATGTTCTGCTTGTATCTTTTCGTATCATTTTCCGCTGTTATTTCACGCATAGGACTAAATGATACATTTAGATAAGACAATTAAAAATAAATTTTAGGGTTGCTAACCGAAGTGGAGCCTTAGTGGGTTTCGCTTCAGTTTTCCCCGTGTAACCTGTTCGGACCGGTCTGTCGTCTAGACCAGGACGAGAGGGTTACATTTGTTGGTATCAGAGCCTGAGGTTTCCACGACCTCGGGAAGGTAAGTAAGGTAAGTTTGAGGTATATGTTGTACAATGAATGTTTTGCTACGTATACTCGTTGTTGCTTGCTTGTATGGTGTTTGAAAGCATGTGTTAGTACGGTTGTTGTGTTGAGGCGTAGTGTCGAGTTACCATTGCTACTATTACTTATTTGAAAAGATTTTAAGTTAAGGAATACTTGAGCACGTTGGACCCTTGCCTTAGCTAACGTAATCCTTGTGTGTTTGTTTGTTTGTAGTTGTTATCTTGCTAGCCGTAAGATGAGACCTAGATACAGGCCTAGGATGGCTCATCCAGAACCACGGGCAGCAGCTCCGGGAGTTGAGCCGGTTGTTGAGGCGCAGGCTCCTCCACCTCCTTCTTCTCCTCCTCGTCAAGAGTGAGGTGAGGCAAGAGCCGAGGGTGTAGGACCTCAGGTTGGCCGAGGTCCGGCCAGTATAGATTTGGCTCCGTTAGTTTAGGCTATAGTTGGGGCTTTCCAAGCAACTGTGGCCAGAGGAAAAGCAATGGCACAACCTCAGGGTGAGGGCACCGATTTCCCACTTGAGAGGCTTCGCAGTTTGGGCAGAGAAGAGTTCCGAGGGTTAGTGCCCAAGAGATCAGAGGCTTGGTTTGACAAGACCGTTCGCATTTTGTCTTAGATGGGTTGTACTGGAGCACACATGCTTGGGTGTGTTGTTTCTCTGCTTCATGGTGATGCTTACACTTGGTGGGTCACCATTACTACGGGCATGCCAGATGCCGAGATCACTTGGGAGTTCTTTGAATCGGCTTTCCGCAAGAAGTATCTAGGTCCCCGTTATCTTGATGAGAAGAAGATAGAGTTCATGGCTTTGCTTTAGGGGAATTTAACAGTGATCGAGTATGAGATACGGTTTGTCAGATTGAGTCAGTATGCGTCCGAGCTAGATCCTACTGAGAGGGAACGTTGCGACCGTTCCCGTTACGGGTTGAGTGAGGAGATAAAGAGGTACACTTTGGCTACAGACTACACGGACTTCGATGTCTTGGTTGCTAGGGCCAAGGACATAGAGCACAGTTTGGGTCTGACCAAACGTTCTAGTGGTTCTAGTTCCGGGAAGAGGTCTGCCGACTTCGATAGAGGTGATGCCAAGATGCATAGGGACAATAGGCATCATTATGATCATAGACGTGGTGGTGGTAATCACGGGAGAGGCCATCAGGGCCAGAGAGCTAGTGGGTGTTTGCACGAGTGTACTAGGTGCGGGAGGCATCACACCAGAGAGTGTTGGGGAAACTTTCATTCGTGTTGGAACTGTGGAGCTAGAGATCACCTTAGGCGTGATTGACCACATCGAGCTAGGTATGCACCGGTTCAGGTTCAGGCTCCTGCTAGAGCTATTGAGTATCCGAGAGGTCGTGGGCGCGGTTGAGGCGACTTTCTGCCAAGAAATGATGGTCAGAGGAATATAGCACATGTAGTTTCGGTTCAGCCAGAGGGCGGAGGTCGGGCTAGAGTTTATGCTCAGCGAGAGGGACAAAATGACACAGATGTGATTGCAGGTAATTTCTCGATACAGTCTCCGAGTTTTCTTTCCTTGATTGACTTTGGGTCTACGCATTCTTATATTTTGAGTGAGCATGCAAAGATGTTGAATTTACCTTGTGATGTATTAGAGGTAGGTGTTAGTCTTAGTAGTTCCTTCAGGGATGCAGTAGTGGTTAGGAAGATGTATAGAAGGTGTTCGTTAATGGTTTAGGGGCACATATTTCCAGTGGACATGATGGTGTTACCGTTCTATGGCTTCGATATGATTTTGGGTATGGACTGGCTTAGAGAACATAGAGCTAGGATAGATTACGAGACAAAGAGAGTTTTCTTGAAGTTTGCGGATGACTATGAGGTTGTGGTAGTAGGTGAGAATGTGAAATTCTTATCGAATGTTGTTTCAACCTTAGAGGCTCAGAGGTTAGTTGAGTTGGGTTGTGAAGCGTACTTGGCCTACGTGATGAATCCGAACATGAATGAAGTTAGACCACATGACATCAGAACAATGTGTGACTTTCCGAGTGTGTTTCCGGAAGAATTGCCCGGTTTACCGCCTGATAGAGAGGTGGAGTTTGCTATAGAGACATATTCAGATTAAGCTCTTGTTTCGATTGCTCCGTATCGTATGGCACCTGTAAAACCTATGTTTGATTTTGATATAACTAGATCTTTAAGGATCAATTTGAAAAACATAAAATTGTTTTTGAAAGTCCCTTAATAATTTTAAAAACCAACTCTTTGAAACTGATTTGTAAAACTCAAACTCAAAATATTTTCTAAGTGTTCCAAGGCCAAATCATTGAAAAACGTTCAGGTATTTCGATACACTACCAAGCGTATCGATACCTTTTTGCCAAAACTTGGTCACTGTCGGAACACGTATCGATACGGCAACCCCTCGTATCGATACGCCCCTGTGTTAAAACCTAAAGAGTTTGAATAGCGTACCGATACGACAAACCCTCGTATCGATACGGGCTTTATAATTTTTAAATATAAGTCGGTTTAAAAAATATGACCGTTGGTGTCAGTTGGTTGGTAACCAAACTTTAAAAGGTCGTTGACCCGTATCGATACGCCTAACCCCCGTACTGATACGGATATCGACAGTGAGTTAAGTTGAGAAATAGGTATCGATACGGCCTTTACCGTTTTGATACCCCGTACCGATACGCTTACGCGCGTATCGATACCCCTTATTTATTGCACACAACGACTCTTTCTTCTCTGAGACAGGTATCGATACTCATTCCCGCGTACCGATACGCATAGCTGCAGAAGTGCATTTATGGTGGTAAGAGAGGGTTCCAACGGCTCCATTTATGTTCCCAACCACCCAAACGGCTAGAAATCAATGAGGAGGTATAAAAGAAACATCTAAAAGCATCAGCAACAACTATTGATCTTCAAGAAAACATCTATTCATCAAATCCAAGCAATTGTGCAAAAATTCATATTGTCTAGAAACCCCAATTGTAATTTTCATTCTTATTTTGTTCAATTGGGTTGAGTGCTTGTAATTGGGCTATCATTTGTATTGAGAGATACTCTATTAGCCAACAAATTTATTTGTTCTCTTGTTGTGAAGATTGGGTTGAATTTTGGGTAGAAAATTCAACCGAAATTGTAAGGGTTGCCTCCTTAGCCTAGAAAAGGGGAAGAGCAATTAGTGGAATTGTTGCAAATCCTTAGTGAAGCTAAGGTAGTGGATGTAGAGTTCATTTGGAACTTGAACCACTCTAAAATCCCTTGTCTACTATTTTTAATCTACAATTTCCACCATAAAATCTTTAAACTTCCAATTCACCCCCTCTTGGTTCATATCGATCTTTCGATCCACTCAACAATTGGTATCAGAGCCTACCTCTTTGAGGATTAACAACCACAAGAGGAGTTCCTTGGAAGAGCGTGATCATCATATATCAAGAGATGGCTTCAACCTCCGGTTCGGGCATGTACGAGTCTCAATCTACTACAAAGCCTCCCTTCTTTAATGGTGATAACTATTCTTTTTGGAAGAATAGAATGCGTCTCTTCATCAAGTCAAATGACTACCTAGTGTGGGATGTCATTGAAGTTGGCCCTTATATTCCATTGAAGCAAGATGGTGAAGGCAAGATGGTCTTAAAGAAAAAGATGGAGATGAGTGAAGAGGAGAGGAAAAAGATTCAAGTCAATGATAAAGCTCTCCACAAGCTATTTTGTTCCTTCGGTCCGGACATCTATTCTAAGGTCTCATCCATCGAGAGTGCCAAAGAAGTGTGGGACACTCTTGAGACTACTTATGAAGGCACCAATGATGTTAAAGAAACTAAGATTGGAATTCTCAATCTTAGTTATGAAAATTTCAAGATGGAGCCCGATGAGACGGTGTCAAATATGTTTGATCGTTTCTCCACTATTGTCAATGGGCTAAAGAGTTTTGGAGAAATCATACCGGAAGCTACTCTATTCACTTCCCGAGTCTTGGGATGGGAAGAGAACCGCTATCATTGAAGCTAAGAATTTGAAAACTTTGAAGCTTGATGAGCTTGTGGGTTCTCTCCTTACTCATGAGATCATGAAACAATGAAGGGAAGATGAGAAGAAGAAAGAAGAGAAAAAGGTAGAGAAGCTTGAGGTTGAGAAGAAGAAGAAGATGGGAATAGCTCTCAAGGCTGAAGCTTCACAACATGAAGAGAGCTCATCTAGTGAGGAGGATGAACTCGAAGAATTGGCTATGATAGCAAAATGATTCTCACGATTTATGAGGTCCAACCGGGGAAGAAAAATCCAAAGAAAGATGGACTTCAAAAGCAAGAACAAAGAAGAAGGAAGGGGTCCTATCATTTGCTTTGAGTGCAAACAACCCGGCCACATACGTTCGGAGTGCCCTCAACTCAAGAAGAAGGGCTTTGAGAAGAAGAAGAAGCTCAAAGCCAAGCTTGCTACTTGGAGTGATGAGGAGTCATCGGAGGATGACGAACAAGAAGTGGCTAACCTTTGCCTCATGGCACTTGAGGAAGATTCCTCCATGGTAACCTCTAACTCATCTACTTTAGATTTTGAAGAATTAAATGATGCATATGATGAGTTATAAGAGGTCTATGATGAATTAGTTGAGAAATATAAAGAGTCGGCCATTAGGAATAAAAAGATTATTTTAGAACTAAATGAGAAAAATGACTCACTCACTCAAGCTAATTCAAAATTTGAGAAAAAGATATTAGGATTAAAAGATGAACTAAAATTCTTTCAAGATGAAAATGTTGATCTTAATAATCTTTTATCTCAATGTAATAGTGAACATCAAAAGGTGTTGGTTGAGCTAAATGAGCTCAAAAAGTCTTTGAAAAATGTTGGTAGTGTCAAGAATGAAATAGGTGAATCCTCTAGAACACATCAACCTAAGAAAAAGACTAACTACTACAAACAAGGTAGCTATCCTAGACATAGTAGAGCTAAAAGAATTAGAAGTGTATGGGTTCCTAAGGAACTTGTAAAATCTAATAACATTATTGCTATGTCATCTTGGATTCCTAAGGGAACCAAGGTTTTGGGAGCTAACACTCATGGACCCAAAATGATTTGGGTACCAAAAACAAAAGCTTAATATCTTTGTTTGTAGGGGGAGCATTGCTACAAGGCCAAAGCACAAAGTCAAAACTCATGGTACCTTGATAGTGGATGCTCGAGGCACATGACCGGAGACAAGAGTAGATTCATGGATCTAAAGCCAAAAAGTGGATGAGTTGTAACATTTGGTGACAACTCCAAAGGCCACATTAAAGGTATTGGCTCCATAGGTAATCACTCTACTATTCTCATTGAAAATGTCTTATATGTCGATGGTCTTAAACACAATTTATTGAGCATAAGTCAATTGTGTGATAAAGGAATTAATGTTTTATTTGATAAAAATGGATGCAAAATTGTAGACATTAAATCTAATAATATTATGCTCATAGGTCATCGCATAGGGAACATATACATGGTGCATCTAGATGACATTCATACATCTCATGCATGCTTAGTTGCACAAAATGAAAATGATGCATGGTTGTGGCATAGGAAACTAGGACATGCTAGCATAAGTGTTTTAGAAAAACTAGTCTCCCTTAATCTAGTTAGAGGTTTACCCAAGATAAAATTTTCAAATGATAAAATTTGTGATGCATGCTCAAAGGGTAAACAACATAGATCTTCCTTTAAATCCATTAATGATGTTTCTACTAGTAGATTCTTACAACTAATCTATATGGATTTATTTGGGCCAATTAGGACTATGAGCTTGGGTGGTAAGTCTTATGCCTTTGTACTTGTTGATGATTTTTCTAGATTTACTTGGGTTCTATTTTTAAGTACTAAAGATGAGGCTTTGGAAAAATTCATCACATTTTCAAAATTAACCCAAAATGATCTTGAACTTAAAATTTCACATATTAGAAGTGATCATGGAACCGAGTTTCAAAATTTGGGGTTTGAAGATTTTCTAAATGAAAATGGTATTTGCCATAATTTTTCGGCTCCTCAAACTCCTCATCAAAATGGGGTAGTTGAGAGGAAAAATAGAACTTTGCAAGAAATGGCTAGAACTATGCTTTGTGAAAACAATTTACCTAAATATTTTTGGGCGGAAGCCACAAACACCGCTTGCTATATTGTAAATCAAGTAATGATTAGGCCAATTTTAAAGAAAACACCTTATGAGATTTTAAAATCTAAAAAGCCTAACATTAGCTATTTTCACCCTTTTGGTTGCAAGTGTTTTGTTTTAAATAATGGAAAAGACAACTTAGGTAAATTTGATGCAAAAAGTGATGAAGCTATTTTTATAGGTTACTCTTTAACCTCTAAAGCCTATCGAGTATTTAACAAAAGAACTTTAGTAGTAGAAGAATCTATTCATGTTGTATTCGATGATAACCTCCTTCCTAGGAAGGATTCTTGTGATGATGATGATGTAGGAATCATAAATGCCTTTGATGGAGGACAAACTTCAAAGGAGGATGAGATTCCAACAAAAGAAGAGGACTCACAAGATCCACCTCTTGAAGCCTTGAAGGACTTGGCTATTGAGGAAAAGGAAGTGAGCTACCCAAGGGAGTTGAACTATGTCAAAGATGGTGAAATCTTGGGTGATCCATCCAAGGGGGTAACCACTCGATCTTCTCTTAGATTAATGAACCATGTTGCATTTATCTCATGCATAGAGCCTAAGAATATTAAAGAAGCATTGAAATATGACTTTTGGATTATGGCTATGCAAGAAGAGTTAAATCAATTTGAGAGAAGTAACGTTTGGAAATTAGTTGATAGGCCTAGTAATCAATCTACAATAGGAACTAAATGGGTCTTTAGGAACAAGCTAGATGAGAGTGGTAACATTGTAAGAAATAAAGCTAGACTAGTAGCACAAGGTTACACTCAAGAAGAGGGAATAGATTTTGATGAAACCTATGCACCCGTAGCTAGAATGGAAGTCATTAGGATGTTGCTTGCATATGCATGTTATCATAATTTCAAGATTTTTCAAATGGATGTTAAAAGCGCATTTTTAAATGGTTTTATAAATGAAGAAGTGTATGTGGAACAACCACCGGGTTTTGAAGATTCAAAATTTCCAAATCATGTTTTCAAACTTACCAAAGCTCTTTATGGTTTAAAACAAGCTCCTAGAGCTTGGTATGAAAGACTTTCAAATTTTTTGATTGAAAAAGGATTTGAAAAAGGTAAGGTGGACACTACACTTTTTATAAAAATGTATAAAAATGACATCTTAGTAGTTCAAATTTATGTTGATGATATTATTTTTGGTTCTACTAATGAATGTCATTGTCAAGAGTTTGCTAAGTTAGTGCAAGGTGAATTTGAGATGAGCATGATGGGGGAGCTCTCATTCTTTTTGGGACTCCAAATCAAGCAAAAGAAGGATGACACCTTCATCAACCAAGCAAAATACATAAAGGATATGCTCAAGAAGTTTGGCTTGGAGAATGCAAAGCCTCAAGCCACTCCTATGAGCTCATCTACAAAGCTTGACAAAGATGAAGGAGGTAAGTGTGTTGACTCTAAGCTTTATCGTTCTATGATTGGATCATTGCTTTACCTTACCGCAAGTAGACCGGATATCTTGTTTAGTGTTTGCTTGTGTGCTAGGTTTCAAGCTAGTCCTAGAGAGTCTCACCTTATAGCCGTTAAGAGAATCTTTAGATACCTTAGAGATACTCCTTGTTTAGGTCTTTGGTATCCTAGAGACTCTACCTTCAACCTTCATGCTTACTCGGATGCGGATAATGGGGGTTGCAAAATCGATAGGAAAAGTACTTCGGGAACTTGTCAATTTCTAGGTAGTATGCTCATATCTTGGTTCTCTAAGAAACAAAATAGTGTAGCCTTATCTACCACCGAAGCCGAGTACATATCCTTAGGGAGTTGTTGTGCTCAAGTCCTTTGGATGAAGCAACAACTCTTAGATTATGGAATTAAAGTTGAAACCATACCCCTAAAATGTGACAACACTGGTGCAATATGTTTAACAAAAAATCCCATCCAACACTCTAGAACCAAACACATAGAAATAAGGCATCATTTCATTAGAGATCATGTCCTTAAAGAAGATGTGGTTATAGAGTATGTAGACACCTTAAATCAATTAGCGGACATTTTTACAAAACCCTTAGACAAAGAGCGTTTTTGGTCCCTTAGGAGAGAGTTAGGTCTAGCTAGCCTATCTTGACCTTTTAGGACCTCTTTTGTGCTTAAATATGCTTGATCTTGTGAAATGCCATGTTTATGTGTTTAGACTCTTAATTTCTTCCATGCCTATAATTAGGGGGAGTATGCTTCTGTTAAAATATGCTTAGAACTGCTCATTCATCATTTGCATACTTTTAGGAGATGTTAAGTTCGAGCCTTTGGTTGTTCTTTGAACCAAATATGCATTTCTGGGCATATGGTATCGATACGGCTCTACGCGTATCGATACGTGTTCTTCATTCAGTTTCCTAGAATTTACTTCGCTTCACGGGTATCGATACGATTAAACTCGTATCGATACGGGTCGTTTCGATACGGATCCCTCCGTTTCAATACGACTTTCCAACGGGCATTTTTGCGGAAAAGATAATTCTACCCCCGTATCGATACACCCTCAGGCGTATCGATACTCGATTGCGCAGATGGCATTAAATTTGGCTTTTAATGAGTTCAACTTTTACCAAAATTCAAACTCTTCAAAACCTAATTAACCCTAGCCGTTTTTGCCTATAAAAAGGCCCTTCCTCCTTCATATTTTCACACCTCAACTCAATTCTAAAAGAGTTTTTGAATCAAGCAAGGCTTTGTGCTCTCTCTCTCATCTATTGTGCTAGATTTTCTTCAATCTCCCAAGTTCTATCAAGGTAATCTTTTTTCCTTCTTTTTTCTTTTTCAATTTTTTTTATTGTTTTGTTTCATCTTTGTTTTTAAATTTTTTGTTTTTCAAAACTTTTCTTCAAATTTTTCTCAAAAATTTTTTTACCTTGATTTTTACTCAAAATTGAAGAAATCCTTTTTGCTTAATTTCTCTTTTAGATCATGGCACCAAAAGAACCTTCGAGGAAGCGTACAAGGGTTTCTCAAGCCGGTGAATCATCCAACCTTGGAGCGATTGCTCGTCCGAACTACTCAATCATCTATGAGCAATCCTTTGATGGCAACTCGGGTTTAACTCATTTTCGTCAATATGAGAATTATAAAATCCGTGCCGAAAGGGTAATATCTGTTCCTTTTCTCGACTCCGAGAGTTTTAAGTTTGAATATCTTCCGTTGTTTCGTCGTTGGAACTTCATGGATTTCATCTCTATTCCCGGTTTTTACTATCTCCTTTTGGTTTTGATTTTTTACTCTAATGCCAAATGTATCTCTCGTGATGGGGAAGTTGTTGCCATTAGCTCCTACCTCATAGGGAAGAAAACTATTCTTGATGTTAAATCCATTTGTGAGGTTTTCAAATTAGAGGATGAAGGCCTTGATGATGAGCATGCTTTGGGGCATGTTCTTAGTGGATCCATCACCGCCCTAAATGCTCAAGACCGGATCTTACATTTGATGGTATCTTGGTGGTTTCGTCCCTCCGGAGGAAAATATTCCATCATCCGTCAAGTGGATGATTTTTGGATCCGTTGTTTCCGTGAGAAAAAGCGCCCAAATCTTGCTCGACTCATGTTCGCGGAGATCGTCTACCTCGTGCAAAATCGTCACACAACTCTCGTCACCTCCTTTACATATGGTACGACTTTGAGTTATTTCTTTCTTAAAAAGGATATTGATTGCTCTTATGACTACCCAACTCCCCTCACCGATCCCATTGATGAGCGATCTCTTGCTCGGGCAAAATTTCATTATCTTAATGGTGAATGGGTACGTCTTTCCGAGTTACCACCGGAGGCCGCCGCCGTATTTGAAGAGGCTCAAGCTCCTCAAGTCCCACAACCCTCCATGGATGCTCTCATGACCTATCTCAATGAGCAATTTACCGGATTGCGCACGGACATGAACACTCGTCTTACTTCCATGGAAACAACCTTTGATACAAGGATGACGGGTATGGAGAATCGCCTCACATCCCTTGAAAGCGGGCACAATTCTTTGAATATTTCCATCACCGCTTTCCATGATGAGTGGCGCAATAGCATGCGGGATAATGAGCCTATGGGAGTTGATGATGAAGATGATGAAGATGACGAAGACAATGCCTAGACGTTTCTTCTTGCATCTCATGCATATCATTTAGGATTTTCTATTTTATGCACCTTTGCTTTATGTTCTTAGGATTAAGTTTGTTTTAGGATTAAACCTATGCTTTGATTTCTTTTTGCTTTTGTTTGGATTTCAAGTTTGATGCTATGATGAATAAAATTATGTTGCTTATTTATACCTTTGCCTTCTTTATGCACTTAATTGTCTCAAGATTTTTTGATCTAACAAAAAGGGGGAGAGAAACTAGCTCACACTTCAAATATTTTGATTTTAACTCAAAGGTTACCAAGCTTATATTAAGGGGGAGTTAACTTTGTAAAAAGATTTTTCAAAATATCAAAAATTTTAAGTTTTAGTTTTTTTATATCAAAAAGGGGGAGATTGTAAAACTTATGTTTGATTTTGATATAACTAGATCTTTAAGGATCAATTTGAAAATCTTAAAATTGTTTTTGAAAGTCCCTTAATAATTTTAAAACACCAACTCTTTGAAACTGATTTGTAAAACTCAAACTCAAAATATTTTCTAAGTGTTCCAAGGCCAAATCATTGAAAAACGTTCAGGTGTTTCGATACACTACCAAGCGTATCGATACCTTTTTGCCAAAACTTGGTCACTGTCGGAACACGTATCGATACGGCAAACCCTCGTATCGATGCGCCCCTGTGTTAAAACCTAAAGAGTTTAAATAGCGTACCGATACGGCAAACCCTCGTATCGATACGGGCTTTATAATTTTTAAATATAAGTCGGTTTAAAAAATATGACTGTTGGTGTCAGTTGGTTAGTAACCAAACTTTAAAAGGTCGTTGACCCGTATCGATACGCCTAACCCCCGTACCGATATGGATATCGACAGTGAGTTAAGTTGAGAAAAGGGTATCGATACGGCCTTTACCATTTCGATACCCCGTACCGATACGCTTACGCGCGTATCGATACCCCTTATTTATTGCACACAACGGCTCTTTCTTCTCTAAGACAGGTATCGATACTCATTCCCGCGTACCGATACGCATAGCTGCAGAAGTGCATTTATGGTGGTAAGAGAGGGTTCCAACGGCTCCATTTATGTTCCCAACCACCCAAACGGCTAGAAATCAATGAGGAGGTATAAAAGACACATCTAAAAGCATCAGCAACAACTATTGATCTTCAAGAAAACATCTATTCATCAAATCCAAGCAATTGTGCAAAAATTCATATTGTCTAGAAACCCCAATTGTAATTTTCATTCTTATCTTGTTCAATTGGGTTCAGTGCTTGTAATTGGGCTATCATTTGTATTGAGAGATACTCTATTAGCCAACAAATTTCTTTGCTCTCTTGTTGTGAGGATTGGGTTGAATTTTGGGTAGAAAATTCAACCGAAATTGTAAGGGTTGCCTCCTTAGCCTAGAAAAGGGGAAGAGCAATCAATGGAATTGTTGCAAATCCTTAGTGAAGCTAAGGTAGTGGATGTAGAGATCATTTGGAACTTGAACCACTCTAAAATCCTTTGTCTACTGTTTTTAATTTGCAATTTCCACCACAAAATCTTTAAACTTCCAATTCACCCCCCCCTCTTGGTTCATATCGATCTTTCGATCCACTCAACAGCACCGAAAGAACTGAAAGAGTTGAAGACTCAGTTACAAGAGTTGTCAGATTGGGGTTTTATCCGACCGAATTCTTCGCCCCGGGGCGCTCCAGTTTTGTTTGTGAAGAAGAAAGACGGTAGTATGAGAATGTGCATAGATTATAGACAGTTGAATCAAATGACAGTGAAAAACAATATCCCTTACCGTGTATCGATGATTTGTTTGATCAGTTGAGAGGGGCATCAGTCTTTTTGAAGATTGATTTGAGATCCGGTTACTACTAGTTGAAGGTAAAAGAGGTTGATGTACCGAAGACAGCTTTTAGGACTAGATATGGTCACTACGAGTTCTTAGTCATGTCGTTTGGGTTGACGAACGCACCAGCTGCTTTCATGGACATGATGAACATAATCTTCCATCAGTACTTAGATCAGTTTGTGGTTGTTTTTATAGATGACATTTTGGTGTATTCGTGTACCGAGGAAGATCATGACCGACATTTGAGGTTAGTTTTGCAGACTTTGCTAGACAACCAGTTGTACGCTAAGTTGAGTAAATGTTAGTTCTTGATCAGAGAAGTAGTTTTTCTAGGACATGTAGTGTCGGCCGAGGGGATTAGAGTTGATCTGAAGAAGATAGAAGCCATTGTTGAATGGAAGCAACTGAAGTCTGTGACAGAGATTCGTAGTTTCCTAGGCTTTGCGGGTTACTATAGGAGGTTTGTGGATGGATTCTCGAAGTTAGCCCCTCCTTTGACAAAATTGCTTCAGAAGAATGTTCAGTTTGAGTGGTCAGATGAGAGACATCAAGCCTTTGAGAAACTGAAAGAAGTTTTGACCAATGCACCGATCTTGATTCAGCCAGAGTCGGGGAAAGATTATGTGATCTACAGTGATGCTTCATATGTAGGTTTAGTTTGTGTACTCATGCAAGACAAAAGAGTTGTAGTTTATGCTTCGAGACAGTTGAAGACTCACGAGCATAATTATCTGACTCAGGACATAGAGCTAGCCACAGTTGTGTTTGCCTTGAAGATTTGGAGACATTATTTGTATGGTGAGAAATGCACAGTGTATATGGATCACAAGAGTCTAAAGTATATCATGACACAACGGGAGTTGAACCTTAGACAACGTAGGTGGCTAGAGTTGCTTAAGGACTATGATCTCACGATTGAGTACCATCTAGGTAAAGCCAATGTAGTGGCAGATGCTTTAAGTAGGAAGGTAGCCATTAAGTTGAGAGCCGTGTTTGCTAGTTTGAGTGGCCGAGCTTCAGGTTAGACCTACTTTAGGTTAGTTAATTAGAGAAAAATAGTTGTTAGATAGATCTTTGGCACCTCACATGCAAGATATAGCCGAGGGTAGACCGTCAGACTACATTTTCAGTGTTGATGGGGTCTTGTGTTTCAAAGATAGAATAGTTGTGTCGGATGACAGTGATTTGAGACGTGCTATCTTGACCAAAGCACACATAGCCCGTTTGATATGCATCCCGATAGTACAAAGATGTATCGTGATTTGAAGAATGAATACTATTGGGTTGGTTTGAAGAAAGACGTAGCCGACTACGTGAGTAAGTGTATGGTATGTCAGACAGGTTTGTTACAATCGTTTAGGATTCCGGAATGGAAATGGGAAAATATCACCATGGACTTTGTTTCGGGTTTGCCTTTGACTCCTACGAAGAAGAACTCAGTTTGGGTTGTAGTTGACTGTTTCACAAAGTGTGCTGACTTCTTAGCTGTTAATACGACTTACTCCTTAGATAGGTTGGCCGACTTGTACATCGGTGAGATTGTGAGAATGTATGGTGTGTCGAAGTCGATTGTGTAACCCCCCTAAACCCGGCTCAAAGGCTATGGGCCGAATCTAGGAAGTGGGTTGAAAACGTGTCCCTCAAGTAATTTGCCTTAGAGGGTTTCACTTCGATTTTCCCCGTGTAACCTGTTCGGACCGGTCTGTCGTCTAGACCGGGAAGAAGGGGTTACAATAAACATACGACACTTGTCAACCTCGGTTTTGATGTATTACGAGTCGTATTTGCAATATTTGTAGAAATTAGCTACGTATTTTTCAATTGGTTGATTGGCTTTCTTGAGATACAAGAATTGCTTTCGGCGCTCGGCCAAATATTGCTCACTGATATACTTTTTCTTGAATTCATCAACAAAGAACTTCCATGTTACAACTTCAGTAAGAGCAGTCAGGATAGTGGTTTCCCACCAACTCATAGCTTCATCTGCTCACAGGGCTACATCACACTCTAATTTATGCTCGTTCGGGCATTGTAATTGTTTAGTCAAGACTTTGATAGTGTTCTCAAGCCAATACTCGGCATCCTCAGGTTTCTCACCGTTTGCACCAGTAAAGGTATATGCTCGATGTTGGGCAAGTTTATTGATCGAAGCTCGATTAGATATGGCAGTAGGAGGAGCAACAGGCTAATCTCGTTTGAGATTCGATACAAGTTGATCGAACATCTCCTTCATGCTGAGGAGACATTCTCTCTTGACGGCTTGGACAACAAGAGCATTCTTCTGAGGTTGAGCTTGAACTCGAGGTAGAAAGGGTTCTTGAGGTTCGGTTTGTCTCGGAAGATTTGGTTCCAATCTCACGCTTCTGCCCACATTAGAGGAGCCTCGAGGACTTTCGTCATTATGAGCTAGTCTTGTCTCAGACATACTACGATTGGATAAAAGGAAGGAGTTAGATGAGCAAAAACACAAACATATCAAGAATACGACTCCTAGGTGGCATAGTTCAATCCTATATGATGTATGTAGACTTGATCTAGTCTTAGGATCTAGACCTTAAGCTCTGATACCACTTTATGTAACACACATTGCCTGGGTTAGGAGCGAGGAGTGTCGATGCAAGAATTGAAACAAGGAAATATAAAATTAGGGCCAATTTGAACCTTTCTTAAAATTTACTTAGTGATTAAATAACTAATATGAATAATCCAAAATACTAAGTTCAATTCACTCCAAACATTATAATCTTTCCATTCGAACTACTTACTTGTTATTCAAGAAACTATATATTCATCTCCAAACTAATTCCATTCGAATACCAAATCAAGTTACCAATTCAATTTACCTAGTCTTACTAACCATTCGAACACTTAAGATCAATTCAATTTTCAACTTAAATTCCCTATACCATTCAAACATCATCATCATTTTAAGACCCAATGTACATTCGAATACCATTAGACACAACCTTAATCATCAATGATTCATTAAGACATTCAAATAAGATTTTACTTAAACTCCATCCATATATACATATCAAAAGAGACTAACATGTCATTCAAATTCATACATCCATATGATTATTTATTTATATAACCAAAGTGACTTAAAACATTACCATCCATCCATCAAGTTTTTACATACATTTCATAAACATTACTAACATAAGCCAAATGCATGAGACTTGTACAACTAGACACAAAACTAAGCCACCAACTAGGAGTGCAACAAGACATAGACAAGCCATACTTCTCAATCTTCACTTGTGTAATGCTCGGCTCAAGATCGAAAAGCTTTAATCACCTTAGACATGTGGTTCGGGAAGAATGAAAGACGAGAGTGATAAGTACATAGTGTACTTAGTGAGGTAACAACTACCTAATATTTTATCAAGCTTATTAGCATTTAGAATCATTACTCATTTAAATCAAGTTTAACCTAGCTAATTTTCCATATTCCATTCAAATACAATAGACTAAGGAAACAAGGTTTCATTTCAAGCATACCATACACAATTAAACCTAACATCAAGCAATTTCAAGCAAAGTGAACATCAAACCAATCGAACAGATTCCAATTTATCATTTAACTTCTCATTCAAGTCATGAACATATTAAGATAGCTTGTACTTCTTTTTAAATCATATAATTCCATTCCATATCAAATTCATTAGCAAGTATCATTTGCTCAATCTTCAGTTAAGATTATAGTCTTCTTTAAAGGTTTCTTTTTAATTGTTTTGCCTTTGTAGATAGTTAAGACTAGGTAATCGAGTCACGTGTTAAGGTACATAAGTACCGGATCATGTTAAGGTGTCTTTTACACAACATATTAGAGTACACAAGGTACTTGATCAAGAAGGTGTCTGCTACACCACATATTAGGGTGCACAAGGTACCTATCATGTTAAGGTGTCTTCTACAACATGTATTAAATCGAGCTATACACTCTAAGGCATGTCATTCTACCTAAGATCAACTAGCAACCAAGGTCTTGTTAAATCTTTTATTTTCAAGCAATGCACATCAAGTGATTAAGCATACTTAAGCATCATACAAGGGCATTCAAGGTAACCAGCCATTCGAACATATCATACATAGAAGCATTGGATCTCAGCTCAATTCATAGATATTCAATCATCACACAAGAGAAATCAATCTAGTAGGCCATTCGAACATATCAGTTACATAGAAGCATATATATATATATATATATATATATATATATATATATATATATATATATATATATATATATATATATTTCTATCTTAAAACTAACTTCAAATAACTAATTTTTGTGTTTGGATTATGTATTATGAACTTTTTAATATGTATTTACTGCATAATTTTTGTTTTAAATTTTAAATTTCAAAATAAATAAAAAAGTGAATCGGATTTGATAAAATAATGTTTTGATCAAGAAGGTGTCTGCTACACCACATATTAGGGTGCACATGGTACCTATCATGTTAAGATGTCTTCTACAACATGTATTAAATCGAGCTATACACTCTAAGGCATGCCGTTCTACCTAAGACCAATTAGCAACCAAGGTCTTGTTAAATCTTTTATTTTCAAGCAATGCACATCTAGTGATTAAGCATACTTAAGCATCATACAAGGGCATTCAAGGTAACCAGCCATTCGAACATATCATACATAGAAGCATTGGATCTCAGCTCAATTCATAGATATTCAATCATCACACAAGAGAAATCAATCTAGTAGGCCATTCGAACATATCAGTTACATAGAAGTATTCAATCATATATATATATATATATATATATATATATATATATATATATATATCCAAATATTTCTATCTTAAAACTAACTTCAAATCACTAATTTTTGTGTTTGGATTATGTATTATGAACTTTTTAATTTTATGTATTTACTGCATAATTTTTTTTTAAAATTTAAATTTCAAAATAAATAAAGAAGTGAATCGGATTTGATAAAATAATGTTTTATATTTTTCGCTTCCGTTAAACTTGACAAACTTGACCCGATACCCGAAATCGACCCGTACACGATGACCTGAATTTGATACGAAACTCGAAATAAACTGAATCGAAATCGATCCAAATTTTAGTTGAATCGAAAATGGACCCGAACCGAAGGCAACCCGAAATAAAGAAAATATATTAAAATAAATAAATAAATATGAGATGTGAATTGTCGCACAACTCACCAAAAAGTGAAATATACATGCTATATAAAGTCATATATAGGGTGGAAAAACCTAACTCGGCCTGAAACCCGACTAAAACCGACTGATCTCCTATTAACCCGATATTGACTCAACCCGAAATCAACCGACCTAAAAATAACCTAAAATCAACCGACCAGGCGTTCTGACCCGATACCCGAACTGAAATTACCATAGACTCAAATTAAAACCGAACAAGACCCAAACCGAACTTAAATCGAATATAATCAAACTCGAAATGACCCGAACTAAATGACTCGTTTGCCACCTCTAATTTTCGTCCCCGTTTCGTATCGTATTGCATTCCAGTTAATTATGGTCCATACATCTCAAGAGAAATCCTGACAAACCCGACATATTTGTAAAACGGTGCAACAATGTTAAAAAAACATTGACATTATGCATTGTATAATTATTTGATACATTAATAGTAAATTTCATAAGTAGATTTAAGATGTTATTTTTAACAATGAAAAAAAAAACATATTCCACAATAGATGGATGCATATGTTCTTATAAAGACAAGTCCTATAAATATGTACCATAGCTAGTATGTGTCTATGTTATTAACCTATGTCTTCGGCATGTAATGTTAATGTTTTTTGGACACTGTTTTTGCAATAATAAAATATTTTTATTAGATTGTCTTTTTTTAATATAAAAATGTTTCTTCTATTAGTCAAAGAAGATCAGATTACCCAGGCAACTTTCTTTGTTTTTCTCTCTTTTTTACGAAAGTACTTCTTCTCTGATTTTTTAAAGTTCTTTTCCATTCGAAAAGAACAATCGTTTTGAGCTTCATTATCCTCATTTAAGTGCATGAATGTGAAAGTATCAATATTGGGGGCGACATCAAAATTACGATTACTCATATCAGGACTAAATCGATTCTAATGCAATGACTTTTACCACGACAAAGTATGTTTAATTTATTAGTTATGGTCATTACTATTTACTAACCATTTATTTTGCAGTAGTTTTATTTATCAACAATTTAGAAGTGGTTTTTAAAACACAAACGAACTCAGTCCAATAAGCCCAGTAGTTTTAATTATATAAAATAATAATACTACTAGGGTTGTAAAAACAAGTCAGGACCTAAAAACCTGCCTGAAACCTACTCGAGTCAGAACCTGATTTAACCCGAGAATTCGATGATCCGAACCCGAACTGTAACTGACTGTTGTTGACCCGAACCCGAGTTGAACATGTTACTGTAGCAACCGAACTCGATCTGCGTCTGACTGAAAATGACCCGAACCCGAATCTGACCTGTTAATTTTGACCTGAAACCCGACCTGCATCCGACTGAAACGAACCCGAACCCGAGATCGGCTTGGCAAATTACCTGATATTATCCGACTGAATCGACCCGAGATCCAATTTTACCCGACCTGTTAATGGACCCGACCTGTTTTGAACCTGAACTGTTGTTGACCTAAACTAATGTAGACCTGGCTAAAAATGTTAAATAATTTAAAGTGTAAATTGTTCATTATAAACTTAATAATTTTTTAGTAGATTATGTTAATTTCATTACTTAGAAAAATTTTATCTTCCATTATACTTAGAAATTTGTCTTAATTTGTAACTACATTATGTATAATAAAATTATATACTTAGAAGTTTGGTTAAGTATAAAAGTATATATTATGTATAATAAAATTATATACTTAAAAGATTTGTCATAATTTTTACTAAGTATATAATATATTAGTAATATATAGATAATATAATATATTAAACTTATTATGCTTTATTATATAATATATATTATGTTAACTTTATTATGTTCATAAAATTAAAATAAATACAAAATATAAGTTAGTATTATGTTTAACATAAAATTAACGTTATTATACTTATATAACATGTGAAACAATTGTCTTTCAATTATATAATGTATTTTAGATGGCCCCTAAAACCTATAATGTATAAATAATATATATATATATATATATATAAACTTATAACTTATAACTTATAAGTTATATAATGTATTTATAATATAATAATTAATAATTAGTAATATTTTGGGCCTTGGGCCTTTGGGCTCATATCCCACCACCTATTTATTTGAGATGGGCCCCTAAAACCTATAATGTATAAATATAATATATATATATATATATATTATATATATAAACTTATAACTTATAATTTATATAATGTATTTATAATATAATAATTAATAATAAATAATAATTAGTAATAGTTGGGCCTTTGGGCTCATATCCCACCACCCATTTATTTGAGATGGGCCCCTAAAACTTATAATGTATAAATATAATATATATATATATATATAAACTTATAACTTATAAGTTATATAATGTATTTACAATATAATAATTAATAATAATTAATAATTAGTAATAGTTTGGGCCATGGGCCTTTGGGCTCATATTCCACCACCCATTTATTTGAGATGGACCCCTAAAACCTATAATGTATAAATATAATATATATATATATATATATTATATATATAAACTTATAACTTATAATTTATATAATGTATTTATAATATAATAATTAATAATAAATAATAATTAGTAATTTTGGGCCTTTGGGCTCATATCCCACCACCCATTTATTTGAGATGGGCCCCTAAAACCTATAATGTATAAATATAATATATATATATATATATATATTATATAAACTTATAACTTATAATTTATATAATGTATTTATAATATAATAATTAGTAATAGTTTGGTCCTTGGGCCTTTGGGCTCATATTCCACCACTCATTTATTTGAAATGGGCCCCTAAAACCTATAATGTATAAATATAATATATATATATATATATATATATATATATATATATATATAAACTTATACCTTATAATTTATATATTGTATTTATAATATAATAATTAATAATAAATAATAATTAGTAATAGTTTGGGCCTTGGGCCTTTGGGCTCATATCCCACCACCCATTTATTTGAGATGAGCCCCTAAAACCAATAATGTATAAATATAATATATATATATATTATATATATAAACTTATAACTTATAATTTATATAATGTATTTATAATATAATAATTAATAATAAATAATAATTAGTAATAGTTTGGGCCTTGGGCCTTTGGGCTCATATCCCACCACTCATTTATTTTAGATGGGCCCCTAAAACCTATAATGTATAAATATAATATATATATATATATATATATATAAACTTATAACTTATAAATTATATAATAATTAATCATAAATAATAATTAGTAATAGTTTGGGTCTTGGGCCTTTGGGCTCTTATCCCACCACCCATTTATTTTAGATGGGCCCTTAAAACCTATAATGTATAAATATAATATATATATATATATATATATATATATATAAACTTATAACTTATAATTTATATAATGTATTTATAATATAATAAATAATAATTAGTAATAGTTTGGGCCTTGGGCCTTTAGGCTCATATCCCACCACCCATTTATTTTAGATGGCCCCTAAAACCTATAATGTATAAATAATATATATATATATATATATATATATATATATATATAAACTTATAACTTATAAGTTATATAATGTATTTATAATATAATAATTAATAATAAATAATAATTAGTAATACTTTGGGCCTTGGGCATTTGGGCTCATATCCCACCACCCATTTATTTGAGATGGCCCCTAAAACCTATAATGTATAAATGTAATATATATATATATATATATATATATAAACTTATAAGTTATATAATGTATTTATAATATAATTATTAATAATGAATAATAATTAGTAATAGTTTGGGCCTTGGGCGTTTGGGCTCATATCCCACCACCCATTTATTTGAGATGGCCCCTAAAACCTATAATGTATAAATATAATATATATATATATATATATATATATATTATATATAAACTTATAACTTATAATTTATATAATGTATTTATAATATAATAATTAATAATAAATAATAATTAGTAATAGTTTGGGTCTTGGGCCTTTGGGCTCATATCCCACCACCCATTTATTTGAGATGGCCCCTAAAACCTATAATGTATAAATATAATATATATATATATATATATATATATAAACTTATAACTTATAAGTTATATAATGTATTTATAATATAATAATTAATAATAAATAATAATTAGTAATAGTTTTGGCCTTGGGCCTTTGGGCTCATATTCCACCACCCTTCTAAGTATATAATGTATTTATAATATAATAATGTATTTATAATATAATAATTAATAATAAATAATATATACATATGTTTGTATAATATATATATACATATATATATACATGTATGTTGTTAGTATCATAGTATGTATTATGTATATACATATACATGTATTTATGTATAATACATTACATATACATAAATATATACATGTTTGTATAATATATAATTATATATTGTAATTTATATACATGTGAATACATAAAAATACATATATATACACATAATCACATATATTTATACTTATAAGGTTATTATAATAATTAATAAGTTATATTATATTATAATAATTAATAAATAATATTAAATTATAATATATATGGGCGGGAAAATTTATTTTGAAACCGCCCAATTCCTAAATTGAATTTCAATTTGGGGTAAATTATAAATAAAGCCCTTTATATTATATAAGTTTTTATTCAAGTCCTTTAAGTTTTAATTCAATTCAATTGAGTCCTTAAAACTTTATTTTTATTTCAAATTAACTCTTATTTATTATTCTTTTCACTATAGTCCATAAAACTTTGTTTTTATTCAAAATTGAGCATGTTATAGTCCAAATTTTTTTTATTTTAGTCCAAATTAGCTCTTATTTATTATTATTTTTTCACTATAGTCCATAAAACTTTGTTTTTATTCAAAATTGTTCATTTCTGGTGAACCTGAATTAACCCGAACTGAAATGAATCCGACGACCTGAAATTACCTGACCTAAAATGAACCCGACCTGAAATGAACCCGAACTGAAATGAACCCGACCTGAAATTTACCCGACCTGCAATTTACCTGCCAATTAACTGATTTTACCCGACTTGTTTTTACCCGATCTGCAACGAGTTTGACCTGAAATGGACCCGACCTGAAAATTGACCCGACCTGCAAATTACCCGACTGCAATGGACCCGCACCCGACCCGAATCGAGTCAAAATTTTTTTTTACCTGAAATGACCTGTATCCGATTTTACCCGACCTGACAGAACTCGACGTGAAACCTGTCCGATTACCTGTTTTTACATCCCTAAATACTACATACTTAAATGTTAGAGATACATGCTTTAATTCCGTATACTAATTATATGAATAGAATTATGGATTAACTTCAAGTGTGACATAAAAATTTCATGTGACAAATAATTATGTGGTTTTATTTTATAGTATTTATTTATTTGAGAATAAATATTATTTTATAAAATAAGAAAGAAATACTTGTTGCATGTGTTGGTTTTCATGTATAATTCATGTGGTAAATGTATAATTGTTGTTCATGAGTGTATGTATAACTTATAACACCTCTTGTTTGGTCTAGTAATAAACCGAGACGGTGAATGTCACTTTGACTAATTAGAACTTGGCCAAAGTCGAAACAAAATTAAATCAATCAATCAACAAATCAAAATAAAACATACATTAAAGAGAAACAAACCATAAATTCAATTAGTTTAAGATAGATAGATATCGATACCCTTGAGTATCAATATCATTATAATTGTATACATACTTCTACGTTGATACCCCAAATGATGTTCGAAATAAGGAGAAATACTTAAATGTCTATTATTGATACCTTGCAACAAGGCACCGATACAAATGAATCCTCCATCTAACAACCCTTGCAATTACACATTCAACTCCTTCAGTGCCATGCGACATAGAGTAATGAAAACCAAAGTAGTATCAGGGTAAACTTAGATATTGAACTCGACTTCACTATCCAATGACAAACCCAATAAATCTTCTGAAAACATATCAAGAAACTCCTTAGAAGTTTGGATATTTTGTACTCTCCATTCATTGATCCAAAAATTTAGAACCAAATCTAGATAAGCTTCCCATCATGTATTCAACATCTTATTCGCCTCAAATGCAAATAAAAAATATTGGAAAAAAATCAAATATTTTCCCCATAAATTGTTACATTTCAATTCAAAATTCACGGGTACCTTATTCTCAACCTGCTAATCCATGTCCAACAAAATGACAACTCTAACAAATCAATTGAGAAGACCTTGAAACATCAACGAGCACCTTTGATATACTTTAATCACTAAGACACTCTCCCTATAGCACTAGTGACTACCTTACTTATTTGACTCACTTCAATCAAAATTCCCAATCGAACGACTAGATTACTAAAAATGTATGAATGCAAAGATCCCAAATCAACCAATGACTGTAAAGTAAAGATACTTGCAATCACATCAATTACAAATCGATCACGTGTCTCTCTGAATGTATATGCATACGTTGGACCTCTAGTCTCAGTTTGAGTAACTCCAACATGCAGTACTATTTGTTGATCGGTCAGGCTACCATTACCACTTCTACCACAACCTTAGCCCTTGATAGGAACATACATAAAATATCAAGCTTGAGATTCATTTGTTCTCATAGGAAAATCTCTTAGAAAATGGTCCCTGGAAGCACATCTAAAACATCCACCAGTTTGATACCTACATTCACTAAGACGTCTCTTAATACAATACTCCAACTAGGCCAATCTAGAAGTCTATTTGATGAAAAAGAAGCAAGAACTCATCCACTCTATTATCTCTGTTAACTCGGTCAAGCATCACAACTATCACTTGTACTTGAACCTGAATACTCATGACCTCTTTTGGCTGAACGACTAGGCCAACCTGAAAAATCAACAACTGTCTTTATAGAACCAAATGCTACTTGAGAAGGCACCTTCATAGTCTGCTCAACATCCTTGGCATGATCAAGAAACTCATCAAAGCTATTTGAACCACCAATGGGTTAGATAAGCTCAGATCTCTCGACCTAGCCGGAAAAGAAATCTTTTACACCTATCTTTCTTGGTCGACATCATCTCTAAAAATGGTCTCCAAGCCAAACAAACTTTGCCTCATACTTAGTTATAATCATGTTCCCTGAACCAAGTTAAGAAACACTTTTCGGGCCTTAATATACTGGTCACCCAAGAATTTTTTTTGGAGTCTAAGAAAAAAATCTTAAGTCACACGTTCAACTACAATACTTCTTAATTGTATTCCACCAACGATGCACATCACCTTATAGAAGGGACACCATACAAATCAACTTTTTTCTTGACACTACAAGACATCGTGCAACTCCCCAATTATGACTCTGACTATCAGGAGAATCTGAGGTGCCACGTTAGGTTACTGCAATGACCAATGCTTGAACAGAAACCATTTCTCATTCTTAATCCTTTAAAATCACTTTTAACTTGAACACTTGTTTAATACTTGAATCAAAATTCAAAATGAAAAGGTTATTACAAAATTTTGGAGCTCTGATGTCTTATTAAAATATAAAATCAAATATTTCAAATAGAGTTTTACAAAAAAAAGCGGTAGAAACCGGTAGATAATGTATTTCTCGTGTATATTTTATTAATAATCATATAGGGGTATATTCCTAAACTAGGTAATATAATATATCACATTCAATACAATATAAATAAGCCTATGGATCAACCTAGAATTCTGTAACATTCGCCCTCAAGTTGGATCATAAATATTAATCATGCTCAACTTGTTACATAGATAATCGATTCAGATCCTGTTAAGAGTCTTTGTGAAGATATCTCCTATTTGTTCTACAATTTTCACATAGCCAATAATGACCAAACCTTTTTGTATCTTTTCGCGACTGAAATGACAATTAATCTCAATGTGTTTTGTTCGTTCATGAAAGACTGAGTTAGAAGCAATGTAAATCGCAATTTGATTATCACACCAAAGCTTTCTAGGTACTAAATTCTTAATTCCTACTTCATTGAGGAGTTGATATACTCATATGATTTCATATACGGACTTGGCCATTGCTCTATATTTAATTTCTACACTAGATCGTGAGACCATAGTTTGTTTCTTACTCTTCCATGAAATCAAGTTTCCTCCAACAAACAATACCCCGAGGTAGATCTTCTATATTCCTTGCATCGTATCCAAGTCTGAAAAACATTCAATCCTAGTATGACCATGATTGCCGTATAAATTCCACGTCGAGGAGCATTTTTCATATAATGCAAAACTTGTTCTACTGTCTTCCAATGATCGATAGTTGGTGATGACATATACTGCCCAAAACACTCACCAGATAATCAATATTATGACGTGTTACAGTAAGATAATTCAACTTTCCAATAAGTCTTAGTACCTCTCTAGATCATCAAATAATTCACTTTTTTGGTTAATTGTAGATTTGGGTCCATTGGAGTACTACAGGGATTAACACCCAATTTCACGACTTAGATAATAGATCAAACACATACTTCTTTTGGGATAAGAAGATTCCATTTTACTACTATTCACCTCAACTCCCAAAAAATATATTAACGTCCCCAAATCTTTGTTGTGGAATTGATTAGGGAGAAAAGACTTCAGAGATAAAATTTTGCTAGAATCACTTCAAGTGATTACAATATCATTCACATATACAACTAATAGGACAATGCCCCCATCATAAAGATCACCATGAAGAAAGATATTCTTTATGTCCAAGTAATGCAGAGGCAAATAAAAAGTTGCGGTGAGAGAGATAAGTAACCGGACAAAATCCAATTTAGCAACTAGAGAGATTGTAAGAATAATCAACTCCATATGTCTGAACACATCCTTTTGCAATTATTCTATCTTTCAATCGAGAAATGGAGCCATCAGGATTAAATTTGTATGTGAACACTCATTTGCATCCGATAGCTCATTTACCAGTAGGTAAAGGGAAAAAAGACCATGTTCAATTAGCATCGAGAGCTGTCATCTCCTCAAGCATAGTTGCATGCCATTTAAAATGAGCCAATGTGATACGGTCCAACTCTCCAAATGGCTTTGTTGAGAGAAGCTTTGATTGTCCCGACCGTGAATGAAAGCAAGCCGTGTAATCCATATGTCTTGTAGATAGAATGTTGAAGGAAAGATGGTGTATGGTATGGTGCGGAATAGTTTAGAGGTGTGTATGAAAGGAAATGAAAGAAATGAATGGAATGGTAAGGGTTTAGGGAAGGCTCGATTATGGTGATGGAAATGGTCAAAGGAAAAAATGGAATGAAATGGAAGATGATAATAGTATTCAAAGGATTCAAAAGAAGAACCTATACAATAAGAGTATAAACCCAATCTTTAGGAGAATGTCTTTGAGGGTGGTAAATGACTTAGACTCGTTGGTTATAGAAAACCAAGAACCTGAAGTATGATGGAAAGGAATAACGCCACAAGCAATGAAGCTTGATAAGTCGAATAGTTCTAAAAAGAACAAGTTTGAGAGATAAACTCACAAAAGATAATTTTATATATTTCAAAGATGTGTTTACAAATGAAATGCTAAACCCTATTTATAGTTTTCCTAAGGGCTTCTGAAATGGCATGATACAAGGGGAATAGTTAGCCGAATAGGCCTGTGCTGGTTCGGCTTGATGGTGCCTCCCTCCAAGTGATTGCCATCCAATTCTCCCAACAAAAGTTGCCACCCAAGCATGTTCCCTCCAAGGCTGGAGGAGACATGGCCTTTGGGTGTTGAGCTGGGTATGGTAGCTTAAGCTAAAATGAGCTACTCGAGCTAGGCATGAGGTGACCTTAGATGAACGTTGATCTGGACGAGATGCACTTAGTGTTGGAGCTGATTTGAGCTATTAGGAGCTTCTCTTAACTAGGTGAGCTTGTATTTAGTTGTCCTTGAACCATCCTAAGCTAGTTGGAGTCGTTAGGAGCTGATTGGGGTTGTTTAGAAGTTGGTTTCCCTTGGCCACATTAAGTGAGCTATTGTGAGCTGATTTGGAGCTTAATGAGCAAAATATGAGATGCCTTTCCATCCCTTGAGTATGTGGATTACATGACCTATAAAGAAAACACGAAAATAATATAAGTAAATGCAACTAAATGTGAATGATTATCTGTGATAGAAAATGAACTGAAAACTTTAAGTAACAATGTGGTTTAACTTAATGTTATGCATGTATGCAATTACTTAATGTATATAACATATAATATAAAGTATGGTAATGCATAATGGAATGTACGATGCATGGAGTCATACATAACCTTAGCATAGATAATATTAGGAATTAAACGAAAGTATGCACGTATATATATGACTAATTTATAGTTAATATATATGAGAAGAAAGTTAGAAAAAATTCCCTTGTCTTGTCTTTCATTCTTGTGAACAAGATGAAAGTATGGTGAAAATGAGCATTGAGTGAAATAAGATTGGACCATCCCCCTTCTTTAAGGCGATTTGTCCACAAATCGAGCCCTTTATTTTTGGACATTTCTTGGTCTTTATGATAACTGAACCCTTGCTTCCTATATCCATGTGATTGCTTTTCTTTGTGTCTTCAACGTGCACATAAAAATCAGAAAAATTTGGAGTAATTGGGTTAACACCATGCGTTCTGATCATTGGTAGTGTCAAAAGACACTCCCTAATTGTTTCCTTCTCCGAATAGGCACACATCCATTGGCTTCTTCCTTTGAGCCCTTTTGGATCATCATGTCCATTGTGAAACACCCCTAACCCAACTTAGACAATAATCAAGCTAGGAAGTGTTTAGGCAACAAACACAAACATGTTTCAATGTAAAACTGAGCACAACAAGTAGAACATGCCTTCGCAAAATGAAAAAAATTTAAATTTTTTTTCTAAATTTTTATGCCAATTAAGTTTAACATAGCTTATAGTAGAGCGTTTGTGTGTTCTCTAAATATGAGCGCAAGTGCACACTCTTGTCAAGTTATTGTATAAAAGATATCATCTCCCACGATGATTGGACAACTTATTCAAATTGCAATTCTTGCACAAGGAAATAAATGCACAAGTACATTTTAGTTTGTTAAGAAAAGTAAATAAACACAAGTAATTGATAGAAAAGATAAAGGTGATAGAATGGGCCAGGTTATGCTGCTCAGTAGTGTGAAACTACGTTGAACAAGTTAAGTTGTCTTGCGCTGCCAGACTTTGCTACCTCGGCGGAAGATGGCAGATTGGCTGTTTTGATGCTTTCGATGCGTCGGCAGTGGAACAGACGGATGGCTCTACGGCAAACTCGGCAGTCTTTCAAGGCTCGGCAGAACGCTTCGATAATTATCCCGCTTATGTCTAAGTCAGAATGCTATTGTTGCCTACTACTTATGATACTTGCCGGCGTGAATCGTACAATGAACAACAACCTTTGGTTCGTTCCTTTTTAGGCACCTTAAACCCTAACCTATGTCTACGCTAGATTGATCAACACCTGGTATGGATGAGATCGTGCTTACTTCTTTCGTGAGTTTGACTCTCTCGATACCAAACAAATAGATTGCCTCTAATCGATAGCTCGACTCAATTGAAAATAGTGAAGAACATGAAATAAGCAAACCTTGAATTTATTGCAAAAACAAACTTAAAACATAAACAACCGTTCTCACAAATACTTTACAACATAACCCAAATCCTAGAGAATTTAGAACATAATGGCGGCAAAAAAACACAAGAGAAACTAGGATATACCGATTATGTAGTGTTTTTCTCCCTAAAATACAAGGTATAATCAGATATATATAGGGCATGGCCTAGGGTAAGTCCTCCTTGAAGTAAAAGTCTTCCTCATCATAAAGTAGCTTTAGCATTGAATGCATCCTTTAAATTCTGACTTCTTTGACTTGAAGTTGTACTCCTTGTGGCACAAGTAACCTTAAGCCGCCTTAGACAATCTTCCTTTGGGCGGCTCAATCCGTTGTTCCCAGCATCGATAAATTGCATGGATGCGCTCATTGGACTCAGAAGATTAAGCTCTTCCAGTCGCACTCCAATTCACCAATTCCTTAGGTTGCTGCCCTGGGCGGCAGGTATGGCGGCGTCAGCTACTCGGAAGCACTGCTCTCTGTGTTGAGCTACTTTAGTACAGCTCCTTGGCTTGCTGCCTCAGCATCAACTCCTCTCTCCTTCTGCCAGCTTCTAGTACCTTAAACTAAACTAAACTAAAACAGTACCTTTTCTCACCAAATCAAAGATATTCAATATAATCAGGGTAAAGTAAAGTATATTGCATATAATGTATGCATGCACCTAAATATGCCTAAAATGTACTTAAGAACAACAATAATATGATATGGAATGCATATAAAATATAGGACTAATGAGCACTTTACACACCCCAAACTCGAACTATTGCTTGTACTCAAGTAATACAATCCTAAACTTACTTGCCCTTTGAACTAATCAGAAAGAAAAACCTGTTTTAAACTTGATTGAACACCTCAAGGCCATGGCACCTGTCATTAGATTAGCGAAAGGAGAATAACATGAATTACCTCAGAATTAAACTACAATGCAGTGAAGTTTGTGCAGAAACTGTGTTCAGGCTGAATATGAAGAATATTCTAAGTAAACAAAGATGTTGTCATGGTAATATAAGGTTGCTGCCGAGGCAGCATAATTAAGCACAATTTATAATCATGGCAATAAGGGCTTCATCTCATCACAACTACTCTTCTAGGTCTGAAAATAACATAGGAGCAAACTACAAAACCTCGAACCCATTGAGTAGAGTCATCCCATGAAGACTTTCATTCACTTATGCTAATTTGTCAGTCACTTCAAGGATTTTAAGATTCATGGACTTTGATAGTAGCGAAGTGTCCTTGCACATGATTTTCTTAGAGCCGGTTTCGGGCACCTCTAGGGAAAAAGAGCATAAATTTTTTTTCTTTCCTGTCGTGGCATTGCTTTTCTTTTTCTGTTTGTTTCCTGCCACGACAACTTCCTGCAACCATGTTATAATTTTACAAATAATTCAAGCAGGCAATGTTTATCAGAAATTCGATCAAATTCAGCAAGTGCCAGTAGTGTTTTTAATTTTTGGCATTAATAGAAAAATTCTAAGTGTACTTCATGCTTTCCACAAAATTAAGTTCTTTTTACTTGGCGCGAAAAATTTAAAGTCAGCTATCCTATCATAGGCACAAGTTCTAACAAAATTTTTCTTTTGATTAATTTTTTTAACGCAAGTACATTATGCAACCTAATATGCACTTTCTATGCCTAAACAAAATGAGTGGTAACCCCCCCAAACTTGAGACGGACATTGCCCTCAATGAAAAAAATAAAATACAAAAGAAAAAAAAAACAAAAAATAAACAAAAAATAAATACAAGGAAGATAACATAGAAATAAACAATAAAAAAAGAAAAGAAACAACTCTAAAAGTTGGCGGAGGGCTGAGAAGAGGCTGAGGTCTTTGCGACAGAGGAGAAAGATGAAGACTGGATGACAAGGTGGCAGCTATTAGATGTCTGGGCGACAAACTTGGCAGGTGATATTTTTGTTGTGCGTGGCGGTTGGACTCTCTTGGGAGTGGGACGAGGAGCTTCACTTTGTTATGGTTTAGATTCTGACTCCTCTTCCTCTAGCTTGGTTGAGATGATGTGCCGCTTTCTCTTCCTGGTTGGCTCTGCCATGAGTTCTGCTGGTGGATTCTCTGTTGCGATGGGTGCCACTGTTGCTACCGTTTGCTGCTCAGCTTCGTCGGACTAGGAGCTTCCTGCCACTGTTTCTGTTGTACATGCTAGAGAGAAATGTTGTTGATGTCTCTCAGGAGTGTCGACCACCGTGTTAGAAGCGGTGGTGGCTGAGTAGGACGGGTAATGCATTGGAGATGGCATCTACCGGCGGAAGACGGCGTGGCAGACAACTACTTCTGATGGTGTAATCTCTTTGGGATCAGCTGTGATGGCTAAGTCTTCTGGGAAGGTGGGCAGGAAGGGGTCGTCATTGGGGAATTTCTGAAGAAGATAAGGCACAAAGGCCTCTTGGACCACCCCACATATTTCATAAACATCAATTGCTGCCGCTCTATCCGTTTGTTGCTTTCTTTCAAAGTGTGGAGTAGTGCAATGACGTCTGGATTCGGGGCTGCTTCAGTACTGCCTGGGGCTACCGGTGTAGCTGGCTGGGCGGTGGAGGGCTGCGATGGTGTGATCTTCTTTGTTTTCGGTGCTTGCATCATCTATAGGCGGACCTTTCTGGTCCAACCCTCTTTGGCGGATGCCATCACGTCGTTTGGATCTGATGGGACGTTGAAATTGGCACACAAGCCTGTGATGAGAGATGGAAAGTAAAGCCGACCCTTTGATTTCCTGTAGCAACTGTAGATCTCCTTGCAAATTAGTTCCCCAACGTTGATTGGTCTGTTCATCATGATTGAGTGAATGAGAGCGAGACCCGGCCGATCCACGGTGGAATTATGAGAGGTGGTCAGCAGACGCCTTTTAACGAATGTGTTCCACAGCTTTGCCTCCGGCGGTAGTTGGCGGCGTTGCACGGAGCCGCCATGTTTTCCCACAAGCCAAGGGTATTGGGTTCGCACAGCCGGGCCTTGATTTTGTCATAGTCGGCAATCGTCAGTGACTGCCTCCATTCTTCGTGTGGGTTGCCGTCTATCTCTAATCCATAAAAGATGTTGATGACGTAAACATTTAACTTGACAGGCTCTCCTCGGACAAAAACAAAGGGTAGCTCTAGGCGGGGTGGTGGGCATAAAATTCTCTGACCATCGTGATGTTTTCCGCCTCCCGCTGTCGTGAGAATATCTCCGAACCCTTGCTGTGGATTTTCTCAAATACGACGGGCTAAAGGCCAAGATCCCCTATCTGCTGCGAATAGTGGAACCATTGTTCCTCATATATGGCTCGATTTGTGAACTGGGTTCTGTACCGCTTTGCATCTTCATTGGAGAAGAATCTTTGGAATGTGGGTTTGGATTGTGATGCTGATGCCTTGTGTGAGACGGTTTTTTGTAATCTGAAACTAAAAAGAAAAGACTGAGAAAGAGAGCAATGGACGCAAGAGTAGGTAAACAAGGAGATGAAATTAAAGAAAAAGTGAATGAAATAGTGGGTCTTATATAGAAGGTGCCGAGAGGTGTCGTAACGACATTAACTTCCCAACGGACAAATTGCTTCGCGCACGCTATGAGTTTTTTGCCCGTTACTTCTATATATGTTGGCAGTCAACTAGCCGTTACGCGGTTTTTGTGCTGGGCCGCCCTCAACTGTCTTGGCGGGATGGTGGGCGGGCTCCTTGTTGAGCCGTCTCTTTTGTTCTGCTTCATTATTCCTAAAGCCTGAAAAACAAAATAATTAAAAAGAAAATAAAGAAATATTGAAATAAAAATACTTAGATCTGGAATAAAAATGTGGAAAATAAATTGTAATAAATTAAAATCTAATCCTAGAAATTAAAGATAAGAAGATAAATTCTAATCCTAAAACATAAAATAAAAATAAAAAGAAATTAAAATAGTTAAACTAAGTTATGTTGGGAATGCATTGGGGTGCATCTCCTAGACATAACCACTTCCTGATGTGGTTTTTCACTTTTCTCCCTCCTGGGGGGTCCTCTTGTTCCTTGGGGTCATGTATTCTGCCATGCTGCCTGCCTGGGCGGCTGCTGTCGTTCCCTGTTTCAGTGATGATTTTGGAAGCCTGGGCGTCTGAGCATCCTTCTTTTTCCCTTATTGAGGGTTGTAAAAAATTTAGTGTTATGCTTTGGTTGTCCACCCTCATGATCAGATCCTCATGCTCCACATCAATTAGCGTTCTGCCCATGGCCAGAAACGGTTGCCCAAGTATGATGGGGGCGTTCTCGTCGGCTTCACAGTCTAAGATGAGGAAGTCTGCTAGAAAAATAAGCTTGCCCACGCGAACCAGAGTGTCTTCGACTTTACCCTCCGGTCCTACGAATGAATGGTCTGCTAGTTTCAGCATGATGGAGGTGGGTTTGGCTTTCCCAATACTTAAGTTGTCGAAGACTGCCTTTGGCATCAGGTTAATGCTGGCTCCTAAATTGCATAGGGCTCTCATGGCATGATTGATGCCGATTCTACATGGAATAACAAAGTTGTACGAATCTGATCTTTTGGTCGGTAGCTTGTTGTGCAGCATAGCTATGCACTCCTCTGTCACAGCTACGATTTCGAACTCCTCAATTCTTTCCTCTTGGGAACCATGTCCTCTAGATATTTCATGTAATTGTGCATGTTCTGGATGGCTTCCACGAGAGGGATGTTAATGTGCACCTATTTTAGAATATCTAGATATTTCTGGAATTGGTGCTCATGTTTCTGTTGCTTTAGTTTTTGGGGGAAAGGCGGCGGCACACGGATGTCCTGAATGCGTTCCTTGCATGGAAATCTAATCTGTGGCGACTCAGGATCATTCTCCTTAGGGTTGTTGCCAGTCTCATCTGCTGTGGTGGCTTGTTTTGATGATGCTGCGGCAGGCTGTTCTATTTGTTGGTTCATTGGTTGTTCAGTTCTGGGCTCGTCCAGTTGTTTCCCACTTCTTTTAGTTATAGTTTTACACTACTCATAGGTGGGTTTGACTGCGACCTCTGTGCTGCTGGATGCTGCACCCATTGTCTTGTTACTTATGATCTCTGTGAATTGCCCAAACTCGGTCTCCAGGTTCTTTATTGCAGCTTCCTGGTTGTTCATCCTCATCTCAGTCCTGTCCATAAACGACCCAGTCTTATCAATAAATTTATTAATACGAACAATAAAATCACTGGTTCGAGACATAAAAGTATGTAAAGTAGTTTCAAGTGAGTTATTGCTCGTATTTTGTTGCTGTTGAGGCAGCTGTCTTAACAGGTTCTGTTGGTATCCTCCTGGTTGCTGAGTTGGATTTGCAGTCGTATTTGGGTTACTCCAGGAGAAGTTTGATTCTTCTTCTAGCCTGGGCTGTATGTGTTGGTGTTGGACCTGCTATTCCTTTCATAGGTTCCCATGAAGTTGGCAGATTCATTGTACTCAGAGGAATCGTGGTTGCCCCCACACTCATCACAAAATGGTTCCACAACCTTGGCCTCATATGTCTTTCCTTTGGCCATACTAATCACTAGTGGTGGGCTGTAGGGAACTTGTAATTTTTTTTGGCGATTCGGTTTAGAATCTGTAGTGCCTCCTCAAGTGGTCTATCCAGGATGATTCTATTGGCTGAGGCGTCGAGCATCATTCGTGTCGGTTGATTTTCTCCATTGTAGAACATCGACACCTGAGTCCAGGATGGGAAACCATGAAGCGGGTAGTTGTTTAGCATATGTTGGTACCTCTCCCAAGCTTCATACATTGGTTCGTCATCCCCTTGGCGGAAGGTTGTGATCTCATTTCTCAACCTGTCTGTGACGTTTGAAGGACTGAAACAATCTAAGAAATCTTTGCACAACTCCGTCCAAGTATTGAATGATCCCGCCGGTTGGTTGTTCACCCATAGTTTTGCCCCATCCCATAGTGAATAGGGGAATAATCTCAGCTTGAGCACGTCTTGATGGACTCCATGTATCTTGAAAGCTCTACATGTGTCTAGGAATCCTCTCAAGTGCTGCCGAGCATCTTCTGTGGCAGTTCCTCCAAATTGCCCCAATGTGTTGATCATATGGAACATTACAGGCTTTAACTCAAAGTGATCCGCTTCAATTTCAGGCTCAGTCACAGTTGGATCAAACCATCTGAAATCGTGCTCCAAGTAGTCCCTTGTGGTTCGCACATAATATGGCTGCCTGGGCGAAATTGGGGGTTGCTGCCTAGGTGGAATTTGATGCTGCTCTCTGGGCGGCGGATCTTGTTGCCCATCCCTGCCGTTTCAGTATCGATGGCAAGGTTGTCTTCTTGGCCGTTATGCATGGATGCTTCTGCTTTTCCCTCTTCCTTGGCTTTCCCGAGGGCTTCTCTTGCTTCTTTCTTAAGTTTTCTTGCTCTTCGTTCGATCTCCTTTATGAAAATGATTTTGCCCGTTGGGTTTGCTCTGGTCATGCACTAGACAAGAAAGCTGTAAATTTTTTTTTTATTTTTTCCCGAATATAATAGAAAAATAAAAAAACTAAAATAAAAGTGTAGAAATATAAAAATGAATTTACTGTTACCAATCCCCGGCAACGGCGCAAAAAACTTGTAGAGCGTTTGGGTGTTCTCTAAATGTGAGAGCAAGTGCACACTCTAGTCAAGTTATAGTATAAAAGATATCGTCTCCCGCGAGGATTGGACAACTTATTCGAATTGCAATTCATGCACAAGTAAATTTTAGTTTGTAAAGAAAAGTAAATAAACACAAGTAATTGATAGAAAAGATCAGGGTGATAGAATTGGTCAGGTTATACTGCTCAGTAGTGTGAAACTGCGTTGAAAAGGTTAAGTTGTTTTGCGCTGCCAGACTTTGCTGCCTCGGCGGAAGATGGCAGATTGGCTGCTTTGACGCTTTTGTTGCATCAGTAGTAGAACAGACGGATGTCTCGACGACAAACTTAGCAGTCCTTCAAGGCTCGATAAAACGCTTCGATAATGATCCTTCTTATGTTTAAGTCAGAATATTGTTGTTGCCCACTGCAGATGATACCCGTCGGCGCGAATCGTACAATGAACATCAACTTTGGTTCGTTCCTTTGTAGCCGCCTTAAACCCTAACCTATGTCTAGACTAGATTGATCAACATCTAGTATTGATGAGATCGTGCTTACTTCTTTCGTGAGTTTGACTCTCTCGATACCAAACAAATAGGTTGCCTACAATCGATCTCTCGACTCAATTGAAAATAGTGAAAAACATGAAATAAGCAAACCTTGAATTTATTGCAAAAACAAACTTAAAACCTAAGCAACCGTTCTCACAACTACTTTGCAACATAACCCAAACCCTAGAGAATTTAGAACATAATGGCAGCAAGAAAACACAAGAGAAACTAGGCTATGCCGACTATGTAGTGTCTCTCTCCCTAAAATACAAGGTATAATCAGATATATATAGGGCATGGCCTAGGGTAAGTCCTCCTTGAAGTAGAAGTCTTCCTCATCATATAGTAGCTTTAGCATTGAATGCATCCTTTAAATTCTGACTTCTTTGACTTGACGTTGGACTCCTTGTGGCACAAGTAACCTTAAGCCGCCTTAGACAATCTTCCCTTGGGCGGCTCAGTCCACTGTTCCATACATCGATAAATTGTGTGGATGGGCTCGTTGGACTCAGAAAATTAAGCTCTTCCAATCGCCCTCCAATTCACCAATTTCTTAGGTTGCTACCCTAGGTGGTGGCAGCACTTCTCTCTGTGTTGAGCTACTTCAGTACAGCTCCTTGGCTTGCTGCCTCAACATCAGCTCCTCTCTCCTTCCGCCAGCTTCTAGTACCTGAAACTAAACTAAAGCAATACATTTTCTCACCAAATCAAAGATATTCAATATAAACATGGTAAAGTAAAGAATACTGCAAATAATGCATGCATACACCTATATATGCCTAAAATGTACTTAAGAACAACAATAATATAATATGGAATGCATATAAAATATATGACTAATGAGCACTTTACACAATGCATCTAAACATTTCCTATTTACAACATCATTTGTTATTATACAATCTTTATACAGATCTTTAATTATACAATGCTTAATCAAATAAGCTACTCAAAGGGATAAAAAGGAACAGAACAAGGGCAGAGTTCTTCAAACCATTTACATCTATCTTGAAATCATTTCCATTAAACCATTTGATTACTAAACGGAAAGGTGATCACTAGTTGACATAGACTTAACTCCAATCAAAGTAGACCCGTCAGGAAACCGATCAATAGACATATTTTAGACTCCAACGACACCATGTGTCAAGCATCGATTCATACGGTAATGTAATTTAATTCACTAGTCTTAATAGACCAAAATGTTACTTACCAACATATTAAATAGAAAACTACAGCTATAACAAGCATTCGAATACTTGTACGTTTTACTCGTGATTACTATTTTCATAATTAAAGCTACCCTACCACTTGGATGTTTACTTCTTATTCTAATGCCATTATAACAGCTATTATAATAACAAGTAAGGTCTCTCCAAACAAAGCATATGTATCAAGCCTAACAAACATATCTAACCATGCTGACTATAATACATACCATAAGCAAGAAATCAAAGAAAAAATATATAAAGGCCCATTACAACATAGAATGCTCCTTGGAGCTTCACATAAATACATGTGTGATCAATATACTCATAAATGCACCATGTGCCACCACATCTAGGAATACTTAAGGAATTACAAACGTATATCCTGTCGTTTGTGACCTCATCCGAGCTCGATAGGTAATTGGAATATTGCACCCTGAAAGGCAAAGTAAGAATGGGGTAAGCTTAAGCTTAGAGAGGTAGTGTTATGATTCTAAAACGAATATTTAACTTAAGATTTTATCCCCATTCCTACTCCTAAGACTTTCCGAGATTCAGGAGGAAGCCGACATATGATCATAAGATCGTATACTTAAGCCACTAATTTTCGCTTATAGGGTTTCCAATTAACATATTATAACATTTGAAATCTAATTTTCTAAATGCGCAAATTTCCTTGTTATACACTGAGCCCAATACATTATCTTCATAAATTTCTTATCACAAAATTCATTGGTGAACATATCAATTCAATGGTTTCTTAATAATCAAGATATTAGACACGACATGTCTTAGACATAAGATTTATTGTTATACAACATTTGGCATGTGCATTATTTAGGAAATAAAATCATTGATTCATAAGCTTTCATATACATCTTGTTACAAGTTATCTTAGTCCGACATATTTCAAACATAAGACCTTACCTTTATCATGTTCTTGACATATCTTAGAACAAGGTTTATCAAGAATATAGTATTTTAGCAACAACATATCATGGACGTAACCTATCGTAGTCAAATCCCATCATGAGCTTACTTTACTTAGTGTACAAGTTTTTTACAGGTATGTTATAGACCCAATTTACTTAAGATACAAGTCCCCAACTTAGCATGTTATTATTGAAAGGTTGTGAATCTTTGTATTAAGATGAGAACATTGTTGAAAGAAAGAAGAATTTGAGAGAGTTTTTTTTATTAATCGATATATAATACAAGAGGATAGTTTCCTTAAATAGACTAAGCAACTAACCTAACTAACATGAAATATCAAACGGGTAACCTTTAACTAACAACCCTAACTGCTTATACTAACAGTCTTTAACACACCCCCTCAAGTTGGAGGGTGAAAAATATCCTTCACACCCAACTTGCTCAGAATATAGACATGTTATGCAACCCCAAGACCTTTGGTGAGTATATCGGCTTGTTGATCCTTGGTTGGAACATGTTTAGTCTTAACAACACCTTTTTGAATTTTTTCACGAATAAAATGGCAATCGATCTCTATGTGTTTGGTGCGTTCGTGGTAAACTGGATTGGCTGCTATTTGTAGAGCAGCTTGACTATCACTGTGAAGCTCAGCAGGACCATTAAGCTTCATTCCAAGCTCTCCTAATAAACCTTGTATCCAAACTACCTCTGCAACAGTGGCTACCATTCCTCTATATTCAGCTTCAGCTGATGACCTTGAAATTGTGTTTTGCTTTTTTGATTTCCAACAAACCAATGATTTCCCAAGCTTGATTATATACCCTGTAACAGATCGTCTTGTCATTGGGCATGCTGCCCAATCTGAGTCACAGTAGCTTACTAATTTCAGTTCATTTTCTGCAGCAAAGAAGATTCCTTGACAAGGATTCTTTCTTATGTATCGAACAATCCTCAGAGCTGCTTCATAGTGGCTTTTCTTAGGTGCCTGCATGAATTGACTCAGATGTTGCACACTAAATGCAATGTCTGGTCGTGTATTGGTGAGATACAACAATCTCCCAATAAGCCTTTGATACACTGTAATGTCTTCAAGAAGTTCATCACTTCCAGCTGAATCCTTACTGGGATTGTCTTTGTCAAAATCAACTATTGTTAGCTTCTGACTAGCTTCCAAAGGTGTTGAAGCATTTCGAGCACCCCCTAAACATGTGTCCTCAATAAGTTCAAGTGCATATTTCCGTTGACTAAGAACTATGCCTTCTTTAGATCTTAATACCTCAATTCCAAGGAAGTATTTAAGACTCCCTAAGTCCTTCATTCTGAAATTTCCATGAAGAGCAACTTTAAGTCTGTTAATCATCTCTTCACAATTGCCTGTAATAAGCAGATCGTCTACATAGACAAGAACAACAACAATCTTGTCTCCTTCCTTCTTTGTGAACATAGAATAATCATAAAGACTTTGGTTGTATCCATTACTTGTGAGAGCTTCTGACAATTTAAGGTTCCATTGCCTTGAAGCCTGTTTTAATCCATATAGGGATTTACGCAAACGACATACCATATTCCCCCCTCGATTGCTAAAGCCCTCAGGGAGACTCATATAGACTTCTTCATAGAGGTCGCCTTGTAAGAAGGCATTAAACACATCCATCTGGAACAAAGGCCAGCCATACATTGCAGCCAATGCAATAACAGCACGAACAGTGACTTGTTTTGCAACTGGAGAAAAGGTTTCTTGGTAGTCAAGACCCTCGCGTTGGTTGTATCCTTTTGCAACGAGCCTCGCTTTGAACCTCTCAATGGTTCCATCAGCTTTATACTTAATCTTATATACCCATTTACATCCAATGGGCTTGTGTCCGGATGGCAATGAAGTGAGCTCCCACGTGCCATTTTCCTCAAGAGCCTCAACTTACTGTTTCATTGCCTCGATCCATCTATCATCCTTGCTAGCTTCACTATAAGATGTAGGTTCTATAACAGATGACAAAGAAGCCGCAAGAGAACGTGTATGAATAGGCAAGTGATGATAGGAAATACAATTGGAAATCGCACAAGGATTCTCAACTTCAGGTGAATTAGAGCACACAAAATCGTTTATCCATGTAGGAGGCCTGGTAGCACGCGATGACCTTCTCAAGGCTGGTTGTTCATGCACGATACGTGTAGCACGGGAAATATCATGCAAGGGTGGTTCACCAACATGTGTAGCATCATCTTCTTGAAGATACAAGAAATCACTGTTAGAAGAATCTGTAGGGAAAAAAGAAGAGGATTTAAACGAGAATTTGAATGGGAAAAATACTCTCATGAAATACAACATCCCTATTAACAAAGAAACTTTTAGTTTCTAGGTTAAAAAAATGTAGCCTTTTTGCTCAAGAGAATATCCAAAGAAAACCGATGGAATGGCCCTTGGAGCAAATTTGTCTGTGCAATGTGGGACAGTGGCATATGCCAAACAACCAAATACTCGAAAGTGACCAAATGAAGGCTGCTTTTGAAAAAGCAATTCATAGGGAGATTTCCACTCTAAGACAACAGTGGGCAATCGATTGATGATATAACACGCAGCATGGATGCACTCTCCCCAGAACTTTGTAGGAACATTAGACTGAAACTTTAAAGCACGAGCAACATTTAACAAATGTCTATGCTTCCTTTCAGCAACACCATTCTGCTGTGGAGTATAGACACAGGAATGCTGATGAACAATACCATTAGAAGAGAAAAAATCAGTTCCTTCATTAGCAAAAAACTCAGTTCCATTATCACTACGTATAGTCTTAATTTTAGATGCAAATTGAGTATAAACATATGCATGGAACTGTTTGAGAGCAACCAAGGCATCACTTTTAAGTTTGAGCAAAAAAATCCAAGTCATCCTTGTAAAATCATCAACAACAGTTAAGAAGAATCGTTCTCCACTATGTGTACTTACACAATATGGCCCCCATAAATCTATATGAATCAAACTAAAAGGACTATCAGCACGAGTATGACTAGTAGGAAAAGGAAGACGAGCCTGTTTAGCCAAAGGACAAATGTCACACTTTTGTATTTCATCTTGATGATCATTAAAATTTACAATGGAAAGCTTAGACAAAGTAGAATAAGAAGTGTGTCCAAGGCGTGCATGCCAAATGCTAACAGAGTTTTTAGAAGAAATAGAAGACAAACAAGTAACAGGATGAGGGTGAACAATGCGCAAAATATCATCAAGAAGCTTAGGATCTGAGTAACTAGAAGGCTGCAAGACATAAAGCCCCCTTCTCATTCTACCAATCCCCTTCATCTTTCCACTGTAAGTGTTCTGCAAGATGCAGAAATCAGGAAAGAAAACAACTATGCAATGTAAATCAGTAGTTAGCTTAGAAATGGACATTAAATTGTATGTAAAATTAGGCACGAGCAAAACATTACTAAGAACATCAGAAGAAGACAACTCATATTTACCAATATGAGAAACAGAAGTTGTGTTACCATTTGGTAACTGTACAATGGAAGAAGAATTACAAGGCACAACTGATGACAAGAAATTAGGATTAAAGGTCATATGATTCGTTGCACCGGTGTCAAGGATCCATTCAGTAGCACATGTATCATGATTCATACCTGCCATATGGGCTTGAATATCTGAACCCACCATATTAGCCTGCCAAGAAGGTTCTTTACCAAGCAACTTCAAGATCTGTTGATATTGATCATGAGTAAAGGTTGGTGCAGGAACAACATTTGCTGAAACATGTTGTTGTGTATCTGAAGAATCAGTAACACTATTGGAAACAGGACCCATAGAGTTAGAACTTGAACTCGAAAAAAGAATTATTAGCATTCGAATTCACAGAATTAGCAACAGATCTATTATAAGACCCTTTCTTGTGAAATTTAGACTCATTAGGATAACCAATGAGCTTGTAACAAGAATCTTTCTTGTGACCTTTTATGTGACAATAGTCACATACACCATTGAACTTCTTCCGCTGCTGAACACTTGAATACAAAGCTGTTGGCTCAGCCATTACACCAGAAGAATTATAATTCAAACGCTGCCCTTCTTCTTGAACAAGCATTGAATATGCCTCATTTGCAGAAGGCAAAGGCTTCATTAACAAAATCTGACTCCTAACCATAGAATATGTATCATTCAACCCCATAAGAAGCTGAAACAACCTCTGTTGCTTCACATGTGCAGTGTTCTGCTGAGATGCCTCACAATTACAAGTTGTAAAAGGAACAAGAACATCATATTCATCCCATAGTAAGCGTAAACGAGTATAATAGACAGAAATAGAAGAAAGACCCTGAGTATGAGTAGCTATCTCTCGATGCAAGAAATAGATCCTTGAGCCATCAATCTTGTCAAATCTTTCCTTCAAGTCTTTCCAAACCAAAGAAGCTGAAGAAGCAAACACAATCCCTGCAGAAAGTTCCTGACTAACAGTATTTAAGATCCAAGAAAGAACTAAAGCATTACATCGATCCCACTGTGATCGCAAATTCACAGAAACACTCTCCCTGGTGCAAGTACCATCTATAAAACCAATCTTGTTCTTTGCAAGCATAGCAATACGCATCGACCTACTCCACAAACTATAATTCTCAATAACAGTTAACTGATGAGAAACTAACAAAGTTCCAGGTGTGTCTGATGGATGCAAATACAGAACATGATTGGAGTCGATCTCCATTGACACAAGCAAAAATAGAAAAGATGAAGAAGAAAAGAAAGAACCTGCAATTCAATACCAAAGACCCAACAAAGAAACTTCATTGGAACGAACCCGAGTGACCTCTGATACCATGTTGAAAGGTTGTGAATCTTTGTATTAAGATGAGAACATTGTTGAAAGAAAGAATAATTTGAGAGAGTTTTTATTATTAATCGATATATAATACAAGAGGATAGTTTCCTTAAATAGACTAAGCAACTAACCTAACTAACATGAAATATCAAACGGGTAACCTTTAACTAACAACCCTAACTGCTTATACTAACAGTCTTTAACAGTTATATAATATATATTAGAACTTAGCTCCTTATAAATATGATTACTAAATACCTGATTTAATCATCGTAGTATCTTGATAAGGTGTATACCTATTGTATAATTTATTAAGCATTCTATCTCATAACTTGAATACTTGTCACATAGTTATTAAATCAGTATCACATAATTATGAATATTTTTCACATGAGCCAATGAATATAGTTCATTGCTTAACTAGCTATTTTATTATTTGCCTTTATCAAGCTTTTCCATATTTTATTTGTTTATCCTTTCTTAATAATCACCTAAACAAATTAAAACTCCATGGTCAGACGATACTTAATTCATAAGATATGTAACGCATAACAACTTGAAAGTTCTTTAAATTAGTACTCAAGTTTGCAATATTTAGACCTCATCATAACTTCTAACAATTACCAATATATATATATATATATATATTATGCTTAATCAAATGATGCTTATTATACATACAACCGGTTATTTAGTTGATTAGCTCCAAATATCCAATAGTATTCAAGCTCATCCAAATAATTTCTTGTTCGAGTATGTACCCTTAGACTAGCATACTCTCCAGCTTAGTTTATTTCACTTATTAGCACATAGACCCACTCAAACAACAACAAAGTTTACATAATTTACTCCTTAACAATCTTTAACAATTCCCATGTATACTCAATAAATTAGATTACCATATCCCAAGCTTAAAGGTGACCATAAGATTTTATAGACGTAACACAAGGCATAACAAGTAAGCACATAGATACATTTATGCCTTTTATATCCTTTAGTAATCAAACCAATCACATACACATACCTCTCATGATCAAAGATTGCATATCACATCCATGACTTAACTACTATAATTACATGAACATTTTTAGGTCCAAGAACCGAAAGGAAATTTGATTCCTTTATTTTCCAAATAAATGATATTTTATCTTAGTAATTAAGCAATAATTTAGCTATAATCAAAACAAATAAGGACTTAATTTAGCACGTGGTATACCATAGACACAGATCATTCTTCACACAACATTCTAGCATGACATAATATAAACATAGATTGTTGTCAAACAAGATAATAATTGTATTCATTAGTTTACTCTTAATATAGCCTTAAATTAAACTCTATTCAGTCCCATGCTCAAGTATACATATAAGAATACTCCAAAGAATTCTTTAATTACACTTAACATACGCAACATCAAGCTTAACACATAAGATCATGGATTTCTTAGTTTACAAGACATTACTTATTATTTCGCAATCATGTAACATTTGTTTCATAAATGTTTAAGGTAGCTTAATAATTAAGATTCAAATTTCATTCTTTTTCTTTTAATATAGCCTTGAGAATCAAACCTCAGCCTAGGTACACGAATCTCCAACCAACTGTCACTACAAGAAAATGCATTTTTAGTGACATTGAAAATAGTCACAAAAAGTGTTAAATTTAGTCACTGAAATTTACAGTGACTATTTTTCTAAGTCGTCACCAGTCGTCACTAATAACTCCGTCACTATTATATTAGTGACAACTTTCATGTATTTCGTCACAATAGTTATATTTTTTTATGACCACACTATTTGACACAAATAATTATTAATAGTGATTAAAATTTAAACACTAATGTTATTCTTACTAGTGACAAAGATTCTATCACAAATACATATTTAAATAGTGCCTAAAATATGTCGTCACCGTCAATAATAAAAAATTAATTATATTTTTAGTTGTAATCATTTTATTTAAGGTTTAAACTAATGTAACATATTCAAATATCAATTTTTAGTAAATAAATGCAATGCTTGGCTTCAAGAAGGATCGAACCTGAAACCTTTAGAGCGAGAGTGCAATACTTATCCACTAGGCAAGACAAGAAATTTAATACTATTTTGAAAGAAAAATAATATTTAGGTTTAATTGTAATTGAAATTAGTTTTATTTATTTTAAAAATATTTATTAATTATAACACTAATTATTATAATAATAATTTAACTAATTTTCTATGGTTTCTTATACGAAGGACATATGTTGAAGAAACTATTTAGCTTTTTTTTTGAAGAAAAAACTAATCAAAATGGAATATATCTTTAAAATTTTTAAAAAAGTTCTATCATATATTATGCTAAAATCACATAGTAGTCTTTGTACTCTAATTTGGTCACTTTAAATTTCTATAATTTTTAAATTTTGAATTTTCGATCCTGACATGAATGGTAGTATTTAAATATGTTAAGTAAAAAAATTTTTTAGCTAATTTGTTATACATAAGTTGCTTATTTAATTTTCGTTCTTTAATTTGATCATTTTTAGTCCTTGTAATTTAATCATATTGTCGTTGTCCCGTTAGGATTAGGATTAAAATTTTAAAATTTGAAAAATATAGGGACTAAAATTGATCAAAATAGATTGACTAAAACAACAATTTACACATAGTATAGACTATAGAAATATTTTACCTTTTGACAAACTAGTTTATGATAACTTTAATTTTTTTATAATTATAAAAATAAATTTATCATTGTGACAATGTCTAATTTGTCATTACTTTTATTTTTTTTATTAGTGACAAAATTTATCACAACAAAAAGAGAAACTTTAAGTGACAAATTATTTCATTGTAATAATAAATATCAAATAATAGTGACCACTTCACATATCGTCACTATCATGTGTCAAAGTTTTAGTGACAATGAACTTTGTGTCACAATTGTATACTTATAGTGAGAATTCATTTGTGAAAAATGTAATCGTCACAATTACTACTATTACAGTGACCAAATAAAAATATGTCACAATTACTTATAATAGTGTCGCACAAAAAAAAATTGGCACAAAAAGTTAATATTTGTGACAAAATTATTCCTAGTCACTAAAAACCCATATTGTTGTAGTGTGTTGCCCATAAAATGATACTTGCAGTACCGATCAATCCCTCTTACTGTCGCCAAATGACCACACAAACTTTCTACCTATTGTCGCCAAATAGGGACCACTGTCCCGGACTATGGTCCACCCTGACACTGAGCTCTATGGACTCTATGGCATGCTGACTATACCTAAGACTGTCTCGAGACTAAGACTTTTACCATTATTATCGTTTAGATAAAATAATGAGCATAACTCCAATCAATAATACCATATTCATATCACATTACCCCTTCTCTCATTAAGGGTACATAAATATATTCACCACTTGTGAACTTCATACTTCTTCTTTCTTCGAATGGCCTTAGCCGAAATCCACTTTATGGATACATGTTAATTAATCATTCCTTACCTCTAAGATAATATTTATCACATAGGATTGGATATGATCAAGATTTCATTATCATTCAACACACTTGTACAAATATTTTTCATTTGAATTCATTATGCATCGTATATCACCTTGAGCAATTCAATCATTTAATGTTCTTTGCCTTATCCAGGCCTATAACTCATTGGACCAAGCACAAACATTCTTGAAGACAATTAGACAAAATCTACAATTTATCACATTACAATAAGCTTAAGAATCAAGCATAACTTCTTAAATAAGTCATTAATTTCACATCATTGTTACCGATGTTTTAAACCAATGCCACTAACAAACATCACTTTCCACATCAACTTACATTCATACTCATAAACTTAAACCACATATTAAGCATTCACTAAACAATGTATATATCGTAGGGTACTTTTATTTAAGTACTCACCTTAATTCTCAGCTCGAAAATCCAGTCTGTTGGGTTTTGTGGTGCTCGATTCCTTCAACTATTCTTGCTCGCCAAGTGGTGGAGAAGTGGAATTTTGGATGAAAGAGGTGTGGAAGCTAAAAAGAATAAAGACAAGATGATTTATAGTGGTTAAACATTCTAACCAAGGTCTACATCCACTACCTTAGCTTCCCACTAAGGATTTCAAATCAATCCACTATTGATTCGTCCCCTTTTCTAGGCTTAGGAGGAAACCCTTACAAACTGATCAAGCTTTCTACCTAAAGCCTTGATCAAACCCTCTGTACAAAGAGATAAAAATAAGCAAACTCAAATTCCTCTAATAGGTATTTGTTTGCACAATTAAGCTCTCACCCAATCCTAAAACACTTGAGCAAATCTAACAATTTTGGCTCACTTGTGTTTGTCTATACACGGAATTGAAATTAGGCACTAAGATACATTTTGATCATATGTTGTATTAATATTGAAGCATTAACCATTACTAGATGCTTGGAGGTCCCTTTTATACTTCTCTTTGAGTTTGTAGTCGTTACTAGCCGTTAGGGTTGAATTGGAGCAGTTGGAGACTTTATTTCCCATATTAAATGTAGTTCTGGATCCTTTCGTATTGATACACGAGGACCTGTACCGGTACGCTCTTCTTCAGAAACTAGTCGTTGGGCTCTTGCCAGCCTAAGCATATTGATATGCTTGAGGGCGTATCGGTACGGTATGTCATTTAAAAGATCGTTGGGAATTGTTGTTGGGGTTGTTAAAACAGGGATCGATACGCTTAGGGGCGTATCGAAACGATCCCTTTCCATATTGATACGGTCTCACTCATATCGGTATGGGTTTTGGCAGAATCAAAACTTGGGCAAAAGTGTATCGTTACGAGGTATACCGTATCGGTACGGGCTTGCTGAAAAGTCAAGTTTGGCAATTTTAAAGCATTAAAAACTTTGCCAAAAACCTTTTAAAATGCCTCAAACTTATTTTCAAGTTGTTTGGACTTAAAGACGTGTTTTAAATTCTTTTCAAATTTGTCCAAAACATTTTTCAGTTATTATATCAAAACATTAGTTCTACAATCTCACTCTTTTTGATATAATAAAATCAACTTGAAAAATTGTTTGTGATTTCTCCAACGTTGTGAAATAAATTTGGAATAAGAGAATTAAGATTTGAAATCAATTAAAGCTCCCCTTATTCATTTGAAAATTCAATTTTTCAAACTATTTCTCCCCCTTATTGTTATATCAAAAAGAATTTAAACACTTTTAAGCTCAAAATAACAATAGAGGTTTAAACAAAATGACAAAATTAAGAATTTTGGTTTTAAAAATGGCTCCCCCTTACTCAAAGCAATATCATAGAATGTTAGTCCAACATATGTCATAATCTAATTGAAATAAAAAAAATAAGTCAAATTAAACAAATAAAACAACTAGATTTTTACCACATTTGAACACAAGGGAGGATGTGAAGCCTTCCTTCTTCAAGTGTTCTTCCTTGTGTGCATGGAGCTCCCCCTCAATTTTGGACTTGTTGATCAATCTCCATCACACCTAGCAAAAGATAATCAAGTAATTTTTGGTATCCAAATTGCTTTGGATCCATAGACGTTAGTAGCACAAAACTTAGTCCCCTTAGGAATCTATTTTTCAATTTCATCCTTTTTAGTTGAAGTACTTAGTCCTTTTGGGACCCATATACTTCTTAAATCTTTACCATTTACAAATCTAGGGGCACTAGATTGTCTTACATAAAAAATTGATTTTCCAACATTATTTTCTGTTTCAAGCTCTTTGGAAATCAAATCCTTTTCTTCTTGAACTTTATGAAGCAAATTTTGTAAATCAAAACATTTTTGTTCAAACTCTTTGAGTTTTGCTTCAAGTTCAAGTTTGGTTTTAGAAATCAAATCATTTTGATTCTTCAACTTTGAAATCACTTTATTGTTTTTCATATTGTGATTTTTAAACTCTAAAACCAAATCGTCATAGGCATCTTGTAATTCATCAATGAATATGAACATGAAGTAGATAAATTAGAAGTTACCCTTGAATCTTCTTCGATGGCCATAAGGCAAAGGTTGGCTTGTTCATCGTCGGTAGAATCTTCATCACTCCAAGTAGCCACATATGCCTTCTTCTTATGGCTTGAAGTGCTTATCCTCTTCTTTTTCATGGATTCTCATTCAAGTTCTTTCAAGGCTTTCTTCATGTAAGGGGCACACTTCTTGAAGAGATGAACTATATCTTCTCCATCATCCTCCTCTTCACTTGAATCTACATGGTGGCATGTGGAGGATTTGAGAGCAATGAAATTTGTGTTGATGCCAAGCCCTTTGAGCTTCTTCTCCCCCATAGCTCTAATATCTTCCCTCTTCTTCTCCTCTTCTTTGTTTTTCTTCATAATTTGGTGAGTGAGAAGTGACCCCATGAGCTCATCAAGCTTCAAAATTTTGAGATTCTTGACTTTGATGATGACGGTACTTTTTGAGTTCCATCACTCGGGAAGGGAGTAGAAGAGCTTTCGGACAAGTTTCTCTTCCGGGATGGCTTCTCCATAACCTTCAAGTCCATTTGTGATGGTGGAGAACCTATCGAACATCTTCTCAATGTCCTCTTTCGGATCCATCTTGAAGTTTTCATACGCTAGGTTGAGGAGCCCGATCTTGGTCTCCTTTACTTTGTTTGTCCCTCATATGTAACTTCGAGCTTGTCCCAAACTTCCTTGGCACTCTTGCAAGAAGACATCTTCTCATAGATGTTGGGGCCAAATGCACAAAAAAGGATGTGCAAGACTTTACAATTAAGCTCCATCTTCTTGCGGTCTTCGACACGAACGAACCATCTTCTACTATGTCCCAATGTTTGTAGTCCTTTGACTTTATGAAGAACTTCATCCTTGTCTTCCAATGGGCATAGTGTGTTCCGTCGAAGAAGGGCGGTTTGTCGATGGATTGCGCCATTGAGCCAGTTTTTTGAAATGTTGATTGAGCTTGTCGAATATTCTCAATAGGATCTTAATCCTCTTCAATTGAGTCAAGCTCTGATACCAATTGTTGGGTTTTGTGGTGCTCGATTCCTTCAACCGTTCTTGCTCGCTAAATGGTAGAGAAGTGGAATTTTGGGTGAAAGAGATGTGGAAGCTAAAAAGAATAAAGACAAGATGATTTATAGTGGTTCAACCTTCTAACCAAGGTCTACATCCACTACCTTAGCTTCTCACTAAGGATTTCAAATCAATCCACTATTGATTCGTCCCCTTTTCTATGCTTAGGAGGAAACACTTACAAACTGGTCAAGCTTTCTACCCAAAGCCTTGATCAAACCCTCATTACAAAGAGATAAAAATAAGCATACTCAAATCCCTCTAATAGGTATTTGTTTGCACAATTAAGCTCTCACCCAATCCTAAAACACTTGAGCAAATCTAACAATTTTGGCTCACTAGTGTTTGTCTATACAAGGAATTGACCATTAGGCACTAAGACACATTTTGATCATATGTTGTATTACAATTGAAACATTAACCATTACTAGATGCTTGGAGGTCCCTTTTTATACTCCTCTTTGAGTTTGTAGCCATTACTAGCCGTTGAGGTTGAATTCGAGCCGTTGGAGACTTTATTTCCCATATTAAATGCAGTTCTGGAGCCTTCCGTATTGATACACGAGGACCCGTATCGCTACGCTCTTCTTTAAAAACTAGTCGTTGGGCTCTTGCCAGCCTAAGCGTATCGATACACTTGAGGGTGTATCGGTACGATATGTCATTTAAAAGATCGTTGGGAAATAGTCGTTGGGGTTGTTAAAACATGGATCAATACGCTTAGGGGGCGTATCGAAACGATCCCTTTCCGTATCGATACGGTCTCACCTGTATCGGTACCAGTTTTGGCAGAACCAAAACTTGGGCAAAAGTGTATCGATAAGGGGTATACCGTATCGGTACGGGCTTGCTGAAAAGTCAAGTTTGGCTATTTTTAAAGCATTAAAACTTTACCAAAAATCTTTTAAAATGTCTCAAACTTATTTTCAGGTTGTTTGGACTTAAAGAGATGTTTTAAATTATTTTTAAATTTGTCCGAAATATTTTTCAATTATTATATCAAAACATTAGTTCTACACAGTCTAACATGATTTAATAAACGGACAATGCATTAACTAAACAAATTGAGAGATCATGATAGTTTAAGTCTATCTTGTGACATTAAACTACACTCAACTCTTATCCCAAAGTTATGGGATACCTAAACCACATTCTAATTTGCTACTTAACTATGTCCTTCTCTAGCTTCATCTTAGCATTATTTTTCTTATCTTGGTATGCACCTCCTCTAACAAAAATATCAAATCATTAATACTAATTCAATTCTTTTACCAAGGTCATATTTCGTACCTATTCACATACACAATCAAGTTCATTTAAGTTCTCAACTAAGTGAAGCAATCCACCGAACAATTATAGGACACCAAACATTTTAAAATAATCCTTAAAAAACTCGTACAGAGATCCATGTTTTCACATACAACCATTATGCCTTTGTTCATGATCACAACAACCACATCACATACATATATTTGTAAAACAGAGTAATTCATATATGTCCACATTTAATTGGTTAAAACATTCCACTTTCGATCCTATAGACTCAAAAATCTGGGCAGTTTCACACTTTTATACTTATTCTACCAAAACAGTTCATTTACAGTATTGTACCAATTTAAACATATCAAACAGTCCTGTTTACAATTACTTGTGTGCAATTAGCCCACTTTTAATCGTTAAAACACAAGTATAAACTTTAAAGCAGCCTCTTTAAGTTCTTAGAAGTATAATTTCTGCCCTGTTTCCTATGATGCGACCACATACTTCAAAACAATCCCTCTTTTAAAAATTTTCATACAAAACAATTTGGACAACATCTAAAACATATTTCCCTTAATAGAGTACCAAACTAGTCCATTTCATTAGTCATTTAAGATCATATTTATCCATTTTCCATATACCCAAGTAAATTTACTTATTTTCAATGAAACAACCCCTACATACATAATCAAGTATACATTCAAATACATTGCACAAAAATCACTTAAATTTCCATAGTTAATCGCACATACAATTTGAATGAACAATTATATAAACCCATACCAACATTTTCCAACTATATGTATGCTACGCATGAATCTCCTATCATCCATAAGAATTCAATTAATAGATTTAACATGCATAGGAATCCATTTCATCCTTTTGAATCTAAACCTTCCAAGAAAACTAAGATAAATAACTTGAGTTTCTATCTAGATTCATGAATAAGGAATCTCCTTACCCTCTACCTCCAAAGCTCGACTCGAGAAGCTTTAAATTTCTTTTCCAAGAGTAACTATTCCACATAAAGCTTAGATTTCCTCTCTCTCTCTCTCTCTCTCTCTCTCTCTCTCTCTCTCTCTCTCTCTCTCTCTCTCTCTCTCTCTCTCTCTCTCTCTCTCTCTCTCTCTTTCAAGGTGATAACTTCGTCTTGATGAAGATGAAACAAGTTTTCTTTGTTCTCTTCCAAAACCGAGCCTTTCCTATCACCATATACATGGTTTTCTTACCATGTGACATGTGTTCATAACCCCAATTTCATAAATTTTACATGCAAAACCTAAAGCTTCCATATTATTCAATTTAACCCTTTTCTATTATGGCTATCCGACTTTTCTTCCTTTCTAATTTTATCCTTAATTAATTAATTATCCATTCCAAAAGTGTCTTCATTGGCTCAAGTTAAATTATATTCAATTTCGTAACAACTTCTAAGGTACATTTTAGGATGTTACACCTTGATAGAGAGAGTTGTCTTTCCCTTGGGCTATTCTGAACCAACATGTTCTTTAAAATCATTGTAACTGTTGGAAGTGTCACAAACTTCTTCAGAATGTCCTTCCACCGTTTTGGAAGAGTTACATTCCCTTTTCCAGGACCCAACACTCCTTCTCATGTGCATCTGATCGTTTTGACCCTGTTTAGGTGTCAATGGGGCTAGCGTGATCTTCTTCCCCTCATGTTTAAAAGTATACTTGTTGGTGTAGCAATCATGAATCGTTTTCTTGTCAAACGGCCACGGTCTTCCTATGAGAATGTAGATGGCATGCATAGGCACTACACTGCACATAACCTCATTTTTATAATTGCCAATCGAGAAAGGAATCAGAACTTGTTTGGTGACTTTTAACTAGCCTCCATCATTCAACCATTGTAGCCTGTATGGTGTAGGATGCTTTAAAGTCTTTAATCCCAATTTGTCTACCATGATATTGCTAGCAACGTTGGTGCAACTCCAACAATCTATAATCATGGAACACACCTTGTTGTTCACTTGGCACTGTGTGTGGAATATATTTTCTCGTTGCTGCTCTTCCCCGACCATTTGGGCATTAAAGAGTCGTTTAAGCACCAATAGCTCTCTATCAACTTTTGGCTCAATCTCCTCATCTTCGGGCTCAGATTCTTCTTTGGCTTCATCTTCATAGTCGGAAATGATACCTCCATTGTCCATAAGCAATATGGTGTTGCGGTTTGGGCAGTGATTAGGCACGTGACCATTTCCTAAGCACTTAAAGCACTTAATCTCCCTTGAGTGTTCCTTGTCTTCTATTTTCTTGCCTCGTCCGGTTTCCATCACTATTGGATTTGGTTTTGACGACTCGGTCGGTTCCTTGATTTGTAAGGGTGTGTTCCTTCGAGCATTACTCCATTTAGGGCTGGTTGCATTAGTTGCCCTTGGAATGGTCCTTCTCTTTTGCTGCTTTTCTACCTTCATAGCCATGTGTACCATTTCATCAATCTCAATATAATTTTTTTAATTCTACAACATCGTCTATCTCTCGATTGAGGCCGGTAAGAAATCTGGCCACTATTGCCTCACGATTGAGGTCGGTAAGAAATCTGGCCATTGTTGCCTCACGGTCTTCGTCCACGTTGGCACGGATCATGGAAATTTCCATCTCCTTGTAGTAGTCCTCTACACTCCGGTTGGCTTTACTTAAAGTTTGCAATTTGCAGAACAAGTCTCGTTTATAGTGCGTAGGAATGAACCTTCTCCTAATAATGCTTTTCATATCATTCCAAGTTGTAATTGGCCTTTCTCCGCTACGCCTCCTATACAAGGTTAATTTGTCCTACCAAATAAGAGCATAATCTATAAATTCTATGGCAGCGAATCATACCTTTTTTGTTCTAAGTAATTATGGCACTCGAAAACATGATCCATCTTGCTTTCCCAATCTAAATATGCTTCTGGATCTATTTTTCCTTGAAAAGGTGGAATAGTGACTCCGATGTTGTTGAGGTTGTCGTCATATTGGCATTCCTCACCTTGATATCTCAAGGTTTTCTTGTGAGATAAATGCTCGATGTCTTCATCATTATCGTCCACGATTTCCTCCTACTTTTGCTGCCTATTTTTCCTTCCAAGACCTTAATTATTTCCTTGGGATCCTTCCAAACGATCCATTCTGTCAAGAATAGGATCAAGTTCTACCCTTAGCAACCTTTGCAACTCCCTGATTAATGTTTGAGTTTGAAGATTTGGGGATGGTTGTCCTTCTCTACGTATGTCTTCAAAATTCTGCGCCATGGTTAGAATAAAGATAAAAGTAAAGTAAAATAGGACCTCACCAAACTCAAACACATAGAAATCTCATGGTCACTCCAAGGAATTAAAATGTCATTCCATTCAGTCACTCGGGTATATGTTTTTAGCTTTTGTAATTCCCCTTCTGATCTCACATGCTCTTTATGCCTTTTACCACTCAAATCTCTCGACACAAGTTCTTAATATAACTAATCCAACCTGTAAAAAATTCAAAATTTGATGGCGTTTGGGCTGAAATTTAGGTTAGGCTAAAGAAATGATAAGGGGTTAAAGGAATTGAAATGAAAAGAAAATATGAAGATGGTAAATTTAGAAGAAAGTAGGAATGGACTGAAATAAGAGAAAATAAAACAAATATACCAAAAAACTTACTCACAACCTGATCGTGAACAATCAAACTAGAGGAACTTCTTTGAGTTGGTTGTTTGCTGATTTGTTTGTTACACCACCTTTGTGTTTCGTTTCTGATTTTTTTTCTTTTTTTTTTGTTTCTCTTTTTTTTATACTATTTGAATTCTTTGAGAAATGAAGAAAGAATTCTAAATTCTGCTTTTCTTTTTTTTGATCAGAAAAATAAATGAAAATCACAAAACGGTAGGCTTACTTGATTATTCCTTTGCTCTGATTACCATATGATACGCTCCAACTCTCCAAATAGCTTAGTTGAGAGAAGGTTTGATTGTCCCGACCATGAATGCAAGCAAGCCTTGCATTCCGTATGTCTTGTAGATTGAATGTTTAAGGAAAGATGGTGTATGGTATGGTGCGGAATAGTTTAGGGGTGTGTATGAAAGGAAATGAAAGAAAGGAATAGAATGGTAAGGGTTTAGTGAAGGCTCGATTATGGTGATGGAAATGGTGAAAGGAAAATATGGAATAAAATGGAAGATGGTGATAGTATTCAAAGGATTCAAAAGAAGAACCTATACTATAATAGTATAGACTAAATCTTTAGGAGAATGTCTTTGAGGGTGGTAAATGACTTAGACCCGTTGGTTATAGAGAACCAAGAACCTGAAGTATGGTGGAAAGGAATGACGCAACAAGCAATGAAGCTTGATAAGTCGAATAGTTCTAAAAAGAACAAGTTTGAGAGATAAACTCACAAAAGATAATTTTATATATTTCAAAGATGTGTTTACAAATGAAATGCTAAGCCCTATTTATAGTATTCCTAAGGGATTCCGAAATGGCATGATACAAGGGGAATAGTTGGCCAAACTGGTTTTGGTTCCTTGTGCTGGTTCGGCTTGATGGTGCCTCCCAATTCTCTCTCCAAAAGTTGGCGCCCAAGCATGTTCCCTCCAAGGCTGGTCGATCATGTCTCTTGGGAGGGGACCTGCCCTTTGGGTGTTGAGATAAGTATGGTAGCTTGAGCTAAAAGGAGCAACTCAAGCTAGGCATGAGGTGACTTGAGCTGAACGTTGAGTTGGACGAGCTGCACTTAGTGTTGGAGCTGATTTGAGCTATTAGGAGCTTCCCTTAGCTAGGCGAGCTTGTCTTTAGTTTTCCTTGAACCATCCTGAGCTAGTTGGAGTCATTAGGAGCTGATTGGGGTTGTTTAGAAGTTAGATTCCCTTGGCCGCATTATGTGAGCTGTTTTAAGCTGATTTAGAGCTTAATGAGAAAAAGATGAGCTTCCTTTCCATTCCGTAAGTATGTGGATTACATGACCTATAAAGAAAACACGAAAATAATATATGTAAATGCAACTAAATGTGAATAATTATCTATGATAGAAAATGGACAAAAAACTTTAAGTAACAATGTGGTCTAACTTAATGTTATGCATGTATTCAATTACTTAATGTATATAACATATAATATAAGGTATGATAATACATAATAGAATGTATGATGCATGGAGTCATACTTAACCTTAGCATTGTTAACATTAGGAATTAAACGAAGGTATACATGTATATATATGACTAATTTGTAGTTAATATATGTGAGAAGAAAGTTAGAAAAAACTCTCTTGTCTTTCATTCTTGTGATACAATATGAAAGTATGGTGAAAATGAGCATTGTGAAATAAGATTGCTTCATCCCCCTTCTTTAAGGTGATTTTTCCTCAAATCGAACCCATTCGTTTTTGGACATTTCTTGGTCTTTGGGATAACCAAATCCTTGCTTCCTATATCCATGTGATTGCTTTTCTTTGTGTCTTTAACTTGGGCATAAAAATCAAAGAAATTTGGAGTAATTGGGTTAACATCGTGCGTTCTGATCATGGGCAGTGTCAAAAGACACTCCCTAATCGTTTCCTTCTCCAAATAGGCACACATCCCTTGAGTTCTTCCTTTGAGTCGTTTTGGATCATCATGTCCCTTGATAGAGATAGTTGTCTTTCCCTTGGGTTGTTCTAAACCAATATGTTCTTTGCAATCAATATAACTGTTGGAATTGTCACGAACTTCTTCAGAATGTCCTTCAACTGTTTTGGAAGAGTTACATTCCCTTTTCCAAGACTCAACACTCCTTCTCATGTGCATCTGATCGTTTTGAACCTGTTTAGGTGTCAATGGGTGCTAGTGTGATCTTCTTCCCCTCATGTTTAAAAGTATATTTGTTGGTGTAGCAATCATGAATCGTTTTCTTGTCAAACTACCACGGTCTTCCAAGAAGAATGTGGCTGGCATGCATAGGCACCACATCGCACATAACCTCGTCTTTATAATTTCCAATTGAGAAGGGAATCAGAACTTGTTTGGTGACCTTCAACTAGCCTCCTTTATTCAACCATTGTAGCTTGTATGGCGTAGGATGCTTTAAATTCTTTAATCCCAACTTTTCTACCATGATAGTGCTAGCAACGTCGGTGTAACTCCCACCATCTATAATCATGGAACACACCTTGTTGTTCACATGGTACCGTGTGTGGAATATATTTTCTTGTTGTTGCTCTTCCCTAACCATTTGGGCATTAAGGAGCCATTTGACCACCAATAGCTCTCTATCAACTGCTGGCTCAATCTCCTCATCTTCGAGCTCGTATTCTTCTTTAGCTTCATCTTCATGGTCAGAAATGATATATCCATTGTCTATAAGCAGCATGGTGTTTCGGTTTGGACATTGATTAGACATATGATCATGTCTTAAGCACTTAATCTTCCTTTAGTGTTCCTTGCCTTATATTTTCTTGCCTCGTCCAATTTCCATCATTGTTGGATTTTTTTTGACGACTCGACCGGTTCCTTGATTTGTAAGGGCGTGTTCCTTCGAGCATTACTCCATTTAGGGTCGGTTGCGTTAGTTGCCCTTGGAATGGTCCTCCTCTTTTGCTGCCTTTCTACCTTCTTAACCATGTGTACCATTTCATCAATTTCCACATAGTGTTGTAATTCTACAAAATTGGTTATCTCTCGATTGAGGCCGGTAAGAAATCTGGCCATTGTTGCCTCACGGTCTTCGTCCATATTGGCACGGATCATGGCAACTTCCATCTCCTTGTAATAGTCCTCTACACTCCGGTTGCGTTTACTTAAAGTTTGCAATTTGCGGAACAAGTCTCGGTGAAAGTGCGTAGGAATGAACCTTCTCCTAATAATGCTCTTCATGTCATACCAAGTTGAAATTTGCCTTTCTCCGTTACACCTTCTATACAAGGTTAATTGGTTCCACCAAATAAGAGCCTAATTTATAAATTCCATAGCAGCCAATCATACCTTGTTTTGTTCTGAGTAATTGTGGCACTTGAAAACATGATCCACCTTGCTTTCTCAATCTAAATATACTTTCGGATCCAGTTTTCCTTTAAAAGGTGGAATAGTGACTTTGATGTTGTTGAGGTTGTCGTCATATTGGCCGTGCTCACCTTGATATCTCGGGGTTGTCCTTCGACACAAACGCTTGACGTCCTCATCATTATCGTCCACGATTCCCTCCTACTTTTTTCCCTATTTGCCTTCCATAGCCTTGTGCATTTCCTTGGGATCCTTCCAATCGATTCATTCTGTCATGAATAGGTTCAAGTTCTGCCCTTAGCAACCTTTGCATCTCCCTAATTAATGCTCGTGTTTAAAGATTTCGGGTTGGTTGTCTTTCTCTACATACGTCTTCAAAATTCTACGCAATGGTTGAATAAAGATAAAAGTAAATTAAAATAGGACCTCACCAAACTCACACACACAAAAATCTCATGGTCACTCCAAGGAATTAAGATGTCACTCCACTCAGTCACTCATGTTTCACTCGGGAATATGATTTTGGCTTTTGTAATTTCCCTTCTGACCTCACACGCTCTTTATGCCTTTTACCACTCGAATCTCTCGACATAAGTTCTTAATATAACTAATCAAACCTCTCAAAATTGCAAAAGTTGATGGCGTTTGGGTTGAAATTTAGGTTAGGCTAAAGAAATGAAAAAGGGTTAAAGGAATTGAAGTGAAAAGAAAAGAAGAAGATGGTAAATTTAGAAGAAAGTAGGAATGGAATCAAATAAGAGAAAATAAAAAATGTACCGCAAAACTTACTCACAACCTGATCGTGAACAATCAAACTTGAGGAACTTCTCTGAGTTGGTTGTTTGCTGATTTGTTTGTTTCACCACCCTTGTGTTTCATTTTTGAATTGTTTCTCTTTTTTATACTATTTGAATTCTTTGGTTGTTTGCTTTTCTTTTCTTTTTGTTTTTATCAGAAAAATAAATGAAAATCACAAAACAAAAGGCTTACTTGATTCTTCCTTTGTTCTGATTACCATATGATACGCTCCAACTCTCTAAATGGCTTTGTTGAGAGAAGCTTTGAGTGTCCCGACCATGAATGCAAGCAAGCCTTGTAATCCGTATGTCTTGTAAATGGAATTTTGAAGGAAAGATGGTATAAGGTATGGTGCAAAATAGTTTAGGGGTGTGTATGAAATGAAATGAAAGAAAGGAATAAAAATTTGGTGCCTGAAATTCACAAAAGGCATGATTAAATTTGGTGCAATAATTTAAATCACTAGAAAGCTTGTCAATAAAAATTAGGTTGCATGTTAATTTAGGGACATAAAGGACAGAGAATAAAATAAGATCCTTTGTTAAATGAATTATACCAATTTCTTCCACTTTTGAGAGGGAGCCATCTGTTGTTCGGACATTAGAAGAATTATTGTGTGAACTGAAACTTTGAAACAAGCTAAAATATCACTTGTCATGTGATTCGAGGCCTCAAAGTCTATTATCCAAGTGTTGGAATTTCTATTGTCAGTACTATTGGCAAATGAATGTTGATCATTAGGCGTAGAAATTTGCCCAAATATTTTTTGGAGTGCCTCGATCTACACCTTAGTGAAAGGTTGATTGTCGCCACTGATAGTAGACACATCAGCCATATTCGACTGACTTTCCCTAAGTTGGCGTGGCGTATGTTATTTCCAATCAACTGGTTTACCATGTAATTTACAGCATTGCTCATGTGCATGGCCTGATTTTATATAGTGTTCGCACCATGGCCTTCCTTTCTTCAATTTGGCACCTTGGTATGAAGTGTGGGTGTACAAAGTTGATCCATCAGCCACTGTTGAATCGACTAATTTTGTAACCCCCTTAGCCCGGTCTTGACGCCCGACCCGAACTAAGAAGATTACACGGGGAAAACCAAAGTCAACTCGTGAAAGTCAACCTTGATTGGAAACCCTTTTTTTTCTTTTTAACTTTTCTAGATGCACATTATTAACCTATGTGAATAGCAAAACATTTTTGCAGAAGGGACATGGCGTACAGAGTTCAATTAGGGGTTTGATTGCATATAAACGTCTTTTAGGGACTAATATGTAAATTTCCAAAGTTATAAGGACTAAACAAGTTTTAACATTATCAATCCAAAATTAAACTTATAATATACCAACATGTCAAATTTCATCTTAATCGGGTCATCCAAACTCATTTAATCAAGCATTCAAGACTCAGGGACTAAAACGTAAGAAACAAAAACCTGAAACAATTCAAATTCAACTCCAACGGTCGGGTGTTTCGAAACCCAAGGCCCTGTATCGAAACGGTCATTTCGATACTCGGGTGTGTTTCGAAACCCGTATCGAAACACAGCATTCTAGTAGCAAATCATTCAAGAACGTTCCTACCCGTTTTGAAACCCCATGGCCATTTCAGGCCACTGTTCCAAAACAGGTAAGGGCGATCCAATATGCCTTACCCTGCAACTACACGAATTGCTGGTTTTTCACTTATAAACACCCCCGAAAACACTCCAATTCATGCCACAGCATATATACAACATCTATAAGCATCAAAGATCAACTATACGAAGCATAAGCTGAAACATGGCATCATTCATGCAAGCATTGGAACTATAGGCATGCTCTCTAGTCTCCCAAAGTCATACAAAGCTAAAATCAACATTCAAACAAAAATCAATCCTCAAAGGCCATTTACAAACCAAAGTTAAGCAACCAAACATGCTCAAGGTAATTAACAACATCTTCAAACATCCAAGAGTAGAAATCCCACCCATTGCCTCTTATTACACCAAAGTAAAACCACATACTTTGCTAGACCAAAGTGCTTGGATTCCCCTTGCCTACTCGCTGCCTCAAATGCATAATTCTCTGCATTGATGAAACAAATGAGCGTAAGCACAAAGCTTAGTGAGGTTCGCAAAAACAACATTCATCAATGCATTTCACATAATAGGAAAAACATCATTTATCAACACATGCTTTTACTTAAAACATGCCCTCTCATGGCATCAATACACTTTTTAAACACATGCTCATATGCATCACTTAAAAACAGAAAATAAACCTTTTCTCATGCTTTATCAAGCATCACATGCACTCAAGCATAAATCACAAGAATTTCATGCTTAAACCATTAGTCATCATCATTATATTGGCTTACAAGTGATCAATTCTCAAACCATACCATAACCAACATAAATGACACAATCGGATACGCAGATTACAAGCGTTGTCCCACACGCTTCATACATACTACCAGACTACACAAGGTGGAGACCAATGGCACAATCACAACCCCTCAACACCCGTGATGGAGATTAATGGCACAATCACAACCCCTCAACATCACTCATCGGTAGTTGTATAATTCCACTAACGAGAGTACGAGACACATACCACAAGACTCACACACGAGATTAAATCATTCACCGTTGTGATCTTAGCCTCAATTGTTAGGGTACTTGGATGGAGATTACGGCACAATCAAAACCCCTCGACATCCAAGGCGACTTTATTCATGGTGCACCCAATCCTATAGCCGGCTAACTATATCTGATTACAAGAACCGAAAACCACTTGCATCACTTGCCAATATAATCATTTAACATCAATAATCCTTTGTTTTACAAGCATAAATACAATGCCATTTCCACAAGAATAACATGCTTTACATCATATGCATTTATCACATAAAACCAAGTATCACTTACCTAGTGCATCCTTAACACAATGGCATTAAAATCCAGCATTAATCATGCTTCTAACATGCTTTAAAAATAGTAATCAAAATCATATTTATCTCAACTGCATTTCCATCAAAACATAGCACATTTCCGTGAGAGACTTTCGAATCACTTACTCTTGAGCTTAGCTAAGTGTTTCAAACTTACACTAAGCTCCCAAGGCCACGCTCAAAGCGTTATAAAGCTGGAAAATCCATTTCCACTCTTCGATACGCGAAGCCTTGCTCGTCGATACGAAAATTACTCTTTTGGAGCCTCTAACAACGCCTCGTTTGCTCCTGGATCAAGATCCCTATTTTCACATCATCAAAATGGAGATCTAAATGCATTAAAATGCATTTCAACACCAGCAACAAATCACAAACTCATTGCTCACCCAAACTACACCAATTTACCAAACCGAAACAACCGAAAATTCAATCGATTGCTTCCTAAACAAATCCTAGCCAACATACATCACTTCCAATCAATTATAAACACCAAAACACATCTAATAAACAACCTAACCCATCCTTATACCTCCAGCAAGCATGATTCCACCATTTCACCTAAAAAACTCACTTAAAACTATCAAGAAACTCAAGGATCTCAAGGATTTCGGGATCTATATCAACAAAACTTCTTTTCAACATATTAACCATCTCAAAACTCAATTAAAATCAATCCAAAACAGAGTTTAACAAAACAAATCCGAAAATCAAGATTTCAACCATATTTTTACAAGATTTTGATCTCAAATCAAAACTATAATGAAAACTCAACCAAAAACAGTAGTTAGAAGCCAAAGATCTTTGGAATTTCAATAAATAACTTTGATTAGAGGTTGAGAACGGGATTTACCTCCAATCCTTGCTTTCCTCAATGAATGACAAGTTTTCCTTAGCAAAAATTTGAAGAACTTGAAAGGATTCTTGAAAATTGTGTAGGAAATATTAAGAGAGTGTTTGGGAGAAAAAAATTCTGGAGAGAAATGGATGAAAATTGTGTTTGGCTGAAAATGAGGAGAAGATGGTACTTACGTGATGGAATCTCAAATTAACTACCTAATTAATTAGATAAAATAAAAACATATTAAAGCTATTTAATTAAAACCACTTTAAACTAATGTCATATTAAGGAAAGGCTAAATTGCCATAAAGCCCCCTAAAGATTCTAAGAATTTGGCTTCTCCTTTTAAAATCACATTTTCCACAGTTTTGAAACTTTAAGATTTGGTCACTACTCAAAATGTATCACTTTCGAAACTCTTTTTGTAAAATTGATTTGACCAACCCTTTAAATATATTTTTATAGGTTTTTAGCAATTTTTACCACATTTTTATTCTATCTTGATCCTTGATTTCCTTAAATCACCTTTCGCGATTCGAACTGTTCTCGACTGGTCCGGTTCGATATCTAGAACATCTAGGCCCAAAACAAGGGCGTTACAACTCTCTCCCACTTAGGAAATTTCGTCCTTGAAATTTTACCTGAAGGAAAAAGGTGCGGTAACTGCTTCAGCATGTCCGCTTTGCTTTCCCACGTGGCCTCCTCAACTTCTCGATGTCGCCACAACACCTTCACAAGCTATATCGTCTTGCCACGAAGAACTTTACTACTCACATCCAGAACCCTCACTGGTTCCTCATCATATGATAGGTCCAGATTTAACTCTATCTCCTAAATAGGCATCACATGCGAAGGATCCAATCTATACCTCCGCAACATAGAGACATGGAAAACATCATGTATCTTTTCCAGCTCCGAAGGCAATCTCAACCGATATGCCACAGGACCAATACGCTCCACAACCTCGTAGGGTCCAATGAACCTTGGGCTAAGCTTACCCTTACGCCCAAATCTCATCACCTTCTTTCAAGGCGTTACTTTCAAAAACACATGTTCGCCCACCGCGAACTCAATCTCCCTACGCTTCAGGTCTACGTAAGAATTTTGCCTATCCGATGCTGCCTTCAAACGCTCACAAATGCCTACCGCGAACTCAATCTCCCTACGCTTCAGGTCTACGTAAGAATTTTGCCTATCCGATGATGCCTTCAAACGCTCACAAATGAGCTTCACCTTCTCAGTGGTTCTTTTTAGCATAGCTAGCATCGAAATCAACTTTTGCCCAGCCTCTGCCCAACAGAGAGGGGTTCTACATCTTCTCCCATACAAAGCCTCGTATGGAGCCATTTGAATACTTGCCTGGTAGCTGTTATTATATGCAAACTCAACCAACGACAAGTGCTTCTCCCAAGAACCCTAAAAATCTATCACGCAACATCTCAACATGTTCCCAAGCACTTGGATCACACATTCCAATTGTCCATCCGTCTGAGGATGATATGAAGTACTGAAATTCAACCGTGTACCCAAGGCTTGATGCAAACATTCCCAAAATCGCGTTGTAAACCTCGAATCCCTATCTGACACTATAGACTTTGGCACACCGTGCAACTGCACAATCTCAGCAATGTACAGCTCAGCCAGCTTATCCAAGGTATACGTAGTATGCACAGGCAAAAAATGTGCACACTTCGTAAGGCGGTCAACAATCACCCAAACCGAATTCTTCTTTGACGGTGACAACGACAATCCAGACACAAAATCCATGGTAATTCTTTCCCACTTCCATTATGGGATTCTCAAAGGTTGCAACAACCCAGAAGGGACCTGATGTTCAGCCTTCACACCATGCACTTACTAACGAACTCAGCCACATCCTTTTTCAACCCCACCAAGTAGTACTCGTCTTTCAAATCACGATACATCTTTGTACTACCAGGATGCATAGCAAAACGACTACTATGAGCTTCAGTCAGAATAGTGTGCCTCAACTCAACATCATCTGGCACCACTATTCGACTTCTAAAGCATAAAACATCGTCATCATTAAAACTGAAATCTGAAGGTCTACCCTCCGCAATGTCCTGAACATGCGAAACAAGGGAATCATCAAGCAAATGCTTATCTTTGATCAACTGAATCAGAGATGGTTTCACTTGCAATTCTACAATCAGACCACCATCACACGATATGCTCAAGCAAGCAAACATTGCCCTTAACTCCACAACCACTTTCCCGCTCAAAGCATCATATACAACATTAGCCTTGCCCGGGTGGTACTCGATCGCCAGATCATAATCCTTAAGCAACTCCACCCAACGATATTGCCTAAGATTCAACTTCTTCTAAGACATAATATACTTCAAACTCTTATGATCTGTGAACACAACGCACTTCTCACCGTACAGGTAATGCCTCCAGATCTTCAAAGCAAACACAACAGCCGCAAACTCAAGATCATGAGTAGGATAGTTACGCTCATGCACCTTCAACTGTCTAGATGGATAAGCTACTACCTTACCTTCCTGCATCAACACGAAGCCCAAACCAACAATGGACGCATCACTATAAACCACAAACTCCTTACCGGACTCAGGCTGAATTAGAACAGGAGCTTGCGTCAAAGCTTCCTTCAGCTTCTCAAAAGCTTGCTACCTCGCCTCTGTCCACTCAAAACGAACATTCTTTTGCAAAAATTGGTCAAAGGTGCAGCTATCTTCGAGAAACCTACGGTAATACCCAGCTAGACCAAGGAAACTTCGCACCTCTGTTATCGACTTAGGCACCTTCCAACTCGTCACAGCCTCTACTTTGCGTGGATCAATGCGAATACCCTCAGCTGACAAAACATGTCCAAGGAAGACCACCTCTCTAAGCCCAAACTCACACTTACTTAGCTTGGCATACAACTGATTTTCCAACAACGCTTGCAAAACGATTCTCAAATGTCTATCATGATCCTCCTCAGTACGAGAGTACACAAGGATATCATCGATGAACACCATCACAAACTGATCCAAGAATTCATGGAAAACACGATTCATCATGTCCATGAAAGCAGCAAGCGCGTTGGTCAAACCAAACGGCATCACTAAGAACTCGTAATGCCCGTACCTTGTCCGAAAAGTTGTCTTAGGTACGTCCACATCCTTCACCTTCAGCTAGTAATATCCTGACCTCAAATCTATCTTAGAAAACACCGAGGCTCCCCGGAACTGATCAAAGAGATCATCAATTCTAGGCAAGGGATACTTGTTCTTGATCGTCAACTTTTTCAATTGCCGATAATCTATGTACATCCGCATTGTCCCATCTTTCTTCTTTACAAACAAGACCGGTGCACCCAAAGGTGACACACTCGGCTGGATGAACCCTCGGTCCAACAACTCCTGCAGTTGTGTTTTCAACTCTTTTAGCTCTTTAGGTGCCATGCGATAAGGAGTAATGGACACCAAAGTCGTATTCTCATACAACTCGATACCAAACTCAACTTCCCTGTTTGGTTGCAACCCAGGCAATTCTTCCGGAAAGACACTCGGAAAATCGTGAATGGTTCGGATGTCCTGCACACGCACATCCTTGGTGCCAGGATTCATCACATAGGCAAGGTAAGCCTCACAACCCAAGTTCATCATACGGTTTACTTCCAAAACCGAAATCACATTCGACAAGAATTTCACATTCCCGCCTACTACTACTACTTCATAATCATCGGCAAGCTTTAAGGTGACCCGCTTGACATCAAAGGCAACCATCGCTCTATGCTCAGACAACCAATCCATACCAAGGATTACATCAAAACCATAGAAGGGTAACTCCATCAAATCCACAAGAAAAACATGACCTTGCACAGTCAAAGGGCATCTCCTATACAACCTCCTAGTGACTACAGTCTCACCAAAAGAACTAGTCACTTGCATTCCTACTTCAAGCAACTCAACATGTATATCAAGCAAATGTGCATGCTCACTCAAGATATAAGAATGCGTAGATCCAGAATCAATCAAATCCAGCAATGGTAAAGACTGAAGAGCAAAGGTACCTGCGATAACATCGGTATCGTTGCGCTCCTCGCGTTGAGCATAGACCCTCGCAGGATTGCCTCTCTGAGGCCGAACTGCCACCACATGAGCAATGCCTCTCTGGCCTTCTTCTCTCCTCTGAAAATTCCCTCGGACGCGCCTACAGCCTCTTTGAGGTGCAGCCACAGGAGGTGCACGTCATTGGCCTCCACCAGCCAACAAGGGACACCCCCGCCTCATGTGATCTGTTGAACCATAATTCCAACATAAATTCCCTGTCAACACAACAGGAACCTGAACCTCTCTAGTTGCTCGAGGACAATCTCGCCTCAGATGGTCCCTCGACCCACATGTCCAGCACGTGTGCTGCTCAGACCTCACTCGGCCTCCCTGGACTTGACCGCCTCAACCTGGAGCACCTCGCCTCCCCCTAGACTGATGTCTCCTATCTCGACCTCTTTTGTTCCATCCACCCCCGGAACTAAACTCAGATGCTCTCTTCCCAGAGCTAGAACCAACACCTCAAGACGACAAACCCAAATTTTGTTCGATGTATTTGGCTCGACACACAAGCACATCGAAGTCGGTATAATCCGCAGCCTACATGTACGCCTTGACTTCCTATACCAGCCCGTACAGAAACCTATCACATTGGTGCCTCTCACTAGTTATCAGCTCATGGGCATACTGGCTCAAGCGTACGAATTGAACCTCGTACTCCGACACAGAAAGATTTCCCTGAACTAGCGACATAAACTCGCGTTTCTTCTCATCCAAGTATCTCACCCCCAGATACTTCCTCTTGAAGGCACCCTTGAAATACTCCCAATATACTTCATTGGGTTCCAAACCAGCAGTGGTAGTCGTCCACCAACTATAGGCATCGCCTTGCAACAAAGACATTGCGCATCCCAGCTTGTGCACGTCATTGCATCCCATTTGGTCCATGATACGGATCGTACTTGCTAACCAGGCCTCTGACGTCTTAGGAGACATTCCGAAGAACTCCACAGCACCTAGGCTCCTCAACCTCTCCAATGGTAAGCTCGCCTTCCCAGCTGCAGAGGCATGTACATGTGTTCCGGCTATAGCAGCCTGAAACACCCCGGTGATCGCCTGAACCAACGACATTAGATCACCCAAACTCGGACCAGCAGGCCCTTGCTGCTCCTGCTCCCCACCTCCAGGTGGTGGCGAATGAGGTAGATTTCCACCAGGAGGGACATCAGCCCTTTGCTCACCATGGGGCACTATTGTATTCGACCTCAGCTCTCTCCTCGGACCCATAGTGCTATTTTAAACAAAGCATAACAACAAAACAAATCAAACCATTTAGGCCAGCCTCAAGCAAGGATCCAAGTTTACAAAAACATTTAATCAGTGTAATAAGGCAATGGGTACCCCGATTTCCCTCAACATAACATAGCATACAATGACACATCATACTCAACATGCTTTCAATCATCCAAAATCAGTACACATCATCATCACATCATTAACATACAATTATATTCATTTCACATGCGATTTACATCAATCAAGCACAGCATAAGCTCCAAAATTTACCCAAAATCATGCTTTTCAAACAACATACATCAACGCATATCAATTTCACATACCAACATTCCCAATTCTTTCGTAACCTAGCTCTGATACCAACAAATATAACCCCCTTAGCCCGGCCTTGACGCCCGACCCGAATTAAGAAGATTACACGGGGAAAACCAAAGTCAACTCGTGAAAGTCAACCTTGATTGACGATCCTTTTTTTAACTTTTCTAGATGCACATTATTAACCTATGCGAGCATCAAAACATTTTAGCGGAAGCGACACGGTGTAGGGAGTTCAATTAGGGGTTTGATTGCATACAATCATCTTTTAGGGACTAATATCTAAATTTCCAAAGTTATAAAAATTAAACAAGTTTTAACGTTACCAATCCAAAATTAAACTTATAATATACCAACATGTCAAATTTCATCTTAAACGGATCATCCAAACTCATTTAATTAAGCATTCAAGACTCAGGGACTAAAACTTAAGAAACAAAAACCTGAAACAATTCAAATTCAACTCCAACAGTCGGGTGTTTCAAAACACAAGGCCCTGTATCGAAACGGTCCATTCGAAACCAGGTTGACCATTTCGATACTCGGGTGCATTCCGAAACCCGTATCGAAACACAACATTCTAGTAGCAAATCGTTCCGGAACGTTCCTACCCGTTTCGAAACCCCATAGCCATTTCATGCCACTGTTCCGAAACAGGTAAGGGCGTTCCGATACGCCTTGCCCTGCAACTACACAAATTGTTGGTTTTCCACTCATAAACACCCCTGAAAACACTCCAATTCATGCCAAGCATACATACAACATCTATAAGCATCAAAGATCAACTATACGAAGCATAAGCTGAAACATGGCATCATTCATGCAAGCATTGGAACTATAGGCATGCTCCCTAGTCTCCCAAAGCCATACAAAGCTAAAATCAACATTCAAACAAAAATCAATCCTCAAAGGCCATTTACAAACCAAAGTTAAGCAACCAAACAAGCTCAAGGTAATTAACAACATCTTCAAACATCCAAGAGTAGAAATCCCACACATTGCCTCTTATTACACCAAAGTAAAACCACATACTTTGATGAAACAAATGAGCGTAAGCACAAAGCTTTGTGAGGTTCGCTAAAACAACATTCATCAATGCATTTCACATAACCGAAAAAACATCAATTATCAACACATGTTTTTACTTAAAACATGCCCTCTCATGGCATCAAAACACTTTTTAAACACATGCTCATGTGCATCACTAAAAAATAGCAAATAATCTTTGCTCATGCTTTACCAAGCATCACATGCATTCTAGCATAAATCACAAGCATTTCATGCTTAAACCATTAGTCATCATTATTATATTGGCTTACAAGTGATCAATTCTCAAACCATACCATAACCAACTCAAATGACACAATCGGATACGCGGATTACAAGCGTTGTCCCACACGCTTCATACATACTACCGGACTACACAAGGTGGAGACCAATGGCACAATCACAACCCCTCAACACTCGTGACGGAGATTAATGGCACAATCACAACCCCTGAACATCACTCATCGGTAGTTGTATAATTCCACTAACGAGAGTACGGGACACATACCACAAGACTCACACACGGGATTAAATCATTCACCGTTGTGATCTTAGCCTCAATCCTTAGGGTACTTGAATGGAGATTACGGCACAATCACAACCCCTCGACATCCAAGGCGAATTTATTCACGGTGCACCCAATCCTATTGTCGGCTAACTATATCCGATTACAAGAACCAAAAACCACTTCCATCACTTGCCAATATAATCATTTAACATCAATAATCCATTATTTTACAATCATTAATACAACACCATTTCCACAAGCATAACATGCTTTACATCATATGCATTTATCACATAAAACCAAGGATCACCTACCAAGTGGATCCTTACCCATATGGCATTACACACCAACATTATCAATGCTCAAAACATGCTTAAAACAGTAATTTAAACCACATACAAATCAAGTGCATTTTCCAACAAAAACATAGCACATTCCGTGAGAGACTTTCGAATCACTTATTCTTGAGCTTAGCTAAGTGTTTCAAACTTACACTAAGCTCCCAAGGCCACGCTCAAAGCGTTATAAAGCTGGAAAATCCATTTCCACTCACCGATACGCGAAGCCTTACTCGCCATCATGAAAATTACTCTTATGGAACCCCCAACAACGCCTCGTTTGCTCCCGGATCAAGATCCCCTGTTTTCACATCATCAAAACAGAGATCTAAATGCATTAAAATGCATTTCAACACCAGAAATAAATCACAAACTCATTGCTCACTCAAACTACAACAATTTACCCCAACCGAAAACTCAATCGATTGCTTGCTAAACCAAGCCCAGCCAACATACATCACTTCCAATCAATTATAAACACCAAAACACATCTACTAAACAACCTAACTCATCCTTATACCTCGAGCAAGCATGATTCCACCATTTCACCTCAAAAACTCACTTAAAACTATCAAGAAACCCAAGGATCTCAAGGATTTCGGGATCTATATCAACAAAACCTCTTTTGAACATATTAACCATCTCAAAACGCAATTAAAATCAATCCAAAATAGAGTTTAACAAAACAAATCCAAAAATCAAGATTTCAACCATATTATTACAAGATTTTGATCTCAAATCAAAACTATAATGAAAACTCAACCAAAAACAGTAATTAGAAACCAAAGATCTTGGGAATTTCAATAAAGAACTTTGATTAGAGGTTGAGAACGGGATTTACCTTCAATCCTTGCTTTCCTCAATGAATGACAAGTTTTCCTTAGCAAACTTGAAGAACTTGAAAGGATTCTTGAAAATTGTTTAGGAAATATTAAGAGAGTGTTTGGGAGAAAAGAATTATAGAGAGAAATGGATGAAAATTGTTTTTGGCTGAAAATGAGGAGAAGATGGTAGTTATGTGATGGAATCTCCAATTAACCACCTAATTAATTAGATAAAATAAAAACCAATTAAAGCTATTTAATTAAAACCATTTTAAACACATGTCATATTAAGGAAAGGCTAAATTGCCATAAAGCCCCCTAAAGATTCTAAGAATTTGGCTTCTCCTTTAAAAATCACATTTCCACAGTTTTGAAACTTTACGATTTGGTCACTACTCAAAATGTACCACTTCTGAAACTCTTTTTGTAAAATTGATTTGACCAACCCCTTAAATATATTTCAAGAGGTTTTTAGCAATTTTTACCACTTTTATCCTATCCCGATCCTTGATTTCCTTAAATCACCTTACGCGATTCGAACCGTTCTCGACCGGTCCAGTCTGATATCTAGAACATCTAGGCCCAAAACTAGGGCATTACAAATTCTGTCAACATCATCCCCCTTTTGCTTTCTTCTCTGCAAACTTCAGAAAAGACTTCCCTAATCGAAGGGAAGGGACTTTTGCTCAAGATTCTGCCCCGTACCTCACCAAGCTCTTTGTTGAGACCAATGAAATATCCTCTTTTGAGCAATCGTTTTCTTGAATAGGGATGCATCATCATTACATTGTCAATTGTTAGTATCAAATAAATCAATTTGTTGTGAATACATCGTCATAGTATTGTAATACTGAGTGACATTAATTTTCTCTTGTCGTAGATCATGAAGTTTGCTTTTTATATCGAAGAGTAATGATATGTTATCTAAGTTGGAGTATGTCTCCTTCACTGCCTCCCATATTTCTTTGGCTATCTTGTAAACAAGGAAATTCTCTCCAATATGTGTTGTCATGGAGTTGATCAACTATGACATAACCATGTTATTTTTTGTCCTCCATATACAATAATTTTGATTAGTGTGTTATGGAAGTCACTTTCTCAGTGAGATAATCAGCTTTACATATGCCTGAGATGTAGAGGAGAACCGATTGTGACCATTGAAGATAGTTGAGACCATTTAATTTGTGGCATGTGATAGGGATGGGCGAGGTATCAACTATGTTGGGATGATTTGTAGGTGCTGAACTGATTTGTGGTTGGGAGGATTTAGACATTGCAGAATTAAAACAAAAAAGAATACATGAGGGCTTGAGGTATAGAGAAAGCAACATCAGGATAGAAAGAACTTTCTCTAAATCCTAAGCAACTGATACCATGTAGAAATTCTGATTTCTTATATTCTTATTTTTATGAGAATACTTACAAGGTATTTATATACAAACGTCTACCAACCTAGATAAGATAATTGCTCCCTAATTAAAGGGAATATTTACAAACTAGGAAAAAGAATAAATCTAATTAATCCTTGAATGCCTAATAACATCAATCTCTAATCCCCTAAAATCAGAAAATAAACAATCATATGCTATTTTCATTTAAATAGCATTGTAGAATTTTGACTAATTCTACGGGGTTAGTACTAAGACGGTGATGTTTACCAAATCGACAAGAACGACAATCTAAAGAAGAAAGGTGAGAAAATTGAGGACAAAGATTTTTAAACATAAAAAGTGAAGGGTGTTCCAAACGAGAATGATCGAAAAAAGGAGTAATGTAACCGGCACAGACAATTGATTCAAGTGTCTGGGTATCGAGGATATATAGTCCACCAGATACATGTCCCTTACCAATAATATTCTTGGTCATGAGATCCTAAATCAAATAATAACTAGGAATAAGTTAGACACAACAATTAAGGCCACTTGTAAGGTTGCTAATAGAAATGAGATTAAAGGAAAGTTGTGGTAAGCATAAGACGGATGATAAACAAAGGGACGATGTAAGATTAACAGTAGGGTTGTAAAAACAAGTCTGAACCTGAAAACCTGCCTGAAACCTGCTCGAGTCAGAACCTGATTTGACCCAAGAATTCGATGACTCGAACCTGAACTGTAATTGACTGTTGTTGACCCGAACCCGAGTTGAACATGTTACTGTAGCAACCGAACCTGATCTGCATCCGACTGAAAACGACCCGAACCCGAATCTGACCTGTTAATTTTGACCTGAAACTCGACCTGCATCCGACTGAAACGAACCCGAGACCGACCTGGCAAATTACCTGATATTATCCGACTGAATCGACCCGAGATCCGATTTTACCCGACCTGTTATGAACCCGACTTGTTTTGAACCCGACCTGCTATGAACCCCACTTGTTTTGAACCTGACATGTTTTGAACCTAAACTGTTGTTACTTGTTGACCTGAACTAATGTAGACCTGGCTAAAAACGTTAAATAATTTAAAGTGTTAACTCTTCATTATAAACTTAATAATTTTTTAATAGATTATGTTAATTTCATTCTACTTAGAAATTTTTTATATTACATTATACTTAGAAATTTGTCTTAATTTGTTAACTTCATTATGATCATTAAATTAAAAATTTATTTTATTAAAATATTTAATAATATTTATTAAATTAAAAATTCTTTAGCTTTTAGTTTAGGGGGGATTTTTTTTAATTGGTGGGGGGAAATTTAATAGGGAAAAAATTAAATTGGCGCCAAATCCAAATGACTCGGGGGAGGGGAATTTAATTGAAAAGAGGGGGAAAGCAAATGGTTTGCTACCTAATTTTTTATTTAAGGGTTAATCACCCTTTACGTCTTTCCTTAATTAGATGCTTAGGGTATAGGTTTTTTAGGGTTTAGTTTGTTTCCTTTTAGTCCTAATTTTTGGTATAGTTTCTTTAGATTTCATTCAATTAGGTCATGCTTCATAAATTGATTAATTATTAAGTCTTCTGATTTGCTTTAAATTTGATTTGGTCATTGTATAAAGATTTAGTAATTAATTGGCTTTAACGATTTGAATAATTTGTGAATTAGGCTCTAAGTAATAATTTAGATTTTATTTATTTTCGGGATCTGTCATTTTTATGTTTTGATTTATTTCGTTTGTTAGATTTATGGGTTTATGTTTGGGGTTTAGGGCTAAATGTGTGTATTCTAATTATTAGTGATTCGTGTTCATGAAAGTCGTTAAATAATTAACTCGAAATAAATGACCAACCCAAAGTCTATCGACTATTTATACTAAACTCAAACTTAATATGAATTTGAAACTCAAATTTAGTTTAGGGGTATACACATGTATGCCACACACACACATAGGGATGTAAAAACAGGTAATCGGACGGGTTTCAGGTCGGGTACTGTCAGGTCGGGTAAAATCAGGTACAGGTCATTTCAGGTCATTTTTTTTATTTTGACTCGACTCGGGTCGGGTGCGGGTCCATTTCAGGTCGGGTCCATTTCAGGTCGGGTCCATTTCAGATCGGGTCCATTTCAGGTCGGGTTCATTTCAGGTCGGGTCAAAACGGGTCGGGTCCGAAGCAGATAATTGACAGGTTAATTTGGGTTCGGATACACTTCAGGTAGGGTCCATTTCAAGTCGGGTCCATTTCAGGTCGGGTCCGTTTCAGGTCGGGTCCATTTCAGGTCGGGTCCATTTCAGGTCGGGTTCATTTCAGGTCGGTTGCATTTCAGGTCGGGTGCATTTCAGGTCGGGTTATTTTAGGTCGGGTAGTTTCAGGTCGGGTAATTCAGGTCGGGGTATTTTTAGGATTGAAATTCGTATTGAGTTTGAGTTCGGTACAACCGTATAAGTAGTCGATAGACTTTAGGTTGGCCTTCGTCAATCGTCATTGATTTGGAGTTAATTATTTAAAGTTATATCAAATTAAAATTATAAAACATTGGAGTAATTAAAAAATACTGAAAATGGGTCAATTTGGATTAAAAATAAAGTTTCACGAATTATAATGAACAAAAATATCAAATTAAAATTATAAAACATTAGACAAATTTAAAAGAAAACAATGAAAAGGGGTCAATTTGGAACAAAAATAAAATTTTGGGGACTGTAATGAACAAAAATATCAAATTAAAAGTATAAAAATTAGAGTAATTAAAAAACAATAAGTAGATGTCAATTTAGAATAAAAATAAAGTTTTAGGGTCTAGAATGAACAAAATTTCAAATTAAAATTATAAAACATGATGAATTAAAATATATATAGGGGTCGGTATGGAAATAAAATAAAGTTAAAGGACTAGAATGAAGAAAATATCAAATTAAAATAATAAAACATTTGACAAATTAAAAAATTAAATGTGGGTCAATTTGAAATAAAAATAAAGTTTTAGGGTCTAGAAGATTAAAATATCAAATTAAAATTATAAAACATTGGACGAATTAAAAAACAATGAATATGAGTCAATTTGGAATTGAAATAAAGTTAAAGGGACTAGAATGAACAAAGTACAAATTAAAATTATAAAACATCGGACGAAATGAAAAAACAATAAATAAGGGTCGATTTGGAATTAAACTAAAGTTTAGGGGACTAGAATGAACAAAATATCAAATTAAAATTATAAAACATCGGACTAATTAAAATAAAGTTAAGAGACTATAATGAACAAAATATCAAATTAAAATTATAAAACATCGGACTAATTAAAAAAATAAAAAATGGTCAATTTGGAATACAAATATAGTTTAAGGACTAAAATGAACAAATGTCAAAGTAAAATTATATATTATTGGACTAATTAAAAACAATTAGTAGGGTTCAATTTGGAATATAAATGAAGTTTTAAGGGTTATAATGAACAGAAATATCAAATTAAAATTATAAAACATTGGACGATTCAGAGTTTAGGGTTTAAATGGTTTAGGTTTTAGGGAAATTTTATTAATGGTTTAGGGTTCATATATTGATAGTTACATACATACTAAAACATACATATTTGTATGTATATATGTATACATCTAAACAATACACATAAACCTCAACTCTTAAATCTTATAATCACTAATAATTAGAGTATAAGACTAATCCCCTAATCCTTAAATTAATCTCATAACTCCAAATAATTAAGTTGACACATTTACCCCCAAACCCAAACATGAATATCTAAATCTTACAGACACTATTCACTAATAATTAGAATGCAAGCCTAATCACATAATCCCTAAACTAATCTCTTAAACTAAAAAATATTTTTTATTATTTTAATAGTTATAATTAAATTTTTTAATAAAATATTTTTTAAATTTAATGATCTCAATTAATAAATTGATTTAAATTTTAAATAATTTGTTTTAAATTCATCAATCACAACTTATTAATTTAATAAAACTTTTAAATTTAGAATAATTTTAATAAAATAAATTTAAGTATGTTAATTCTTAATAAATTTCACAAATAATTTATATTGAACGAGTTAGTATTAAATTAATTTAATAAATTAATACTTTACATTTATCAACACTTTAAATTTATCAAATCGTAGACTTCTTTAACTATATATCAGGTAAATATCAAGTCAGATCAATATCAGTTCAGGTTAAAAATAGGTCGGGTTCAAAGCAGGTCGGGTCAATTAACAGGTCGGGTCCAAAACAGGTCGGGTTCAAAACAAGTCGGGTTCAAAACAGGTCGGGTCCAAAACAGGTCGGGTTCAAAACAGGTCGGGTAATATCGGATCTCGGGTCAATTCAGTCGGGTAAAATCGGTTATCTGCCAGGTCGACTTCGGGTTCAAGTTCGTTTCAGTCGGGCGCAGGTCGGGTTTCAGGTCCACAGTAACAGGTCCAATTCGGGTTCGGGTCGTTTTCAGTCGGACGCAGGTCGGGTTCGGTCACTACAGTAACAGGTCGAATTCAGGTTCGGGTCAACAACAGTCGGTTACAGATCGGGTTCGGGTCATTAAATTTTCAGGTCAAATCAGGTTCTGACTCGAGCAGGTTTCAGTCGGGTTTTCAGGTCGGGTCAGCTTTTTACATCCCTACACACACATACACGCACACACATGTCATACATACATACACACGCATGCCATACATACATACATACATACATACATACAAACACACATACATACATACACACACGCACGCACGCACGCACACACACACACATACATACATACATATGTATTAATATATATATATATATATGTATTTATTAATATATATATATATGTATTAATTTATATACATATACTTATACATATACATTAATACATAACATACATGTCACATGATACATATCAACACATAACACATTTGATATTACAATTTACACACATATTATATATTATATATAATATAATATGTATATAATATGTATTAATATATATATATATATGACAACACACACAAATATATATATATATATGTATTTATATGTATTAATATATATATATATATATATAATACATAATATACATAACATGTGTATATATATATATTATTGAATATATATATATATATATGTAATATATATATATATAGTAAAACTTATCTACATGTATATTATTTTTAGTCTACATTGACCCTTATTCTTTTTATATTTGTAATTTAGTTCAATGTTTAGATTTTAATTAAATATCTTTATTCATTATAGTCCCTAAAATTTTATTTTTATTCTAAATTAACCCTTATTCTTTTTTTGTTTGTAATTTAGTCCAATGGTTATAATTTTAATTTAATATCTTTGTTCATTCTAGTCCCTAAAACTTTATTTTTATTCCAAATCAACCCTATCCTTTTTTTGTTTGTAATTATGTCCAATGTTTATAATTATAATTTAATTATCTTTGTTCATTGTACTCCCTAAAACTTTATTTTTATTCTAAATCAACCCTTATCTTTTTTTTAGTCCAATGTTTATAATTTTAATATAACATCTTTGTTCATTCTAGTCCCTAAAACTTTATTTTTATTCCAAATCGACCCTATCGTTTTTTTGTTTGTAATTTACTCCAATGTTTATAATTTTAATTTAATATCTTTGTTCATTTTAATCCCTAAAACTTTATTTTTATTCCAAATTGACACCTATTGTTTTTTTTGGTAATTTAATCAAGTGTTTTTAATATGATGATATTTTATTCATGATAGTCCCGAAAATTTTATTTTTTTCCAAAAATTGACCCGTTTTAATTTATAATTTTCTTAATTTACTCTAATATTTTAATGTGATTCGTATTCGTGAAAGGTGTTGTATAATTAGCTTGAACTTGATGACGAAACTAAAGTCTATCGACTATTTGTACCAAACTCAAACTTAATACGAATTCAAAACCTGAAATGAACCTTAAAGCCTAACCTATAACCCCTAAATCACAAACAATGATGATAACTCTCAAACCCTAAATCATAAACCCTTGAATATAACCCTTAACTATAAAATCATAAACCGTAAACACTCTAATATGAACCCTAAACCCTCGAATATAAACTCAAACTCTTAAATCATGAACCCTACACCATAAACCCTAAACCCTTAAACTATAAACTCTAAACAATAATAATAACTCATAAACCCTAATGCAACACCCTAAACCCTCGAATATAAACTCTAACTCTCAAACCCTAAACCCTAAACAATAATGATAACTCATAAACCATAATGCAACACCCTAAACCATAAACACTCTAATATGAACTTATAATATAAAATATAAATATATAGATATATATTATATGTATACGTACATAATAATTAATATAACATATTATATATATATATATATTAAAACTTATAATATAACATATAAATATAATTAATATAACATATAATACATATATATATATATATTAAAACTTATAATATAACATATAAATATAATTAATATATATATTAAAACTTATAAGTTATACAATGTATATATAATATAATAATTAATAATAAATAATATTTATTAATAGTTTGTGGCTTTGGCCTTTGGGCTCATATCCCACCACCATTCATTTTAGATGGGCTAAATATTTTGTAGCCCTTTAAATTTTAGATATTTTTCATTTAAGTCTTTTAACTTTTTGTTCAATTCAATTAAGTCCTTAAAACTTTATTTTTAGTCCAAATTGACTCTTATTTATTTTTTTTGTTCATTATAGTCCCTAAAACTTTGTTTTTACTCGAAATTGACCATATTTCAAGTTTTTAAATTACTTTATCATTTTAAATATGAATCATTTATGATATGTTTATTCATATCTAGTGCCAAATTTTTATTTTTAATGTGATTTCATGAAAGAAGTTAAATAATTAACTCGAAATAAATATCGACTACTTGTAGAATTGTACCGAACTAAAAAATAATACGAATTCAATACCCGAATTAAATCGACCTGAAATGAAACCGGACTGAAATGAACCCGACCTGAAGTCTACCCGAGCCCGAATTAACCTGCCACTTACCTGGTTCGGACCCGATCTCTTTGAACCCGACCTGAAATGGACTCGAACTGAAATAGACCCGACTTGCAATGGACCCGACCTGCAATAGACCCGACCTGCTACTGACCCGCATCCGACCCGAGTCGAGTCAATTTTTTTTTGACATGAATTGACTTGTATCTGATTTGACCCGACCTGACAAGATCCTACTTGAAACCCATTCGATTATTTGTATTTAAGAGTTCCAAACCCAATGACACTTGATGTTGACCCGTCGACTAAAGTAACTGAGTAGATGAAAAATAAGAAATTAAACCGAGATTACCTATCCAGCAGCACCCGAATCAATGACCCATTTAGAAGAGGCAAAAACTAAACATTTTTTATGAGCAGACATATTCGGGGAGATGTATAGGTTTTTTAAGGTGACTTCGAGAGGCATACTCATCCATAGATGACGTAACAAACTCTGCAAAGGTGTTAATTATTATGGCGAAACATATGTGATAACAGATTACCGGAGTTTTTTTTTTTCAAAAAGATGGTACCAAATCAGTTCCCAAAATATGATGAAACTTGTATCTAAACGGAGGCAACAGCTCCGCAAAGGCGGTAACCAAAGAGGACCAAAAGCCCACACCAAACACGAACTGGAAACATAAACTAACCACAGGGTATGGTTGTCGGAAAGACCTCCCACGCGCTCTCATGCAACGCGTTTGTCTCACACTCTGGGAATCTGACGACCGAACTTTCTAGATGGATGGATCAGCGCACGTCAGACCTCTTGGTGTTGACAGTGTCGATAGAAGGGCCTTCAAATGCTACCGGTGAAGAAGGGCCAAAATTCCCCTTTCTTTTGATACCCAAACAGCCCAAAAAAGAAAACCGAATCTTTAATATTTTTACAACACGTAGAAATTAGTAGAGAATGTGTCTCTCTTGTGTATTTTATTCAATCAACAAATACATATCCGATATTCCTAAACTAGGTAAGATAATGTATCGCATTTAATACACTATAAATTAGCCTATAATTTAGTAACAAAAACAAAAAGGTTCCTATGATGTACATGCCCATTAAAAGTAATCAATTCTTGTACTCTACAAAATCCATGAGACTCTTTCAATCCATGTTGTCCTATCACAATCCAAAGAAATCTAACAACTTGCAAATAAAAAATATAGGTAAAGTACACAAATGATCACTAAACTATCCCTAAATATATAAAATGGTCACCAAGCTTTCAAAATTTACATAATAATCATTAAACTTTAGTTTTTCTTACAAAATGGTCATTGGGCCATTAAGTGTCATTAACTAGGAGACGTGGCAGTTACGAAAATGTGTATAATAATATATTTAATCCTCGATATTTACACATTCAATAAATTTAGACATCAATAATGAGGGTTAAATTAGGAATAAATTGATTAAATGTGTCAATATTGATGTTAAATGTTATATTATTCAAATGTATGTAACTGCCATGTCTCCCAATTAACAACAGTTAACGGCTTAGTGACCATTTTGTAACAAAAGCTAAAGTTTAATACCCGTTAAGTAACATTTAAAAGTTTAATGACTATTTTATATTTTTAGAGATAGTTTAGTGACAATTTGTGTACTTTACCCTAATCATGGTTAAGAACCCAGGTAACTCTCAATATACCTCAATGTTGAACTCAATATCTATGTCAAGTGGTAATCTAGGTAACTCTTAATGAAAATCATTCGGAAAGTTGTGCGAATATATTTGGCTCTAGTATTAGACTATAAGCGAGGTATGCTTCAGAATCCTTATTGATAATCCTCTCAACTGTAAGGGTCGATAATACATTGGTCAAGAATTGAATTGAAGATGGAGTAAGGGCTTAACCTTCTCATAATGAGCGTTGTCCAATAATTTTCCACATCCTTTAACTAAGAAATTGGAGTTGAGACACGTTTTCTGGAACAAAAACTTATAGCAAGTGCATTCCAAGAAAACCTTGTGTCAACACACATCATCGTGCACGTATGATAAACTTAATCAATCATCATCTTAGTACCATTTTTCCTTTTTTTTTCCCCTCCAAATCTGAGTACCAAGTTGATATCTCAAATTGGCTTTGTTGAGGAAAAAGACACTTCAGTTGATACAACAGCTTAATCTCAAAGATTTGATTTGTTAGTTAAAAGAAGAAAATAAAATTAGGTTCAAAGATTTGATTTTTCTAGTTAATTTCCAACTAGATTGATTAGATATGTGATGAAGGTATATCAACTTAATTTACCGAAATCAGCTCCGAAAATCATTTGATAAATATAATATTGTTTTCTTTTATTGCCAAATACAATCCCTCCACAGTCAACAGTCAAGTTCTTTGTGCAGACTAGCAACGCAATGCAAGATCAACACGCCATGCCACTACTTTACCTTCAAACTCCTAAACAGTGGGGTTCTAGACAGGCGCGATAGGAGCGACCGCACAGGGTCCCTAATAGAGAGAGGCCCCAAAATAGAGAACCTAGATTAAATTAAATTAAATATTTGTAAATATATATATATAATTATGTGTGTATATAAGTTAATTTTTTGTATTAAGGTTTTTTTTAAAAAAAACAACTTATATCTCTTATTGATTATAAATTAAGGGCCCCTATTTTAATATATTGCACAGGGCCCCCAAAATTTTTGAACCGCCCCTGCTCCTAAACCTATCAATATCATGTATACGTTAAAACGCCTTGCCAACTTTAGTCCATTCATTCAGTGTGGAAAACAATAATGATGTTCATTCTTATAGACACGAGTTCTAGCAACTTTATCTATAAGATGTGTGCGCGTTATCAAAAGATTAAAAAAATATGAACATAGTTTCATCAAATTATATTACTAACCTGCATAATTACCAAATATTATCACTAATGCTAATTCATTAAATAATTTTGGTGTAAAAACTAATTTACCATACACGCGTGAATATTTTAAACAAAATTAACTCTGGAATTTGATGATGATTCACGTGCACATTTAATCCAATTGTTGCATTGTAAAAGAATTACTTACTGGAATTAGCATATAAATTTCTTTAGAAAATCGATGCCAACTGATGGAAACAACTTTCGCGTTAGGTATAGGATAGTGATGTAGTGGAGCCAGTTGTGGAATACAATTTAATTTTAGCAGTCGGAAATCGGAACTTGTTTTTATATATTTAAACTACAACTTTCAATAACAAATAATAGACCAACTAGTTCATAATTCAATTCATTGTTGCAGTCTTTCAGATTTGCACCTGATTTTGTTCAATAAAATGGTAAACATAATGAACTACTATAGCGAGATTATTCACATATACATTTACGACTAACATAAAATTTTACATATTAAAAAAACAAGGTAAAATTATAAAGAGCTTAACGAGAAAACGAGTCGAACAAAATTTTATCGAGCTTATCAAGTGGAGTCGAGCACGAGTCAAACAATTTTTGAGTTAAATCGAGTACTCCTCAACTCATGATTGACTTGCTCGATAAACACCCATATAAGAATCAAGTATATTCAAAAAATTATATCATAGGTCATTCTAATCACATCAGTAATAGTCTCAACCAATAAAAATCACATATTTCAGCTACTTTTTCCCTGTATATTCAAATTAAAAGTTCTTTTCTCAAAAAAAAAATAATGTTAATAATATAATCAAGGAAAGTATATAAATGAATTTGTAGCATTAATTATTCTCAACCTTTGAACTTACAAAATTTTAGATTTCATTGTAGTGTAACTACCAAGCATGGAACGAATTAATTTAAATGTTCATGGACTTGTTAATTACAACATGAACAGAAAAATATTATAAATTAAGATTACAACTAATTCTTTATTCTAAATTTAATTTGTTTCTAGTCCCCATAAGAAAGATTTGAATGCGTCCTATGTTGGTCCAGGCATGAAATTAGAATGCCAAGACGTTCTCAAGATTCGTGAGTTTATGGTTGTTAAAAACAAGACTTTTGGTTTTGGCAAAAGTGATTAAAGATAAAAAAAAAAATTAAAAAAAGGTAGGATCTGATAATTATTCTTCAAGCATGTTTATGAAATTAAAAGCACCCACGTCAAGTAGTAAAGAAGAGAAAGCATAGGAGTCAATGGTTTTGGCAAGGTAGAGATCTCGATAATCATGCGATACACATGTAAAAGTTCAAATTCAATTAATTAGGACCCACGCCCAATAGACAAAATCGTTCGGCTTTGTAAACAGATTTTATGATTTATAGTCAATGTAATACAATGGTCTCTCAACTCAATTAATAATAATTTGCTTTTTTTTTTTTTGGTTTCCTGCATTCCTCAACCTAATCAAACAAGAAAACAATAATTATTTGTTGGGCTAGTATTTGATAAGTGACAGTTTATAATTTCTTATATCACCAGTGAATTAGATAATATATGCCGTCATAAAATTTTAAAATTAAATATTTAAATTTATTCTTTATGTTAAATGGATCTAAGCTTAGTTAATATAATTATTATTGTAACATATAAAAGGATGTGAATTCAATTGTATTTAAGTGCATACTTTTTTATTTATTTTGGTTATATGTTAGTGTATTAAATATTCAACCGTATTCTTTTAAACGAAATAAAAAACAATAATTAAAGGGAGTATATAACAAGTAAGATAGGTATATATGTAAACAAAAGATTAAGGGATTTAATTCCAATATTATGGTTTCTCCAATTATATGTATCATTGAATGAATTATAAGATCACGGTCAAAAGAATGATCATGTAACAGTATTATATAGGATGAGTCTACCACGTGCACGAACATTGATAAACACCACTAATGATGAACACTAATAATATTATTAAATTAATTTATAAAGATTTAAAATTTCAAGAACCCATCAAATAATTAATAATTACTTTAAAAAATTCAATTAAATTATTTTTTTATATATTAAAATTTTATTTTTTAATAAGGGTAAACTATATATTTAGTACCTCACATATTTTCGTATTTCTATTGAACCCTCATTATTTAAATATTATTTCAATTTGACCCTATTCTTTATAAAAAATAATTTCACCCTCAACTTAAAACCCTAAACTATAAAACCTTAAACCCTTAAATTAATAATCGTTTATGCAATGATATTATGCAATGCTTGCATATCTACCTACTTAATAGCCCCATCATCAGTCCTTTTTCTTTAAACACGTCTACTCTGTGGCTTGTTTTCTGGGCACCTACGTACCCTCAAGCAATCCTTAAAAATCTTGGATTTTACAATACTTATTTGTAATTCCAATGTAACCCCTACAATGTTATGTTATGTTACGGAATAAAATGATGTGTTTAAGTGTGTTTCTAAAAATTATTATTGAGTTCTACTTCTACTGCTTCTGTTCCTATGTGTTTCACAATAACGGAGACATGATTTTTATATAATGGGGTCAAAGCCGAATATAGAGTATGGAGAATTTCTATACCACTGCAATAAGTATTGTTGACCCCATGTTCTAACAAATTAAGTGAGCTCAATTTTAATATTTCCTATGAAAAACTTTAATACAATTATAATATTTCTATATAATAGATACTTTTAAGTGGGGTCAATTACACCCCACCTTTCATATAGCTTCGCCCATTATGTTTCATCATGAAAATTTTCTTTTTAACAAGTGAAAAATAAATAACCATAGTAAAAAAATCAACAACATTCCAATGATATGATAGAGGAAGAGAATATGTTAGACGCATCTATTAATCAAAATATATTAAGTTTTTTTTTTTTTGAAAGGTAGTATTTCTATTCCAATTAAAAGAGACATACACAGTTGTTTCTCCTCATTAAAAAACCTCCCTAATCCTAAATGGAGGAAAAAGAGTGAGAAACAGACTGTGTTTACAACTCGAAACTTACAAGGGGTACAACACTAGACCTACAATGTGCTTCTCCACGTACAAAACTTACTCGACACAGCTTTAGAGCTTAAGCATGTATACAACTGGTCACAAAGCAAACAAACTATTCTTGTAACAGATCAAAGGCAAAATTCGAATACCATAGTTGCGAGGGACACCACCAGCCACTACGTTGTCTGTAGATTGCTTTTCATGTATTCTAGATTGCTTTTCATGTATTCGAATATATTAAGTTATGTCGTAATTCTTTCATAAATTTTATGATTGACACGGAAAATAATTTTAATTATATTATTGTAAAAAATGATGAAATAATTTTAATAATTTAAGGGTTTAAGGTTTAATAGTTTAGGGTTTTAAGTTAATTGTTAAGGGTTAAATTATATTTTTTATAAAGAATAAGGTCAAATTGAAATAATATTTAAATAATGAGGGTTCAATAGAAATACAGAAATAGGTGAGGTACTAAATATATAGTTTACCATTATTAAAAAAATAAAATTTTAATATATATGAAAAATAATTTAATTGAATTTTTTAAAATAATTATTAATTATTTGATGGTCATTGAAATTTTAAATCTTTATTAACTAATTTAATAATGTTCATTATTAGTGGTGTTCATCGATGTTCATCGCACGTTGTAGAATTTTCCTATTATGTAATAGGAAATCATGATTCAAGCTCCAAGGCGAGTATAAATAAAATTCATTTGTTAGACCAAATCGTTTAAAAAAGTTTTGGCCTCTAACCCAATCAACAAATTATATGCGATATTATTTTAGCAGTATTGATCCAATTTAGAAAATCAAAGTATCAACCAAAACAAATAATCGAATAAAACTTTTCATGAGAAACTATCAACTCACTCAACACCGGTTCCGGAGGGGTGGTCATTAACATTAAAATTTTGGTATAATCTCCTAACAAAAGTTTTGCAATCCACCATTAAAATACTTTGCCATATATAAAGTCTAGCCATTAAAACTTCACCATGATTCTCTAACAACTGGCCTTATCATACTTTCTGCCAAAAAAAAAAAAAACTGGCCTCATCATACAACTGCAACAATAAGATTTATGGTTAGAGTTTAAAGTTTAGAGTTTAAGGTGTTAGGGCTATGGATTTAAGTTTTAGATTTTATAGCTTAAATATGAAGGGTTGTGTAAATTTTGTTTACACAACTTGTGTATCAAAATATAACTCATATATATATATATATATATATATATATATATATATATATATATATATCATGCTTTATCTCGTATAATTTACGTTGGTACATCATGCCCCTACTCAAGGTAGATCCATAAATTTAAAATTGGTAATTCACCAATTAGTGCAATAATCTATAATTATTTTTCATCGGTGAAAAATGTATTGATAAGTGATAACTGTTGTGCAAGCCAACATAGTTTATAGTCAAAGACTTATTGACATTGAAAACCCAATTCAAGTAAATATGTTTGAGAGATTAAAACTATCTTACATCGATGTAATTATGCTTTAATGAGTAGAAAAATATACTCTAGTGAAATTAAATATTGATAGTGACAATTGTAGTGCAAGCAAACATAAGTTTTATATTTCAAACCCGATAAAGAGTTATAGTATTTTTCGAAAAGATTACGAAATCAAAATCGTTTTAAATTTCAAATACTCAAATTAATTACAATTTAACTGAAACAAAAAACTGAAGAGGAATTTAAGTTTGAAAATGGCTTATTTGAGAATTAAAATGTAATTTAAATAAAATTAAAAACCAATAAAATATTTTTTAGTTCTCAAATAAACATGTCTACCTTCAAAAATATTTGAGTGTAATCAATATTTCAATTTGGTTTGGAGCTGATATGCCGATTAACAATGATAGATTAAAAAGTAATTTTTAATTTCAATTAAGATTTTTAGTTTTGATTCACCAATGTTAACCAACAGATCAACTTGAAACTAAACTATGTTAAGCTTCTTGCAAAACAATTCTTTTCCACCGTTAGGATTGATCGATGACTGTTACGATAATCGAAATAAAGGCAAAATGACAAAAGATGCCCCCAACGTTTGCATGTTTTGTCATTTGGCCCCCATTCTTTTTTTGGAGCAAACACCCAAACGTTTCAATTTGGTCCAAATATCCCCCTCGTTGGATGGAAACTGTCAGTCAACTAACGGTCAGTGTCTGGTGCTGACTGGACTTGCCACGTGTTAAGATCCGATGAAATAGCAGCATTTTATTCCTTCAATTTTAACCGCGACATATTCGCCACATGTCACTAGCATGTTCAATCACATGTCATCATGATATTCGACTACGTATCACCATCAAGAAGGATATGACAAAATATTTTTTTAAAAAAATCTGATGTGGCATTTGCCACATTAGCGGATCTTAACATGTGGCAGGTCTGTTGGGAAATGCTGGTACACCCCATGGCGCAGCGAAAAACTTATCCGGCGATTACCACCAGAGATCCATGTATAAGGGACGAATTCGGGGTGAGTAGGGATGAAATATCACCTTAATAAATCTGGTATCTTGATATCCTTAGAGAGTTAGGATAAACCAAATCGAATATGAGTCGTCACAATAGCGTTCCAACCTCTACGCAATCCACCCAAACGAAACGAACAATATTTCTCTTCTCTAACTGTTAGAGAGATTTTCCGAAAAAGCATACTTTGGCTGCTAGACCTTATGCCTTTATATAGCATTCAAAAACCTAATTCTAATTAAATTCAGATTCATTAAATATACAATATATTTAACCAAATATAATTAAATATGTAGAATCTAATTCTACTTTAATTCGAATTTATTAAATATACAATATATTTAAACGAATACAATTAAATATGTAGAATCTGATTTTACTATAATTAGGTTTCTTTAGGGATATATATTTTAATAGTGTTTGATAATTATAATAATTATCTAATTATTAAAATATATATGAACGAGATTATTACTAATCACAATAATTATAATAATTTCATCTTTAATAATTATTACGTGTACAACAAGTTTGTACACATGCTATCTAGTCGATATTTGATCGTTTCAATCATAGGGTGTGACCCTTGTAGGTTCAAGTAACATTAATAGTAATATCTAGAACAATTCTAATATTACAAACAATGAGTGACATCGAGCAATACATCATTGCTACCTAAGTTACATGAAGTCGTGGTTCGACTTTATATTTTTCCGTAATTAACTTCTTTTATGTATTACATCCTATTGCCCTTATATCTAGATCGAACACAAGTCATGGATTAGTCACACTTGTATAGTCCATCTAATATTTCTTGATATCTTGAGTAGACTATGATAAACGAATAACTATGATATCTCACACTTGTATAGTCCATCTAATATTTTTCCGTAATTAACTTCTTTTATGTATTACATCCTATTGCCTTTCTTGATATCCTGAGGCGTAGGAGCCTAGGCACCTAGGGGAATGCCTTAGGTCCAGAAAGACTTACCCTAGGCCTGTGGGCGTAGGAGCTTAACAGAAAGGCTTACCCTAGGCCCATTGGGCGTAGGAGCTTAGGTCCAGAAGGACTTACCAGCGCTGAGCCTACAGATCTTCATTCATATCCTAGATAATATACCCAGATAATTTCAGTTTATATTCAGAAGACAATATTACAGAAACTAGATATCATATCTACTTTTATACCAGAAGACAAATGTCAAATTAATTTATTATTATTATTATTATTATTATTATTATTATTATTATTATTATTATTATTATTATTATTATTTCATATTCAATGTCATATATCTGATATATTTTTCATATCAGAGGTCAGATACCAGGGTATTGCTTTCATTTCGTATTACAGTGTCATACTTTTAAATTTTTCATATCATTGGGATTTCAGATATACCGTGAGCAAAATCAAACATTATAGCATATGAGGGTATTATGGTCATTTTGACCTTCAAGGGTAAATTGGTAATTAAACCAACAAGGTATAAACGATGATGCACGGGATTCGGGAATTCTAGTTTCTCATCAAGTTTCTGAATCCTTTTGAATTAATCTTAATCCATCAATACATTGCTTACCCCTTAACCGGATAGATACGTCATAAGTATTCATTTCTCAAAATAGACTTCATTGCATGACAAAGCAAGACACCCTCACAATCAACCATTGAACGAGCTACAGAAATTTGAACATGTTGAGAAATATTTTGATATAACAATTATTGTGAAAAATGTTTTTGGACTCGTTTAAAGACTTCAAAAATAATTCAAAAGTCCTTAAAACGTGACAAAATGTTTTGAAAGAGTTCGACTTAATACCTATATCGAACTATACTTTTAAAAGTCGAAAAATGCCCAAAATACATGTTTTTAGATGAAAGTTTCGAAACCTCAAACAAAGGTATCGAAACTTATCTGGGCAGTAGCTGATTTTTTAGAAACCTAAGCAAAGGTTTCGAAACCTTTACAAGGTTTCGAAACTTTGGCCCTGTAACGGCTACAAACGGCTAGTTTTTCTAAACCCTCTTAAGGTTTCGAAACCTCTTCAAAGGTTTCGAAACTATTATGCAGGTGAGCATTTAAAGCTCAACTTAAATGGCTTCCAACGGCTCCAAAACATCCCCAACGACCATAAACGGCTAGAAACTCATTTGGGAGTATAAAAGGGACCTCCAAGCATCAAGAGAAGGCTAATGCTCACATTGTCAAACATCAAATGATCAAGAAATTGTCTTAGCACTTAAATTGTCATTTCTTGTATAGATAAACACTAGTGAGCCAAAATTGTCAAATTTGCTCAAGTGTTTTAGGTTTTGGGTGAGTGCTTCATTGTGCAAACAAACACCTATTAGAGGGTTTAAGTTTGCTTTCATCATCTCTTTGTAAAAGAGGGTTTGATCAAGGCTTGGGTAGAAGCTTGATCGGTTGTAAGGGTTTCCTCCTAATCCTAGAAATGGGGACGAATCAATTAGTGGATTGATTGTGAAATCCTTAGTGGGAAGCTAAGGTAGTGGATGTAGGTGCTTGTTAGAAGGCCGAACCACTATAAATCATTGTGTTTTTAATCTTTCTAGCTTCCACAACCCTTCCACCCAAATATCCTCCTCTCCACCACTTGGTGAGCTAAATTGGTTGATCGAATCGAGCTTCACACAACTCAACAATTGGTATCAGAGCTTGGCTCAATCGAAGAGGATTCACATCCTATTGAGAAGATCCGGCAAGCTCGATCACTAGTTCATCAACCGGCTCAAATGGCACAATCTATCGACAAACCGCCTTTCTTTGACGGAACCCACTATGCCCATTGGAAGACAAAGATGAAGTTCTTCATCAAATCAAGAGATTACAAGCTATGGGATATAGTTGAAGATGGTCCGTTCGTGCCTCAAAGAAGCAAAGCGGAGTGGAGTGCCGACGATCGCAAGAAGATGGAGCTTAATTGCAAAGCCTTGCACATCTTGTTTTGTGCATTTGGTCCATCCATCTATGAGAAGATGTCTTCTTGTGAGAGTGCCAAGGATGTATGGGACAAGCTTGAAGTCACATACGAGGGGACAAATGAAGTCAAGGAGACCAAGATTGGGCTCCTAACCTTGGAGTATGAGAACTTCAAAATGGATCCGGAAGAGAACATCGAGAAGATGTTTGATAGGTTCTCCACCATCACCAACGGTCTTAAAGGTTTTGGAGAAGCCATCCCGGAAGAAAAGCTTGTTCGAAAGCTCATCTACTCACTTCCCGAGTCTTGGGACTCAAAGAGGACCGCCATCATCGAAGCCAAAAATTTGAAGACTTTGAAGCTTGATGAACTCATGGGGTCACTCCTTACTCATCAAATCATGAAGAAGAATAAAGAGGATGAGAAGAAGAGGGAAGAAATTAGAGCTATGGGAGAGAAGAAAATCAAAGGGCTTGGCATCAATGCTAGTGCCATGGCTCTCAAATCCTCCACTTGCCATCATGTCTACACAAGTGAAGAGGAGGATGAAGATGAAGAGATAGTTCATCTCTTCAAGAAGTGTGCCCCGTTCATGAAGAAAGCTTTGAGAGAGCTTGAACGAGAACCCAAGAGAAAGGAGAGGGCAAGCACTTCAAGCCATAAGAAAAAGGCACATGTGGCTACTTGGAGTGATGAGGACTCCACCGATGATGAACAAGCCAACCTTTGCCTTATGGCCATCGAAGAAGATTCAAGGGTAACTTCTAATTCATCTACTTCATGTTCTTACTCTTTTGATGAATTACAAGATGCCTATGACGATTTGGTTTTAGATTTTAAAAGCCACATTTTGAAAAACAATAAATTGATTTCAAAGTTGAAAATTCAAAATGATTTGCTTTCTAAAACCAAACTTGAACTTGAAGCAAAACTTGAAGAGTTTGAATTAAAATGTTTTGATTTACAAAAATTGCTTCAAAATGTTCAAGAAGAAAAAGATTTGATTTCCAAAGAGCTTGAAAAGAAAAACAATTTTGGAAAATCAAATTTTTATGTTAGACAATCTAGTGCCCCTAGATTTATTAAAGGAAAATGTTTTAGAAGTGTTTGGGTCCCAAAAGGACTAACCACTTCAATTAAAAAGGATGACATTGAAAAATGGAATCCTAAGGGGTCAAAAATTTGTGCTTCTAATGTTCATGGGTCCAAAGAAATTTGGATACCAAAAATTACTTGATTGTCTATGGTTAGGTGTGATGGAGATGTTCAACAAGTCAAACATTAAGGGAGAGCTCCATGCACACAAGGAAGAACACTTGAAGAAGGAAGGCTTCACATCCTACCTTGAGTTCAAGTGTTGGTAAAATTTCTAGTTGTTTTTGTGCTTTCATTTGTTTTTTTTAGTTTAAATTCAACTAGATGATCATATATGATGGACTAACTTTGATGATGCTTTGAGTAAGGGGGAGCCAAATTTTAAAACAAAATTTTAAAATTTTTAAACCTCCATTGTTATTTTGAACTTAAAGTATTTTAAATTATTTTTGATATAACAAAAAGGGGGAGAAATAAGTGAAAAATTAAGGGGGAGCATTTTGTCAAAAACAATATTTCAAAGAAGTTTTGTTATATCAAAAAGGGGGAGATTGTTGAGAAATATTTTGATATAACAATTATTGTGAAAAATGTTTTTGGACTCGTTTAAAGACTTCAAAAATAATTCAAAAGTCCTTAAAACGTGACAAAATGTTTTGAAAGAGTTCGACTTAATACCTATATCGAACTATACTTTTAAAAGTCGAAAAATGCCCGAAATACATGTTTTTAGATGAAAGTTTCGAAACCTCAAACAAAGGTATCGAAACTTATCTGGGCAGTAGCTGATTTTTTAGAAACCTAAGCAAAGGTTTCGAAACCTTTACAAGGTTTCGAAACTTTGGCTCAAAGGTTTCGAAACCTTGTAAAGGTTTCGAAACTTTGGCCCTGTAACGGCTACAAACGGCTAGTTTTTCTAAACCCTCTTAAGGTTTCGAAACCTCTTCAAAGGTTTCGAAACTATTATGCAGGTGAGCATTTAAAGCTCAACTTAAATGGCTTCCAACGGCTCCAAAACATCCCCAACGACCATAAACGGCTAGAAACTCATTTGGGAGTATAAAAGGGACCTCCAAGCATCAAGAGAAGGCTAATGCTCACATTGTCAAACATCAAATGATCAAGAAATTGTCTTAGCACTTAAATTGTCATTTCTTGTATAGACAAACACTAGTGAGCCAAAATTGTCAAATTTGCTCAAGTGTTTTAGGTTTTGGGTGAGTGCTTCATTGTGCAAACAAACACCTATTAGAGGGTTTAAGTTTGCTTTCATCATCTCTTTGTAAAAGAGGGTTTGATCAAGGCTTGGGTAGAAGCTTGATCGGTTGTAAGGGTTTCCTCCTAATCCTAGAAAAGGGGACGAATCAATTAGTGGATTGATTGTGAAATCCTTAGTGGGAAGCTAAGGTAGTGGATGTAGGTGCTTGTTAGAAGGCCGAACCACTATAAATCATTGTGTTTTTAATCTTTCTAGCTTCCACAACCCTTCCACCCAAATATCCACCTCTCCACCACTTGGTGAGCTAAATTGGTTGATCGAATCGAGCTTCACACAACTCAACAGAACATCAATTCAAGCAATAATTTCCAAGTATTTGAACATGTGCATTGCACCCGAACTCAAACCGTATCATCAAATTTACCTCTGAACATATTACTCTTATTGTTAACTATGTACTTTCCCCCAAATAAATGAATATGCATTCATATGGTAATCTTCCAAGTCTCAGAGGTATCTTCAAGTCATTTTAGTATTTAGAGATATTTCAGACACTTCGGTGCTCGAAGGTGATTCACTTATTCTGAGTCTTTCGGTCCTTCCCAACTTTTCATTCACCACAGATCTCGAGGGTAAAATCATCATTTCGGATAGTTTGGCGTTTAGCACCTGAGGGTATTTTAGCCTTTTTGGTCATTAAAATCATTTTGATAAATTAAGCCTTATCAATAGTTTAAGACACTTTTACTTATTTCAACCCGATAAATCTTTGCACCACAATAACTAACCCAGACATAAGGGTGGTTTTCCATGAACTTATCTTCAGAGACTTATTCAGAATTCAAGAAATTCCAAGTACTTTACAAATTCGAAGGTTAAAGCTTTGTTACCCTAACTTTCCAAGCAAGACGAGGTTTTCAGATGAGTATGTTGATTTCCCAGACCTAGTGTAGATTAAGATCGTTTCCATTATTAGGGGTATTTTAGTCATTCTTACATCTCAAGGGCTTTATCATCATTTATTCATGAGATATTTCATATATCAAATCTTTTAACACTATTAAGTAGATCAGGAGATAACTGCCTTGTTAATCACTTACTAAACTTAAGAACCTTTCAGTCTATTAAACTTCTATTTCGAATAGTTTGGTCATATTCATATTTCCATCCTTTTATTGCGTGAACAATTAACTTAAGCAGAGTTGCAAGTACACTAAATTATAACAATGTGTAATTTACCGAATACCAACATATTCATAAAGCATACAAGAGGTAGTAATGTATTACCTTGGCTCTGAGCTACATCGATCGATTCATGAAACCCCATCCGATTGCATCGAACCCGAATTCGATGTCCACCAACAATTCGTATTGAAGGAGCTATGAGTACCTTTCGATAAAGTCTCGTCGACCGATCACCGGAAAAAGGTCACCGGAGAAACTTTTGGCATCGATTCTGCCGGAAAACTGGAGCTCGTTAGCTCAAAAGTCCAACCCATACATCAACAACACGAAACAAGCCGAAATTTAACCGAAAAATACCTTAAACAAAACGAGAAGGACGAAATTGGCGAAGCTCCGATGAAGCCCTTCTCGGCGTCGAACAAATGATCGGCCGGTTGGGTTTTGCTCACCATGACATGTTGAGCACGGTGGTGAGGTCGATGCGACGAACGGACGCGATGAATGGCTGGAATTGGACCTGAAACCCTTAAGTTTCCGGCGAAGCTTTGAATGGTGATTCATAATGATTAGAGGGGGTAAACGGCGCGCGGAGATGAGGGTTTTGGCCAGTACGTTGAGGCGCTTCGAACAGCAGGGGCGGTGGCGATCACCGACGAGCGGTGGTGCAGATCAGAGCCAGGAAGATAGGGGGTTAGTTTAGAGATTTTCTAGGATTGAAAATCTCAACAAATTCGAATGGTCTTTTTTTGGGTAGGTGGAAAGTCAGATCAATTTTTTATTATCCTTGATATAACAGTACCAATTGTTTAAGATTAATTTGTGGTAAACCATAACCAAGTTATCACCTTAGCCCAAATGGTTAAAACATTATTCCCTTAGTAGCCAAGGTCTTGGGTTCAAACCCTCTTGGCTGCAAATTCCTCTTTTTTTTTACATGCCAAAACTCATGGTGTTATAGTCACTCTCGATATTGAAATAATGATGATCTCAAGTCTGAGGATCATACACTTAGTTATCACCATAAGCAATGTTGTGACTGTCACATAATAATCCAAGAAACACGCTCATAGCGGGTCACTCCAGTATGTCGTTCTTTAACACATACTTATGTATTGATTTTGACATCTCTATGTCAATAACAACACTTTGTTATCAATCAACTACATATTAGTCTTAATATATTATTGTTGCCCACGCCCACAATAATTCTCGACTAAGGACATTCAAGAATAACTATATTATTCTAAGGACTTTATTATAATTCATTTTATTTATAGATGCATAGAATAAGACTGAAATAATAATAATGACTATATTAATAAACAAGATAAAATAAGTATGTCTTTTAGAATCATCTCATGATTGGTCTTTGGGCATACTCCAACAATCTCCCACTAGCACTAAGACCAATCACTCATGTATCTAATACCAAGAGACTTAGTGTGACGTTCATGCTTCTGTTGTGTCAGAGGCTTTTTTAGTGGATCGACGACATTGTCATCCGTTGGTACTCTACATATTTCTACATCTCATCGATCAATGATTTTGTAACCCCTTTAGCTCGGTCTAGCGGCCCAACCGAACTAAACGAGTTATACGGGGAAAACCGAAGGAAAACCCTCCAGGGTTTCACTCCGATTAGTAACCCTATTTTTTAAACTTTTCTAAATGCCATTAAACATCCTATGAGAGAAAACTCGCAGCGAAAGAAACCAAAACGGAGAAAGGAACATCAACAGGGCTCTCTAAACAACAAAGGACCAAAATGCCAATCTAGTATACACCAAGGACCTAACATGAAATTAGGCTTACCAATCCTCAATTAGTCATTTTTCATGCCCATATGCCAAAATGCAGCTTAAAACAACCATCCGTACTCATTACAACGATTACATAACAAATAGGGACTAAAACGCAAGAAAACATAACTTCAGAAGATTCCAATAACTACCAAGACAACTGGCCGTATCAATACATGTTGCCCCGTAGCAATACATGCGTATCGAAATTGATTTGAAGGGTGCGAAACACTGGCCAGTATCGAAACACCCTTGGGGGCATTTCAGAACCAAGGTTTCCAGTAGCAAAATGTACCAGAACGAACCTTAAGCGTATCGATACACTTAGGCCATTTCAGGTATCCCGTATCAATACAGTCTCGATCGTATCGATATGCTCGACCTGCAATGACACATTTTGTTGGTTTATTACAACTTTAACCCATAAAGACCCTCCAAACAAGACATAAACATGCATACAACTCAAACATACCACAAAACCTCAACAACCATGGCAACAACATCTACATAGCATGATCAAACATAGCATGATTCTAGATATAAGCAACTTAAGCATAAACAAACCCACAATACGGTCAAACTTCAAACCAAGCCATACTTCAACATAAAAAGGTCACAAATAAGACCAAAATGACATCATAATCATGTCTCGACATAGGGAGTCTCAAAACAACCCTCCCTAAAACATAAAGGTCCTATCCCATTGCTAACATACTATTATTTGATGCCAAAACCATACTTGAGCAAAAATGCAAACTCTTGGACCACTCATTGCTTCCTTGCTGCCACGAATGGTCTACGGATCTGCATTGTTGGAAAGGAGAGCGTAAGCAAAAATGCTTAGTGAGCGGTGCTCAAAACAATAACAACAACAATGCAGTTTTAAACCATTTTGCTTGCTTTTGAAAACAAACAATTTCACAAATCATTTCTCAACATAAACTTTCAACATCACATGCTCAAAATATCACATGCTTGAAATACAAAACAATGCATAACATCCACGTCTACATGGAAACATATATCTCAAGCTCAACAACAACATCAACACAATAAAGCATAAGAGCAATTTGTGTCACATGAGTATATTGACGTTTCAGCACTTTTACTCGGATATGCGGATAACGTTCAGTGGAATGCCCATCACCGTAATCAAGACAACTAGACAACTTCTGGTGGAATGCCCATCACCGTACTCACAACGTCTATCAAATATAAGCTTCCGGTGGAATGCCCATCACCGTACTCATCCTTAGTGGAATCTAACATCACTAAGGCCACACACGAATTTTTACCATTATAGTGCACTCTTATCCTATTGGTCGACCAATTATACCCGGTAATAAGAATCTCAACAAGTGCCAACATACTCACCAAGGCCAATGCTTACCCACTGTTTTGCAAGGCCACAACATAACATTTCTCATCCCATTTTCATACAAATCTCCATGCATAGAATGCACTCAACAACATAATACTCTTCATAACCCATTTCAAAACATGAGATTTACATGATTTATCATTCTATCATCTCAACACATATGAAAATAGTAAACTTCATCATTTGCAACAAGATATAATTGGGCTCAACAAAATCAAAGTAAAAAGCTGAAAATAAAGGCGAAAACAACCAAACTTACTCTTGAGCTTAGATTGGCTTTTCAAGCTCAATCTAAACCCCCAAAATCTTGTCCTTAACCATGTTAAGGCTTTATAAAATAGTTCCACTCACAGCTATACCCAAAAGCTAACCGATCACACAATCAAGCTTCCGGATCACCCGATATTGCGTCTGAAGTACCCAAATCAGATTCCACTGCTTCTAATCAATCCAAAACAGAGCATTAGAGTGTTTTCAAACCCTCAAACTTGCAGCAACTAGAAAACTCAACATCTAGAAACAAACACCCATCGATTCATAACCGAAACATCAATAGATCAACTCTAAGAAACTTCCAACTTAAACCCAGCAAAATTATCATCAAACCACATCTATAAACATCTAAAAACATCAACCCAATAACAAGGAACCACCAGCCACTGATTTTCCACAAACCTAAGCCAAAATCTCAAGATTTTCAACTTCAAACATCACCTACACACCTAGTTTTAGGTTTTGTGTAATCATACCATTATTCCAATATTATTTAACATAAAAAACATAACTAAAATCATTCTTAAACCCAGCAAAATAAAACCCATACGAAAATTCCACCAATCCATTTTAAAAAGCTCATTTTAGCTCATTTCCATTAATCACATTGAAAGACTTTTAAATAATCATTATAAAAGAACCAAGAACGTGGGAATTTCAATAAAGAACCTTACATTAGAGGAGAAAAACACATCTCACCTCTAATGGTGGACTTCCCCCATTTTTCCAAATGGAAACTTTGAGATAACTAGAGAAAAACAATGGATTTTACAGATAAATCATAGAAATAAGGTTTAATGATGCAAAAAACAATGTAAAAGAGGGTTTACCATTGAAATCCTGATTCTAGAAGGTTGTTTGGATGAAAAGAGTTTGAAGGAAAATGAGAAGAGAAAGATAACACGAAAAGGATGAGGGCTTTTCAAATTTTCTTTTATTTTAATTAAAACCTTTTTAAAATTATTTTTAGAAATCAAAATATTTAGGGGAAAATCTGAAATTAGACTTGGCTAAATAGCTCATTAAAGATTCAACGTTTTGATCCTTTTACAAAACAATCACCAAAACAGTTTAGAAACTTTACATTTTAGTCACTAGACTAAAATGTCTGATTTTTGAAAACGTTTTTCCAAAATTGATTTCACACACACCTTATATGTAATTAATAAGGATTTTAGAAAATTTTCTGCATTTTTAGGAACACTCGAAGACGATTTTCTCTGAACTCACCCACAACATCAAAACTGGTTCAACAAACCCCGAAACCTTTACCGAAACTTCTAAGCCCAAAACCAGGGCGTTACAGATTTCACGAATAAGATGGTAACACCTAAGTATGTTTTTGGATTAATGGTGAGATTTGGGTTCTTTTGCTTGTGCGATGGCTCTGTTGTTGTCACAACATAGATCTATAACATTTGATATGCTAGGCAAGACCCCTAGTTCAGATATGAACTTTTTGATCCAAACAGCTTCTTTTGCAGCATCGCTTGCAACAATATACTCGGCTTCTGTTGTAGAATCTGCTATTGTACCTTGCTTATAACTTTTCCAACTTACAACACCTCCATTTAGGCAAAACACAAAACCCGATTGCGATCGAGAATCATCCTTATCAGTTTGGAAGCTTGCGTCAGTATAACCTTTTATACTTAGTTCTTTCTCACCTCCATACATAAGGAATGTATCCTTAGTTCTTCTTAAGTACTTAAGGAAAGCGGTTTTGACAATCATTTTCCAGATTTTATAATCGTAATATGCAGCTATTGCAAGCAATATCCGAATAGATTTAAACATAGCAACATGGGAAAATGTTTCATCATAGTCTATACCATGAATTTGACAAAATCCTTTAGCAACCAACCGCCTTTTGTATGTTTGTACATTGCCATCCATGTCGGTTTTCATTTTGAAAACCCATTTGCACCCTATGGCTTAACCCTTTCCGGTGGGTCGACCAAAGTCCATACTTAGTTTTCTAACATGGAATCCATTTCGGATTTCATGGCTTTTGGCCATTTCTCAGAGTCTGGGCTCTTCATTGCTTCCTGGTAAGTCTTAGGTTCATCTTGGTCTTTGAGAAGAACATCTCCATGCAATGTGACAAGAAATCCATATCTCTCAAGCGCATTGCGTTCTCTCATAGATCTATGCAATGGTTGTGTTTTAAGAACAATTGGATGTTCCTCAACTATTTGTGGAACTAGTGGTTGTTCAACCTCTAGTTCAGTGATCTGTGGTTGATCTTAAATTTCTTCAAGTTCAATATTTCTCCCACTTCCCTTTCTAAGAATAAATTCTCTTTCGATGAAGACTCATGTTCGAGCAACAAACATTTTGTTCTCAGATGGATTGAAGAAATAGTATCCTTTAGTTTCTTTAGGATACCCTACAAAATTGTAACCCCCTTAGCCCGGCCTAGATGCTTGACCCGAACTACGAAGATTACACGGGGAAAACCAAAGTCAACCTTAATTAACGACCGTTTTTTTCCTTTTTATCTTTTCTAAATACACATTAAGCCTATGTGATTACTCAAGAATCATAGGAGAGAAAGGCACAACGATTGGAAATCAATTAGGGATTCAATTTTAAGAATTACACTTTTAGGGACCAAAATGTAAATTTTGGAAAATATAAGGACTTTGCAGATATTAAACTTGCCAATAAGTAATTAGTCATTTTACATGCATCTCTGTCAAATATCAGCTTAAAAGGACATTCCAAGCTCAAACAATTGCTTCCACATCAGGAAGGACTAAAATGTAAGACATGGGAACTTGAAACAATTCAAAAACACATACCAACGGTCATCCGTTTCGAAACGCTGACCCTGGTATCAAAACGTTCGTATCGAAACAAATTTGACCGTTTCGATACTCGGGTGCGTTCCGAGACCAGTATCGAAACATGCCTCTCCAGTAGCTATAGTGTTCCGAAACACATTCACCCGTTCCGAAACACTATGGTCATTTCAGGCCCCTGTTTCGAAACAAACACGGGTGTTTCGATACACCCTGCCATGCAACCTTACAAATTTCTGGTTTTTCACATCTCTTCACATTCAAACATAACCCAAATCATACCATAACATACCAGCAACATGATTAAACATTAATGAGCATATTTAAGAAGCTTAAGATAAAGCATGGCATCAAACACATGAACATTTAGTCTATAGGCATGCTTCTTAACCACAAAACCAAATATAGACCTCAAACCTCAAATCAAACCAAATAGGACCATTTACAAACTTCAAAAGCCATAACAAACTTGCCACAAACATGGGGAGTTCAAAATACATCTCCCAAAACACCCTTGAAGCCCCATTGCCAAATATCAATACTAAAGTATGCAAAAACATCACCATACATGAGCTTTTCACTTCCTTGGATATTCTTAGCCTTCTCGCTGCCCAAATTCGTCTCAATTATCTGCATTGTTGGTAAAAGAGAGCGTAAGCATATTTGCTTAGTGAGGCAAGCTTTAAAGAAAATCAACAAAACAATGCATCATTCAAAACCCTTTCTCAAAAGCCATTTTCAACAACATGCTCTTTCTATCTCATGCTTGAAAACCATTTCAAAGAAAATCTCCATTTGAAAACACATGTACCTCTATTCTATCTCATGCATTTAAACCAATGCAAATCTCATGGCAAAGCCATACACATGCTTGTGAAAACTAAAGCATTTCATATACAAATCTCATTTGCATTTCTCATAGCATAAATCATCTCAAAATTTGGTACATGTGAATCAAATACATTTTCATATATTATATTGGCATTTCACATTTCATTTTTACTCAGATATACAGATTAGCTTGACTCAAGGTCAAGTCCTACCCCGGTGGAATCTCTCATCACCAGACTCTCATGGTGGTATCTCTCATCGCCAAAAAGCTTGGGTATTTCACCAAGTCCTACCCCGATGGTATCTCTCATCATCGGATTCTCACTTTGGATCGAGAAGGCACTACCTCCATTGCCCGACTCCAAAGAGCACATACGAATTTTTAGTTTATAGTGCACTCTCATCCTATTGATCGATCAATTATATCCGGTAAGTATCTCATCTTCTATGCCAATATATTATGTCAAAATATCATCTCACCTACTGTTTTATGCAACATTTCTCAAGACTTTCTCATCTCATTTAAAAATCATATCTCATGCTTTGCATTAAGTCAAATCTCAAAAACTCTTTAATGCAACGTGCTATCTCATGAAATTTCTACAAAGCATCATCTCATGCTACAAATCATGCATAAAACAGGAGGAATTTGTCTATCTCAAAACAAGAGCATGTAAAAGCATTTAGGGGCATCAACCACATACTTGAGAGCAAATCTAGCCATACTTACTTCTAGACTTAGGATGCTGTTTCAAACCAATCCTAAATCCCCAAACCATATTTCTTTGTCCCTCAAGGACTTCTAAAACCATCCGCACTCACCGATTACGTTTCACTTGCTTGCTGAAACAATATCTAAGCCCTCGGCACTTCCGGATCCACACCAAAGGCGTCCGAAGATGTCTCCCCTGTTTATTACACATAAGAGCAGAGGATTAATGCATTAGCATTCATTGAAATCACCAGCCAACTAAACAAACTCGCTGCTCTACTCAAAAGCACCATTTCGGCTACCCAAAACAACCAAAATCATCTCCAAACTCTTCCAAAACAAAGCCCAACCAAGATCTATCACTTCTAATCATTTCTAAACCTCAATCAACACCAAAAATCACCATAAACTCGTCTTTATATCTCCAGCAACAACAGAACACCAAAACCACCAATCTAGCATGTAAAACTTAGGAATCCAAACCTATTCGGGTTTTGTTTGATAAAACCTCATTTGTAACATCAATTACCATCCAAAATACATTAGAAATCAACCTCAAAATAGAGCCTAACCAATAGTTACGAAAATCATCAAGATCTCTCCAAGAATCTTGAGTTTTAACACAATTTCATGTTTCTAACATTAAAGCAACTCAAAAATCATTAACAAATGATTGATAACTTGGGAATTTCAGTAAAGAACTGATCATTAGAGAAGAAGGATGAAGCTTACCTCTAATGGCTGATTTCTCCTTAATTTGGGCAAGTTTTCTTGAAAATCCAAAGTGAAAATAAAAGGATTTGATGAGGAAAAGATTAGGAATCCATAGGAGAACGAAATCTAATTAAAAGGGATGAAAATCAGAGGTTAATTGATGAAGGAAATGTGTTTGGCTGAGTGGAAGTTGAGAGAAAATGAAAAGAGGGAAAAAGATCGTAAAGTGGTTATGAAAGTCAAAATATGATTTTCTCTTTTAATTCCCTTTATTAAATCATTATTAAAACACCCAAAATTATAGAGAAATCTGATAAAAACATTTTGGTAAAATTAGCTCCTTAAAGATTCAAAGTTTCAATCCTTTACAAAACAGTCACTAGTCAACTTTTGCAAAAACTGTGATTTGGTCACTACACCGAAATGTAGTATTTCCAAATCATATTTTGTAAAATTGTTTTTACCATAATCATTCATATAATAAATGTGAATTTTTAGATATTTTTCCATATTTTTAAAATATTTCAAACTAGGTGTTCCCTAAATCTCCCTTAAAGATTCGAACCATTCCCGACCGGCCCAATTCAAACTCTAAAACTTCTAGGCCCAAAATCAGGGCGTTACAACTCTCCCCCTCTTAAGAAATTTCGTCCTCGAAATTTACCTGGAGGAAAAAGGTAAGGAAATTGCTTCTTCATGTTTTCTTTCCTTTCCCACGTGGCTTCCTCAACATCACGATGTCTCCACAAGACTTTGACTAGCTCAATGGTATTACCTCGGAGAACCTTACTATCCGAATCCAGAATCTCAGCAGGTTCCTCATCATACGTCAAGTCTGGATTCAACTCAACCTCTTCCACATGCATAACATACGATAGAACCGATCTGTACCTCCGAAGCATGGATACATGAAACACATTATGTATCTTTTCTAGCTATTGAGGTAGTCTCAGCTTATAGGGAACAAGACCCACACGTTCTACCACCTCGTATGGCCTAATGAACCTTGGGCTCAACTTGCCCTTCCCAAATCTCATCACCTTCTTCCAAGGTGAAACTTTCAAAAACACACGCTCACCCACAACATATTCTATCTCCTTACACTTCAAATCCGCGTAAGACTTTTGCCGATCCGATGCTGCCTTCAACCGCTCACAAATGAGCTTCACCTTCTCGGTGGTTCCTTTTAACAAAGCCGACATCGAGACCAACTTTTGTCCCGTTTCAGCCCAACAAAGAGGAGTTCTGCACTTCCTCCCGTATAGAGCTTCATAAGGTGCCATTTGAATACTTGCATGGTATCTGTTATTATAAGCAAACTCCACCAAAGGCAAGTGCTTCTCCCAAGAGCCTTGAAATTCAATAACACAGCACCACAACATATCCTCAAGCACTTGGATAACACGCTCCGACTGTCCATCCGTCTGCGGATGATAAGAAGTACTGAAATTCAGCCGCGTACCCAATTCTTGATGCAAACACTCCCAAAACCTTGTGGTGAACCTCAGATCTCTATTCAATACTATAGATTTTGGCACTCCATGCAATCATACAATCTCAGCAATGTACAACTCTACAAGCTTATCCAAGGTGTATGTAGTATGCACAGACAAGAAATGCGCACACTTCGTAAGGCGATCCACAATCACCCAAACATAATTCTTCTTTGATGGAGATAAAGGCAAACCAGACACAAAATCCACAGTGATCCTCTCCCACTTCCATTCAGGGATCCTTAACGACTGCAACAATCCTAAAGAAAATTGATGTTCAGCCTTAACCCGCTGACAAACCATGCATTTGATAACATACTCAGCGACATATTTCTTCAATCCCACCTAATAGAACTCATCCTTCAGATCACAGTACATCTTTGTACTACCAGGGTGCATAGCAAAAAGACTACTATGAGCTTCAGTCAGAATAGTGCGCCTTAATTCAACATCATTCGACACTACTATCCGACTCCCAAAACATAGAACACCATCATCATTGAAATAGAAATCTAATGGCCCACCTTCTGCGATATCCTAAACATGTGGCACCAAAGATTCATCCAACAATTGTTTACCCTTAATCAACTGAACTAGATATGGTTCCACTTGCAATTCAACAACAAGACCACCATCCCGCGATATGCTCAAGCTAGAAAATATCGCCCACAGTTCCACCGCCACTTTCCTGCTCAAAGCATCGGCCACAACATTGGCCTTCCCCAGATGATACTCGATCATTAGATCGTAATCCTTAAGCAACTCCACCCAACGTCGTTGCCTAAGATTTAACTCCTTCTGAGACATTAGGTACTTCAAGATTTTATGATCCGTGTACACAGTACACTTCTCACCATAGAGATAATGTCTCCAGATCTTTAGAGCAAAAACCACTACAGCCAACTCAATGTCATGCGTAGGGTAATTGCGCTCATGCACTTTCAACTGTCGCGATGCATAAGCCACTACCCTACCCTCTTGCATCAACACACACCCCAAACCAACATAGGATGCGCCACTATACACTACAAACTCTTTTCCTGATTCAGGTTGAACCAAGATAGGAGCTTGCGTCAAAGCTGCCTTTAGCTTCTGAAAAGCTTGTTGTCTCACTTCCGTCCATTCATACTTAACTTCTTTCTGCAATAACTTCGTCAAAAGGGCAGCAATCTTAGAAAATCCCTCCACGAACCTCTGGTAGTAACCTGCCAACCCAAGGAAACTACGAAAATCATGAACAAACGTAGGAGGGTTCCAATTCACCACCGCCTTAATCTTCTCAGGATCAACTCGAATCCTTTCAGCTGAAACCACATGGCCAAGAAAAACAACTTCCTTTAGCCAAAACTAACATTTACTCAGCTTAGCATAAAGTTGATTCTCTAACAGCACTTGCAAAATGATCCTCAAATGACCCTCATGCTCCTCCTCGGTACAAGAGTACACAAGGATATCATCGATGAACACCACAACGAACTTATCTAAGAATTCATGGAACACCCTTGTTGCGTGTAAAAGTGTATATCGCAATTGTAGTGCAAGTGTACACGACGCAAGTAGTAAAGTGATACGGAAGTATCGGATATCGTCTCCACAGGGACTGGGCTAATAGCTTCACCTTGAATTACTGCACGAGAGTAAAAAGAATAGTTTAAAATATAGTCACGAAAATAATAAAGAGTACTGGAAAATAGGATTAAAAGAATCAAGATAGAGAGAATGGGCTGGTATTGAATTGCTCAGTAGTGTAGGTATTGCTAAGTCCAAGAATATCAGTTTTGTCGTCGTCCCCGTCGCGGCAGCACCTGTCGCGGTGGTAGTCTGTTGCTTGTCGCGGCAGTGAACACACAACTCCGTACTCCAAGTTTGGCAAGAATCCCTACTGTGCCTTGGCCTATCCCTAGGTCCAAGTCTATCGATGAACACGTCTTTGATGATACCTCCCGGCGTGAATCGAAGGATGAACACCGATGTTGTTGAATTCTTCTTTAGCCACTTAACCTCATCCTATCCCTAGGTCCAAGATAGTTCAACTATAAACTAGAGAACTCGCACTTATTCCTTTCGTATACTTAACTCTCCCGATATTAAGTAAATAGATAACCTCGCAATGATCTCCCGATACTCTTGCAAGATGTTAATAACCAGAATAAAAGAACTTGAAGTTTATTTTATTGAACTGAAAATTCCTAAAACAAAAGCAACCATTGCAACTACTTTACAAATCAACCCGTGGCCCTAAGGGGAATTTAGAACATGTTGAGAGAAGGAAAACGGCTAAGCTTTTTGGGAAGAAGGCTAGAGATAGGTGATGTTCTCTCCTAGGTCGAATTACATGCCTTTATAGAGGCTTTGGGTCCAAGTTTTCTAATATAGTAAGAATACAAGTTTAAATTAATGTACAACTCTAATAAAGACTAAATCTTCAGAGAATATAGCTTTAATTCATCCTTCCTTCTTGCTTGGATTTTCTCTCCTTGAACTTTGAGCTTGGCCTTTATTCTGATCTAGGGCTTGGAAAAATATAGTGATATTCCACGACAGACGGGCTTAATTTTCTCTTTCTGTCGAGGTCCACTTTGCTTCTTCTCCTCAAAACTGCTGTCATTCTCTGTTGTCACGGCGGCATCCATGGCAGCATCATCCTCCTTGACTGCTCGTCCAGTTCCAGCTCTTCTGCTTCACTGCCCAGCGCCTGCCTCTCCATCTGCTACAGCAACAACCTGCAAAAGCAACCAATTTCAGTAGAAACTGTGCCATTTAATATAATTGTGATGTCTAACTGTAAACTAGCCTAAATGTAATGAATTATGCTTGAATGCAGCAGAAATATGAGTTAAATAGGGGATAAATAATAGAACTTTTACACACTCAACACACCCCCAAACTCAAGTTTTTGCTTGCCCTCAAGCAACTAAGACCTAAAAGAAAAAATAAAATATTTTTGTTTTGGCTTAAATAGTGAACTTTCCCTTACCCTTCATTCATTCTCTGTTGACGGCAGCACCTTGTCTGATAACTTAGGATTTGTCCGGAGTCTCACTATAGTCCTCGTGCAGTGTGTGCATGCTTGTGAACAATTATATGCCAAGACTCTCTTAGTTTCACTAGAATATTTCAGCCTCTAACTTGAATTTTTAGGCCAAAATTTATCTTTTTGAAGGCATTTCTTATGCTCCTTTGATTTTTTTTTGTTTTGACTCGATTTCATTATTTTTTAAGCTAAAGTTTCACCAGAGCCAGTTTCGGGCACATCTAGCTAACTTCCTAGAGCCGGTTTCAGACACCTCTAGGGTTGTTGAGTCTCTGTTGCTAAACTTCTTTCCTAGAGCCAGTGTTAGGCACCTCTAGGGGCTATTCAAGTGCTAAGATTCCTATTCTAGTTAACTAGAAGAGTTCTAGGCAGTATAACAGTCACAAACAGTGTTTAAGTTTTCAGAACTATAGAAAGGCTCTAAACTGCTCCTAAAGCTATCCTAAAGGCACTGCCACGACAGAGCTGTCACGGCAGGTAAGTTCGGTTCACAAACTTAAGCCAAAATTTTCATATTTTCATCATTTTCTAAGCAAAAATAAACTAAGTAAAAGACACAATTTTAAAACTAATTTAGACTCCATTAATGGAGGGATGCCACCCCTAAACTCGAGGGTTGCATTGCCCTCAATGCAAATGACAAAATAAAATAAAAACAGTACATCACAAAATATATAAGCAGACAACAAAATAAGTGAAGAAACTCAAATTTTTAAACGCTGTCGTCACTGCTGCTGCTGACTTGGAGCTGGCGGCGGGCACGGGCCTTCTGAACTGGATGGCGGATGGGGGAGGCAGATGTGTTCTTCGTTTTGGCCTCCCTCGGAGGTTGAATTCTGGTAGGGGAGATGTGAGGGGGCTTCTCCACAACCTGTACCTCCGAACTACTGCTGCTGTCCTCACTACTACTGCCGTCACTGTTGTTGCCGCTGCCGCTATTCGGCTTGTTTTTGTCTGCCATTCTCTTCTGCCGTTTCATCAGTGTAAACTCCTTTGATAGATTCCTCTTAATAGAGGGTTCGTTTTCGCTTTCTTCCCAAACAGAGGAAGAAGAGAAACCGGCAATGAAGGCGTCAAGCTCTTCCGAGGGCATTCTTCGTTTTGTTCCACGGGCAGAAGTCTCAGCTGCACGGGTACTGCCGGCGACTGTCGTGGCAGGTGCTGGTGTGGACGCTGCAGAAGGTGTTTGTGGTGTGGCAGCAGGTGTTGGGGTGTGGGCAGGGGTTGGGACAGTAAAATAATCTGCAGGGAAGGTAGGAAATACAACATCAGGGAAATTTAAAGAGGTTTGGATAAAGTGTACCGTAGCTGTGGTGAAATCCCTGATGAAGCTCATAAGACCGAGCTGCCGTTCCTCCATCTTCTGTATAGCAGCAAGGATCTGGGAGGAGAAGTCGGTCGGGGCTGCTGCTGCTGGTTGTTGCCTGGCTTCCGTGGCAGCATGTTCATTTTCTGTCGGCTCTGTCGTGTCTACTGTCGTGGCAACGGGATCAAATGAGGACAGAGGGGTGGCAACAGTCAGTGTTGAGTGTGAAAAAGTTCTATTATTTACCCCTATTTAACCCATATTTCTGCTGCATTCAAGCATAATTCATTGCATTTAGGTTAGATTACAGTTAAACATCACAAATATATTAAATGGCACAGTTTCTACTGAAATTTGTTGCTTTTGCAGGTTGCTGCTGTAGCAGATGGAGTGGCAGGCGCTGGGCAGTGACGCAGAAGAGCTGGAACTGGACGAGCAGTCAATAAGGACGATGCTGCCATGGTTGCCGCCGTGACAGCAGAGGACGACATCAGTTTTGAGGAGAAGAAGCAAAGTGGACCTCGACAGAAAGAGAAAATTAAGCCCGTCTGTCGTGGAATATCACTATATTTTCCCAAGCCCAAGATCAGAATAAAGGCCAAGCCCAAAGTTCAAGGAGAGAAAATCCAAGCAAGAAGGAAGGACGAATTAAAGCTATATTCTCTGAAGATTTAGTCTTTATTAGAGTTGTACTTTAATTTAAACTTGTATTCTTGCTATTTTAGAAAACTTGGACCCAAAACCTATTTAAAGGCATGTAATTCGACCTAGGAAAGGACATCACCTATCTCTAGCCTTCTTCCCAAAACCCTAGCCGTTTTCCTTCTCTCAACATGTTATAAATTCCCCTTAGGGCCACGGGTTGATTTGTAAAGTAGTTTCAAAGGTTGCTTTTGTTTTAGGAATTTTCATTTCAATAAAATAAACTTCAAGTTCTCTTATTCTGGTTATTAACATCTTGCAAGTGTATCGGGAGAGCATTGTGAGGTTATCTATTTACTTAATATCGAGAGAGTTAAGTATACGAAAGGAATAAGTGCGAGATCTCTAGTTTATAGTTGAACTATCTCGGACCTAGGGATTGGACGAGGTTAAGTGGCTAAAGAAGAATTCAACAACATCGGTGTCCATCATTTGATTCACGCTGGGAGGCATCAAAGACGTGTTCAATGACAGACTTGGACCTAGGGATAGGCCAAGGCACATCAGGGATTCTTGCCAAACTTGAAGTACGGAGTTGTGTGTTCGCTGCCGCGACAAGCAACAGACTGCCGCTGCGACAAGTGCTGCCGCGACGGGGACGATGACAGAACTGATATTCCTGGACTTAGCAATACCTACACTACTGAGCAATTCAATACCAGCCCATTCTCTCTATCTTGATTCTTTTAATCCTATTTTCCAGTACTCTTTATTATTTTCGTGACAATATTTTAAACTATTCTTTTTACTCTCGTGCAGTAGTTCAAGGTGAAGCTATTAGCCCATTCCCTGTGGAGACGATATCTGATACTTCCGTATCACTTTACTACTTGTGTCGTGTACACTTGCACTACAATTGTGATAGACACTTTTACACGCAACAAGTTTTTGGCGCCGTTGCCGGGGACTGGCAACATAACTCTACCCTATCTTTTTCTACACTTTTCTTTTTATTTTTCTATTTTATTCTGGTTTGTTCAACTTCTGCTTTTCATAAGGTTTATTGTTTATGCGCAGATCGAGACGAGGAGAAGAACCTGAGTATCCATTAGATCCTGAAATAGAACATTCATTCAATCTTAGGAACCGGCTTCGTCACGTACTAGCCAGAAACGAATACCTTGAAGAACAGTTAGAGACGATGAACAACCAAGGGAACCCCCAGGTTAATAATCCTGCCAGAGATGGAGAGATTATTCCTCCTGTCGGCGACCCTCCTGCCGCTACCGCACGACAGTCCTGCCGAGACTACATGCTAAATGATCATGTAGAACTAGAAACCACGCTGCCGGATATAGATGTTGGCAACTTCGAGCTGAAACCTGTTATGTTCAGCATGATAAACAACGCCGGTCAATTTAGTGGTGCTGCTACAGAGGATGATGCTAGGGAGCATCTGAAAACGTTCTAGGAAATCTGTGGTTCGTTTAGACTACCAGGAGTTAATCTGGAGATACTGAGGCTTCGGTTATTTCCCCATTCATTAAGGGACAGAGCAAAGACTTGGTGGAATAAACTTATGCCGGGTTCAATTAGAACTTGGGCAGATTTGTCTCGTGAATTCTTATCTCGTTTTAATCCTTCACATTTATCTGAGCGATTACGTAACGAAATTGCTACTTTTCAACAGGAAGATGACGAGCCAATGCACGAGGCCTGGGACAGATTTACCACTCTTCTAAGGAACTGCCCAATGCATTGATTCCCCGTCTGGAACCAGGTAACAAAGTTTTATAATGCTGCCAATTTACAAACTCGTATTCGAATTGATTCAGCAGCAAACGGATTACTACTGGACAAAGACCCAGATGAGGCCGACAACACAATGAAATCACATGTGTCATATCTCACTAAGGCAATGAAAAAGCTCCTGAATGATGATTCACAGCCTGTATTTGTTGTCGAAGAGGTATGTGAAATTTGTGAAGGAAATCACAATTCAGATGAATGTCCTATACAGTTAGAAGAGGGAAAGTATGTTGGGAACTACAATAAGCAGAATTATAACTCCAACAACTACAATCCCAGCTGGAGAAAGGATCCCAAGTTCTCTTGGAGTAATCCTACTAATGCCCTGAATCCTCAAGCACACAATAATCAGAATCAGGGAGGACCTAGATTGCTGACTCGACAGCAACTACAGCAGCAGCAACAGCCACCAGCTGCCACAAATAGTATACTGGAACAGACTCTGACTACGTTTATGTCTCAGACAAGAACTTACATTGAGAACATGAATCAATTTTTCAAGAAGACGGAGACATTCATGGATAAAACAGAGATGTTGATGACAAATCATGAAGCTACTCTGAAATTGTTGGAGACACAGATGGGTCAGGTTTCCCAGCATATCAACCCAAGGCAGAATGGCGGATTTCCTAGCAATACTGAAAATGCTAGGCAGCCCACACATGAGCAGTGTAAAGCCATCACTACTAGGAGTGGGAAGAAATTACTAGGGCCTGAGAAGAAAGCTGAATCAGTTGAACCAACCTTGGATACACCTGCCGAGAAAGCTGCCCCGACAGGTAAGAAACAACCTGCTGCCGATGAGCCTATCACGACAACAGAAGGGACAGAGGAGAAAGATGATGAACCCAAACCTCCTCAGATCCGTATGCAGTGGGAAGGACGTATTGCTGATTATCGTCCCGCACCTCCTTTTCCTCCACAGTTACAGAAATTGAAACAAGAATCACAGCTTAAAAAGATTTATGATATTTTTAAGCAGGTTCATATTAACATTCCACTATTAGATGCCGTTAGGGAGATGCCCGGTTATGCCAAATTTCTCAAGGATGCCATGTCGAAGAAATCTAGACTTGTGAAATTTGAAACGGTTAAGATGACAAAAGGATGCATGTGTATTCTGCACAAGCATCCACCCTAGAAAAAGAAGGATCCTGGGAGCTTCATCATACCTTGTGTAATCGGAGATAAATATGTGGGTAAGGCACTTTGTGATCTTGGTGCTAGTATAAATTTAATGCCAAAATCTGTTTTTCAGAAATTAGGTATTGGAAAAGCTCGACCCATAACAGTAATTCTGCAGCTGGCAGACCGCTCCTACGTTCATCCGGAAGGAAAAATCGAAGATATTCTGGTAAGAGTGGATAAGTTTATTTTTCCTGCTGACTTTCTTGTGTTAGATTGTGAAGCAGATGAAAACGCACCAATCATCCTGGGGCGACCCTTCTTAGCCATGAGAAGATCACTGATTGATGTGGAAAAAGGAGAACTCACCATGAGAGTAAAAGATCAAGAAATAAAATTGAATGTTCTCCAAGCTATGAAGCATGCTGATGCAGAAGAAGAATGCAAGGTTATCACTGAAGTTACCCTTGACCAACCCTGCATCAGGTTGAGCTGTCATGACATCAACATTTGTCACTGCCTCGGCAGCCACTTACAAGACTGTCACGACAACACCGACGACAGCAACTCCTCAGAATCTGATACATCTGATACTGAAGATCAGGAGGAGGTAAACTGGATAGGCAATCGTCTAGGTAAATTATTCGAGCCTTTAAATTATACCTCGGATAACCATGTAATTCAAAAGCCATCAACTGTTGAACCCCCTATTTTAGAACTTAAGCCCCTGCCAGGGCAGCTAAAATATGCTTTTCTTGGTTCAAATGATACGTTGCCCGTAATCATCTCTTCCAAGTTGATATAGGAACATGAACATCAGTTAATAGGGATGCTGCAGCAGCATAAAAAGACTATTGGATGGACGATAGCTGATATTCAAGGCATTAGTCCGACATTATGTATGCATAAAATCCTTTTAGAGGATGATCATAAGCCGACTATCGATGCTCAAAGGCGGCTGAACCATGCGATGAAAGAGGTGGTGCAAAAAGAGATAATCAAATGGCTAGATGCTGGAATAATCTACGCCATCTCGGACAGCAAATGGGTGAGCCCGGTGCAATGTGTTCCCAAGAAAGAAGGAATGACCGTGGTAACCAACGAAAACAATGAGCTAATCCCAACTAGGACTGTGACCGGTTGGAGGGTTTGTATGGACTATCGGAAGGTTAACAAAGCTACCCGAAAGGACCACTTTCCTTTACCCTTTATTGATCAAATGCTTGATAGATTAGCGGGTAAACCTTACTATTGTTTTCTTGATGGTTATTCAGGTTACAATCAAATAGCTATTGCACCGGAAGATCAAGAACATACGACATTCACATGCCCTTACGGAACTTACGCTTTTAGGAGAATGCCTTTTGGACTATGTAATGCACCAGCCACCTTTCAAAGGTGCATGATGGCAATATTCTCCGATATGGTGGAGGATTTCCTGGAGATCTTTATGGATGACTTTTCAGTCTTTGGAGACAACTTTGAAAGCTGTCTAGGCAACCTACAAAAGGTGCTCGAGAGATGTGAAAAAGCAAACTTAGTTTTGAACTGGGAAAATGTCACTTCATGGTGGATGAAGGGATAGTCCTTGGCCATAAGATTAGCTGACGTGGCATAGAAGTCGACAAAGCTAAGATAGAAGTGATCGAAAAGCTGCCACCGCCCACCATAGTCAAGGGCATCCGAAGTTTCTTAGGACATGCTGGTTTTTATCGAAGGTTCATTGCGAACTTTTCAAAAATCACCAAGCCCCTATGCTATCTTCTGGATAAGAACCGACCCTTCGACTTTAACGATGAATGTACTGAAGCATTCAAGGTTCTGAAAGAAAAATTGGTAACAGCCCCAATAGTACATCCACCAGACTGGACACTGCCGTTTGAGATCATGTGTGATGCTAGTGACTATGCTGTCGGGGCAGCACTTGGGCAGCGAAGAGAAAAACTCTTTCACGTCATATACTATGCCAGCAAAACACTGAACGACGCCCAAGTGAACTACACCACCACAGAGAAGAAACTATTAGTTGTGGTATTCTCCATTGACAAGTTTCGCTCTTATATACTTGGAACGAAGGTCATAGTGCACACAGACCACTCTGCATTGAAGTATATGTTCGCGAAAAAGGATGCAAAGCCTCGACTGATACGTTGGATCCTGCTATTGCAAGAATTCGACCTTGAAATCAAGGACAAAAAGGGGACAGAAAATCAAGTGGCAGATCACTTGTCAAGGTTGGAGAAGAGAAAGAGTCTACCGACAGATGAGACAAACATATTGGAGACCTTCCCTGATGAGCAGCTCTTTGCTGCCACAGTCACTGCCGCGACAACCATGGCGGCAGGTAAGTCTTCTAAACTCCCCTAGTATGCTGATTTCGTTAAATTTTTAGTTAGCGGAACAATTCCTCCTGACCTTAATTATCAACCCAGGAAGAGGTTCCAAAATGATGTTAAGCATTATTATTGGGACGAACCTCTTCTTTTCAAAATCTGTGCAGATCAGGTTATAAGGAGATGTGTACCACAAGATGAGCAGGAAGATATACTTCATCACTGTCATGCTTCACAGTATGGAGGACACTTAGGAGGCAACAAAACTGCCGCCAAGGTTCTGCAGTCAGGATTCTATTGGCCGTCATTATATAAAGATGCTCAAATCTTCTACAAGAGTTGTGACAAGTGCCAACGGACAGGAAACATCTCAAGGAGACACGAGATGCCACTGCAGAACATTCTTGAAGTCGAGATCTTCGACGTTTGGGGGATCGATTTTATGGGACCTTTCCCATCATCATGTGGGAGTCTATACATCCTCCTGGCAGTAGATTATGTATCTAAGTAGGTTGAAGCTATCGCCACTCAAAAGAATGATGCCAAGACGGTCCAAAGGTTTTTACATAAAAACATTTTTCCAGATTCGGCATCCCTAAGGCGATCATCAGTGATGAAGGGAGGCATTTCGACAACAGGGTTATAGCTGATGCTTTGAAAAAGTATGGTGTCAAGCATCAGATTGTAACAGCATATCACCCTCAAACCAATGGACAAGCTAAAATATCCAACAGGGAAGTCAAGAACATTCTTGAAAAGATGGTTAAGCCAACTCGGAAAGATTGGTCTTTACACCTTAATGATGCGTTATGGGCTTATAAGACAACTTTCAAAACTCCATTGGGAATGTCTCCTTACAGACTGATTTACGGGAAAACATGCCATTTACCTGTCAAGATAGAGCACAGAGCATACTGGGCAATCAAGGTAGTCAATATGGACTTGGAAAAGGCAGGGCAGAAAAGGCTACTTGACGAAATTGAAGAAATTCAGACAATGACCTATGACAACGCAAGAATCTACAAGGATAAAACTAAGAAGTGGCATGACAAGAAGTTGCTGCCACGACAGTTCTGCCCAGGGCAACATGTGTTTCTTTTTAACTCTAGGTTGAAGCTCTTCCCAGGGAAGCTGAAATCAAGATGGTCTGGCCCATTCCAAGTTGTACAGGTTTTTCCCCATGGTGCTATCACGATTAGATCTTTAAAATACGAGCACCAATTCAAAGTCAACGGACAGCGGTTGAAGCATTATCAGGGGACTGAAGCCCCAAGAATGCAGGAAGTGGTTACCTTAGGAGATGCCCCACCTGGCATCCATATTTTAACCTAATTTTATTTTTTAGTTTTATTATTTTTTATTATTTATATATTAGTAAATTAGATTTATTTTATTTTTTAAATAATGTTTTTATTTTTATTGTTTTTTAGGAAATAAAGGAGACAAGAAGAAAAGGAGAAGTGAATTCAGCCCACCATCCATCCACCAGCCTAACAAGCCCAAATTTTGGAGCCCGTCGTTACAGCTGTCGCGACAGACGTGGAAAATACAGGCTGTCAACACGCTGTCGCGACAGACACGGAAACGCGTAACAGACGCGTCAGACACGCAAACGCGTAACAGCTGGCCCCGTTATTCGCGCTTGTCTTTACAACTCCAGCGGGCAGCAAATTCTTCTCTATATAAACCCCGTTTCATTTTCTCATTTTCACTCACTTCTACTCTTCTTACTTGCATCCTCTAGAAATTTTTGCTTTCATTTTCATTTTCTCAACCCTTGCAAAAATGTCTTCCAGAAATACCTGTAGGAGTGCTGCCTCCGGCTCCACCCCGACAACATCCACCCTACGATCATTCCAGATCGGAGACATGTGGGAGGAAAGGAGATTTATCTACACTTCAAAGGAGGGAAATTTGGGCCTAAAGCCATTCATTGCTCGCAAAATAAGGGCTCTCCAGTGGCAGATCTTTGCCGAACAACCTGAGGAGATGAACGTCTCTTTAGTGCGAGATTTCTATGCTGCCATCAACAGCAGGACGACGACAGCAGTTACCGTATGAGGGAGGGAAGTGCCATTCGAAGCTGAATACATCAACACCCTGTATGGATTTTACGTGGGCAGCAACGACGACGGTCATCAGCAATTTCTGAACAGCCTTGACCCTGCTGCCTATGATGCTGTCATGGCAGAGCTGACTGATGAAGGAACACAGTGGAACACCAACCGCAAGAACCCGAGGACAGTGAAGAGAACTCAACTCTTGCCGGAAGCCAAATTGTGGAACGCTTTTATCTAAAAGCGCATCATGCCGTCCTCGCACAACACCACTGTCGATCAGCCCAGGTTAGCCTTAATCCACTCAATTTTTCATGAGAGGCCTATTAACGTGGACAGCTTAATCCGCAAAAGCATTTTGGAGTGCGCACACCGGCCGACGGGACCGCTCTACCTTCCTTACCTCATCACAGCCCTCTACCGCGGCCATGGGGTACCTGAAGCTGCCACTGATATTAGAGTCCAAGGGAAGGGATGGACTGACAAAAACATACTCAGTTTTATGGAGCTGACTGTTGCCACCCCTCTGTCCTCATTTGATCCCGCTGCCACGACAACAGACACGATAGAGCCGACAGAAAATGAACATGCTGCCACGGAAGCCAGGCAGCAACCAGCAGCAGCAGCCCCGACAGACTCCTCCTCCCAGATCCTTGCTGCTATCCAGAAGATGGAGGAGTGGCAGCTCGGTCTTATGAGCTTCATCAGGGATTTCACTTCATCTATGGTATACTTTATCCAAACCTCTTTAAATTTCCCTGATGTTGTATTTCCTACCTTCCCTGCACATTATTTTGCTGTCCCAACCCCTGCCCACACCCCAACACATGCTGCCACACCACGGACACCTTCTGCAGCGTCCACACCAACACCTGCCACGACAGCCGGCGGCATCACCCGTGCTGAGACTTCTGCCCGTGGAACAAAACGAAGAATGCCCTCGGAAGAGCTTGACGCCTTCATTGCCGGGTTCTCTTCATCCTCCATTTGGGAGGAGAGCGATAACGAACACTCTATTAAGAGGCAGAAAAGAATGGCAGAAAAGAACAAGTCGGATAGCGGCAGCAGCAGCAACAGTGACGGCAGCAGCAGTGAGGGCAGCAGTAGCAGCTCAGAGGTCCAGGTTGTGGAGAAACCCCTCACATCTCCCCTACCAGAATTCAACCTCCGAGGGAGGCCAAAACGAAGAACACATTTGCCTCCCCCATCCGCCAGCCAGTTCAGAAGGCCCGTGCCCGCCGCCAGCTCCGAGTCAGCAGCAGCAGTGATGACAACGCTTAAAAATTTGAGTTTCTTAACTTATTTTGCTGTCTGCTTATATATTTTGTGATGTACTGTTTTTATTTTATTTTGTCATTTGCATTGAGGGCAATGCAACCCTCGAGTTTGGGGGTGGCATCCCTCCATTAATAGAGTCTAATTTAGTTTTAAAATTATGACTTTTACTTAGTTTATTTTTGGTTGAAAAAAAATGATGAAAATATGAAAATTTTGGCTTAAGTCTGTGAACTGAACTTACCTGCCGTGACAGCTCTGTCGTGGCAGTGCCTTTAGGATAGTTTTAGGAGAAGTTTAGAGCCTTTCTATAGTGCTAAAAACTTAAACACTATTTGTGACTGTTATACTGCCTAGAACTCTTCTAGTTAACTACAATAGGAAGCTTAGCACTTGAATAGCCCCTAGAGGTGCCTAACACTGGCTCTAGGAAAGAAGTTTAGCAAAAGAGAGTCAATAGCCCTAGAGGTGCCCGAAACCGGCTCTAGTGAAACTTTAGCTTAAAAAAATAATGAAATCGAGTCAAAAAAAAAATCAAAGGAAGCATAAGAAATGCCTTCAAAAAGATAAACTTTGGCATAAAAATTCAAGTTAAGGGCTGAAATATTCTAGTGAAACTAAGAGAGTCTTGGCATATAACTGTTCACAAGCATGCACACACTCCTAAGTGTCCTCCATACTTTGAAGCATGACAGTGATGAAGTATAGCTTCCTGCTCATCCTGTGGTACACATCTCCTTATAACCTGATCTGCACAGATTTTGAAAAGAAGAGGTTCGTCCCAATAATAATGCTTAACATCATTTTAGAACCTCTTCCTGGCTTGATAATTAAGGTCAGGATGAATTATTCTGCTAACTAAAAAATTAACGAAATCAGCATAACAGGGGAGTTCAGAAGACTTACCTGTCGCCATGGCTGTCACGGCAGTGACTGTGGCAGCAAAGAGCTGCTCATCAGGGAAGGTCTCCAATATGTTTGTCTCTGTCGATAGACTCTTTCCCTTCTCCAACCTTGACAAGTGATCTGCTACTTGATTCTCTGTCCCCTTTTTGTCCTTGATTTCAAGGTCGAATTCTTGCAATAGCAGGATCCAACGTATCAGTCGAGGTTTTGTATCCTTTTTCGCAAACATATATTTCAATGCAGAGTGGTCTGTGTGTACTATGACCTTCGTTCCAAGTATATAAGAACGAAACTTGTCAATGGAGAATACTACAACTAATAACTCTTTCTCTGTGGTGGTATAGTTCACTTGGGCATCGTTCAGTGTTTTGCTGGCATAGTATATGACATGAAAAAGTTTGTCTCTCCGCTGCCCAAGTGCTGCCCCGACAGCATAGTCACTAGCATCACACATGATCTCAAATGGCTGTGTCCAATCTGGTGGCTGTACTATTGGGGCTGTTACCAGCTTTTCCTTCAGAACCTTGAATGCTTTAGTACATTCATCGTTAAAGTCGAAGGGTCGGTTCTGCTCCAGAAGATGGCATAGGGGCTTGGTGATTTTTGAAAAGTTCGCAATGAACCTTCGATAAAAACCAGCATGTCCTAAGAAACTTCTGATGCCCTTGACTGTGGTGGGTGGCGGCAGCTTTTCGATCACTTCTATCTTAGCTCTGTCGACTTCTATGCCACGACAGCAAATCTTATGGCCAAGGACTATCCCTTCATCCACCATGAAGTGACATTTTTCCCAGTTTAAAACCAAGTTTTCTTTTTCACATCTTTCGAGCACCTTTTGTAGGTTGCTTGGCAGCTTTCAAAGTTGTCTCCAAAGACTGAAAAGTCATCCATAAAGATCTCTAGGAAATCATCCACCATATCGGAGAATATTGCCATCATGCACCTTTGAAAGGTGGCTGGTGCATTGCATAGTCCAAATGGCATTCTCCTAAAAGCATATGTTCCGTAAGAGCATGTGAATGTCGTCTTTTCTTGATCTTCCGGTGCGATAGCTATTTGATTGTAACCTGAATAACCATCAAGAAAACAATAGTAAGGTTTACCCACTAATGTATCAAGCATTTGATCAATAAAGGGTAAAGGAAAGTGGTCCCTTCGGGTAGCTTTGTTAACCTTCCGATAGTCCATACAAACCCTCCAACCGGTCAAAGTCCTGGTTGGGATTAGCTCATTGTTTTCGTTGGTCACCACGGTCATTCCTCCTTTCTTGGGAACACATTGCACCGGGCTCACCCATTTGCTGTCCGAGATGGCATAGATTATTCTAGCATCTAGCCATTTGATTATCTCTTTTTGCACCACCTCTTTCATCGCATGGTTCAGCCGCCTTTGAGCATATCTAGTCGGCTTATGTTCATCCTCTAGAAGGATTTTATGCATACATAATGCCGGACTAATGCCTTGAATATCAGCTATCGTCCACCCAATAGCCTTTTTATGCTGCTGCAGCATCCCTATTAACTGTTGTTTATGTTCCTGCATCAACTTGGAAGAGATGATTACGGGCAACGTATCATTTAAACCAAGAAAAACATATTTTAGCTGCCCTGGCAAGGGCTTAAGTTCTAAAACATGGGGCTCAACAGTTGATGGCTTTTGAATTGCATGGTTATCCGAGGTATAATTTAAAGGCTCGAATAACTTACCTGGACGATTGTCTATCCAGTTTACCTCCTCATGATCTTCAGTATCAGATTCTGTGGAGTTGCTGTCGTGACAGTCTTGTAAGTGGCTGCGAAGGCAGTTACCAATTTTGATGTCGTGACAGCCCGACCTGATGCAGGGTTGGTCAAGGGTAACTTCAGTGATAACCTTGCATTCTTCTTCCGCATCAGCATGCTTCATAGCTTGGAGAACATTCAACTTTATTTCTTGATCGTTCACTCTCATGGTGAGTTCTCCTTTTTCCACATCTATCAGTGATCTTCCCGTGGCTAAGAAGGGTCGCCCCAAGATGATTGGTGCGTTTTCATCTGCTTCACAATCTAACACAAGAAAGTTAGGATGAAAATTAAACTTATCCACTCTTACCAGAATATCTTCGATTTTTCCTTCCGGATGAACATAAGAGCGGTCTGCCAGCTGCAGAATTACTGTTGTGGGCTGAGCTTTTCCAATACCTAATTTCTGAAAAACATATTTGGGCATTAAATTTATACTAGCACCAAGATCACAAAGTGCCTTACCCACATATTTATCTCCGATTACACAAGGTATGATGAAGCTCCCAGGATCCTTCTTCTTCTGGGGTGGATGCTTGTGCTGAATACTCATACATCCTTCTGTCATCTTAACCATTTCAAATTCCCCAAGTCTAGATTTCTTCGACATGGCATCCTTGAGAAATTTGGCATAACCGGGCATCTCCCTAACGACATCTAACAGCGGGATGTTGATATGAACCTGCTTAAAAATATCATAAATCTTTTTAAGCTATGATTCTTGTTTCAATTTCTGTAACCGTTGAGGAAAAGGAGGTGGGGGACGATAATCAACAATACATCCTTCCCACTGCATACGGATCTGAGGAGGTTTGGGCTCATCATCTTTCTCCTCTGTCCCTTCTACTGTCGTGACAGGCTCATCGGCAGCAGGCTGTTTGTTACCTGTCGGGGCAGCTTCCTCGGCAGGTGATTCCAAGGCTGGTTCAACTGATTCAGCTTTCTTCTCAAACCCTGGTAGTTTCTTCCTACTCCTAGCAGTGATGGCTTTACACTGCTCATGTGTGGGCTGCCTAGCATTTTCAGTATTGCTAGGAAATCCGCCATTCTGCCTTGGGTTGATATGCTGGGAAACCTGACCCATCTGTGTCTCCAACAATTTCAGAGTAGCTTCATGATTTGTCATCAACATCTCTGTTTTATCCATGAATGTCTCCGTCTTCTTGAAAAATTGATTCATGTTCTCAATGTAAGTTCCTGTTTGAGACATAAACGTAGCCAGAGTCAGTTCCATTATACTGTTTATGGCAGCTGGGGGCTGTTGCTACTGCTGCTGCGGTTGCTGTCGAGTCAGCAATCTAGGTCCTCCCTGATTCTGATTATTTTGTGCTTGAGGATTCAGGGCATTATTAGGATGACTCCAAGAGAACTTGGGATCCTTTCTCCAGCTGGGATTGTAGTTGTTGGTGTTATAATTCTGCTTATTGTAGTTTCCAACATACTTTCCCTCTTCTAACTGTATAGGACATTCATCCGAACTGTGATTTCCTTCACAAATTTCACATACCTCTTCAACAGCGAATACAGGCTGTGAATCATCGTTCAAGAGCTTTTTCATTGCCTTAGTGAGGTATACCACCTGTGATTTCATTGTGTTGTCGGCCTCATAGTCCTTAACAGCTAGGACTCGTTTACCCTCTCTTCTTGCTGTCGGAAATTGCTCCTCATTCTTAGCCAGATTTTTCAATACTTGCATTGCCTCATCTGGGTCTTTGTCCAGTAGTAATCCGTTTCCTACTGAATCAATTCGAATACGAGTTTGTAAATTGGCAACATTATAAAACTTTGTTACATGGTTCCAGATGGGGAATCCATGCATTGAACAATTCCTTAGAAGAGTGGTAAATCTGTCCCAAGCCTCGTGCATTGGCTCGTCATCTTCCTGTTGAAAAGTAGCAATTTCATTACGTAATCGCTCAGATAAATGTGAAGGATTAAAATGAGATAAGAATTCACGAGACAAATCTGCCCAAGTTCTAATTGAACCCGGCGTAAGTTTATTCCACCAAGTCTTTGCTCTGTCCCTCAATGAATGGGGAAATAAATGAAGCCTCAGTATCTCCGGATTAACTCCTGGTAGTCTAAACGAACCACAGATTTCCTGGAACGTTTTCAGATGCTCCCTAGCATCCTCTGTAGCAGCACCACTAAATTGCTCGACGTTGTTGATCATGCTGAACATAACAGGTTTCAGCTCGAAGTTGTCAACATCTATATCCGGCAGCGTGGTTTCTAGTTCTACATGATCAATCAGCATGTAGTCTCGGCAGGACTGTCGTGCGGCAACAGCAGGAGGGTCACCGACAGGAGGAATAATCTCTCCATCTCTGGCAGGATTATTAACCTGGGGGTTCCCTTGGTTGTTCATCGTCTCTAACTGTTCTTCAAGGTATTCGTTCCTGGCTAGTACGTGACGGAGTCGGTTCCTAAGATTGAACGAACGTCCTATATCAAGATCTAATGGATACTCAGTTTCTTCTCCTCGTCTCGATCTGCGCATAAACAAGAAACCTTGTGAAAAGTACAAGTTGAACAAACCATAATAAAACAGAAAAATAAAAAAGAAAAGTACAGTAAAAGATAGGGTAGAGTTATGTTGCCAGTCCCCGGCAACAGCGCCAAAAACTTGTTGCGTGTAAAAGTGTCTATCGCAATTGTAGTGCAAGTGTACACGACGCAAGTAGTAAAATGATACAGAAGTATCGGATATCGTCTCCACAGGAACTAGGCTAATAGCTTCACCTTGAATTACTGCACGAGAGTAAAAAGAATAGTTTAAGGTGTTGTCACGAGAATAATAAAGAGTACTGGAAAATAGAAGTAAAGTAATCAAGATAGAGAGAATGGGCTGGTATTGAATTGCTCAGTAGTGTAGGCATTGCTAAGTCTAGGAATATCAGCTCTGTCGTCGTCCCCGTCACGGCAGCACTTGTCGCGGCGGCAGTCTGTTGCTTGTCGCGGCAGCGAACACACAACTCCGTACTTCAAGTTTGGCAAGAATCCCTACTGTGCCTTGGCCTATCCCTAGGTCCAAGTCTGTCGATGAACACGTCTTTGATGATACCTCCCGGCGTGAATCGAAGGATGAACACCGATGTTGTTGAATTCTTCTTTAGCCACTTAACCTCGTCCTATCCCTAGGTCCGAGATAGTTCAACTATAAACTAGAGAACTCGCACTTATTCCTTTCGTATACTTAACTCTCACGATATTAAGTAAATAGATAACCTCGCAATGCTCTCCCGATACTCTTGCAAGATATTAATAATCAGAATAAGAGAACTTGAAGTTTATTTTATTGAACTGAAAATTCCTAAAACAAAAGCAACCCTTGCAACCCGTGGCCCTAAAGGGAATTTAGAACATGTTGAGAGGATGAAAACGGCTAGGGTTTTGGGAAGAAGGCTAGAGATAGATGATGATCTCTCCTAGGTCGAATTACATGCATTTATATAGGCTTTGGGTCCAAGTTTTCTAAAATAACAAGAATACAAGTTTAAATTAAAGTACGACTCTAATAAAGACTAAATCTTCAGAGAATATAGCTTTAACTCGTCCTTCTTTCTTGCTTGGATTTTCTCTTCTTGAACTTTGGGCTTGGCCTTTATTATGATCTAGGGCTTGGAAAAATATAGTGATATTCCACGACAGACGGGCTTAATTTTCTCTTTCTGTCGAGGTCCACTTTGCTTCTTCTCCTCAAAACTACTGTCGTCCTCTGCTGTCACGGCGACATCCATGGCAGCATCGTCCTCCTTGACTGCTCGTCCAGTTCCAGCACTTCTGCTTCACTACCCAGCGCCTGCCTCTCCATCTGCTACATCAGGAACCTGCAAAAGCAACCAATTTCAGTAGAAACTGTGCCATTTAATATAATTTTGATGTCTAACTGTAAACTAGCCTAAATGCAATGAATTATGCTTGAATGCAGCAGAAATATGGGTTAAATAGGGGATAAATAATAGAACTCTTACCAGAATTCAACGAACTTATCTAAGAATTCATGGAACACCTTATTCATCATGTCCATGAAAGAAACATGAGCATTCGTCAATCCGAACGACATCACTAGAAATTCATAATGCCATATCTCGTTCGAAAGGATATTTTTGGTACATCCACATCCTTCACCTTTAACTGATAGTACCCTAACCTCAAATCTATCTTTGAAAACACAGCCGCTCCTTGAAACTGATCAAAAAGATCATCAATCCTCGACAAAGGATGCTTGTTCTTGATGGTCAACTTATTCAGCTGACGATAATCAATGCACATCCTCATTGTACCGTCTTTCTTTTTAACAAACAAAACCGGTGCACCCCAAGGTGATACACTAGGCCGAATAAAGCCTCAGTCAAGCAACTCTTGAAGTTGCGTTTTCAACTCCTTCAACTTTTTGGGTGCCATGCGATAGGGGGCAATGGACACCGGAGTTGTGTTCTCATACAACTCAATTCTAAATTCAACCTCCCGACTAGGCGGCAAACCGGGTAATTCCTTCGGAAACACTCCAGGGAACTCACACACAGTCCTTATATCATGTGCACGAACCTCCTTTGTACTAGGATTCATAATAAAGGCTAGATAAGCCACACATCCTTGACGCAACTTCCGGCTTGCTTCAAGCGTCAAAACCACATTAGATAGAAACTTCACATTTTCTCCCACCACCACAACCTCATAATCATCCGCAAGTTTCAGTGAAACTCGCTTGCTTTCAAAATCTACAACGACCCTATGCTCAACAAGCCAATCCATACCAAGAATTACGTCAAATCTATAGAATGGAAATTCTATAAGATCGACAAGAAATACATGATCTTGCACCTGTAAGGAGTATCTCCTAAACAATCATCTTGTTACAACTGTCTCACCAAAGGAACTAGTCACACGTATACCCACATCCAAAGACTCAACAGGCAAACAAAGCATTTGAGCATGTTCACGCAATATGTACAAGTGTGTAGATCCATAATCAATCAAAGAAAGTAATGACAAGGATTGCAAAGTAAAGGTACCTGTGATCACGTCTGTGTCGTTCCTCCCTTCTCGATGCACATACACTCGAGCCTGGCCACCACCTTCAGGCTGAACGGCCACCACATGTGCTACATTCCTTCCACCTTCATCTCTGTGTTGGAAGTTACCACGGCTGCGCCCACGACCTCTCTGTGGCTTAGCTGCTCTCACCGGAGCCTGACCCTCTCTCAATGGTTGCGGACAATCTTTTTTCATGTGCCCACAATTACCACAGTTCCAGCATGTACCAAGATTGCCCCAACACTCACCAGTGTGCCTTCTACCACACCGATTGCACTCAGGAGTCCGCATGAAAGCATTCGGTCCTTGCTAACCTCTCTCAGGGTTACCACCCCCACGTCTAGCATCGACATGTGACCTTCTCTCTTTATGCCTCTTGTACCAATCTCTACCAGGATCACGCTCCGCAACTCGCTTCCCTGAGCTAGATCCTCCCGCTCGACTTTTCAGACCAAGATTCAGCTCAATGTCCTTGGCTCTAGTGAGCAAGACATCGAAATCAGTATAGTCTGTTGCGAGCATATAGGTTTTCACATCCGCCACCAGCCCATAACGGAATCGTTCACATCTTTCCCGCTCTCTAGGAATCAACTCAGGTGCATATTGGCTAAGGCGTACAAATTGCACCTCATATTCCGCCACTGTCATACTCCCTTTCACAAAGGACATGAATTCCCTCGTTTTCTCATCAAGGCAACGAACTCCCAAGTACTTTCACTTGAATGCATTTAAGAAGAATGTCCAAGTCACATTCATCATCATCCATACCCGCAACTGTGGTTGTTCACCACGTATATGCATCACCATGCAACATGGACACAATACATCCCAACTTCTGAACATTATTACAATTCAGCTGTCCGAGAATCCTCTTGGTACTCTCAAGCCAAGACTCGAAACCTTCCAGAGTCAACCCTCTGAACTCAGTCCCTCCCAGACTGTGGAGTCGCTTCAACGACAACCTCACATTAGCACCATCCTGAGGTGCAGCTCCATGAGCTCAAGCTACTGCTGCCTGAAAAGCTCCAGCAATAGCTTGTATCAACACGGACATATCAGGAGCAGCTTTCTCCTGAACTCCCTCGGGTCCAGCAACCCAGCACCAGCTCCCGCAGCACCAACCCCAGCTCCACCACCACCGGGTGGTCCACCAGGGGGAGGAGGAGGTAGATCCTCAGCATTCTCAACATTCTCATTCTCGGCCGTAGCACGGGTATTAATTCTAAGCTCTCTACGTGGCCCCATAATAAAACAATGCAACTGAAAAAATACAATAAATTCAATTAGGCATAATAAGGCAAGTAATCCAATTACTCAAGCTCATTTTTGAAAACAATTCTTCTCAATAGTAATGATATAGCAATGGGATCCCCAACTAGATTCCAAACACAGCCTAACATCACAAATTCATCTCATTAGAACCAAATATCAACAATCGTACATCACACTTTCACCAAAAAGTCACAAACATTCTTAATCACACACATTAACCACTTACCAAGCCCCAAATATTCGCTAACCTTGCTCTGATACCAACAAATGTAACCCCCTTAGCTCGGCTTAGACGCTTGACCCGAACTACGAAGATTACACGGGGAAAACCAAAGTCAACCCGAAAGTCAACCTTGATTAACGACCATTTTTTTCCTTTTTATCTTTTCTAAATGCACATTAAGCCTATGTGATTATTCAAGAATCATAGGAGAGAAAGGCACAACGATCGGAAATCGATTAGGGATTCAATTGTAAGAATTACACTTTTAGGGACAAAATGTAAATGTTGGAAAATATAAGGACTTGGCAGATTTTAAACTTGCCAATATGTAATTAGTCATTTTACATGAATCTCTGTCAAATATCAGTTTAAAAGGAAATTTCAAGCTCAAACAATTGCTTCGAAACAGACTAAAATATCAAGCTCAAACAATTTCAAGCTCAAATATCAGCTTAAAAGAAAATATAAGGACTAAAATGTGAGACATGAGAACTTGAAACAATTCAAACACACAAACCAACGGTCATCCGTTTCGAAACATTGACCCTGGTATCAAAACGATCGTATTGAAACGGAGTTGACCGTTTCGGTACTCGGGTGCGTTCCGAGACCAGTATCGAAACAGGCCTCTCCAGTAGCTAAAGTGTTCCGAAACACCTTCACCCGTTCCGAAACACTATGGCCATTTCAGCCCCATGTTTCGAAACAAGCAAGGGTGTTTCGATACACCCTGCCCTGCAACCTTACAAATTTCTGGTTTTTCACATCTCTTCACATTTAAACATAACCCAAATCATACCATAACATACCATCAATATGATTAAACAATAAAGAACATATTTAAGAAGCTTAAGATAAAGCATGACATCAAACACATGAACATTTAGTCTATAGGCATGCTTCATAACCACAAAACCAAATACATACCTCAAACCTCAAACCAAACCAAATAGGACCATTTACAAACTTCAAAAGCCATAACAAACTTGCCACAAACATAGGGAGTTCAAAATACATCTCCCAAAACACTCTTGAAGCCCCATTGCCAAATATCAATACTAAAGTATTCAAAAACATCACCATACATGAGCTTTTCACTTCCTTGGATGTTCTTAGCCTTATCGCTGCCCAAATTCGTATCAATTATCTGCATTGTTGGTAAAAGAGAGCGTAAGCATATTTGCTTAGAGAGGCAAGCTCTAAAGAAAACCAACACAACAATGCATCATTCAAAATCCTTTCTCGAAAGCCATTTTCAACAACGTGCTCTTTTTATCTCATGCTTGAAAACCATTTCAAAGAAAATCTCCATTTGAAAACACATGTACCTCTATTCTATCTCATGCATTTAAACCAATGCAAATCTCATGGCAAAGCCATAGACATGCTTGTGAAAACTAAAGCATTTCATATACAAATCTCATATGCATTTCTCATAGCATAAATCATCTCAACATTTGGTACATGTGAATCAAATACATTTTCATATATTATATTGGCATTTCACATTTCATTTTTACTCGGATATGCGGATTAACTTGACTCAAGGTCAAGTCCTACCCCGGTGGAATCTCTCATCACCGGACTCTCAAGGCGGTATCTCTCATCGCCACAAAGCTTGGGTATTTCACCAAGTCCTACCCCGATGATATCTCTCATCACCGGATTCCCACTTTGGATCGGGATGGCACTACCCATTGCCCGACTCCAAAGAGCACGCACAAATTTTTAGTTTATAGTGCACTCTCATCCTATTGATCGATTAATTATATCTGGTAAGTATCTCATCTTCTACGCTAATATATTATGTCAAAATATCATCTCACCTATTGTTTTTATGCAACATTTCTCAAGACTTTCTCATCTCATTTCAAAATCAAATCTCATGCTTTGCATTAAGTCAAATCTCAAAATCTCTTTAATGCAACTTGTTATCTCATGAAATCTCTACAAAGCATCATCTCATGCATAAAACAGTAGGAATTTGTCTATCTCAAAACAAGAGCATGTAAAAGCATTTAGGGGCATCAACCACATACTTGAGAGCAAATCTAGCCATACTTACTTCCGGACTTAGGATGGTGTTTCAAACCTATCCTAAATCCCCAAACCTTGTTTCTTTGTCCCTCAAGGACTACTAAAACCATCCAAACTCACCGATTACATTTCGCTTGCTTGCCGAAACGATATCTAAGCTCCCGGCACTTCCAGATCCACACCAAAGGCGTCCGAAGATGTCTCCCTTGTTTATTACACATAAGAGTAGAGGATTAATGCATTACCATGCATTGAAATCACCGGCCAACTAAACAAACTCGCTGCTCTAGTCAAAAGCACCATTTTGGCTACCCAAAATAACCGAAATCATCTCCAAACTCTTCCAAAACAAAGCCCAGCCAAGATCTATCACTTCTAATCATTTCTAAACCTCAATCAACACCAAAAATCACCATAAACTCGTCCTTATATCTCCAGCGACAATAGAACACCAAAACCACCCCAAAAACCACCAATCTAGAATGTAAAACTTAGGAATCCAAACCTATTCGAGTTTTGTTTGATAAAACCTCATTTGTAACATCAATTACCATCCAAAATACATTAGGAATCAACCTCAAAACATAGCCTAACCAATAGTTACGAAAATCATCAAGATCTCTCCAAGACTCTTGAGTTTTAACACAATTTCATGTTTCTAACATTAAAGGAACTCAAAAATCATTAACAGAGGAGAAGGACGAAGCTTACCTCTAATGGCAGATTTCTCCTTAATTTGGGCAAGTTTTCTTGAAAATCCAAAGTGAAAACAAAAGGATTTGATGAGGAAAAGATTAGGAATCCATAGGAGAACGAAATCTCATCAAAAGGGATGAAAAGCAGAGGTTAATTGATGAAGGAAATGTGTTTGGCAGAGTGAAAGTTGAGAGAAAATGAAAAGATGGAAAAAGATCGTAAAGTAGTTATGAAAGTCAAAATAGGATTTTCTCTTTTAATTCCCTTTATTAAATCATTATTAAAACACCCAAAATAAGAGAGAAATCTGATAAAAACATTTTGGTAAAATTAGCTCCTTAAAGATTCAAAGTTTCAATCCTTTACAAAACAGTCACTAGTCAACTTTTGCAAAAACTACGATTTGGTCACTACACTGAAATGTAGTATTTCCAAATCATATTTTTTAAAATTGTTTTCATCATAATCATTCATATAATAAATGAGAATTTTTAGATATTTTTCCATATTTTTAAAATATCCCAAACTAGGTGTTCCCTAAATCTCCCTTAAAAATTCGAACCGTTCTCGATCGGCCCGATTCAAACTCTAAAACTTCTAGGCCCAAAATCAGGGCGTTACAAAAAGTACATTTATGAGATTTGGGTTCGAGTTTTGTAGACATATGATGTTTAACATAAACTTCGCATCCCTAAATTCTCATAAAAGACATACTAGGGCGCTTCCAGTCCACATCTCATACAATGTCTTTTGAACCGATTTAGACGGAACACGATTTAGTGTGAAAACATTTGTTTCTAGCGCATGTCCCCAAAAAGAAGTTGGAAGATCAGCATGACTCATCAGTGATCGAATCATGTCTAACAATGTTCGATTTCGCCTTTTAGAGACTCCATTGTGTTGTAGAGTACCTGGAGGTATAAGTTGTGAGACAATCCCTCATCCTTTAAGGAGTTCATCAAACTCTAGGCTTACGTATTCTCCTCCTCGATCTGATAAAAGAGCTTTGATACTCTTTCCTAATTGGTTTTGTACTTCATTCTTAAATTCCTTGAACTTTTCAAGGGCTTCAGATTTATGATGCATTAGGTAAACATACCCATATCTACTAAAGTCATCAGTAAAAGTAATGAAATATTGAAACCCTTCTCTAGCTTGTGTATTCATCGGTCCACATACATCACTATGTATTAGACCTAATAAATCACTCGCTCGCTCATTTTTACCGTCAAATGGTGATTTGTTTAGTTTTCCCATTAAGAAAGGTTCATATATATCTAATTGTTCGAAAACAAAAGAATTCAAAAATCCATCTTTATGAAGTTTTGATATGCGTTTCTCACTTATATGACCAAGCGACAATGCCAAAGATAAGTTTGATTAGAGACATTTGTTTTTGATATTTTTGTATTTATGTTATATATGGAGTTGTCTTGATCTAAGATATAGAGGCCATTGATTAATTGAGCCGTACCATAAAAACATTATTGAGGAAAAAAGAACAACTATTATTCTTAATGATAATCTCAAAACCAATCTTGTCCAAACAAGAAATTGAAATAATGTTTTTAGTCAAACTAGGTACGAAATAACAATCCTCTAAGTCTAAAACAAGTCCACTAGGTAATGACAAAGTATATGTTCCTATAGCTAATGCAACAACTCTTGCTCCATTTCCCACTCGTAGGTCCACATCTCGTTTTGCCAATTTTCTACTCCTTTTTAGTCCATGTACAAAAGTACAAAGGTGTGAACCGCAACTAGTATGTAATACCCAAGAATTAGATGTTGATATATTAGTATCAATAACATAAATACATGGTTCAGACTGTCCATTTTCTCTTGCCTTCTTGATGTCCTCAAGATAGACAGGGCGGTTTCTCTTCCAATGTCCAACATTGTTGCAATGGAAACACTTTCCTTCTTTTGCAACTCCTCCTTTGGGTTTCAATGCAACTTTTCCTTTGTTGGGCTCTGGCTTTGCCTTGGTGTTGTACTTTCCTTTTCTGCTATCCTTTTGGACCATTAGAATAGGTTTGCAACCAACCTTTTTCATGTTGTTTTCTGCTGTTCTTAACAGATCAAGCAACTGGGGCAACGATTTGTTAATTTCATTCATATTGTAATTAAGAACAAAATGATTAAAACTATTCGACAACAATTGTAGGATAACATTAGTAGCCAATTCAATACTTAGAGGGAAGCCCAATTTTTCAAGGGTTTGAATATACCCTATCATTTTAAGAACATGAGTTCCCACTGGAGTTCCACCCAACATTTTGCAACAAAACAAAGCCTTAGAGGTCTCATACCTCTCTTGACGAGCTTGCCCCTCATATAATTCTTTGAGATTTTTAACCATCTCATAGGGAACCATGTCCTCATGTTGCTTCTGAAGCTCAAGGATCATGGTCGCAAGCATCAAGCATCCAACATCTACCATGTCATTTGAGTATTTCTCAAAGGCTTCCCTTTCATCTTTAGAGGCATCATTCGTTGGCTTTTTAGGGACATGTTCTTCAATCATTTTGCAGTTTTCGTTCTTGCTTAAGGACAATCTTTAAGTTACAAAACCAATCAAGGAAGTTCAAGCCGTTCAATTTGTCCTTCTCAAGGACGGGTCGCAATGATAATGTGTTTGAGTTTGCCATAAAATATACAATGATAAAATATGATTTATAAGTACCTTTTATCATGTTTATAAAGAAATTACATTCCCACTATTTAAAACCCTCAAGATTGAAAAACTTACTAAAAGTATTTCTAGTGAGTAAGGATCCATATTTCATTATATCCTAGGTCAACTTTGGCTTTACTCCTAGAATTCAATTATTTAGGTAAGCAACACTTGCTAATTACATCGCATGTAATTCCTATATTTGATGAACAACTATTTGTCCAAAAAAAGTTCATATGGTCTAATAGAAAGCACAATAATAAACAATGCACCAGGTAGGTAACTTATGAGAAGAAAGGTGGTGTACTAGGCACGCTTAAATACCAAGTCTTTCAAAGAACCAATTCTAGACATGTACTTTCGTAATGTATTTCAATTACTAAAGTCCTTGAACAATCATTAGTATTTAGGTTTCTAATCTTATTAGAACAACTTAGTTTAACCAATATTACTACCATTGAATATCACTTGCTTATTCTTCGCGTTTAACCAAGATAGATCTAAGTATTTTTCTTTGGCAAAACCTACTTAGTACCGATCGAGGTTTTAACGAGGTTAATATTGGAAGACTAATTTTATTAAATATGAAGGGTTTTGTTATATTAATATCACCATTCTATTATGATTTAAGCAGTTGCCATCATACTAAAAAAATACATTGTATCACATACATGTAAAGCAGTAAATATAAATGCAATGGTTATAGCCATTAAAGCTAAGGTGGCCCATCCCAAGCCAATAGGAGAACCAAAATTAGTACAGATAGAACTTGCTTCTCAAGCACTTAATCCACCTTTGATCGGCCCATCATTATGCTCCTTTGGTCCACACTTTCTCCACAACTATTACAATTTTTCAGAAACTTGTTTTTCATACAGGGAGTAAGATGAGAAGAGAATTACAATAGAAGAAAGAAAGACACGAAACACATGCCCTATTTATTTAAAACCAAAATAAAAGGGCTATTGGGCTATAACCATACATTTCCAACATCGTGCATATCGAATATAACATCGAGCGGTTTCTTATTGAGGTTTTGACAAATTGTACCTACGCAGGGGTCAAGGGGCGGAGCCCCTTGCGGGGGTCCAGCGGCTCGGCAATCACCTTTTTCAGGATTTAAAAATCCACGAGGTTTTTACTTGAACAACTCTTTGTTACTTTCACCGCACATTATCTATAGACTAACCATTAGTCTGAATAAAACTGTTACCCATATATGTTAACACTTAACATCCGAAAACCCTAACATGTATGTGACTAACTCTTTAATCACTTGGAACAATCAAATTAATTTATTCAGATTAGGCGTAAAACGATCTAATGTGTGAAAATATCATATATTTATCAAAAATCGAATAAACCCTAACCTAATAACACACATCTCATACAAAAGCATCACCCAAGTATTTAAGTCTGAATTCGTATCGTAGAAGTGGCTCTGATACCACTGTTAGGAAACGCTGGTACACCCCATGGCGCAACGGAAAAATTATCCGGCGATTACCACCAGAGATCCATGTACAAGGGACGAATTCGGGGTGAGTAGGGAAGAAATATTACCTTAATAAATCTGGTATCTTGATATCCTTAGAGAGTTAGGATAAACCAAATCGAAACTGAGTCGTCACAATAGCATTCCAACCTTTACGCAGTCCACCCGAACGAACGAACAATATTTTCTCTTCTCTAACTGTTAGAGAGGTTTTCGGAAAAGCATACTTTGGCTGCTAGACCTTATGCCTTTATATAGCATCCAAAAACCTAATTCTAATTAAATTCGGATTCATTAAATATATAAAATATTTAACCGAATATAATTAAATATGTAGAATCTAATTCTACTTTAATTTGAATTCATTAAATATATAATATATTTAAATGAATACAATTAAATATGTAGAATCTGATTCTAATTTAATTAGGTTTCTTTAGGGATATATATTTTAATAGTATTTGATAATTACAATAATTATCTAATTATTAAAATATATATAAATGAGATTATCTATAATCACAATAATTATAATAATTTCGTCTTTAATAATTATTACGTGTACAACAAGGTTGTACACATGCTATCTAGTCGATATTTGTTCGTTTCAATCATAAGGTGTGGCCCTTGTAGGTTCAAGTAACATTAGTAGTAATATCTAGAACAATTCTAATATTACAAACAATGAGTGGCATCTAACAATACATCATTGCTACCTAAGTTACATGAAGTCGTGGTTCGACTTTACCTTTTTTCTGTAATTAAGTTCTTTTATGTATTACATCCTTTTTTCCTTATATCTAGATCGAACACAAGTCATGGTTTAGTCACACTAGTATAGTCCATCTAATATTTCTTGATATCTTGAGTAGACTATGATAAACGAATAACAATGGTATCTCATAGCAATTTATTCGAGCATGGCCATGCATTTTTTAGTCTCACTCAATCAAGTGGCCTACAATATTACTCCTATTATGTAGAAGGGACAAATCCTATCTTGATCAACCATATTTCGCTATATAGAGTGTGACATATCTAATATCAGTCTTTATAGTGTAGTCTGTTACAACACACGTTTGACTGCATCAAAATATGTCACTCTCGATATTGAAATAATTATGATCTCAAGTCAAGGATCATACACTTAGTTATCACCATGAGCAATGTTGTGACTGCCACATAATAATTCAAGAAACAAGCTCATAACGGATCAGTCCAGTATGTCGTTCTCTAACACATACTTATGTATTGATTTTGACATCTATATGTCAATAACAACACTTTGTTATCAATCAACTAGATATTAGTCTTAATATATTATTGTTGTCCACGCCCACAATAATTCTCATGTAACGCCCCAGTTTAGGGCCCGAGAGTTATCAGTTTTGATCTAGAACTAGTTTTGGGTTAAATTCAATTTAAAATGCTGATTTTTACAAAAGTGCCATTATTTACAATAATGGCATTAATGAGATTTTGAAAGGGGGTTTTGGGATTTGAAGAGTCATCTTCATTGCAAAAAACCTAAAAGCTCAAACTTTCTTCCAAAAGCTCCCCTCCATCTCTTCCTTGACTCAAAGGTTTTTCCATAGAAGATTTTCAAAGGTAATCATCACTTTTACCTTGGCTTTTATTTATTAAATCTTATCTTTTTGAAAACCTAACAAAATATTGATTTTTCATTTTGGGTTCCAAAGTTTTGATGGAAAAGAGATAGGTTTATGAAATTTTCGTTTGGGTTTTTCATGGGTGCTTGGTGGGATGTTTTTGAACTATTTTTGGTTGCTAAATAATGTTAATAAGTAGCTTAAACCCATAAAACCCGAAACTAGGAGCAGTGGGTAAGTTTTGAAGGTGAAAAAGTGGTGTTTTGGCTTAGTTTTGTGGTAAAACGAGGGTTGGAGGTATACAGACCTAGGATGGATGTTTTTAGATGTTAATTGGTGGATTTTGAAGGTTAAAATTGCTGGGTAAAGTCAGATTGTGTTTGAATGATGTTTTGGCAAGGTTTCGATTGATTTCAGCTTTGTTTTGATTTAGTAAATGTGTCGATTGTTGGACTGTTGGTTTTCAGTGAAATTATGGAAGAGTATGGGAGTAATACTTTGTTTTTGGTTGATTAGAAACAGGGGAAACGAGTTTGGGTCCTTTGGACGCAAGGCCGGGTAGTTCAGAGGCTTGAATCGGGGATTCAGCTATCGTTTAGGCTCTATTGGTGAGTGGAAATTGTTTTGAAGCATTAAATTGCACAACGAGGTTTCTTAGGGTTTGGGTGGAGCCTTAGGGGCCAACCTAAACCCGAATGTAAGTTGTCCAAGTTTGTCTCGTTTTGTAAATTGTTGGCTTATGTGCTTATTTGTGTTATGGTGTGAATTATACAATGCTTTTGCCTCCTTTTTTAATGTTGTTGTGTTGTCGTAGTTGTTGTCAAGCCTCACGCGATGGTTAGTCGTTGTGTACGGTGATGTGTAGTCCCACCGGTAGTGACTAGCAAATGAGTACGTTCATGTGTAGTCCCACCGAAAATATGCTAGTTGTTGTGTGCGGTGATGTGTAGTCCCACCGGGAATGGTTGTGCATGTTCATATCATGTTTCGTCTATGCTTGCGTTTATTACATCTCTTTCTTAAATGGTTTTGCTTTTAAAACTAATATATATATTTTAAACTGCATTGTTGTTGTGTTTTAGAGCTCCGCTCACTAAGCTTTTAAGCTTACGCTCCCTTTTTCCAACAATGCAGATCGTTAGTAGCTTCGGAGACAAGCGGGGCAAGGGAGGAGTTCTTTTCTAGCTCAAAGTATGGTTTCTTAGTTGTAATAATACTTAGACAATGGGAATGCTAGGCTTGTTGTTAGGGAGTTGGTGTTCAAACTCCTATGTTTGGCTTTTGTTAAAGTTGCTAACATGTTTTAAATGTTGATATCATGTTATGTTGAGGCTTGTTATGGACTTGGGTTAATTGCTATGCGTTTTGACTTGTTAGTGTTTTTAAACTAAAGTGCTCTTATAGGCTTTGGGGTTTGAGATCCGTTTTTGTGTGTATGCATGTTTGAAGCTTGTCCTTAGGGTGTTTTGCTTCTAGATTGTTTGCATAATAAGTTGCCATGTGGTTTGTGATGTTTCGGGGTAAGTTTGGGAACGTTTGGAGATGCCGAAATGCATTTTCGTGCCAAACTGTGTCCAAACGTTTTGGAACGTCTGATATGGTTTCGGAACGACCAAGCTACAAGGGCACCCATATTGGAGCGGGGGTGGTACCGTTTCGGTATGATTTACCACTGGAGGCTCCTGTTTCGGAACCATGTGGGGCCGTTTCGGTACGTTTTGCCACTTGAGGCTCCTGTTTCGGAACCATAAGGGATTGTTTCAGAACGACTTAATGTTGCTTTTTGAATGAAGCCTTCATTTCGGAACGAGTAGTCTTGTTTCGAAATGCATGTAGTTAAAACGGTTAAAGGGCATCTTTGAAGGTTTCCAAATGTTACGTTTTAGTCCCTAATGCTAGTATGCTTCCTAAATGAGTTTATATGTGTCCTTGTGGTATTTTTTCCTCATGTGCATGAAACTTGACTAATAAACTACTTGGTAAGTTTAATTAACCGTATGCCCTCTGCTTGGTTCGTAATCGTGTTTGTTCTTCCGCGGTTCTCCATCTCACATAGGTTTAAACATGGCATTTAGAGAAGATTAATAATAAAAAATAGGGTTGCTAATCGAAGGGATGCCTTAGGAGGTTTCACTTCAGTTTTTCCCGTGTAACTCGTTCGGTTCGGTCTGCTGGCTAGGCCAGAACGAAGGGGTTACATTTGGTGGAATGAGAGCCTCGGTTACAAGGTCTCTCGGGGGAGGTAATTGAGGTAAGTTGGTTTGTTTGGTTTGTTTGCCATTGCACGGTGTGTGAAAGCATGTTTTATTGTTCTTGTTGTTGGTTGAAGTTTAGTCGAGTGTTCCCATTGCTAGGCATTGTTATTTGAAAATGGTTTCGATTTAAAAGAGCTTGAGCACTCGGATCCTTGCCCTTGCTAACCCAATGTTTTCTTGTGTGTGATGTGTTTATTGTTTAGATTTTATCTTCATTATGGTAAGACCGAGAGGACGGCCTAGAGCGGGTGACCATGCACCCGGGGATGTGCCTCCTGTTCCTCCTGCTCCCAATGGTAATGGGGTGGATTTAGGAGGTAATATGCCTCAGACCGGTGCAAATGTTGGAGGTGATGGTAATGGACCTTAGGCCGGTGCAAATGTTGGGGGTAATGGAGCTCAAGCGGGTCAGGGTGAGGCAGATGCAGACATGACTCATTTTATTCAGACTATAGTCGGGGCCTTTCAGACAGCTTTGGCCGGTATACATGCTGCAGCACCACCTCAGGGTGCGGGGACAAGTTTACCCCTTGAGAGGCTTCATACCCTGGGTGGATTTGAGTTCCGTGGTTTGACTCCCCAGGGTTCAGAGTCTTGGCTCGAGAGTAGTACACGAATCTTAGGCCAGATGGAGTGCTCAGACACTCATAAGTTGAGTTGTGTAGTCTCCTTGCTTTAGGGAGATGCGTATGCTTGGTAGACTACCGTTACTTCTAGTATGGTAGAAGCGAGCGTCACTTGGGAATTCTTCAGAACTGCCTTTAAGAAGAAGTTCTTGGAGTCCGATATCAGGATGAAAAGAAGAGAGAATTTATGGCCTCGGTTCAGGGTAGTAAGACGGTGTTTGAGTATGAGGTTCAGTTTGTGAGGTTGAGCCAGTATGCTCCCGAGTTGGTTCCAGTGAGAGGGAACGATGTCAGCGTTTCCATTATGGTTTGACTAGGGATGTGAAGACGTATTTGCTTTCTTCTAATTACATCGAGTTTGATGTTTTGGTTTCTAGGGCCAAATATATTGAGCAGAACTTAGGCTCGAGTACTCGTGCTAGTGGGTCTGATTTCGGGAAGAGACATGCGGATTGGGACAGAGATCATGCCAAGAGGCACAGAGATAGGAGGTATCAGCCTGATTCGAGACATATGGGTGATAATCATGGACGGGGCCATTAGGGCCAAGGAGCTGTTGTTCACAGTCCTGAGTGCACTAGATGCGAAAGACGCCATCCGGGCGAGTGTATGGGAACCTTTGGGGTATGTTGGAACTGTGGTTCCTGAGATCATTTGAGGCGTAACTATCTACACCCGGCTAGGGGTGGGCCGGCTCCAGCTAGGGGGTTTGAGCATTAGAGAGGCCGTGGTCGAGGTAATTTTCAGCCGAGGAACGATGGTTAGAGGAACTTAGCTCATGTGGTGGCAGTTTAGCCCGAGGGTGGAGGACCAGCTAGGGTGTATGCACAACGAGAGGCCATAAATGACACAGATGTCATCGCAGGTAATTTCTCGTTATAGTCATTGACTTTGCTTTCTTTGATCGATTCGGGTTCGACACATTCATGTATTTTGGGTGAACATACAAGGTCTCTAGGTTTACCGTATGAGTGGTTAGAGCTAGGTGTAAATGTTACTAGTTTTTTCGGCGAGACCGTGGTAGTTAGAAAGATGTATAAGAGGTGTCCTTTGATGATTTGGGGCCATGTGTTTCCAGTTGACATGATGGAATTGTCGTTCTATGGTTTTGATGTGATTTTAGGCATGGATTGGCTCGTAGAGCATAGAGCTAGGGTAGACTTTGAGACTAAGAGAGTCTCCTTGAGACTTACAGATGATTTTGAAGTTGTAGTAGTTGGCGAGAACATTAAGTTATTGTCTAATGTTGTTTCTGCTTTAGAAGCTGAGAGATTGATGGATACGGGTTGTCTGGCGTATTTGACTTAAGTGATGAATCCGAATATGATTGAGGTTAGACCGCAAGACATCAGAACCATTTTTTATTTTCCGAGTGTTTTTCCGGAAGAGTTGCCGGGTTTGCCTCCAGATAGGGAAGTTGAGTTTGCTATTGAGACGTATTCTGATTCTACACTTGTGTCTATTGCTCCGTATAGAATGGCACCGAATGAGTTAAAAACACAACTTCAGGAACTGTCAGATAGAGGTTTCATTAGTCCTAGTATTTCTCCATGGGGTTCTCCAGTTTTGTTTGTGAAGAAAAAAGACGGCAATATGAGGATGTGTATAGACTATAGGCAGTTGAACAAGGTAACAGTGAAGAACAAATACCCTTTTCCGCGGATAGATGACTTGCTTGATCAGTTGAGAGGTGCTTCAGTGTTTTCGAAGATTGATTTGAGATCGGGTTACTATCAGTTGAAGGTAAAAGATGCGGACATACCAAACACATCCTTCTGAACACGTTATGGCACTACGAGTTCTTGGTAATGCCTTTCGGTTTGACTAATGCTCCAGCTGCATTTATGGATATGATGAATCAAGTGTTCCACGAGTTTTTGGATAGGTTTGTGGTATTGTTCATATATGATATCTTAGTGTACTCTAGGACCGAGGAAGAGCATGATGAGCATTTGCGAGTAATGCTTCAGACCTTGCTTGAAAATCAGTTGTATGCCAAGTTGAGTAAATGTGAGTTTTGGATTAGGGAGGAAGTCTTCTTAGGTAATGTGATCTCCGCCAATGGAATTAGTGTGAACCCCAAGAAGATAGAAGCCATAGTGAACTGGAAGCAACCAAAGTCGGTGACCAAAATTTGTAGTTTCCTAGGCTTGGCGGGGTACTACCGAAGATTTGTCGAAGGATTTTCGAAGATTGCGGTGCCCTTGACTAAATTGCTTCAGAAGAATGTTCCGTATGAGTGGTCAGATACAAGGCAACACGCGTTTGAGAAGTTGAAGAAAGTTGTGACCGAAGCTCCTATTTTGATTCAGCCTGAACCGGGGAAAGAGTTTGTGATTTACAGAGATGCATCGTATGTAGGTTTAGGTTGTGTGCTTATGCGAGAGGGTAAGGTTGTAGCTTATGCTTCGAGACAGTTAAAGGTTCACGAGAAGAACTACCCACTCATGACATAAAGCTAGCTGCAGTAGTGTTTGCTCTGAAGATTTGGGGACACCATCTTTACGCTGAGAAGTGCACAATTTATACCGACCACAAGAGTTTGAAATACTTGATGACTTAGAGAGAGTTGAACCTTAGACAACGTAGGTTGATAGAGCTTCTTAAGGACTATGACCTTACGATAGAGTACAACCCGGGTAAGGCAAACGTAGTGGTTAATGCTTTGAGTAGAAAAATGGCAGTTGAATTACGAACTATGTTTGCGAGATTGAGTGTGTCACGGGATGGCGATTTGATAGCCGAGCTATAGGTTAAACCTTTGTTGGTTCAGATGATTTGAGAGAAATAGTTGCAAGACGAGTCTTTGGCATCTCACATGTAAGATATAGCCGAGGGTAGGCCTACAGATTTCTACTTTGGCAAGAATGGGATCCTATGTTTCAAGGATAGGATAGTAGTTCCAAAAGATGCCGAGTTAAGGCGTACTATCTTGAATGAAGCACATAGCAGTCCTTTTTCTATGCATCTGAGTAGTACGAAGATGTATCCTAGGTAAAAAGAAGAGTACTACTGGATTGGGTTGAAGAAAGATGTGGCCGAGTTTGTGAGTAGGTGTATGGTGTGTCATCGAGTTAAGGCCGAGCAACAGTTTCCTTCAGGTTTGTTACAACCGTTGAAGATTCCGGAATGGAAGTGGGAATGTATTACTCGGGTCTACCATTGACTCTTTCGAAGAAGAATTCAGTGTGGGTGATAGTCGACAGATTCACTAAGTGTGCCCATTTCATACATGTACATACTACATACACCTTAGATAAGTTGGCCAATTTGTACATCAGTGAGATCGTGAGGTTGCATAGGGTACCAAAGTCGATTGTATCACACCGAGATCCGAGGTTTACAACCAGATTTTGGGAGTGTTTGCATCGTGCCTTAGGCACTTGGTTGAACTTCAGCACTTCGTATCACCTACAAACAGATGGTCAGTCAGAGCGAGTTATTCAGGTGTTGGAGGACATGTTGAGGTGTTGCATCATCGACTTTTAGGGTTCTTGGGAGAAACACCTACCGTTAGTGGAGTTTGCATACAACAACAGTTATCAGGCTAGTATTCAGATGGCACTGTATGAGGCTCTATATGGTAGGAGGTGTAGAACACCTATTTGTTGGGCCGAGGCTAGACAGAAGCTTGTACCGATGCCGGACTTGCTCAAAGGGCACTACCGAGAAAGTAAAACTGATCTGTGATCGCTTGAAGGCAGCTTTAGACCGATAGAAATTGTATGCCGATTCGAAAAAGAAGGAGATAGAGTATGTCGTGGGCAACAAAGTGTTCTTGAAAGTCTCACTTTGGAAGAAGGTGATGAGGTTTGGTAGGAAAGGTAAGTTGAGTCCGAGATTCATTGGTCCTTACGAGGTAGTTGAGAGGATTGGTCTCGTTGCTTATAGATTAAGACTGCCGGTAGAGTTAGAGAAGATTCATGATGTGTTCCACGTTTCGATGCTTCAGAAGTATAGATCAGATTCGTCTCATGCAATGCCAGTGAAAGAGATCGAGTTGAATCCAGACTTGGCTTATGATGAAGAGCCGATTGAAATTCTTGCTACGGATAGGAAAGTGTTGCGTGGGAGATCTATCGAGTTAGACAAGGTTTTGTGGAGACACCGAGGTGTGGAAGAGGCTACTTGGGAGAGAAAGGAAGACATTGAGAAACAGTTTCCGTATCTCTTTCTGTCAGGTAATTTCGAGGACAAAATTCCTTAAGTGGGGGAGAGTTGTAACGCCCCAGTTTAGGGCCCGGAGTTATCGGTTTTGATCTAGAACTAGTTTTGGGTTGAATTCAAATTAAAATGTTGATTTTTATAAAAGTGCCATTATTTACAATAGCGGCATTAATGAGATTTTGAAAGGGGGTTTTGGGATTTGAAGAGTCATCTTCATTGCAAAAAACCTAAAAGCTCAAACTTTCTCCCAAAAGCTCCCCACCATCTCTTCCTTGACTCAAAGGCTTTTCCATAGAAGATTTTCAAAGGTAATCATCACTTTTATCTTAGCTTTTATTTATTAAATCTTATCTTTTTGAAAACCTAACAAAATATTGATTTTTCATTTTGATTTCCAAAGTTTTGATGGAAAAGAGATGGGTTTATGAAATTTTTGGGTTTTTAATGGGTACTTGGTGGGATGTTTTTGAACTATTTTTGGTTGCTAAATAATGTTAATAAGTAGCTTAAACCCATAACACCCGAAACTAGGTTCAATTTTGAAGGTGAAAAGTGGTGTTTTGGCTTAGTTTTGCGGTAAAACGAGGGCTGGAGGTATACAGACCTAGGATGAGTGTTTTTAGATGTTAATTGGTGGATTTTGAAGGTTAAAAATGCTGGGTAAAGTCAGATTGTGTTTGGATGATGTTTTGGCAACGTTTCAGTTGATTTCGGCTTTGTTTTGATTGAGTAAATGTGTCGTTTGATGGACTGTTGCTTTTCAGTGAAATTATGGAAGACTAGGGGATTAATACTTTGTTTTTGGTTGATTAGAAACAGGGGAAACGAGTTTGGGTCCTTTGGACGCAAGGTCGGGTAGTTCAGAGGCTTGAATCGGGGATTCGGCTATCGTTTGGGCTCTATCGGTGAGTGGAAATTGTTTTGCAGCTTTAAATTGCTCAACGAGGTTTCTTGGGATTTGGGTGGAGCCTTAGGAGCCAACCTAAACCCGAATGTAAGTTGTCCAAGTTTGTCCCATTTTGTGAATTGTTGGCTTATGGGCTTATTTGTGTTTTGGTGTGAATTATACAATGGTTTTGCCTCCCTTTTTAATGTTGTTGTGTTGTCGTAGTTGTTGTCAAGCCTCACGTGATGGTTAGTCGTTGTGTACGATGATATGTAGTTTCACCGGTAGTGACTAGTAGATGAGTACGGTGATGTGTAGTCCCACCGGAAATATGCTAGTTGTTGTGTACGGTGATGTGTAGTCCCACCGAGAATGGTTGTGTATGTGCATACCATGTTTCGTCTATGCTTGCGTTTATTACATCTCTTTCTTAAATGATTTTGCTTTTTAAACTAAGATATATGTTTTAAACTGCATTGTTGTTGTGTTTTAGAGCTCCGCTCACTAAGCTTTTAAGCTTACGCTCCCTTTTTCCAACAATGCAGATCGTTAGTAGCTTCGGAGACAAGCGGGGCAAGGGAGGAGTTCTTTGCTAGCTCAAAGTATGGTTTCTTAGTTGTAATAATACTTAGACAATGGGAATGCTAGGCTTGTTGTTAGGGAGTTCGTGTTCAAACTCCTATGTTTGGCTTTTGTTAAAGTTGCTAACATGTTTTAAATGTTGAGGCTTGTTATGGCCTTGGGTTAATTCCTATTTTTTTGACTTGTTAGTGTTTTTAAACTAAAGTGCGCTTATGGGCTTTGGGGTTTGAGATCCATTTTTGTGTGTATGCATGTTTGAAGCTTGTCTTAGGGTGTTTTGCCTTTAGATTGTTTGTATAATAAGTTTCCATGTGGTTTGCGATGTTTCGGGGTAAGTTTGGGAATGTTTGGAGATGCCGAAATGCATTTTCGGGCCAAACTGTGTCTAGGTGTTTTGGAACGTCTGATATGGTTTCGGAACGACCAAGCTCTAAAGGCACCCGTATCGGAACGAGGGTGGTGATGTTTCGGTACGATTTGCCACAGGAGGCTCCTGTTTCGGATCCATGTGGGGCCTTTTGGTACGTTTTGCCACTGAAGGGTCCTGTTCCAAAACCCTGAGGGACCGTTCTAGAACAACTTGATGTTGCTTTTTGAATGAAGCCCGCGTTTCGGAATGGATAGTCCTGTTTCAAAATGCAGGTAGTTAAAACGGTTAAAGGGCGTCTTTGAAGGTTTCCAAATGTTACGTTTTAGTCCCTAATGCTTGTATGCTTCCTAAATGAGTTTATATGTGTCCTTGTGATGGTTTTGCCTCGTGTGCATGAAACTTGACTAATAAACTACTTGGTAAGTTTAATTCACTATATGCCCTATGCTTGGTTTGTATATGTGTTTGTTCTTCCACGGTTCGCCATCTCACATAGGTTTAAACATGGCATTTATACAAGATTAATAATAAAAAATAGGGTTTCTAATCAGAGTGAGGCCTTAGCAGGTTTCGCTTCGGTTTTTCCCGTGTAACCCGTTCGGTTCAGTCTGCTGGCTAGACCGGGACGGGGGGTTACATCTAGACTAAGGATATTCAAGAATAACTATATTATTTTAAGTACTTTATTATAATTCAGTTTATTTATAGATGCACATAATAAGACTGAAATAATAATAATGACTTTATTAATAAACAAGATAAAATAAGTATGTCTTTTACAATCATCTCATGATTGGTCTTTGGGCATACTCCAACAAGGTCCAGTCAACACGAGTCGTTGACCATTAGTTGACTACGGTTTCCATCCAACGAGGGGCTTATTTGGAGCAAATTGAAACATTGGGTGTTTTTTGCTCCAAAAAAAGAATAGGGAGCAAAATGACAAAACATGCAAACGTTAGGGGCATCTTTTGTCATTTTGCCTTTATAAAACCAGGTTTGTTTTGAAGAAGAAAGTAATGCACCACGTCAGCATTTCTTAATGGGGATAACGACGATGATCATAATGGAAGTAAATTAAAAGTTTAGTAATTATAATAAAATATTTTCGATTTTAGTGATCAAAGTGAAAACGTCCAAAAAATTTAGTGATTACCAATATAGTTTATCCTTTTTAATGGTTGTTCACTTTACCCACCATGCACAATGGTGCTTCCTCCCCGAGTAATATAGAAATTAAACTCAGATTTCAAAATAGTTGAATCTCTAAAATATCATTTACCCCACAAACTTGAAAATATTGAATCAAACTACGAGGCTTAGAATTTGAAACGTTTATAGGCCAATTTAGGTATCCCAAAAAGACAAGCAAGTTAAACAACATGTTTGAAAAGAGGGGTAATGACTATGAGACAACTCGAGTTAATGTAAAGATATTCATCCAGTGACATGCCAAAAATGTAAGAATCCATACTCGCTGAGCCAGGATTTTCATATTTTGGGGTCAGACTGAAGTATAAGAGATGAGGATTCCCATACCACTACAATAATTATTTTTGACCATATAACTAGGGATATGCATGGGTCGGGTCGGATTTTTTTTACCCGAATCTGACCCGAAAATAATTACTCTAAACCCTAATTTGCCCCCGCCTAACCACCCAACAAAAAATTCTATACATTAACCCGAACCCTTATTCAACCTGACCCGATCTAAAAAAATTCAATTTTAAGGACCTAATTGTAAAAAATAATTTTAGGGACCTAACTATAAAATTAATTTTAGGGGCATAATTGTAAAAAATAATTTTAGAGATAAAATTATAAATAAAAATTTAATTTTAAGGACCAAATTATAAATAAAATTAATTTTAAGGATCAAAGTACAAATAGTCATAAAAAATATATGAGAAAATTATACTATTAGTCTCGGGTCGAGCCAGGTCAGATATTTTTCACCCTAAACTTGAACCCAACTCGACGTCACCCTTAATAAAAATCTGACACGACCCAACTTGAACCCAATTTTTTAACAAAAAAATTGACCTGATTGGGTCAGATAAAATGTCCATCCCTACCTATACCTCAATAAATTGAGTAAGGTCAATTTTAATATTTCTTAATAAAAAAATTCTATAAATTCTATATTAGCTCCTTCAAAACCTCATACCCCAACAAATCAAGTGGGGTGAATTGACCCCCAAATTTAAATGTAGATCTGCCCATGTATAAAGATTTCATCATCCAACACATTTCGAGTTTAGATTAACTTGAGATTAGTTGATTTAATTTGGTCAAATAAGAACTCTCTAAGTAGCCTCAGTAAAAGATGAAATGTTGTTATCGTTAGAAGACCTGTGTTTGAACAATTTGTCTACAAGATGTTTATACATTATCAAACTGTTAATTATAAACATGAACACATATTATTATAAAATCACACCATATACTAAAAAATCCCTCAAATAAAGTGACAAACTGTCAACACCCTTTATAATTTACGACATTTTTCTCTTTTTTGTTCTGCAATCATTATAGCTTAATCATATTTAGGTCAATAGGCCTACACTTTTTGGGGGGCTACATTCAGCAGGCAGCACGACGAGAGGGGCATGGGACCGAAGCCTTAATTTTTGGTCTATTGCACTCACATGAAGGTTTAAAAAAAGAAAAAGAGATAAGACTTGGTGGAGTCGGGTAACAAATTTCAACGCTTCCACAAATTAATTGTAATAATTAATCCGATGAGACATAGGTTCAAATCGCTTCGTCTACAAGGTGTATGTGCGTTGTCAAAAGGTTAAGAATATATATGTATATATATTACCTTGTAATCATCACCTTTAGACTATTAAAAAAGTGTAATAATTAATCTTATGCCTTACTGTTTGAGTGGTAATTTAAAATTTAAGTTATTTAAGTTAAAATCAATAAGTAACAATTCATTAATTTCATCAAATTATATAAGTGATTTTTTATTATTAACAAATTAATTCACTTAAGCAAACTCTTTTAAATGATTTTAATGAAAAGAAGTTAATCGCACCATACTTCTCCAAACTATAATTGTCAATTTAGATTGGTCCCAAACATTTAAATGTTCTAATTTAATCCTTGAACTATGACTTTCATTTTAAATTGGTACCTAAACTTTTAAATATTCCATTTTCATCCCCCCAAACTTTGACCATCAATCTAAATTTGTCTCCCAAGCTTTGTCTGCTCTTGATTTTGGGTGTACGATTTCAAGGAGTGGCCATTCTATTCACAGGGAGTATTTGTCAATCGTTGCGATTACACACATTGGGCGAATTTTCTTCAAAGGTAGTGGTTTACCAAGACATAGTTGTCGATTCTTTAATTCAGTTATTTTGATTATTTTTGTCATATCAATACTAATGCCTCGTTTCACAATAATTTACAAACATGTTCAACATGCTCTGATCAAAGTCCATAGAGCTTTAGAGAGATGGGATTTGCCTCAATAAAGGACAGAAGAAATTGTAAAGGCACAGAGGAAGAAAGCCATGAAACAGACTGTAGTGACCGACAAAAGGAAGAAAGGGTCACGACAAAAGGAGTTGTCTTTCAAGCAACCTTCATTCAATAACATCGACATATTTGGGTAGAATGAACATGGAATATGCACCTAAAAAGATGGAAGAAATGAAAAAAAAGGCTCATACGGGAACCCCAACGAGCAAGCCTGGATCTTACACCAACTCCCAAATACAAAGGACTCAACTAGAGAACAAAAAGACACCAAAGTGCCCATACGGGAACCCCAACGAGCAAGCCTAGATCTTACACCAAACGACCTTAAAATGGAAAGAAATGAAGGTAGACAAATAGGATCTAATGAAGTGGAACTCCGGGCAATTGCATATGCTTTAGAGATGTTGGTGCATTCAATATGGAGATGGCTTCTTAGTTAATAATCGAGTTAGAGTCGAGGGTGGTTGTTGACTCGCGGTGTGAATGCTGGAAAAAGGGGCAGAAAATGTATTGGACAGGTGATAAAAACAATGCCAAAGATCGAGTCTTTTGCGTGCAAGTATACACGGTCAACAAGTAATACATCAGTAAGCTGAGTATCAATCCCACAGAGATTGACTTGGAATCCGATTGCTTTGAATGTTTACTTGTTAAGGAAAAAGATATTTTTATTTGAAAATGGTTTTGGGAGTAACTAAAAGAAAAGAAGTAAAATAAAGTAAAAACGTTTGTAAGGAGAGTGTATAAATGAATGATGAGTGTTGGCAAGGGATGCCTAATTTTCACGCTATTCATGCCATGCCAGCCTTTAATAAATCATGTCTCGGCATTGTTTGTCGAGCAAATTAAAATTAGCAAAGCCTCTCTCGATGGTCATTGCCCTAAATCGATCATGTAAAAAACCCCTATATCTCTATAGTGATTGCTTTTTCAAAAACCGATTTGATTAAGTACCAATATATACTCCTAAGGGGTAGATCTCACTCCCGAAGTAAATTCATCTACTTGAACATCTTCTCTCGAAGCATCTCGCCTTAGTATCCAACAACTGATCGTTTCCACCCAAGTATGTTAAGATATTGAGGAGCAATAGGCCAACAATGCCATCCCTTGCTTGGCAAAGTATTTAGAAAACAATAATGCCATCTCTCGCTTGGCATTAGGGCTGGAAACAGTAAAACATTCATGATATAAAAATAGTGCCAAGGCAGTTCTGATTTATTAAAAACTAAACATTAAAAATAGCGTTCAATGCAAACATCCCTCACCAACTATTAAATTAGTTCATGGTGAGGGTATCGACCATAAAACCTTCATCATTTTGCAAGAACATCAACATTTAAAATAAAAATAAAACAACTAAATCAAAGAGAATAGGTGAGAAGGAGGTCTCTCGATGCAGCCCTTCACGGTCCAAGATCTCGGTCAAGTTGGTCGAACCACTCTCCCTTGGTGCAGCTGGTCATCGAGGGGTTACTCCCCACCGCCCACCATGATTGTGATAAAGCAAGGCTTTTTGATCGGGTGGATGATTGTGCTCTTTAAATATGCGTGCAAGGATGAGTAATATAAGTCTTTAATTTGAATTTTAAATGCTACAGCAATAAGAGATGAGATCTTATCCGAATTTGAATGTGATAAGTTGATTAGGTGATAAGTTGATCATGAGATAAGCTAATCAGATTAGGGTCGACGCCATACTGTCGACGTTGCCTTGACATCCAAGCTTGGCATGTTTTTGCCAATATATCTTGGCATCCGATTCTTTCACAGCCTGATCTAGTCTGATTTTCTCAGGCTGGCCTTGCCAAGGGTTCATGGCATTAAATGTACCTAAAAACAAGCAATAGCATTGTAAAATTGACATTAAAAACAGTACTTTTTGAAAGGTAACACACCCCAAACTTAACTCATTGCTTGTCCTCTATTAATGCACGAAAGAAAATAAAACTGTGAAAAAGTTACCTCGAAAAAATTCTGGTTGGGATGTCAACAACTGCTGTTAAGCAAAATTTGACTATATTTATGTCCTTAGTATCTTAGTGCAATTATGCCAAACAGATAGCAATTCAAGTGTAGCAATATAACTCTAGTCTAAGATCATGAAGAATTCATGATGTGTGGGCAATATGCATCAAGTATCCTTTCACTTCCTTATCCAATTTTACTTCCTAAACTCAGATTCTTATTTTCATGATTTTTCTTCTTTTTTTCTTGCCAAGGGCCTTTGGCATCAACTTAAGTTTGCTTCATGACACTTCTTAGCGTGAGTGATAAGAGGGAGCATACCACGAATCCCCACCATAATCCATACATCACTACGCTTTCTCTTCAACTCATACCCAAAAGTTTTAGACTTGAGAACTAAAAGGGAGTGTAGGGCGTGTAGGTGTTCCCTTTTTGTGAGAGTGCAAGTGCACACTCCTGCCAAGTTATAGTATAAAAGATGTCGAATCCCACGAGGATTAGAAAACTTGTTTCATTTCGTAGTCCCTGCACAAGGTCAAATAAAAGCACAAGTGAATTGATTGTTGGATTGAAGGGTGAAGTAAAGTAAAGCACAAATAATAGAAGAGGTGATCAGGTTGATAGAGCATGTTGGGTTATGCTGCCACTTAGTGTGAAACGGCGTTATGAAGGTAGAGTTATTTTGTGCTGCCATGATATACTACCTCGACGGGTATGGCAGGCGACAGGCTACGACCCTGTCACGCGGCCGTAGCGGGTCACTACCACTGCAACTTTCATTGTCTCGGCATGTGGAACGAAAATAAGTCCTGGCGGCAAGTCTGGCAGATACTCCAAGTTCGGCGAGATAGTTGACAGTGATCCCTCCTATTTCTAGGTAAGGATGCTCGAGAGCTAACGTGAAGTAGGCAATCCCTAGCAATCTCAGCGTAAACCTAACACGGGCTAGTCAACTCGGTTTGTAATCCCTCTTAGCCGCTGAAACTTGTGGACCCGTGTAGAACAAAGTTAGTCACGCCACAGCATGTTGTGACCGTACTTAACCCTTTCGTGAGCCTTGCACTTTCGTGCCCGACAAATGGATTCTCTCAACTGACTGGTTTAGAATAATTGAAAGAATGAAATGCACAGATTAAGCAAACTTGGAATATTTTTTTGAAAAATAACTTAAAATCTAAAACAACCGTTTCACAACTAGTTTACAACATAACCCTAACCCAAGTGGAGTTTAGAACATGACGACGTCAGAGAACACTAGAAAAGTCTATATAAAACCTAAGATGATTTAAACTAGGAGTACAATGGGTATTTATAGACTAATGACTAGGTTAAGTCCTCCTTAAAGTAGAAGTCCTCCAAAGTAGCTTTCCATCTTTAATATGACTTTAAACTCTGACTTCTTTGCGTGGAATATGGACTTTATCTCGTTTGCCTTAGCCCGCAAGTAATCTTGAGATTTTTGCTTTGGCAGTCCTGGTCGTTGCTACAGACGTCATAAAATCAAGTGGATGTCGGCGATAGATTCAAGTTTTTAGCTCTACATATCGCACTCTGGTTCTCCAACTTTCATAGTTAGCTGTCATGGGCAGCACGATTGGCAGCAACTCTACTCGGTAGCAACTGTCTTCTACTGAAACTTCATCAGTACAACTCCTAGGTTTGTTCTTTCAGCATTGACTCCTCAGCTCCTCGGTTCCCTCTTTCAACTGTTAGTACCTACAAACAAAAATATACTAAAACAGTATCTCTTGTTTATCAAATAATCGAAAATCTATAAAAGCAAGGTAAAACAAAGAAATACTATAAAATGCTATGCATGCACCTACTTATGCCTAAAATGTGCTTAAAAGCAGTAATAATAAGAGTTGAAATGTGCACGAAATATAAGACTTATGGACACTTTACACACCCCCAAACTCGAACTATTACTTGTCCTCAATCAATGCAACCTATAATACTTGCTCTAATAATAATCAGAAAAAAAAACTTGTTTTTAACCTGATTTTCTACTTCAAGGCCGTGGCACCTATATTGAATCAATGAAGGGAAATAAGTAAGAAAATAACTCAAAATTAACTTTATCATGCATGTGTGTGTGTGCATGTCTGTAAACAGGCTGAATATGCAGAATAAATAAATAAACCAAGATGTTGTTGTGATTTAAAGGTTGTTGCCGAGACAGCACAATTTAAGCACAATATTTTTAATCATGGCAGTGAGGGCATCGGCTTATCACAACTATTCTTCTAGGTCTGACGTTGAGATAGAGCAAACTACAAAACCCTGAACCCTTGGAGTAGAGTCATCCCGTGAAGGCTTTCATTCACTCATGCTAATTTTTCTGTCACTTTAAGTCTTTCATATTCATGGACTTTGATAGCATCAGAGTGTCCTTGCACATGATTCTTCCTAGAGCCTGTTGCGGGCACCTCTAGGGTAAACAACATTGTTCATTGTTTTTGATTCTGTTGTCGTGGCAGTACTGCATTTTTTTGTTTCTTTTACCTGCCTCGACGGCTACCTGTAATCATCGTTAGAATTTTGCAAAGAATTCTAAAAACAAACAGGCCATGTTCATCAAATATTCCAACACATTCAGCAAGTAACATAGATGTTTAACATTTTCATGCATAAAGAAAAATAAATTCTAAGTCATAATTCACACTTTTTCCCAAGATTAAGTTCATTTTTAGTTAGGTGTGAAAATAAATTAATCAGCTATCCTATCATAGGCACAAGTCATAACAAATTTTTCTTTTGTGATTATTACTAAGGCAAGTACAATGCAACCTAAAAATGCAACTAAAGATGCCTAGAAAAATGATGTGAGAGCTATCCCCCCAAAACTCGAGATGAGCATTGCCCTCAATACAAAATAGATACGATACAAATAAAAAATACAAGCTAGTGATAAAAATAAAAGAAAATAGAAAATAAAAATAAAAGAAAAGAAAAGAGAAAGAAAAGAAAAGAAAATAAACTAAAAGTTTGCTGAGGGGTGGGAGGAGGCTGGATTTTTGTCAGCTGAAAAGGAGGAGGATGTTTGGATGACAAAGCGGCGGCCGGTAGATGCCTTGGCCGCGGTCTTGGCAGACGAGGTTTTTGCTTTTCGCGGCGGCTGGACTCTTTTTGGCATATGTTGTGGCTCTTCTTGCGGTTTGGGAGGAGAAGCGGCCGAAGATGCATAGCTCTTTTCTGACTCCGTCTCGAAGTCCACGGGTTCTTCGGCTATTATGTGTTGCTTCCTCTTCCTGGTTCCTTCCTCTGTGGGTGTTGCCGAAGGGATGAATGCCATTGGGATGGCTATTGCTGCTGCTGCCACTGTTGTTTCTGGCTCCAGCGACGGCTACTCAATCTCCTCTGATGAGGAGGTATCTGCCACTGTGTTTGCTGAGGTGGCGGCTGAATAAGTCGGAGAATGCGCAGGAGAGGGCACCTGGTGGTCAGTCTGGCCGGCAGCGGCGACTGGTGGAGTTCTTTGTGCTTGGGTTGCTGCTGCAAGCTCCGTAAGGTATCGTGGCATGGTAGGCATATCACCGGGGAATTTTTGCAGAAAATAAGCCACAAAAGCTTCTTGGGTCTCCTCCACATAGTTCATGAAGGCCAACTGATGCTGCTCGATGCGCTTTGTGTTGTCTAGAATGGCGTGCAACAGTGGGAGAACTTCTTTGTCTGGGGCAGCGTCAGTACTGTCGGGGGCAGCTGGGGTTTCAGGTTGTGTGGCTAAAGGTTGGTTGGGTGTTGTTGGCTCTTTCTCTGCATCCTGCATCATCTGAATGTGGACCTTTTTGGTCCAACCCTCTTTAGCAGTTGTTAGCTCATCTGTTGGTTCTGTCGGGACACCGAAGTTGATGTAGAGACCTGTGATGAGCGTCATGAAGTACAGCTTGCCTTTTTTCTTTTTGAAGTAGTTGTGGATTTTTGTGCAGATAATTTCCCCTACGTTTATCGGCATGTTCATCAGAATACTATAAATTAACGCGAGGCGCGACCGATCAACGGTTGAGTTGTGGGATATGGGCAACAGACGCCTTTTTACAAAGGTGTTCCATAGCATGGCCTCTAGCAGCAGGTGGCAGCGTTGAACAGATCCCACATGCTTGCCTCCCAGCCAAGGCGTGTTGGGCTTGCAAAGTTTGGCCTTGATTTCCTCATAGTTGGCAGTCGTCAGTGACTGCCTCCACTCTTCGTGAGGGTTGTCGTCCATATCAAGGTTGTAGTACCTGTTGATGACAGCATCATTTAGTTTGACCGGCTCCCCGCGGACATAGACAAATTGCTTCTCCAGGCAGGGCTGGTGGGAGTAGAATTCCTTGACTATAGTGATGTTCACTATCTCTGGCTGTTGAGCGAACATTTCCCATCCCTTGTAGTGGATGGTTCGGAACAAGGCAGGCTCTAGACCACGATATCCCATTTTTCGTGTGTAATGGAAGCCTTGCTTCTCCCATACTGCCTGCTTAGAGAACTTATTTATGTATCTCTCCTCGTCCTTCTTGTAGCAAAATCTGTTGTAGATGGGTTTTTGGGTTGATGTTGATGCCATGTGAACGATTGTGCTTGACTGAAACTAGAAAGAAAAGTTATGAGAGAGCAGTGGAATCATAAAGAAAATAGCAAAAAGGTGAAAGTAAAGTAAAATGAAGTGAGTGAGTGGGTATATATAGGAGTTGCTGAAAGATGTCGTGGCGGCATTAAATGCCCAATGGTCTGATTTCCTTGCGCACATTACAAATTTTTCTGCCCGTTAATTTCAAATTCGTTGGCAGCTAGCCACTGAAGACCAACTAGCTATTACGCTTTACTACGCTGGCGGCTGTCTTAGCAGGATGGTGGGCGGGCTTCTTGCTGGGCCTCCTTCCTCATCATGCTCTTTTATTCTTAAACCTAAAATAAAAATAGAAATAATAAAGATAATTAAATAATTTCTGAAAAATAAAATTCTGAAAAATTAATCTATTCCTAAAATAAAATAAATTCTAATCTTAATGCATAAAAATAAAAAAATAAAAAAATAAAAGTTAAGTTATGTCGGGAGTGCATTTGGGTGCATTTCCCAGACATAACCACTTCCTGAGGTGGTTTGACTTTTTCTCCCCTCTTCGGGGTCCTTCTGTTCTTTCAGATGTTGTGTTACGGGGTCCTTAAGTCTGCCCCTAGGCATGTCGCGCCAGCGGCTGCCCTGCTTGTTTCCATGATGATTTTGGCAGCTCTTGCATCCTGGCTTCCTTTTCCTTCCTCTAAGGGTTGTAGCACGTTCATCTTTATGCTCTAGTCCTCTACCCTCATTGTCAGCTCCCAGAGTTCCACATCTATAAGCGTTCTGCCCGTGGTAAGGAATGGTCGCTCAAGGACGATAGGGGCTTTTTCGCCGGCCTCACAATCTAAGATGAGGAAGTCGGTAGGGAGAATTAGGTTGCCCAATTTTACCAACATGTCTTTGATCTTTCCCTCCGATTGTACAAATGAGTGGTCAGCGAGTTTAAGCATGACGAAAGTGGGTTTGGCAGGGCCAAAACCTAGTTTATCGAAGACGACCTTTGGCATCAGATTGATGCTGGCTCCCAAGTCACACAGGGCTATGGTCTCATGTTTGCTGCCTAGCTTACATGGGATAACAAAGCTGCCTGGATCTGTCTGCTTTGGTGGCAACTTGTTATGCAACATAACCATGCACTCTTTAGTGACAGCCATTGTCTCGAACTCCCAATCTTCTTCTTCTTATAAACCATGTCCCTGAGATGTTTGGCGTAGTTTGGCATGCTTTGAATAGCTTCTATGAGGGGTATATTGTAACGCCCCGGTTTTGGGCTTAGAAGTTTTGGGCGTTGACCGGTTCGGTCAAAGTGTTGTTCGAATATAAAAAGGTGAAATTAGGAAAGCCTAGTTCGGGTTGCATTAAAAATATGGAAAAATGTTCTAAAATCCTCTTTTAATATATATAAGTGAACTGTGAAATCAATTTTACAAAATGAGGTTTGGAAGGGTGACATTTTGGGCTAGTGACCAAAATGTAATTTTTGAAAACTGTGTGACTGTTTTAGAAAGGATTGAAACTTTGAATCTTTAAGGATCTATTTACCCAATGGGAGTTTCTCCAGATTTTTCTAAGATATTAAATGATTTATTTCTGATTTTTAAACAAAAGAAAAGTGGAGGGAAGATATTTTCATTTCTAACTAACTTTTCTCTCAAATCTTCAATTTTCATTTTCTCTCAAACCAAACACATTTCTCCAGATTTTTCCCTCTGATTTTGTCATCTAAATCACTCATTTCAATTCTCTTTTGATATCTAATCATCTCATCAACAAAACCTCACCATTTGCTATTTGGATTTTCAAGATTTTGGTTCCAAAAAGGGAGAAACTCAAGTTTGGAGGTAAGAACGTCCTTCTCCTCTAAACTCTCAGTTCTTTACTGAAATTCCCAAGTTCTCAATCCTTGATTTGTGATTTATTAAAGGTTTTACAATTGGAATCTTGATTTTGGTTTTAAAATGCAAGATTTGGTGATTTTTGGTGAAATTTCGTGTGATCTGATTGAGCAGTGTTTTGAGGTGTCAATTTGATGTTAAATGAATGTTAAATTGATAAGGAATTGAGGTTTTATCAATGCAATCCCGAATAGGTTGAATTTCCTAAGTTTTGCTTGAGTTTTTGGTTGTTTTTGGAGTGTTTTTGATGATCTGTTATAGATGGAGGTATAAGGACGTGTTTGTGATTATTTTGGATGTTAATTGATGTTTAAAAATGGTTAGAAGTGATGGATCTTGGCTGGGTTAAGTTTTGGAAGTGTTTGGAGGTGATTTCGGTTGTGTTTTGTAGCCGAATTGTTGGATTTGTGATGAGCAGCGAGTTTAGTTGTGTTGCTGTGTTTTTAATGCATAATGGTGCATTAATCCTCTGTTGTTGTGTGCTTGAAACAGGGGAGATTGATCCGTGAGCTTTAGTGGTGGTGTGGAAGGTTTCGGATGCTTGGAAGGCTTGTTGGCTAGCCTTGTTTTGTGTATCGGTGAGTGAAGTTGGGTTCTCAGCTTTTAAACCAAGGTTTGAAGGTTTTGGGAGCTTAGTTTAAGTCTAAACAACTTTGCTAAGCTCAAGAGTAAGTAAATGGATTTTTGCTCTTGGTTTGTGTTGTGAATTTGGCTTTAAAAGCAATTGTGATTTGCATGTTTTAAATCCTGTTTTGAGAGGATATTTTAGCATGGTTTAATGCTGGTTTTGAAAGCCATGAGTGAAGGATGCTCAAGGTAAGAGATCCTTGGTTTTGGACATTGAAATTGTGTAATTGTTGCATAATGTTGCATGTTGTTTAATGGCTTTGTGTAATGCTTTAAAAATAGTGGATTGATGGTGGTAAATGATGGTTTTTGCATTATGGTTATGCATGTGAATCATTGGACTAATGTGGTAAGATGGTTATATTGGCAAGTGATGTAAGTGGTTCTTGGTTTCTTTGATCGGATATAGTTAGCCGGCTATAGGATTGGGTGCACTGTGAATAAAGTCGCCTTGGATGTGGAGTGGTTAAGAGTGAACCGGTAAACTCCATCCAAGTATCCTAACGAGATGGTTAAGGTCATAATGGAGGTTGAGATTCCCATTCGAGGACCTTGGGTAAGCAAAGGTAATAATGGTGGTTAAAATTCCATTGGTAGACCTTGTGCTTGTTAAGATCACAATGGTGGTGTAAAGTCCATGTGTGGATCTTGTATAGGGTGTCCCGGATCTCGTTAGTGATGTTATACAACTACCAATCGGTGATGCTAAGGTTGTATGGTGTTTAAAAGTCCATACATGGGAACCTTGTGCATGTTAAGGTTATATGGTGTTTAAAAGTCCATATATGGGAACCTTGTGTAAGTTAAGGTTGTATGGTGTTTAAAAGTCCATACATGGGAACCTTGTGTAAGTTAAGGTTGTATGGTGATTAAAAGTCCATACATGGGAACTTTGTGTAAGTTAAGGTTGTATGGTGATTAAAAGTCCATACATGGGAACCTTGTGAATGGTAAGGTCAAATGGTGATTAAAAGTCCATTTGGGGACCTTGGATTGGTAGTGTGTATGAAGCGTGGGGACAACGCTTGTGATCCGCGTATCCGATTGGATGTTGAGTTGAAAAGTGGATTTGGATTATCACTTGAAAGCCAATATAATGTTCTTGATTATGATGAAGCATGAGATGCTTGGAATGATGCATAGTTGCATGAGAAGTGTATAATGTATTAAGAATGCATGTTTACTTGTTAAGTTTGAACAAGTGTTGACTATCTATTGAGAGTGATGCATGTGTGCATGAAATCTCTTTAGTGCATTGAAGTCTTGCTAAGACTTGTTTTTAAAGGCATATGATGCAAATGTTGATGATGTGGTTCATATGTTGCATTTGTTTAATGCATGTGTTGGATTGATTGAGTAAATGGTTTTAAATGGTTTCTTGCTTGAAATGATAATCAAGTATGAGAAAGGTATGATGTGAAGTGGAAGTGTTTTCCAAGGTTTTGAACTTAACTTTGCATTTGGTGTTTATGCATAGAATGGTTAAATTGATGTTTTTGCAAGTTGTGCTTTGAAAAGGTTTACTTGGCTTGCTAAGCTAAGGGTTGGTTTTCATGTTTGAGCAATGCATGATTTTGAGCTTGTTGTTAAAAAGGGGTTTTCAAACATTGCTTTGGTTTATCAAATCGGGTTTGTTTTAAAAGTGGTTTTATGACCCGCTGCATTGATGGTGTTTTGGTTTTGAGCATTCCTCACTAAGCATTATGTGCTTACGCTCCGTTTTGTCCATTAATGCAGATAATTGAAGTTGGAACAGCGAGGAGCAAGGGATTCAAGGAGGACTCCACTTGAGATGTATGTCTCGGTTAATAGCTATAGTTAATAAAGGCAATGGGGGGAGAATCTCTTATGTTGATGTGTAACGAGATTGTGTATGTTGGATAAGTTTGGTATATGATGTTGAATCATGTGGATTAATGTTGCAACGTTTGGATCATCTTATGCTTAAGTTGATTTGCTATGCTTTTTGTTTAAAAGCATGAATGAGTTTTGAATGTGTTTAATGTGTTGGCGCACCTAAGGGTGATCATGTATCTAGATTTTGATGCATAAATGTTCCTTGTATATTGTATGCCTTGCTGGTGTGGTTTGATTGCATTTGGAGCATGTTTGGTATGACAATTTGGTGTTTAAATAGTCTTTTTGCTGCAATCTGTGCAAGCCGTATCGGAACGGGAGTTACCGTTTCGGAACGGGTGCCCTGTAGTAGCCCAGGCGTCCGAAACGGAAGACACCGTTCTGAAACGGAAAGCCCTCTGCCAGCCCTTGTTTCGGAACGCGTTGCGGAACGGCCCCGCGTTTCGAAACAGGTTCATCCTGTTTCGGAACATCTGACCGTTGGGGGCTGACATTGGCAGTTATATGTTTTGAAATGTTTGCGTTTTGGTCTTGAAACTTGTATGTGCAATTGTATAAGTTTGGGATGTCCGTTTGAGCTGAAATTTGGCAGTGAAGCATGAAATGTGACTAATTTCAAGATGGTAACTTTTAATCGGGTTAAGTCCTTGTAATTTGCAGAATTTACAATTTGGTCCCTAAAGTTGTAAATTGTTCAATTGGGTTCCTGTTTGATCTCTGATGTCTATGATCTTTGAGTATGATGTTAGTATGATCACAACTAAGGTTAATATGCATCTAGACAAGTTTAAAAAGAAAAAAAGGGTCGTTAATCAAGGTTGACTTTCGGGTTGACTTTGGTTTTCCCCGTGTGACTTTCTTAATTCGGGTCAACCGTCTAGACCAGGTTAAGGGGGTTACATTTGGTGGTATCATAGCTGAGTTGCGAATGCTTGGGGAAAACGGTAAGTTGTTGTAGTATGTGTTTGATGTCTATCCTGATGTATGGTTGAAAGCTGGTTGAAACACGTGTTTCTGAGCAAGTTGTTGATGTTTTTAAGCATGCTTTGTGGTTATGAATCATCGTTGAGTTAATGTGGATTTGTGCTGATGTTGTGAGTTGTTTTTTTTTTGCATGATGAAAGTGTAATGGGTATGGTATGTTGATATTATGCTGTTGTGAATGGATGCTGTTTGATGAAAGCATGGTCGAATATGTTGTATGTTATGCTTGATGTTGTGATATCCATGTTTATGTTGACTGTTATGTCATGTAAAAGGGGAGGATACGGGATACCCATTGCCTTATTACTATAGCTATTGTGTTATTTTGGAGTTGGAGTTTGAATCCTTGCTTAAAGCTGGTCTAATTGGTTTGTTTGTTTTGTTGTGATTGTTTGTTGTTAGTAGTATGGCGAAATCGATGAAAGAATGGCAGTTGGGTGAGATGGTTGCTGCCTTAGGGCAGGTTGTTAAGGCGTGGAATTCACCTTTTAATGGAGGTGTTTCGTCTCAGTCTTCTGTGCCTGGGGTTGAGGTAGTAAGGCAGGAGAAAGAAGTCGGTTTTGTGGTGAAGAGTTCATCACCTGTTGTTCAAGAGGTGTTGGGAACATCTCAGGCTGTGGTAAAAGTAAAGTCGGTAGATGTGCTGGCTGTGGGATGTGTGGGTTTGTCGAAGCAGCGTTTGCTTGATTTGGGTGCTATGGAGTATCATGGTTCGTCACCTGAGATGTTTGAGGCTTGGTTAGCCAGTGTGGTTCTGATTTTGGATCATGAAGGTTGTGATTATGCCTGTAAGCTGGGGAGTGTTGTCTCATTGATGTTGGAGGACGCTTGTGCCTGGTGGACATCTGTGGCGGTGGCATCGCACATCCATGATATTGATTGGGACTTCTTTGTGTCTGCCTTTTATGAAAGGTATCTTGGAGAGAAATTCCCAAGGGTTAAGCAGTGTGAAGGTAGTGCAAATCTGGGGCAAGTGTTGCTTGATCAAGGAGTAGAGGTTCAGCTACCGGTGTGTAATCGTTGTGGAAGGCGCCATGTTGGAGGTTGTTGGGGCGCAGGTGCTTGTTGGAACTGTGGTTCTAAAGAGTATGTGAAGCGTGATTGTCCTCTTGGAGTGAAGTCAGCTTCAGTGGTAGCCAAAGGGTCTCTGAAGGGTCGTGGGCATGGCCGAGGCAAGGTTCGGAGGTGGCAGGAAGAGCAGAATGTTGTGAAGAGTTTGGGAAAGGAAATCTGTTGGAAATGTGGGTCTGTTGGACATAGGAGGCGTGATTGTCTGAAGTTGGCTCGGAACAGCCAAGGTTCTTTACCGCAAGGAGTTGGTGATGACCTTAGTGTGTTAGCTGATGCTGCAGCGGTGCGGCTGGAGGATGATGGTTCTGCGAGGAAGAGAGCTCGTCTGTTGGAGCTCCAGGGCAGTGAGGTGTTTTCAGGTAACCTTGTTAAGTAACCTTTGCCTAGCTATCTTAGTTTGGTATCTGTTGGTTTTGGTTTGGTCTTCTTGCGTAGTGGGTATGGTTTTGTTGTTAGCATGTTGAGGTAGTTGTTGTTGTTGTTGTTTGAAACATCTTTAGTGTGAAGAGGGCCTTAGTGAGTGTCTTGTGGAAAATGAGTTGTTAGAATGGTAGAATTGGTCAAGTTAGAAATGAGGTAGGAGGTTGTTCTTAGACGGATTCTGAGGATGTTATTGGAGGGTGTGAACTGGCATTCATGCACAGTTAAAATCATTTGTTATATGCTATATTATATATGTGTTGGTCCATGCATACATGTGGCATGACATTAGAGGTCTTGCATACATATACATCAGACATTGATAGGGCATATTGGTGACCATGCATACGAACGTTCACACTCGCTAATAACTAATCGAATCTGTTAGTGTTGTGGTTGGGTTAGGTTGGATGATGGGTTTTAGAGGTTGTTTTGGTGCTAGGAGAATGATAGAAGTTGTGGAGGGTATTAAGCGAGCTGTTAGTATTTGGGAGTGTGGTGTAGCATGTTGGTAGAAGGATAGTGTTTGATGTTTAAAGAGTTTAGTGGTTTGATGGTGAGGAGTACCGGTTGAAGTAAGGGTCGGTCAGGTAGTTCTGAATAGCTAGTTGAAGTGGTAGTTCCTTGGTGCTAACTGATGTTGTAGGTTAGTGGATGTGTTTCTAGAGTGCTGAGGTATCTTGGCATTGAGGTTGTAGAAGAAGGGTTGTTTATGTAGGTGAGGGTTCGTGGTAACCTTTGGGGAGTTGAGAAGAGGATATGTATGTTTAAGTTGGGCGATGTTCTAGTAAGGCAAGTGTTGTGGTCGAAGCTGAAGTGGAAAGGTAGTGTAAGATCAAAAGCCTTTGTTGATGGGACGAATTCTTGTGAGAAGTGGTTGGTTGGTTGTGAATAAGTAATTCTTTTTGAGTTCAGCTGGTGGTGTGTGGAATGGTGGGCAAAGTCAAGGTTGGGGTTTGTGACGTGATTATCTGTCGATGAGTGAGCAGTTCTGGTGAGTCGATGGTAAAGATAGCGGTGGATGTGAAGTAAGGACAGTAATACGTTGAGAAGTTTGGGTAAGCAGTTGTTGCTTAAGAATTTTTGCTTGTTGTGTAAATCTCTGAAGGAGGTTGAGTAGTTTTTGGCAAAGAGTTTTGGAAGCAGACGAGGTTGTGGATTACATAGTGGCTGAACTGGTTTGGTTGGTACCACTGTGTGAACAGGTTTTGGGAGTTGTGTGTTAAGGTGTTGTATGCTGTAAGAGTTTGAGGTTCTTCAGGTTGTTGATGGGGCTATGTGTAGTCCGGAGATGTGAAGGGTTAAGTTGTGCTTAACTTGGGTGTTCTGGAATTTGGGAACAGAGTGTGGTAGTGTTGATTTTGGGTGGATGTTGTGGAGAGCGTGTTCAGTGGTGGTTAAGTCTCCTGTGTTGCCTTGTGTGTTGCTTTGAGAAGTTTGGTTGTTCTCTTTTCGCCAGTTGAAATTTCGAGGACGAAATTTCCTAAGAGGGGGAGAGTTGTAACGCCCCGGTTTTGGGCTTAGAAGTTTTGGGCGTTGACCGGTTCGGTCAAAGTGCTGTTCGAATATAAAAAGGTGAAATTAGGAAAGCCTAGTTCGGGTTGCATTAAAAATATGGAAAAATGTTCTAAAATCCTCTTTTAATATATATAAGTGAACTGTGAAATCAATTTTACAAAATGAGGTTTGGAAGGGTGACATTTTGGGCTAGTGACCAAAATGTAATTTTTGAAAACTGTGTGACTGTTTTAGAAAGGATTGAAACATTGAATCTTTAAGGAGCTATTTACCCAATGGGAGTTTCTCCAGATTTTTCTAAGATATTAAATGATTTATTTCTGATTTTTAAACAAAAGAAAAGTGGAGGGAAGATATTTTCATTTCTAACTAACTTTTCTCTCAAATCTTCCATTTTCATTTTCTCTCAAACCAAACACATTTCTCCAGATTTTCCCTCTGATTTTGTCATCTAAATCACTCATTTCAATTCTCTTTTGATCTCTAATCATCTCATCAACAAAACCTCACCATTTGCTATTTGGATTTTCAAGATTTTGGTTCCAAAAATGGAGAAACTCAAGTTTGGAGGTAAGAACGTCCTTCTCCTCTAAACTCTCAGTTCTTTACTGAAATTCCCAAGTTCTCGATCCTTGATTTGTGATTTATTAAAGGTTTTACAATTGGAATCTTGATTTTGGTTTTAAAATGCAAGATTTGGTGATTTTTGGTGAAATTTCGTATGATCTGATTGAGCAGTGTTTTGAGGTGTCAATTTGATGTTAAATGAATGTTAAATTGATAAGGAATTGAGGTTTTATCAATGCAATCCCGAATAGGTTGAATTTCCTAAGTTTTGCTTCAGTTTTTGGTTGTTTTTGGAGTGTTTTTGATGATCTGTTATAGCTGGAGGTATAAGGACGTGTTTGTTATTATTTTGGATGTTAATTGATGTTTAAAAATTGTCAGAAGTGATAGATCTTGCCTGGGTTAAGTTTTGGAAGTGTTTGGAGGTGATTTCGGTTGTGTTTTGTAGCCGAATTGTTGGATTTGTGATGAGCAACGAGTTTAGTTGTGTTGCTGGTGTTTTTAATGCATAATGGTACATTAATCCTCTGTTGTTGTGTGCTTGAAACAGGGGAGATTGATCCGTGAGCTTTAGTGGTGGTGTGGAAGGTTTCGGATGCTTGGAAGGCTTGTTGGCTAGCCTTGTTTTGTGTATCGGTGAGTGAAGTTGGGTTCTCAGCTTTTAAACCAAAGTTTGAAGGTTTTGGGAGCTTAGTTTAAGTCTAAACAACTTTGCTAAGCTCAAGAGTAAGTAAATGGATTTTTGCTCTTGGTTTGTGTTGTGAATTTGGCTTTAAAAGCAATTGTGATTTGCATGTTTTAAATCCTGTTTTGAGAGCATATTTTAGCATGGTTTAATGCTGGTTTTGAAAGCCATGAGTGAAGGATGCTCAAGGTAAGAGATCCTTGGTTTTGGACATTGAAATTGTGTAATTGTTGCATAATGTTGCATGTTGTTTAATGGCTTTGTGTAATGCTTTAAAAACAGTGGATTGATGGTGGTAAATGATGGTTTTTGCATTATGGTTATACATGTGAATCATTGGACTAATGTGGTAAGATGGTTATATTGGCAAGTGATGTAAGTGGTTCTTGGTTTCTTTGATCGGATATAGTTAGCTGGCTATAGGATTGGGTGCACCGTGAATAAAGTCGCCTTGGATGTGGAGTGGTTAAGAGTGAACCGGTAAACTCCATCCAAGTATCCTAACGAGATGGTTAAGGTCATAATGGAGGTTGAGATTCCCATTCGAGGACCTTGGGTAAGCAAAGGTAATAATGGTGGTTAAAATTCCATTGGTAGACCTTGTGCTTGTTAAGATCACAATGGTGGTGTAAAGTCCATGTGTGGATCTTGTATAAGGTGTCCCGGATCTCGTTAGTGATGTTATACAACTACCAATCGGTGATGCTAAGGTTGTATGGTGTTTAAAAGTCCATACATGGGAACCTTGTGCATGTTAAGGTTATATGGTGTTTAAAAGTCCATATATGGGAACCTTGTGTAAGTTAAGGTTGTATGGTGTTTAAAAGTCCATACATGGGAACCTTGTGTAAGTTAAGGTTGTATGGTGATTAAAAGTCCATACATGGGAACTTTGTGTAAGTTAAGGTTGTATGGTGATTAAAAGTCCATACATGGGAACCTTGTGAACGGTAAGGTCAAATGGTGATTAAAAGTCCATTTGGGGACCTTGGATTGGTAGTGTGTATGAAGCGTGGGGACAACGCTTGTGATCCGCGTATCCGATTGGATGTTGAGTTGAAAAGTGGATTTGGATTATCACTTGAAAGCCAATATAATGTTCTTGATTATGATGAAGCATGAGATGCTTGGAATGATGCATAGTTGCATGAGAAGTGTATAATGTATTAAGAATGCATGTTTACTTGTTAAGTTTGAACAAGTGTTGACTATCTATTGAGAGTGATGCATGTGTGCATGAAATCTCTTTAGTGCATTGAAGTCTTGCTAAGACTTGTTTTTAAAGGCATATGATGCAAATGTTGATGATGTGGTTCATATGTTGCATTTGTTTAATGCATGTGTTGGATTGATTGAGTAAATGGTTTTAAATGGTTTCTTGCTTGAAATGATAATCAAGTATGAGAAAGGTATGATGTGAAGTGGAAGTGTTTTCCAAGGTTTTGAACTTAACTTTGCATTTGGTGTTTATGCATAGAATGGTTAAATTGATGTTTTTGCAAGTTGTGCTTTGAAAAGGTTTACTTGGCTTGCTAAGCTAAGGGTTGGTTTTCATGTTTGAGCAATGCATGATTTTGAGCTTGTTGTTAAAAAGGGGTTTTCAAACATTGCTTTGGTTTATCAAATCGGGTTTGTTTTAAAAGTGGTTTTATGACCCGCTGCATTGATGGTGTTTTGGTTTTGAGCATTCCTCACTAAGCATTATATGCTTACGCTCCGTTTTGTCCATCAATGCAGATAATTGAAGTTGGAACAGCGAGGAGCAAGGGATTCAAGGAGGACTCCACTTGAGATGTATGTCTCGGTTAATAGCTATAGTTAATAAAGGCAATGGGGGGAGAATCTCTTATGTTGATGTGTAACGAGATTGTGTATGTTGGATAAGTTTGGTATATGATGTTGAATCATGTGGATTAATGTTGCAACGTTTGGATCATCTTATGCTTAAGTTGATTTGCTATGCTTTTTGTTTAAAAGCATGAATGAGTTTTGAATGTGTTTAATGTGTTGGCGCACCTAAGGGTGATCATGTATCTAGATTTTGATGCATAAATGTTCCTTGTATATTGTATGCCTTGCTGGTGTAGTTTGATTGCATTTGGAGCATGTTTGGTATGACAATTTGGTGTTTAAATAGTCTTTTTGCTGCAATCTGTGCAAGCCGTATCGGAACGGGAGTTACCGTTTCGGAACGGGTGCCATGTAGTAGCCTAGGCGTCCGAAACGGAAGACACCGTTCCGAAACGGAAAGCCCTCTGCCAGCCCTTGTTTCGGAACGCGTTGCGGAACGGCCCCGCGTTTCGAAATAAGTTCATCCTGTTTCGGAACATCTGACCGTTGGGGGCTGACATTGGCAGTTATATGTTTTGAAATGTTTGCGTTTTGGTCCTGAAACTTGTATGTGCAATTGTATGAGTTTGGGATGTCCGTTTGAGCTGAAATTTGGCAGTGAAGCATGAAATGTGACTAATTTCAAGATGGTAACTTTTAATCGGGTTAAGTCCTTGTAATTTGCAGAATTTACAATTTGGTCCCTAAAGTTGTAAATTGTTCAATTGGGTTCCTGTTTGATCTCTGATGTCTATGATCTTTGAGTATGATGTTAGTATGATCACAACTAAGGTTAATATGCATCTGGACAAGTTTAAAAAGAAAAAAAAAGGGTCGTTAATCAAGGTTGACTTTCGGGTTGACTTTGGTTTTCCCCGTGTGACTTTCTTAATTCGGGTCAACCGTCTAGACCGGGTTAAGGGGGTTACATATATTGATATGCACCTGTTTGAGAATATCCAGGAATTTTCTGAACTGGTGCTCATACTGCTGTTGCTTGAGCTCTTGGGGGAATGGTGCTGGCAGACGGATGTCCTCTATGTGCTCCTTGCTTGGGGGCTTAGTCTTGGGAGGATCATCCTTTTCAAGGTCGCCTTCATGTTGTGCTGCTGGGGAGGCTAGTGTTGGTGCTGCTATGGCAGGCTTGCTTTTCTGGTCTAGTTCTACTTCTGGCTATTCCACCATCTTGGGTTCATCCAACTGCTTCTCACTTCTTGTAGATATAGCCTTGCAATCTTCATAAGTAGGTTTGGCTGCTATTTACGAGCTTCTGGATGAAGCACCCATAGTCCGGTTGTTGTAGATTTCAATGAATTGCCCAAATTGGGTCTCCAGGTTCTTAATGGCAGCCTCCTTGTTGTTCATCTTCATCTCTGTCCTGTCCATAAAAGACTCAATTTTTTCAATAAATTTATTTGTATGAACAATAAATTCACCAGTTTGCTTTATAAAAGTTTACAGAGTTGCTTCTAGTGAATTATTGTGTTGTGGCTAGGGGTGATAATGAGCCTGACCGGCTCGCGAGCTACTCGGGCTCGGCTCGGTCAAAGCTCGGCTCGAGTGAGCTCGACTCGGGCTCGGGCTCGGCTCGAAACCTTAACAAGCCGAGCCGAGCATACTCAGGCTCGGCTCGAGAAGCTCGTGAACATGCTCGGAATCTACATATGCACTAAAATAAATTATGTGTTTGTATTTTCTTTCATTAGTTGATTGTTGTTTGATTTTGTATTTTCTTTAATTATGTGTTTGTATTATAAGAATATTTATTGATTATTTGGATTAATTTAATTTTTGGAACTTTTTTCCCCTTTCCGGTCATTGAATTTCATTTTAGTGTTGATTATGGAAGGAATTTTTAACGAATATTTTATATAAAAAACTATTTTTTTTCATTTCTAGCCAAGTCGAGCCTGACGAACTTCGAGCCCAAGCCGAGCCCAATAAAATTATTTTCGAGCCGAGCTCGAGCCTAAAAGTTCGAGCTCGACGAGCCTCGAGCCCGAGCCGAGCCCAATTACACTGTTTCCGAGTCGAGCCTGGCCAGGCTCGGGCTCAGCTCGGCTCGTTAGCACCCCTAGTTGTGGCTGCTGAGTCTGCCATTAAAAAGTGATTCCATCCTCTCGGCTGAGGCTTCAATGACAATCGTTTCCCTGTTCGATGTCCCTTTGATGATATTGTCCATATCATATCAGGCTCGCACAAGTCTGCTAACAGCTGCTTTCGTTTGGTAGCATTCATCGACTCGGCATACTCAAATTGATCACCCCCTACACCGTTCAACTCAAACATAGAGTTAATATACCCTTCATCAAAATGCACACACGTACCTCGAATCATCAAGAAAAGTGAATCTTTGGTCGCAAGATGAGCATAGATTTCTTGGACAATGGTGGCATATGTCTCCCATTTTTTTAGCAAAGTTTGCTTCAAACTTTTTACGAAACTCTTCGTTGAAAAATCTGTTGAAAGGAGTAGATGAAGAAGCCGTGGTAGTGACAAGAATTTTGAACGGTTTCGAACAAAGGATGATGAAGAAGAGACAAATAGGTGTTTGGTTCTTTAGAATCTACTAGGGGTAAGAAAGTGAAAAGGTTGAGTGTTTAGTGGGGTGTAATAATGGTAGTCGAATAAATGAGAATAATGATAGAAAATAATAAGATTTGATTTGAAAATGGGTAAGGTGATAGGGGTTAAGTGATAAGGTTGCAAGTGATAGGATTGGGTAAAGATTGGGGTGATAAGGTGATTAGGTTGAATTTAAATTTCAACCTAATTTTTGGGCGGCTAGGGGTTAAGTTTAAAGAAAATATCCTCTCTCTTTAATAGGCCAATCAAGCTAAGGTTAATCTCTTCCCCCAATTTTTCAATCCGCCGCATGCCAAGCTTCTGCGCTGGCATGCTCGAGTCGTTTAAGTTGCCAATTGTTTAAGCCAATTGATACTTTGACATGACGTCTGGCACAAATCTGCTCATGTCTGGATCACAGTCGCCTCATGCCAAGTCCCTTATTGGAATTGTCCATGGTATACGAAATATACACATTCTCAAAGCAAACCTTTCAACACAGCAAAGGAATAAAAATGAAAATTAAAAGAAAGAAAAACTATTGAAAATCCTGAAACCTAAAAACAAAAAAAAACAACTAACCTAATATTTACAAAGATTCAAACCTGCTGGCGATGTTACGGTACATCTGCCAAGAGGATAGCCCGCTGGCATTGTTCTGACTACCTTTCAAATAGTGTTTTAAGCATTGTCCATTTATTGGTGAATGGTAGGTTGTGACAATCCTTTGTTTGAAAAACCAACATAGAAAGCCAAAGAATTATTTTTCTTTGCGTATGTCGAACTCTTGATGGCACAATGAAAAAGAACATTTTTCCATGGTGGCTCTGAAAAACCACTTTAGAAAACTGAAGTATCTCTTTTTTGTAGGTCTCGAGAATCTTTGATCGAACTCAGCACCCTAGTAGTGCTTAGGCTATACTGCTCTTTTCTCCTTTGATGTTGAGGCATGTTTAAAGTAACATGGAAATTGTTTCAGTTCCAAGTTCGTTGGCTCCTCACTAGATGGCTTTGGTGCTCCAATCTATCTGCCAGCTAACTCAAGTGGATTAGATCTATCAAAACAACTTATGAACTCATCCAGCAAGGTCGGTTCTTCAGATTCCTCACTCGGCGTATCCTAATCATCAGTGCCCTGGCAAAGCTATGACATGTCCTCATCGAAGATAGATTTCATGATCTCGTGTAACCCCCGTAGCCCGGCCTAGACGGTTGTCCCAAACTACGAAGATTACACGGGGAAAACCAAAGTCAACCCAAAAGTCAACCTTGATTAACGACCCTTTTTTTCTTTTTAAACTTGTCTAGATGAACATTAAACCTAGGCATACTCTTGAGATAAGCATACTCAAAAATCACAGCAATCGGAAAACGATAAGGGACCCAATTGCACAAAATACGAATTTAGGGACCAATATGTAAATTCTGAAACTTAAGAGGACTTTACAAATTTTTAAGTTACCATTATGAAATTAGTCATGTTTCATGCCTCTCTGCAAAATTTCATCTCAAACGGACATCTCAAACTCAAGCAATTGCACATACAAGAATCAGGACTAAAACGTAAAGCTTGCAAACCTCAAAACCATTCAAATTTTATGCCCAACGGTCAAGTGTTCCGAAACGGGTCTAGGCCGTTCAGGAACACCCCTTGGCAGTAGCCAAAGTGTTCAGAAACGGTCTAGGCCGTTCAGGAACACCCAGGCCAAAACAAGGGCCTGTTTCGAAACAGGCAAGGGTGTTTCGAAACACCCTGCCTAGAAACAGCAGATAGGCCTGTTTTAACACCTTTAAACCCCATCAAACATGCTCCAAACCATTCCACAATAAATCAACAACATGCCAAGCATCATACCTACCAATTTGCATCAAAATCTAGATACAAAACCACCCCTAGGTGCACCAACTCATTCAACACATCCAACACTCAATCATGCTTTTAAAACAAGAAGCATAGCATAACGACTTAAGAATAAGAAGATTCAAACGTTGCAAGCGTTAAACCACATAGTTCAAAATCATAAACCAAACTTGTCCAACATACACAATCTCATTAAACATCAACATAAGAGATTCTCCCCCCATTGCCTTTATTATCTATAGCTATTAACCGAGACATACATCTCAAGTGGAGCTCTCCTTGAATCCCTTGCTTCTCGCTGTTCCAACTTCAAATATCCGCATTGATGGACAAAAAGGAGCGTAAGCACATAATGCTTAGTGAGGAATGCTCAAAACCAAAACACCATCAATGCAGCGAGTCATAAAACCACTTTTAAAAGTAAACACAATTCGATAAACCAAAGCAATGTTTAAAAACCCTTTTTTAACAACATGCTTTAAATCATGCATTGCTCAAACATGAAAACCAACACTTAGCTTAGAAAAGCTAAGTAATTCACTTCAAAGCACAACCTTGCAAAACCATCAATTTAACCATTTCATGCATGAACATCATATGCAAAGTTAAATACAAGATCCTTGGAAAACACTTCCACTTCACATCATACTTTTCTCATACTTGAAAATAATTTCAAAGCAAGAAACCTTTTAAAACCACTTACACCCTCAATTCTATCTCATGCATTAAACAAATGCAATACATGAACCACAAAATCAACATTTGCATTACATGCCTTTTTAAAACAAACCTTCACAAGACTTCAATGCACCAAAGTGATTCCATGCACACAATGCAACATTCTCAATAGAAGATAAACTCTTGTTCAAGCTAACAAGTAAAACATGCATTCATAGAACATTACACACTTCTCATGCAACCATGCATCATTTCAAGCATCTCATGCTTCATCATATTCAAGAACATTATATTGGCTTCCAAGTGATAATTCACAAACCATCATAACGCAAGACACAATCGGATACGCGGATTACAAGCGTTGTCCCACACGCTTCATACACACTTCCGAACAACACAAGGTGGAGTTTACCGGTACAATCACAACCCCTCAACACCCGTGATGGAGTTTAACAGTACAATCACAACCCCTCAACATCACTCATCGGAAGTTGTATAATACACTAGCGAGAGCCGGGACACATCACAAGGCTTACACATGGAAGCTACCACAACCATTGTAATCACCTTAACCAAGCTCACACACGGGAGCAACCCTCCACCGTTGTGACGCTTAACAAAGTCCACCCATGAGAGCCAACCTCCATCATGGTGACTTTAACAAGGTTCACCCACGAGAGCCATCCTCCATCGTGGTGGCACTAAACCAAGCCCACCCACGAGAGCCAACCTCCATTGTAGTAGCACTAAACCAAGCCCACTCACGAGAGCCAACCTCCATCGTGGTGACACCAATTTCCTCAATCGCTAGGATTCTTGGATAGAGTTTACGGTACAATCACAACCCCTCAACATCCAAGGCGACTTAATTCACGGTGCACCCAATCCTATAGCCGGCTAACTATATCCGATTAAAGTAACCAAGAACCACTTACATCACTTGCCAATATAACCATTTTACCTCATTAATCCATTGTTTTACAAGCATACCCAAAATTCCAAAACCACCAATTACCATCATCAATCCACTGTTTTTGAAGCATTACACAAAGCCATTAAACAACATGCAACACTATGCATCAATTCTACAATTCCAATGTACAAAACCAAGGATCTCTTACCTTGAGCATCCTTCACACATGGCTTTCAAAACCAGCATTAAACCATGCTAAAATATGCTTTCAAAACAGAATTTAAAACATGCAAATCACATGCATTGCATCCAACAATCACAAGTGCTTTAAAAACCAATTCATAACACAAACCAAGAGAGAAATTCCATTTACTTACTCTTGAGCTTAGCTAAGTTTTTTAGACTTAAACTAAGCTCCCAAAACCTTCAAACCTTGGTTTTAAAGCTGAAAACCCAACTTCACTCACCGATACACAAAACAAGGCTAGCCAACAAGCCTTCCAAGAATCTGAAACCTTCAACGCCACCTCTATTGCTCACGGATCATTCTCCCCTGTTTCAAGCACATAACAACAGAGGATTAATGCATCATAATGCATTAAAAACACCAACAACACACTTAAACTCGCTGCTCTTTGCAAATCCAACATTTCGGCTACCAAACACAACCGAAATCACCTCCAAACACTTCCAAGACTTAACCCAGCCAAGATCCATCACTTCTAACCATTTTTAAACATCAATTAACATCCAAAATGATCCCAAACACGTCCTTATACCTCCATCATTAACAAAACACCAAGATCACCCCCAAAACCACCATTTTCACAAGTAAAAACTTAGGAAAATCAACCTATTCGGGATTGCATTGATCAAACCTCAATTATACATAATTTAGACATCCAAATTACATCAAAAAGACATCTCAAAACAGAGCCCAATCAATTATTACGAATTTCTTCAAAATTAAATCCAAATCTTGCATTTTAAGCCAAAATCAAGATCACAACATCAAAACCTTTAATAAAACTCAAATCAAGGATTGAGAACTTGGGAATTTCAGTAAAGAACTGAGTATTTAAAGGAGAAGGACGTTCATACCTCTAAATGTGAGTTTCTCCTTGTTTAGAGCCAAAATTCTTGAAAATTCAATAAGCAAATGATGAGAATTTGGTGTAGGAATGATTAGAGATCAAATAGAGATTAAAATCTCATCTTTAGATGTAAAAATCAGAGGAAAAATGGCTGGGGAAATGTGTTTGGCTGAGAGAAAAATGAGAGAAAAAGTAATGGGAAAGTTTTGACAAAAGTTAGTTATGAAGTCAAAAATATCTATTTCCCTTTTTTCCTTTTATTAAAAATCATTAATTAAATCTTTAATATTAAGAAAAATCTGGAGAAAAATCTTCTTGGGTAAATTAGCTCCTTAAAGATTCAAAGTTTCAATCCTTTTAAAACAGTCACCAACTTTTCAAAAATTACATTTTAGTCACTAACTCGAAATGTCTTATTTCCAAACCTCATTTCGCAAAATTGATTTCACCACTCTCTTATATATAATAAAAGAGGATTTTTTTAGATATTTTTCTATATTTTTAATGCATACCGAACTAGGTTTTCCTTAAAACCACCTTTTACATTCGAACCGAATATCCGACCGGTCCAGTTCAAACCCAAAACTTCTAAGCCCAAAATTGGGGTGTTACATCTCGACTACTTGGCATTCCTCAGGTTCATCTGCACACTCAAGAGCTTTGAAAATGTCAACAATAGTACTTGCATTGTTCATTGCCCTTATCCCAAGCATCCTCTGTTTCAGTTGGCAGAGTCCCTAGAGGTCTGGTATTAAGTGCGCAGTCAATCTCTCCAATCTGAACTTCCAAGTTCCTCATGGATACTGCAAAATTCTGGATGGTGGTATCATTATGCTCCATATAATCATTCAGGGTGTTCTCATCGGAAGATATTTCAACTATAGGTAAATTTTTCTGGGCCCTCTGTGGCATGGCATTATGGTTGAGCCCTGGCATGACATTCTAGTTGAGTCTAGGCAGTGCATTGCCATTCTGACACTAGGCATTCAATTGATTACCTCACTAGTTCGCCCAAGCAAAATTTGGGTGATGCTTCCAACCTGCATTGTAAGTATTGGAATATGGATTAAAATTTTGATTGAAATTACCAACAAAATCTACCGATTTGGGATTGGATGGGCATTCATGCACATGGTGACCCTCTTCAAAAATAGTGCAAAATGGTTCTAATACCTTGACTTCTTGGGACTCGTTACTCTTTTGCAAAGTTTTCACAATGCCAGTGGGAGCGTTGATGGATGTTAGTACATCGAGCTCCAATTTTCCATCGGTTATTGTCCCCATTTCTAGTTTGGTAGTAGGATACTAAAAATCGTTGGTAGCAATCATTTCAAGGATGTCATATGCCTCCGCATATTTCTTGTCTAGCAGTGATCCATTTGCCGAAGCAGCAACAACAGTCCTAGCATGATCTTTGAGGCTGATGTAAAAAAATCTCTATTTGGGTCCAAGTGGGGAATCCATGCATGGGACATCTTCTCAACAGGTCTTTGAATTGGTCCCAAGTATCATAGAAAGTTTCATCATTTTTTTACCTAAAGGCAATGATTTTACTTCACAACTTGGCATTAAGTCTAGGTGACTGGAATCTCAGCATAAACTTTTGGCATAGTTCTTCCCACGTAGTGACTGAACCTGGTGGCAATGAATTTAGCCACGATTTCGTCCTATCTCGCAAGGAAAATGAAAAGAGTTTTAGCTTTATTGTTTCTTCATTCACACCATGCTGGCGAACTAGTTCGCAAACCTCCACGAATTGCTTCAAATGTTGTAATGGGTCTGCGGTAGGTGATCCATCAAATTGACCTACATCCATTAGCAACTGAATCATTATTGGTTTAAGCTCAAATTTAGCCATATTTACCTCTGGCGTGATGGGTCCTAGCATCAAATCATTTATGGTGGGTGCTAGGCATTCTCTAATAGATCGTTCTTTAAGTATTTGAGAAGCAATAATAGGCACTGGCAGTATAACTGCAGGTATTGCCAGCATCTTCTGGTTATTGGCATTGATTATGGCACTGTCTATCTCACCATTGTCGTCCAGCATCTCCTGGTTATTAGCATTATTTATGGCACTGTCTAGCTCACCATCGTCGTCACGAGCCTTTTCTCGACGTTCTCTTCTTACCCTGCGTAGGGGTCTTTCAAAATCTTCCTTCACTGTGATGCTTTTGTACAAATACCAAACAAAATAAATTAAACAAAAAAATGAAAAAAAAAGTAAAAATCAAAACAATTAATCCCATTGCAATCCTCAGCAACGGCGCCAAAAACTTGTTGACTCACGTCGTGAATGCTGGCAAAAGGAGCTGAAAATGTATTGGACAAGTGATAAAAATAGTGCCAAAGATCGAGTCTTTTGCATGTAAGTATAAACGGTCGACAAGTAATACAACAGTAAACTGAGTATCGGTCCCACAGAGATTGACTTGGAATCCAATTACTTTGAATGTTTACTTGTTGAGGAAAAAGATGCTTTGATTTGAAAATGGTTTTGGGAAAAACTAAAAGAAAAGAAGTAAAAAAAGTAAAAACGTTGGCAAGGAGAGTGTATAAATGAATGATGAGCATTGGCAAAGGATGTCTGGTTTTCACACTATTCATGCTATGCCAGCCTTTAATAAATCTTGTCTCAGTATTGTTTGCCGAGCAAATTCAAATTAGCAAAGCCTCTCTCGATGGTCATTGCCCTAAATCGATTATGTAAAAACTCATATATCTCTATAGTGAATGCTTTTTCAAAAACCAATTTGATTAAGTACCAATCTATACTCCTAAGGGGTAGATCTCAATCCCGAAGTAATTTCATCTACTTGAACATCTTCTCTCGAAGCATCTCGCCTTAGTATCCAGCAACTGATCGTTGCCACTCAAGTCTGTTAAGATATTGAGGAGCAATAGGCCAACAATGACATCCCTTGCTTGGCAAAGTATTTAGAAAACAGTAATGCCAGCTCTCGCTTGGCATTACGGCTGGAAATAGTAAAACATGCCAGATAGAAAAAAGTGTTGAGGCAGATCTGATTTATTAAAAACTAAACATTAAAAATAGAGTTCAATGCAAACATCTCTCGCCAACTATTAAATTAGTTCATGGTGAGGGTATCGACCATAAAACCTTCATCGTTTTGCAAGAACATCAATATTTAAAATAAAAATAAAGCTACTAAATCAAAGAGAATAGGTGAGAAGGAGGTCTCTCGATACAACCCTTCACACTCCAAGCTCTCGGTCAATCTTATTAAACCACTCTCCCTCGGTGCAGCCAGTCGTCGAGGGATCACTCCCCACCGCCCACCACGATTGTGATGAAGCAAGGCTTTTTTATCGGGTGGATAATTAGGCTTTTTAAATAGGCGTGCAAGGATGAGTAGGATACGTCTTTGATTTGAATTTTAAATGCTGAAGGGATAAGAGATGATATCTTATACGAATTTGAATGTGATAAGCTGAGTAGGTGATAAGTTTATCAGGTGATAAGCTACTGACGCTGCCTTGGCATCCAAGCTTGGCATGTCTTTGCCAACATATCTTGGCATTTAATTTTTTTCTCCATCCTATTTTTTTCGGAGTTTGACCAAATGCTATTTTTTGCAGCCTGATCTGGTCTTATTTTCTCAGGCTGGCCTTGCCAATGGTTCTTGGAAAAACTCTTTGGGCATCTTATTTCCAAGGGTGTTTGGCATCGCTTCCGACATCAACTCGGCATCCTCTCTTGCATTCCTTTCTACGTTGCTCTTTTCTAAAAATTGTTATGACAAACCTGCAATATTGCCAACAAAACAACCATTCACACTGGAATAGACAGAATACTAAAATCATGCAAATGCATGATAACAACCTAATGCAACTAAATGTACCTAAAACAAGCAATAGCATTGTAAAATTGGAATTAAAAACAATACTTTTGGAGAGGTAACAGTGGCGCTGGCTTGGATTTTAAATCATGATGTTTTCAACAAATTGATGAGGCTTGTGTTCTATTGTCATGTGTGTGTTTAATAATATGTTTTGGGAGGTAAATAGTTTGGAGAATACATTGGAAAAAGGGGGTGTGGACCGCGCGTCATGATTTCGAGTTATTAACAAATATAGTTAAGGAGCGAATCTGAAGGTGGTTGCGGTTCTGTGTGTTGAGAGTCTCGAGTGTTATGTTGCTGCTATGCATATCGGACTCAGATCCAGTGAGAGTCTCTGTTGTATGTGGTGGTTGGGTAGGATGCGTAGTGTGGGTTGTAACCCCCTTAACCCGGCCTAGACGGTTGACCCGAATTAAGAAAGTCACACGGGGAAAACCAAAGTCAACCCGAAAGTCAACCTTGATTAACGACCCTTTTTTTCTTTTTAATCTTGTCTAGATTGCACATTAGTCCTAATTGTGATCACACAAACATCATACTCAAAGATCACAAACATCAGAGATCAAACAGGGACCCAATTGAACAAATTACAACTTTAGGGACCAAATTGTAATTTCTGATAATAAAAAGGACTTAACCCAAATTTAAGTTACCAACTTGGAATTAATCAAGTTTCATGCTTCTCAGTGAAATTTCAGTTCAAAAGGACTTCCCAAACTCATACAATTGCACAAACAAGTTTCAGGACCAAAACGCAAACAATTCAAAACATATAACTGCCATTGTCAGCCCCCAACGGTCGACCGTTCCGAAACAGGTAGACCCCGTTTCGGAACACGGGCCGTTCCGCAACGGGTTCCGAAACACAGGCCTGGAAGAGGCCAAACCGTTTCGAAACGGTGCATACCGTTTCGGACGCCTGGGTTCATGCAAGGCACCCGTTCCGAAACGGTGCACACAGTTCCGAAACGCCTACACAGATTGCAGCAAAAAGGCATTCCAAAACATGCAATAGATCATTCAAACATGCTCCAAATGCTTCCAAACTTTACCAGCATGCAATTCAACATATATAAGACTTATAAGCATCATCAAATCATCAGAACAACATCACATGCAAAAAGCCCCAATTCTATAGGCATGCTTCCTACACAAGCTAGCTACTCAAGCACAAAACTTCCAAAACAAGCATGTAATGATCCAATACAAAAACCAGCATTCATAACATCATTCAACATACTTAGGGAGTTCCAAACACCTCCCAAAACATACACATTGGTCCCCCATTGCCAAATTACCCAAAAGCTAAAAAGTACTTATAAAACCTTCCATACATTGAGCTTTACTTGAACTTGAATGCTTGCCCTCCTAGCTGCCCTCAAGGTACTCTAACGCTCTGCATTATTGAATTAAGAAAACGTAGAGAGCGTAAGCAATAGCTTAGTGAGGAATGCTCTTAAAAACCATTCAATAATGCAATTAAAAACATTTACAAAACATGCTTTAAATCAACCTTTGCACATGCTCAAAAGCATACTTTAAAACAAGCAATCTCATGCTTCAAAACATACATTAAAACAAGCATCTCATGCTTCTTACATACATATCATGTCATATTGGCTCAAGTGAAAGATTCCATTTCTTAAAACAAGTTCAACAACTTCCCAAGGACTTTTAAACACCTTGGCCCCAAGGACTTTTAAACACCTTGGCCATGGACTTTTAAACACCATGAATGAGGACCACACAAGGACTTTTAACCACCTTTGTGTCCATTGCTTGAATCACCCCAAGGACTTTTAAACACCTTGGCCCCAAGGACTTTTAAACACCTTGGCCCCATGGACTTTTAAACACCATGGCCCCATGGACTTTTAAACACCATGGAAAGGATCACCTAAGGACTTTTAACCACCTTAGTGTCCGCAACAAGAACCATCCAAGGACTTTTAACCACCTTGATGTTCTTAAGTAACAAGGCTCACTCAAGGACTTTTAACCACCTTAGTGACCTTAACCTTTTCAAAACATCACTTGCCAATATACATCATTTTCATCATTTAATCCACTGTTTTAAAGCATTAAATCAAGCCATTTTCATCATGCATTTCAAAGCATCAAACCACATTATTTCAATGTACAAAATCAAGGAACCCCTACCTAGAGTTACCTTCAACATATGGCTTACATCATCAGCAAAAACCATGCTAAAACATGCTTTCAAAACAGTAATTAAAACATGCAAATAACCATTTTGCATCACAACAAAATCATGGCCACCACTAGAGAGAAATTCCGAAAACTTACGCTTGAGCTTAGCAAAGTTGTTTAGACTTAAACTAAGCTCCCAAAACCTTCAAACCTTGGTTTAAAAGCAGTAAACCCAACTTCACTCACCGATTCCACTTTGCTTCAAGCCAAAGCTCCAAATCAAGCTTCCGGATCAACAATCCTTGGATCCAAAGATGCCTCCCCTATTTCAACATATCAAAGCAGAGGATTAATGCATCATCATGCATTAATTGCTTCAATGAAAGCACCTAAACTCGCTGCTCTCATCCAACCTCCATTTCCGGCCACCAAACACAACCGAAAATGCATCCAAACCACTTCTAAACCATGCCCAGCCATAAACCAGCAAAACCACACTTCCATAAACATCATACAACATCTAAAAACAACTTATAAACATCCTTATACCTCCAGCAACATCAGATCCACAAGATCACCCCAAAAACAACCTTGAAACACAAGCTAAACTTAGGAAACTCAACCTATCCGGGATTGCATCATTCAAAACTCAATTCCTTATCAAATTAGAGATCATTTAACATCAAAAACACATCTCAAATCACAGATTAATCAGATCTAACGAAAATCATCAAAAATCATCAAATCTTGCATTATAAGCCAAGATTCACTAATCAACTTAAAAGCCTTTAATCAAACATCAATTTAGGATTGAAAACTTAGGAATTTCAGTAAAGAACTGATAGTTTAGAGGAGAAGGACGTTCTTACCTCCAAACTTGAGTTTCTCCTCTTTTTGCAATCAAAATCCTTGTTGAAACAATTAGCAATTGAAGAGGTTTTGAAGATACAATGATTAGGAATCAAATGAGAGTTGAAAGGAGGGATTTAGGTGAAGAAATCAGAACCAATTCTCTGGAAAAGAAGTGTTTGGGTTGAGAGAAAATGAGAGAAAGAAAATTTAGCAAAGTTGGTTACAAAATCCAAAAATAGCCAAATGGCTTCCCTCCAATTTTAATATCCTTTAAAATCAGATTTTAGACTTAAAATATCTTAGAAAAATCTGGAGAAACTCCCTTTGGGTAAATAGCTCCTTAAAGATTCAAAGTTTCAACCCTTTATAAAACAGCCACAAAACTTTCGAAAATTACATTTTGGTCACTAGCCAAAATGTCACACTTCCAAAACTCATTTTCCAAAATTGATTTCACAGTTCACTTAATTATATTAAAAGATGATTTTAGAACATTTTTCCATATTTTTAATGCAACCCGAACTAGGCTTTCCTAATTTCACCTCTTTAGATTCGAACAGCACTTTGACCAAACCGGTCAACGCCTAAAACTCCTAAGCCCAAAACTGGGGCGTTACATGGGTAGGGGAGATTTACGTGTTGGTGTTGGTTATTTTGTTTTGAGGTGCCTATTTCGCTTATTGGTGCTTTAGTAATGAGCTTCTCGAGTTTTTAATGTTTTAGTTGGGTGCAAGTTTATGTAATACCCTTAATGTGGTTTAGTAGATAAACCAAAACTAAGGAACATTACCATGCTCAAAGATCATTCAACAATCAAACAAGGCTACAACTACAAACATTCGAATAGGATTCTAGATATATAATCAATTTAGGACATAAATTCAATGTAATTTTAATTATGCTATATGCTTATCTCTATACCCTTGCTAAATACCTTGGTAACTTGGAGTTAAGCATAATTAGTTATTAGCCAAACAAAGAAGAAACTATAAGATAACTTGATCCTTAAGTTAACCTAATAGACTTAATATCATTAAGACGGTTCGAGAAACACTTAGATTATTAAAATTATTTCTTAATACTCATCGTTTCAAATCCTAGTAACATTCCAATTAAACATCAAAGAACTACTAATGTGAGTATGAAAAATATCTACCCAATTCGATTAAGCATTAGAGTATTCCAAACGAATTCAACATGCATTCTAATCCAACTCAAAATAGCATCAATTATTCAAAGCAAACAGTAGCTACCTAAGCATGTCCAAAACAACAAGAAAGTTTCCCATTCAAACAACATATCATACCATAATATTTTACCCACCCAAGATACTACTATTATCAAATACTAGCATACTATTAACAACTAAACCCATGAGGGCATTAACAACCACCAAAACATGATAAGGCTTAATTACATACTTCATGAAGTGCTTATAAGTTATACATGCCGAAAGAAACAAGCTAAATGCACTAAACCAACATTGTGCCACCATCTTAGGAGTATTACAAAAAGGAACAAGATGTACAAAGAGGTTGTACTTTTGATTCAAATAAGCTCCAAAGAAGGGTATGCCTACCAACCTTAACATGAAATGTAGTGAAAGAATTATGTAAGAATAAACTTAGTGAGGTGGTAAAAAGAATACAATAGCATAGAATAGATAAATTATCCTTTCACTACAATCTTAAAGTCAAGGATTTTTAAGTTTAAATAAGATACTAGACATATTGAAGTAATTTATTCGATCAAAGCTTATCATTGAGCATATTATTCGAACGATACAAGAATTTAGGCATTCATTCAAGAAACATATATGTATAAAAGCATTTAACCAAAGCATATATATATATATATATATATATATATATATATATATATATATATTCTCAAAAGGATACCTAAAATTCTAAAGAACCACATTACTAGTTAAGCAAGTTATTAGATTACTCATCAGTTGGCTTGTAGCTTTCATTAATATCCTTTTATTTACCCTTGAGAATCAAGTAACAGCCTAGGTACATGAATTCCCAACTAAACTGTCGCCAACAAAAAGGTACTTGTTGCGTGTAAATAGTGCTTCGCAATTTGTGCAAGTATACACGACGCAAGTAATATAGGGATAAGTATATGAGTATCGTCTCCACAAGAATTGGTACTCAACCTTTGGTTCTACTCCCTTTCACTGCAAAATAAATAAAGTAAAAACACAAGTTATTTGGGTGATTTGATATAATCTAAAAAATAACTAAACTAAGAAAATCTAGTAAATAAAATAAAGAAGAAATCAAGATGAGAAGATGGGCTGGATTAGAGTGTGTCGTAGTGTGAAATCCTCTTGACTTTGTTTCTGTTCTTGAATGCAGCAATGCACTACTGCATGGTAGTGACCTAAATCCCTACTGCGGCCGCAATGGCTGAATCCCTGGCGCGACAATCCCTTGTTCGTGGATAGATGCAGTTAAGGCTCGGCAAAGTGTCCTTGGGTGGTTCCGCCTTTATCCCTAAGCACGGAACGCTGGTTGATGACTGAACTCCGAAGCTACATCCCTGCGTGAATCAAAGGGCAAAGACCAATTGTTCATACACTTCTTTTAGCTGCTGAAACTCTAATCTATCCCTAGGTCGAGTTAGTTAACACCACGTGGGGTGAAAACCGTACTTATTCCTTTCGTGAGTTCAAATCTCCTGATATTGAACAAATGGATGATCTCACAAACCCTCTCCCAGGTAGAATGCGAAAATAATTAAAGCCATAATAAGCAAACCTTAACTTTTATTGCATTAAGAACAAAAACTAAGTACAAAGAGTTTTCACACAACTACTAAAGAAACTAATCCCAACCCTAAGAAAATTAGAACATAATGAAACTAATCCTAAGCTCAATCTCTCTCTCTCTCTGATCCGATGTGTTCTTCTCTCTATGGAGGCAAGCCTTTATATAGGGGAAGGTGTAGGCACAAATCCTTCTTGGAGAGGAAGTTAAGTTGGACTTGGACTAGACTTTATTAAAGTAGTAAATCTCTTTAATTTATTACAGTATACACTATTGTCCAATAGTCCAACTTTATACTTCCTTCCATGTTTTCCTCCTCTTCTTGAGCTCCAGTTGCCACGCAAAGTTTGTAGAAAAATCCAGCGTTGAAAGCTCTACAAGTCGGCTACAACTTTGCTCATTTTTTCCTCTGGAGAAATGATGTCGCGGCATAGCTTTTTTTGCCTCGGCATCGGTCTGCTCTGCACAGCAAGGCTTCCTCAGCTTCCCTCAGTAGAAGCTATCATGTGGCTTGGCTTGATCAGGGTCTGTTGTCTGCTACTTCAGCCTCATCTTCCCTCCTACTTTTTGTGCAGTGGTGACATCTTCCTGCTCCAGCAGTATACATCCTGCAAAAATACCAATCATGCATTAAATAGTACCTTTTTCATATGCTAAATAGAATATAAAGCTCAAAGGCATAAATGATGAAATTTATGCATGAAAAGCCATAATGCATCTCAAATGGGTGTAGGTTGAGTGATAATTGCCATGAAAAAGGGGTCAAAATATAAGACTTTTGGGCACTTATCACACCCCCAAACTCGAACTATTGCTTGTCCTCAAGCAATACAAACCTTAGTTTTTATAAACCGTATCCTTGTTCTTACTTTTCCTTCTCTCTCCAAACCATGGCGAAGATTGCTTTGGCCCTTAAGTCTTTGGATGCCCTAGGAATTCCCTGGAATCAAACTATAAGATTTGTGAGTATGTGCATGTATTGTGAACAAGATGATTACAAGGATTCTAAGTAAACACTTAAGCATTAACTTACTTAACTTGGGTAAATTTTTTTAAGCAACCTAACCTACTATAGCCAGTTTCGGGCACCTCTAGTGATTAGCATAGAGCCGGTTTCGGGCACTTCTAGGGCTTTCTTAAGGTAGAGCCGGTGGTGGGAACCTCTAACTTTTTACCCAATTTTCTTTCTTAGCTAGTCTATGTCCTAAGTGTACTAGAATTCCTTAAATCATACAAGTCACGAAGGTGTTTAAGTTTTAATCTCATAGTGTGATCCTAAGTTATCTTCCTTTAACCATCCTAGAAATAAAGGCTCTAAACAGTTCTAAACAATGGTAAGAACAGAGAATTCTATTACGAAGTAAGAAGATTTAATTAAAACTAAACTAAGGTAATTGATAGAAAGTACTGTCGCGACATAAGCAAAAGTCAGTTAAGGCATATGCAATTAAAAAAATTAACAAGTAAAAGCACAAAATCTGCATGGCAATTATATTATATTGTCGCGGCATGGCAATGCCTCAGCCTCTCAACCTACACCCCCAAACTTGAACCAAGCATTGCCCTCAATGCTTACATTTTATACATAAGATAGAAAAAATTAAATCACAAAATTTGAGGGCATAAACATATAAGCAGCAAAAAATTGACGAGGAATTTAAATGGATTTAAGGTGGCAGAATCATCCTCTTCTTCACTATCGGACTCCAAAACTAGCCTCTTCGTTGGCTTAAAAGTTGCTCGCTTGATTCGTTTGGACTCTCAAGGTGGCTGGATGCATGATGGTGGGGTGGGCTTTTCTGCCGGGGCGTCCACCTCTCCAAGGGAATCAAGGTCGACGTTGTCCATGTTTAGTCCCTTGCGGTTGATCAAGTCAAACACCCGGCTAACATAGTGGTCACTATCTGAGGTGGTGTAGGGTATGGATCCGGCCGGTGTGTCTAAGCCAGCCTTGCACTTGCCTCTCTTTATTGCGGCAGAAAAAGTATCAAAGGTTGCGGCGGACTGGGACTGGTGGTGCCTGGCAGTAGCGGTGGCAGGGGTTTCTTGGGCTCTGTACTGGGTTGCGGCAGCAGTAGAGAAGACGATGGCAGGGAAGATGGGGAATTGGACCGTCAGATCAGGAAACCTCCTTAGGATTAACTGGATTGTTGTGGTATGGAAGTTCCCGATATGCGCCATGAACAACTGCTGGCGTTTGTCTATTGCCTTCAGCTTATTCAGAATCTGCTGGAGGTTCTACGGTGGCAGGTGCTTGTGGCTGAGGTGTCACCGGAACGGATGCTGAGGCTGCTGCCCCGGCAATACTCTATATATGTGTGGCCTGTAGAGGCTATGCGTCTGAGATCTCCATTATTCTGTGGTAGGTCACCTTGTCACATCCTTGTCTTTCTTTTGTGAGTTCGTCAGTTTTGTCGATCAGGACTTCATTCTCTGTGCAGAGGCCGGCGATGAGTGATGGGAAATAAAGCGGCCTCTTCTCCTTCATCGTGTATTTGTAAATTTCCTACACAATTAAGTTACTCATATTATTTTTTTCGATTTTGCATAATAGAGTGGATAAGAGCAAGCATGGGTCGGTCAACGACTGTGCTGTGCGATGTCCGCAGAAGGCGGTGGCGAATGAACTTGTTCCATAGTTTGGCTTTCGGCCTGAGATTTTTCCGCTGCACCGAACCTCTGTGTGATCCAGTCTCCCATGGCGTGCCGGCGAAGCAAAGCTCCTCCTTTATGCGTAGGAAATCATTTTCATATAGGGCTTCCAAAACCTCAGCATGCTCATCTCTTTCAATGTGTAGGCCGTAGAACCTGTTGATGGTGTCGGCATTGATGCAGATAGATTTTCTCCTCACATGCACGAATGGTGCGTTGACACTTGGCCTATGAGCATAAAACTCTCGAACTATCTTGAGATTGGCTTGGGCCGGCTGGAGGCCGAAAACTTGCCACTTCTGGTGTCTGATCTTGTTCAAAAGGAAGTTCTCGATGCCATAATTTTGTTCACTTGAGGCATGGAACCCTTGCTCTTCCCACACATGCCGCGAGATGTAGTGCGTTTTGAACCTTTCTTCCACCGATGCCGATGCAAAGCGAGTATAGGCTGGTGCCACGGCAACGCTTGAAGATGCTCCTCATGTTTCCATCTAAGTTTTATAAGAGCGGTGAGAGAAATTAAGAGAGAGTAAAAAAAATATAGAGCAGAATTGAGCGTGAATAACTGTGAAATTCAAGAAAGTAAAAGAAAGTAGGAAGTGAAAAACAAAGAAGAATAATGGCCCTTTTATAGAGTTTTGGCTCATTGTGCTGTTGGGACGCAATTCGCGCTCGTGGCCGTTACAGCACGTTGTGACTATGTCCATTGGAAAACTAGTTGTTGCGGCTCTCGCAGAACATTGAGCGTCTGTTGCCGCAGCAGCTAACGGTCACCTCTCCAAACCGTTGGTTCCTCCTTTCCATCTTTCTTGATCTCCCTCCTAAAAAAACAAAAAATACATATATTATGAATAAGAATGCGATATAAATAAAAATTTATTCTAAAAACTGAATCTAATAAAATTAAAAATAAAGTAAAGAGAGAAAAGATTAGTGCACTAAAGGAGTGCACTTCGATGCATCCCCTAAAGTGTATACTTCCTTATCCCTCAGAACATGTGCTCATGTTGCTCAAACTAAGTACAAAGAGTTTTCACACAACTACTAAACAAACTAATCCTAACCATAAGAAAATTAGAACATAATGAAACTAATCCTAAGGTCAATCTCTCTCTCTCTCTCTCTGATCCGATGTGTTCTTCTTTTCATGGCGACAAGCCTTTATATAGGGGAAGGTGTAGGCACAAATCCTTCTTGGAGAGGAAATTAAGTTATACTTAGACTAGACTTTATTAAAGAAGTAAATCTCTTTAATTTATTACAATATACATTATTGTCCAAGAGTCCAACTTTATACTTCATTCCATGTTTTCCTCTTCTTCTCGAGCTCCAATTGTCACACAAAGTGTGTAGAAAAATCCAGCGTTGAAAGCTCTACAACTCAGCTACCACTTTGCTCATTTTTCCCTCTAGTGAAATGCTGTCGCTACCTAGCTTTTGCTGCCTCGGCATCGGTCTGCTATGCTAAGTAAGGCTTCCTCAGCTTCCCTCAATAGAATCTGTCATGTGGCTTGGCTTGATCACGGGTTGTTGTCTGCTACTTCGGCCTCATCTTCCCTCCTACTTTCTGTGCTGTGGCGACATCTTCCTGCTTCAGCAGTATACATCCTACAAAAATATCAATCATGCATTAAATAATACCTTTTTTATATGATAAACAGAATATAAAGCTCAAAGGCATAAATGATGAAATTTATGCATGAAAGTCTATAATGCAGCTCAAATGGGTGTAGGTTGGGTGATAATTGCCATGAAAAAGGGGTCAAAATATAGGACTTTTGGGCACTTATCAGTACTCATAGTACTGGTCAATCCCTCCTACTGTCGCCAAGTGACCACATACACATCCCTCCTACTGTCGCCCCATAAGGACTGTAGTCCTCCCAAAACATGAGCTCTATAGACTCTATGGCATACCAACTATACCTAAGACTGACTCGAAACCAAGACTTTCACATTTATCATAACTTATTAAAAACAGAATGAGCATAGCTCCTTATCAAGATATCATATCATCAAGCTTATTGCCTTTCTTATATATTTAAGCATATAATCACTTCATATAACTTTATCATTGATTCATTTATCTTATTTCGAAGAGTATCATAGTAGGGATCATCATCAATATGCATCATATGTAGTTTCCATTGCAAGCATAAACGCAAGTTCTCATAGACTTTTTATAAACAAGAAATTCACATCATCATACATAACTTATAGTAACTTACTTCAAATCCAAGCTTGCTTATTGGTAATATAACTTAAGATAACAAAATGTAACTAAAATCAACAAGAAATACTCGGGAAGGTTGTTAGCCTATCCCGAAACTTTAAACTACACTCACAGTTAATGCGAAGCTAACTTTGTTCTCTAATTATAATCCCATTTTGTTTATTCATTAGTTGACTCACTTTAGCCTTTACACCATCAATATCTTCTTGGTCTAGGTGCAATACAGTACAATTTCGTATTAGAATCAAGCTTAATAACCCTTTCATTAAAAAAAAAAAAAAACTTACTCCCATATGCATACACGTAGATTTAACTAAACCACTCAATTCATTTGCTTTTGTGCACATATCCTCCAGAGACATTTCTAATGTATTTATATACATTCAAATTAATCCAAACACACGCATAAATGTATACTTATAATCATAACAAAAATATCCATCAAAGTTCATATTCATGCCAAAACAGTCCTATTACACAATCATGCACATGTATAAATATTTAAAACAGTCCCCCATCATTTTAAAACATTCAAAACAGCCCCCTAAATGCCAAAACAATCCTCCCCTGTTTTAATACACTTAAATCAGTCCAAGATTTTCAAAACCAGCCCGTGCTCATATATATACTTCATATACATATTTCTTCATATCAAAACAGTCCCGATTCACATACATGTATATATATGTGCTCGAATCAGCCTATCATGTATTTCTAGCATGCCAATACAATCCATTATACATGTATGCCCATTCATTCACTTTTAAAACATTCCAATTATATGCCTATAGTTTACATTTGTGTACAATTGTTTGCTCAAAACAGCCCATCGTATTTTCAAGGTTCTCAAAACAATCCCCTCTATTCGAATACTTTATACTATCTATGTGGATGTTTATACAATCGAACCTTCATAATCATTCACACATTCAAACACTCAAGTATTCAATCTTAATGTAAAAATCATTCAAATACTCAAGGGAAATTCTAACATAAATATATCTCCCTCTCTAAACAATTACCAATACTTAAAATTCACACATGATTCACTTATAGTTCTTCAAATTCAGCTTAATACAAGAAGGAGAACAAGGAAGCTTACCTTTCTCCTTTATGAACCGAACTATATTCAAGAATTTTGAATTAACAAGGCTCAAATCTTTAAAACTCCATGGTTAAAAGCTCAAGTTCTCTCTCTCAAGTTGGTTTCGGTTACCATAAGGAAGGAAGATGACATTTTGAGATTGTCATCCAAGGTGGCCAAACCCGTCGCCTCATGGCTCCATCTATGCGTGCCATGTGTACTAGCCCACCTTAAAAAAAATCCATGCAAACTCTATGTTTGACCTAGCATTCTTTTTATTCCTTTCTCAAAAGACCATTCGAGTTTCTTTCCATTTTAATCTGGTCCTAATGTACTTATTTTGTCTAATTAATTCAAAATCTTATAGTAACCTAACATAAGATCCAAAATAACATTCTCCTAGGCCCGAATTTAGGATATTACAGTTTCGATGAATTTTGGGTGTTTGGTAACGTTCGTCATACTAATATCGTGTTGTATTTTTTTCCTCCAACTTAAGATTAAGAATGCTTTTAATGAGGCACGCGATAACGTCATATGTATGACTTTTTTTTCTTCAATAAAATCATAATTCTTTGATAAATAAACTAGTTTGATTAAAATATGGAATGAGAATAATAAGAGAAAAACGTGAGAGGGAGGGGAAAAAAAGAAAATATTTATAATATTTTTATTTAATAAAAATTCAATTTATCGTATTTTTTGATGATTCACGATTTTTTTTAAATGTGAAGAATGAGATTATTTCATAAAATATTAGAATTAAATTTTTATTTCATTTTAATATTAAACTTAAATAAAATAATCGTATCAATAATATTAAATATTGGACCAAATTCTAAATGACTTGAATATAAAATAAATGTCCAATGTATCTTATTTTTTATTTAGGTGCCTAAACTATTTTTTGGATAAAAAGGTGCCTAAAGTTTTTATTTTTGTCAAAATAGGCACATATTTTGACACATATTTGAAAAAGATTAAAACTTTAGGCGCCTAATTTGGTAAAAAAAAATCTATGCACTTATTTTATCCAAAAAATAATTTAGACACCTAAATAAAAAAATGGAATACTTTGGACACTAATTTTATATTTAAACCTTTATAAATTTAGAAAGGGGCAAAAAATGCCCTCAACGTTTCACTGAATAGTCATTTTGACTCATATTTTTTTGTCCACATTTACCCCTAACGTTTCATTTTAGTTCAAAATGTCCCCGTGAATGAAAACTTTTAGTTGACTAACGGTCAACGTGAGATGTTGATTCGGCCTGGGACGCTGACGTGGCACTTTGCCACATCAACATTTTAAAAAAAAATAGTTTTTCTAAAATAATAAATTATTATTTATTATTTATAATTTATAATTTTTTAAAAATAATAAATATTAGTTTATTTGATTTGGTTATTTATTTAAATAATTATTTTAAATTTTTTAAAAATAATAAAAATAATAAATTATTTTTTAAAAGTAATAAATAATAGAATATTATTTTATTATTTTTATAAAATTTAAAAAAATCATTATTTTAAAAATAATAAAAATAAAAATTAAATAATTTATTATTAATTGTTTTTAGAAAATTAAAAATTTAAAAATATTTGTTGACAGGGCACATCTTCCCAAGCCGAGTCACATGCCACATCAGCATCCCACGTTAATCTTTAGTCAACTAACTATTTTTACCCATGAGGTCATTTTGACCCAAAAAATGAATCGTTAGGAGTGTGGACAAAAAATATGGACTAAATTGACTAGTTAGTGAAACGCTAAGGGCCTTTTTTTGGCATTATGCCATTTAGAAACAGATAGGTGAGAATCTTAGAGGCGGCAAATAGGTCATTCGGTTTGGTTTCGGTTCGAGTCACTTTAGGTCTAACTATATTCGGTTTAAGTTCGGGTGATTTCAGGTCTGACAATATTCGGTTTAAGTTTGGTTCGGTCTATTGTGATTTTGGTTTGGGTATCGGGTCGATTGATTTTGGTTCGGACCAATATCAGGTTAATAGGAGATCGATTGATTTTAGTCGGGTTTTTAGACCTTATTAGGTTTTCCACCAGTTTTATATAGCATGTATATTTCACTTTTTGGAGAGTTGTGCGACGGTTCATATCTCATATTTATTTATTTATTTTAATATATATATTTTTTATTTTAGGTTGTCTTCGGTTCGGGTCAAATCGTTTATGTTCTATTCGGTTCGGTTGAAAATTGGCTCGGATTCATTTTCGGTTCAACTAAAATTTGATTCGGTTTATTTCTGGTTCTAGATCAAATTCGGATCATCATGTTCAGGTCGATTTCGAGTCTCAATTCGGATATAATATTTCGGTTCTCAAGTCTCGGGTCAAGTTTACCAGGCCTAAGTGAGATTGTCGAAGCAATAATTTTTAGCGTCTTAATAAAGTCATTCATCATTTCCTAAAAAATTGTACTATTACATTCCCAAATTTATAAATTAAAAAACATGCAAACGAAAAAAAAAGCTAACAAAAAAAAGAATTATGAAAATGAAAGCCGTCTCTTTCTTTCACATGCAATTGAGTCCTATACATTTATAAGCCAAACTCAAGAATGGTCTAACAAATCACTATCATATTTTTTTATCTTCAATGATAAAAAGACTGTATTTGGCACTGTTCTGCATACTTGGGATCCCCACAATTAACATCACTGGCAAACAAAAACACCCACTAGCTGACGAACGTAGACAGACAAGTTCAAAGCAGATGTAAGAAAATAAAGAGTGGTTTTGTTGGAGTTAGAAAACCGCAATAAGAGATATTGTGGGCGCTGTCCAAGTTGTATGTTTGAAAACGAAAGAAAACAAAACTGCTTATGCTACTGTTAGTGTCGGGATGGTGGGGAGAAATTGCCCGTGCTTTTCTCATTCTCCACCATTCCCGTTTTCTGACTCTCGTGGATATATTTGTCATTGTCAAATTTATGAGTTTACATTATGATCGATGTTAACTTTATACTTCATGTAGGTGTATAAGTTCTTATTTATATGAAATATACGATGTTACCTTCAATAAACTTCGTTAATTTTGATTTTAGTGACACCAAACAGGGAGGTGGAGACGGTGGCCGGCGATAGGTATGGGGTCGACGATGAGTGGTTCACTCGTCGAGAGACGAGCTGAGAGCTACAGATGACTATAGTTGGTCGTTGGAGTAGGCGGTTCACCCCTAGTTAACTTGGGGTCGAGAGTCGTTGTCGGTGTTGAGCCGGTGGCAGGAGCCATTTTGGGAGAGAAGAGAAAGAGATGGGCGATGATAGCCATTGTAGAGAATTGGGGGAGCATCCCCTTTGTCTTTGGTCTAAGGGGTATTTATATCCCTTTATCACTGTAGGTGGAGCGATGGCTGATGAGATCGTGCTAGGCCTAGCGATGAGTATTGATGGACTCACAGGTTGTAGCTCGGCTGTCATGCTGCGAGCTCAGTTGATTGTGATGGTTGTCTTATTGTGGCGTATTAGCCGAGTGTGGGGGTGTTTCGAGAAAATGCTCTGGAAGATAATAGATTTGCAGGCGTAGGAGCGTCTGGGCTCCATGGCGTGTGAAGCGTAGCACAAGGATAATGGTGCGGAGGTTAGGAGCTCCGGGGGTTCTGCTGCGGGAGCTTATAGGTCCCTGAGACTTGTGGACCCCGGGGTTTCGCAGATCTTGGAGGTGAGTCTTTGAGGGGGAATGCTAGAGTGCAGTGCAGAGGCGATCTCTTCGGAGGCATGGTTTTCCGGAGTCGTTTTCTGGGGGAACTGTTGTGATTGATTCTCTTGGTCGGAAAGTGTCCACGCTCACCGCACCAATTGTTGATGTCGATTTTGGGCGACACCAAACAAGGAGGTGGAGATGGTGGCCGACGGTAGGTGTGGGTTCGACGATGAGTAGTTCACTCATCGGAGGCAAGCCGAGCCCCACAGAGGACCATGTTGGTCGTTGAAGTAGGTGGTTCACCTCTGGTTGACTTGGGGCCGAGATCCGCTATCGGCGTTGAGCCGGTGGACGAAGTCATTTGGGAGATGAAAGAAAGAGATTGCGATGATATCCCTTTTAAGGAATTAAGGCAGCATCCCCTTTGTCTTTGGTCTAAGGGGTATTTATATCCCCTTAGCATTGTAGGTGGAGTGATGACTAATGAGATTGTGTCAGTCCTAGCGATAGCTATTGATGGGCTGGCAGGTTGTAGCTCGATTGTCAGGCTATGAGCTTAGTCAATTGTTTTGTTTATCTTGTTGTGGCGCATTGGCTGAGTGTGGGGGCGTTTGGAGGAAAGGCTCCGGAAGCTAATAGATCCTTGAACTTGAAAACCCTTTTGTTGCTGCATGAAAACATCCTCAGCATGGTTTCCCTTTAGAAAAGCATTATTTACATCTACTTATCGAAACTTCCACTTATTAGTAACAACAAAAGATAATAGCATATTAATAGTAAAAGCTTTAACCATTAGGATGCAGGTATCCACGAAGTCGAAGCCTGTCATTTGTGAATACCCCTTAGCCACTAAACGTGCTTTATACCTTTTTACAGATCCATCAACATTCCTCTTTACTTTGAATAGCCACTTGCAACCTATAGCCTTCCTTCCAGGAGGTAACTCAACAAGATCCCATGTACCATTTGTCATCATGACCTTGTATTCATTCATTACTACTTCATTCCATTTAGGATGTTGTAGTGCATCATGAACTGAAACTAGAACCTCTTCAGCTTGTAGTTGATTTTTTTTAGCTTGAAAACTCTCGGCTTTGCACGTGTCACCGTGGAATGAGAATTTTTGCTACAAATATTATTTGAATATGCATTTGGATCATGTGACTGTCACTGCATTAGTTTCAATAGCAAACTGCAACTGTTCATCGGGAGGAACATCTCCAGGTTCAGTATTAGAGGGTGAAAGACCATAAGCAATACTAGTAGTTGCATCATCATTGTGCCCAGAATTATCATCACAAGGACCTATTGTCTGCGTATCAGTAGGAACAGATGGACCACCAATATCGCAGTGCTCATTTATAGAATAACATTCTTCATCGGTTTTTGGTGCATCTATATCAGTTGCATTTGCAGTCTCACCATCTGTTGGAGCAGCAAAATGTGGTTGTGTACTAGTGGTGCCACAAGCACCATTATGAGTAGGGGAAGAAGGAATAGAAGAACCAGTTGCAGCAGTGTTATCAGAGCCAAAAAAAAGCAGAATCGGTAGTGTCAATCACAAGAGAATGAGGCAAGAATTCTGCTGCAACAAAATAGCTAAACAAAGATGCACTATCAGATGGAAAAACTGATTCATTGAACACCACATGCCTTGTAACAAGCACTCTGCCACTAGATCTATCCAGACATTGATATCCATGGTACTGAGGAGAATATCCAAGAAATATGCATGGTTTAGATATAAAATCCTTCTTATGCCTGTTGTAAGGCCTAAGATATGGATATCATAGGCATCCAACAACTCTTAAGAACTTATAGTTTGGTTCTTTTTTAAAGAGCACTTGAAATGGTGACATATTCTGAAGAGCCTTAGAAGGCATCCTATTAATAAGATAAATTACACTTAAAACAACATAGACCAAAATTTGAGTGGAAGTGAGGCTTGAGCCAACAAGGTTAGAGCAGTTTCAACAACATGCATACGTTTCCTTTCCACTATAAAATAGGATGCCTATCTTTAGAGCAAGAGGCAACCTTGGAAAATGAATTTACTGTACATGAAGTTTGGGAGGCGATATAAGGTTGTGACGAATCGAAAGCACTTGGACCGGATGTTTTTTCTTTCGAGTTCTATAAAATAGGATGGCACTTTGTTCAGAAGGATATAATAGAGCTGCTGCAAATGTTTCACAGTTCGAGCAAGTTACCAAAGGGATTAAACTCCTCATTTGTAGTTTTAATTCCAAAAAAAGAATGCCCAGTTGAGGTAAATAATTTTTGTCGGATATGTTTACTTAATTCAGCCTACAAAATAGTATCTAAAGTTTTGACGGGTATATTACAAGGGGTGGTGGATAAGCTTGTTAGTGATTCTCAATTGGGTTTTATAAAGGGGAGACAAATTGTCGACGGTATATTACTTGTAAATGAGGTTATACATTCTTTGAAACACTCGAAGACCGGTCAAGGTGGGGTGATTCTGAAATTGGATTTTACATAGGCGTATTATTGTGTTAGATGGGTTTTTTAGATCACGTCCTTGAGCAATTGGGGTTTAGAACTTTGTGGCGTAGTTGGATACAGGAGTGTGTTATAACGGCTCACCTTGTGGTCTTATTAAATGGTTGTGTGACACGAGAATTTAGTATGGAGAGAGGGCTGAGACAAGGGGGCCTTTTGTTGCCTCTTTTGTTTGTATTAGTGGTAGAGGTGCTTCATGTGTTTATTTGTAACACGGAAGAAATTTGTTTGATTTAGGGGGTTTCTTTAGTGCCAAATTTTACTATTTCACACCTTCAATTTGCCGATTATACCATCGTATGTTTACAAGGGGATGTAGTGATGGCGTGTAATTTAAAGAGACTTCTTTTATGCTTCCAACATTGTTCCAGATTGAAGATTGATTTTGGTAAATCCTGTTTGTATACGGTTGGAGTAGATAATGTGATCGTGGAGGATATGGCTTTAGTCTTGGGCTATTCTAAATGAGAGTTGCCTTTCGTGTACCTCGATTTACCTATTGGGGTGAATCCATGAAGTCAAAAAGTGTGGCAACCTCTATTGAAACATTTTACAGTGAAGTTTGTGGGTTGGAAGAGGCGATCCTTATCATTTGTTGCACATTTGACACTAGTTAATTCAGTGTTATCCTCTTTACCGGTTTATTATATGGGGTCTTTTTGCTCCCGAAATGAATGAATAAAAAGATTGATCATATGTGTCATTCTTTTCTCTAGGGTGATGCGAATTTGAAGAAGAAAATGAGTATGGTGAATTGGAATAAGGTATTTAATCTAAAGCGTTTAAGTGGTCTTGGAGTTGTTGATTTGCGCATTCAGAATTTGGCATTATTATCTAAATGGGCATGGAGGTATGCAGATGAGGGGGAGTCGTTACGGAAGAATTTAATTGCTGTGAAATATGAAGAACAAGTGTTGCATTGTCGTTTTCATTCGGGGAGACGAAAACAAATGTTTGTGATGTGGCGCCAAATAGTTGAGGTACAAGAGGATGAACGTGTTGAACGATTTATGGGGGTTAATCAATTTTCATGGAGATTAGATGATGAGAATCATATCTTATTTTGGTTTGATAGATGGTGCTCGAATGAGCCTTTAAATATTTTATTTCTGCGGCAATTTCGCTTGGCATTGGATAAAGTTGCTTTGGTGTCGTATTATGCTCTGAATGGCTCTTTCAAACATGATATTTGGGACTGCTTTTCCAGTCGTCCATTGCGCTCTTTTGAAGCACGACAGCTTGGTGAGTTGTGTGCTGTGGTTCGACTTTACTTTTTGAATTTAAGGGGAGGTGATACATTGTTATGGGAACCTAATGTGCAAGGACAATTTTCGGTCAAAGAGTTAACCTCTCTATTGTGTTCGTGGGGGATTGGGGATGTTGGGGTTGAATCCTTCAAAGTGTGGAATATTGGAGTGTCGCCCAAAATACAATGTTTTCTTTGGTTTGTGATGGTTCAAAGGCTGTCCACGCTACATATGCTTTGATCTCTAGGTGTACCATTGGAGGGTGTGGCGTTACAATGCGTGCTTTGTGGCGAGGTAGAGGATGAATTGGAGCATGTTCTCTTCCATTGTGTACATGCGCAAGGTCTATGGCTTTTATTTTCCAGTGGTGGCGGTTTTTGTTTGTTTTACCTGGCTCTTTCACTGATTTTTGATACAAGGTTTTTATGGTTACTTCTCAAGGGTGAGCAGACAGTGGCGGGTGGCCGATTGTGCCGCAGTGATGTGGACATTGTGGTTAGCGCGTAATGAAGGTATGTTTAATAAGAAACTTGTGACGATTGGTGCATTACTCTTCCTTGTGAAACTTCATATGTTTTATTGGGTGAAAGCTTCGACAAAGGATTGTATCCTTTCGGAGGCTACATGGTGGGATTGTCCATGGCTATGTGAGCCTCGTGCATTGCCGAGTTTGCCTTAATTGGGGATTAGTTGGAGTTTGCCGAGATTGGGTGTATTAAAGTTTAATGTTGATGGCTCGGTGCGAGGTAAGCCGAGATCGGCCAGTTGTGGGGGGGGTTGCGTGAGGTACAATTTCGGCTTTGTTTTCTGGTCCCTTGGTATTATGGAATCGAATGAGGCTAGAGTCATGGCGATTGATTATGATTTGGATATGGTGTTACATTCTAGATGGAGTGAGAATAACTCATTCATAATTGAATATGACTCAGTGGTTTTTGTGTCTTGGATACTTCATCATACAAAGACCTTGGAGGTTGGATTATTGGTTTGTCGTAGGATTGATGGGGCATGTGAGTCCTTATCTTGTGTGTGCTTTTATAACATATATCGAGAGGCAAATAGTGTAGCTGACGTGCTTGCGAAGCGTAGTGTGGACCGTGTGACTTGGCTACGCATGGGTGTGTAAGTTGCGAAATGTGGTAGTGGGACTGCTTGGGTGGAGCTCTTTTGTATCGCAGTACGATGCTTTATTTTGGTTGGCATGCGTGTACTTTCCTATGTCTTGTCTGTTTTTAGAAGGATTATCATGAGTACTCTTTTTTTCCTATTTAGGATTAGAAAAGTTTAAAAGAAGCTTGTAATATTCCCTGATGTATGGTTTTCGGTCTCAATAAATCATAAATTTTCGATTAAAAAAACATCATATTACCATTACATAGGAAAAAAAAAGTTGAAAAATAATGTATCAACCCGTAATGGTCGTTGATAGATTGGACATTCAACACTAAAACAACTTTGTTTTTTTTTTTATTCTAACATCATACTACCATTACGTTTTACAAAAAAGAACACTAATTCCATTTGTTTTCTTTAGCCGACATAATGTATTGACGTAAAAAAATTTCTACCATGAGCGACGAACATTGATGAACATCACTAACGATAAACACCGATGAATACTATTATTTTTCTAAAAAATTTTAAAAATCAAAACGATTAAAATTATAATTAAAATTATCTCTTAAAAATAAAAATCAAATGTAATAGTTATTTTATAATATTTTTTAATAGGTTAGAATCAAATATATACAATTCTCCTAAACCCTAACAAAATCAATCTCTTAAAAAAATAGAAATCAGTTTATAATTTTTTAATAGATTAGAATCAATAATATGAGATTTGGGTATATTTGATTCTAATCTATTAAAAAATTATAAATTTGTTTCTATTTTTTTAAGAGATTAATTTTGTTATGGTTTAGGAGAATTGGGTATATTTGATTCTAACCTATTAAAAATATTATAAAGTAATTATTACATTTGATTTTATTTTTTTAAGAGATAATTTTAATTATAATTTTAGTCCTTTAGATTTTTAAAATTTTTTTAAAAAATAATAGTGTTCATCAGTATTTATCGTTAGTGATGTTAATTAATGTTAGTTGCATGTGATAGACTCATCTCATAAAGAATTACTAATTCAAACTTCTTTCTGCGCGCTGTTATAAAAAAAAATTATCAAATCATTAGACCAAAAAGGAGAGAAATGGGAAATATTAATTTGGTTATTATTATCGTTTTAAAGAGTAGATTTAAGTTAATTTATTTCTGTTTCCAAATTAAATCCACCATTTGGCTTAGAAGAACATGCATGGGAAATGGGAATGGATTATGGATCAGTGTTACTGGGAGATTCCGTACATTTTCCATCCACGTACATGATACATTAGACCAACAAAACATGTTTAGATCTACAATAATGGGATGAGAGAAAAACATTGTAGAAAGGAAGCATGAAATAAAACTTAGTCTCCATCTATATACACGTTTAACGTTCGAAGTAGAAGTTGTGAGCGAAATTAATAATTATACAGGCTGCTTCACAAAACAGATATGACTATAACAACAAATGAATCACAAGAGTAGATTAAACTATTGAAAGACCACCAATAATCGTAAATCAGAGTCGAACACCGTTAGAAAATCATCAATGAACACAAATATACCATACAAGTAGGCAAAAACATGTCATAAAGTAAAAACGTTACACAAAACAGAAGAAAAGCGTGTAACAAGATAGAAGAAAAATGTGCCATAAATGCAAATAAAAATTAAAAAAATTAAACATAAAAAGCAAAAACTAAATATAATAAATCAATGAGAAAAAAATTACAACCGTCGACGATTAACATTAAGACCTAATGTCATCATCGATTAGTTAAATATAAAAAGAAAAAAAAAAGGAAAAAGAGAAGAAAACCTCAAAGAGTATCGATGAGGTTTGTTGTACCAACATAAAAATTAAATTTAGTACCCAAAAATTATTACAAATATTCAAAAAATACGTAACATCATATTACCATTACATATGAAAAAAAAGTGATGGTCGTTGATAGATTGGACATTCAATTAGGATGGACAAAACTCGACTCGAAAAAATTAAATTTTTCGATTCAACTGGAGGCAAAAAAATCGACTCGTTTTAACTCGACTCGACTTAAAAAAATTTCAAATAAAGTTTGAGTTATGAAATAGAAATTCCAATAACTCGAAATTTTTAGTAATTAGTTGATCAATTTTCATATTCGAATCGAGTCTATCGTTTTTGCATGATATATTATGCATATCACATGTGAAAATATGAATATATATATATATATGTATGTATATTGTATATGCATATAGAAAGCCGTTAAAATTAGAATCAATATGTATTATAACATTATAAATAATTACAATTAAATTTGTACAAAGACTCGAAAATTGTGATCGATTCAACTCGACTTGAATTTCATAAACTTGACTTGATTCAAAAAAATCAAATAAAGTTTGAATCAGAAAATAGAACTTATAAACTCGAATAACTCGAAAAAAATTTACTCAACTCGATCGACCACCCAGCCCTACATTCAAACTAAAAGAACTTTATTTTTATTTATTCTAACGTCATATTACCATTGCATTTTACAAAAAGAATACTAATTCCTTTTGTTTTCCTTAGCCGACATCATGTGTTAACATAAAAAAATACTAATTCAAACTTCTTTCTGCATGGTGTTATAAAAAATTATCAAATCATTGAGCTTTTCTTAATACTAAAAAGGAGAGAAATGGGAAATATTAATTTGGTTATTATTATCGTTTTAAAGAGTATTATTATTTAAGTTAATTTATATCTGTTTCAAATTAAATCCACCATTTGGCTTAGAAGAACATGCATGGGGAAATGGGAATGGATTATGGATCAGTGTTCCAGGGAGATTCCGTACGTTTAGCACGTGGTGATGTAAGAATGAGACACGTGTTATAGTTAGAATTTCACGTGCTGGACTGTACATGGCACTACTTGTGCATTATCTTTCGTACCCTAAACCCTTTTTAAGACATACTAACACCCCTTTTTCTCTGTCGGGAATTGAAAAAATCCTACGACATTCAATATACATGGATTGTTTTATTTATTTATAGAGAGAAATGGGGTAAATTGGTCTGAATATTTCCTTTTGGGAATTTATTGGAGAAAATAACCTCCAAAGATTGATATTGGGAAAAATACCCCATTTCATGCCATGTAGGACGAATTCGCGTCCTGGGGAAAGCGAATTCAATATTCGCGTCCTGCAGGACGCGAATTATTGCGCCGTTTCAGTGGAAAAGGGAATTCGCGTCTTGCAAAACGCAAATTCCACGAGATTTTATCCAAATTATCGCAGTAAATTGTGAATAAATTCGGACGGTTGGGGAAATAGAATTCGCGTTCTACAGGACGCGAATTCTATTTATTATATTGAATTCGCGTTCTGCAGAACGCGAATTCGGTTTGAATTCACTGCCTCCCGTGACCGTTTTCTCTATAAAATCAGTGAAGTTGGGAGAGAATTTTCATTCTCTCCCAAAGTTTTGAAGAGGTTTTCAAGGGTTCTCAAGGGGTTTTGAAGAGTTTTGAAGTTATTGTGATAATGGCGGGTTTGCTAAGATTAGAGGAGGGCCACGTATCTAATTATCGTCGAAATAATGTAAGTTTTTTTTATTTTAATTCGAATATGTAAATTTAATTTAGCGTTGTTGGCATGATTTGAATATGTTAATAGTATTTATTTTTAGAGTAAGAAAATTAGTTAGATTCGAATATGTTAATAGTATTTATTATTAGACTAAGAAAATTAGTTAAATTCGAATATGTCTTTAGATTATATTTTTAGAATAAGAAAATTAGTTAAATTCGAATATGTTAATAGTATTTATTTTTAGACTAAGAATGTTAGTTAAATTCGAATATGACTTTAGATATTATTTTTAGACTAAGAAAATTAGTTAAATTCGAATATGTTAATAATATTTATTTTTAGACTAAGAATGTTAGTTAAATTCGAATATGTCTCTAGATATTATTTTTAGACTAAGAAAATTAGTTAAATTCGAATATGTTAATAATATTTATTTTTAGACTAAGAATGTTAGTTAAAATCGAATATGTCTTTAGATTTTATATTTAGAGTAACAAAATTAGTTAAATTCAAATATGTCTTTAGATTTTATTTTTAGAGTAAGAAAATTAGTTAAATTCGAATATGTTAATAGTATTTATTTATAGACTAAGAAAATTAATTAAATTCGAATATGTGTTTAGATTTTATTTATAGACTAAGAAAATTAATTAAATTCGAATATGTCTTTAGATTTTATTTTTAGACTAAGAAAATTATTTAAATTCGAATATGTTAATAGTATTTATTTTTAGAGTAAGAAAATTAGTTAAATTCGAATATGTTTTTAGATTTTATTTTTAGACTAAAAAAATTAGTTAAATTCGAATATGTTAATAGTATTTATTTTTAGACTAAGAAAATTAGTTAAATTCGAATATATCTTTGGTATTGACTTATAGATTAAAAATTAGTAAAATTAGAATATGTTTAGTATTTTATTGTACACTATAAAAAATTGTGATATAATATGTGATTGTTAATATGTGTGTGTCATTAATTATTTGTAGAATGGAGAAGAACGTCGATTGGAGGTTTATATCACACGGATGAGGGTGCCCCCGGATCCTCTTCTAGCTGAGTACATAGCCGAAGCCGGATTTGGACATGTGGCGAAGATTAATGGAGGAGGTGCGAAATTAGACGTTGATTTAATCAACGCGCTTGTGGAGAGGTGGAGGCCAGAGACACATACCTTCCACTTACCATGTGGTGAGGCGACCATCACATTAGAAGATGTGTCGCATATTCTTGGCCTGCCTGTAGATGGGGAGGCTATCACTGGTGCCGCCAGTGACGATTGGGAGGGCTTATGTATGGACTTGTTAGGGGATAAGCCAGAAAAACTACAGGGCGGATGTGTGACTCTGAAGTGGTTGCGTACGGAATTCGCTAATTTGCCTGCTGGAGCCAATGAAGATGTGAAGAAGGTAAAAAAAATATTTTTTTATTAGTAGTAATAAAATTATAAAATTATTATATTTTAATATTTTTTTTCGTTATATTTTAGGCATATGCTCGGGCCTATATCTTACAGATCCTCGGGGGAATTTTGGTGGCCGACAAAACTCGCAACAAGGTTCACATGTTGTGGTTGCGGCACTTGCGGGATTTTGAAGAGGCTGGTAAATTAAGTTGGGGTTCGGCAGTACTTGCATTTCTGTATAGGGAGTTGTGCAAGGCTGCGAGTGCTGATCGACACGACATCGGAGGATGTCTTTTGCTACTTCAGTCTTGGGCGTGGTTTAGAATGCCATTTTTATGTCCTGAATTGTCCGCGCCAGCAGACTATTCGTATCCACTATGTTTGCGGTAAGGAAAATAATCTTAACTAAATTTTATTTATAAATTGGTTATTTTCCTAATATATATTTTTTAAATATTAAAATTATATTTTGATGTTATGTAGGTGGTTCCATGCTCTAACTCATGTTGGGATTCCGACTATGATGCATTCTATTAGGCAAAAAATTGACACGAAATCTGCAAATGAGGTAAATATTTTAATTTTATATTAAGTTGAAGTTTAATATGAATATAGTTTAGTTTACTTGTTCTTAATTATTTCTATATTTAATTTACAGTTTTTGTAGACCCCGTACTCTGATTCGGATATCAATGAATGTCTGCCTAATTTTGATCATGAGACGGTTTCCGCTTGGACGGCCATGGTACCTCTCATCTGGTACGCTGTAGTTGAGTGGCATCCGGTTGATCGCGTCCAACGCCAGTTCGGTCGTCTGCAAACAATTCCGATAGATCCTCCTGATTTGGACGACTTACATAGGATCACCCGACAAGGAAAACTTGAGGTATAATAATTAAATTTGATTTAATAGTTATCGATTTATACTTACTTTACAATTTATAAATAATAATTTTGTTGATGTTTTGTGGTAGGTGGACTGGTCGGTGAAACATGTGCAGTGGATTGCACAGTGGCAGGATAGGCTTCAGCGGCAGGCATTGAATGAGTACCGGATGTTTGATGAGCCTATGGTGAGCAGTAATTACTTTGCATGGTTCTTTGGTAGTGGGAAACCGTATCTCCTCACTCCGGAAGAACAAGCAGCTGTGTTTGAGCCTGTTCAGCGCAACCGCCCCCGGACTCATCGTACGAGCGGAGCAGGTGGATCGCAACGTCGAAGGGGAGTAGGTGCTTCATCCTCTAGAGCTACCGATCCGATTCGCCCCCAGGGCCGCACCCAGTTGATGATTCAGCCGAGGCCCCCGAGTCCGACGGAAGGCTTTTTCACTCCTATTGTGGGAATGATGGGTGGATCTTCGATGCCGACTACGTACGGGTTTTTTCCTGGCATGACTGGCGGATCTTCGAGTTCCACTGTTCCCTCTGCTTCTGCCCCCTACCCATTTCATGCTCGGCCTTATGATATTTCGGGCCCCGGGTTCGTTCAGCACACACCTCCACAGTCGTTGTTCTTTTCTGGTCCGCATGTCGGATCAAGTGGTCCACCTGTCGGATCAAGTGGTACTGCTGGAGACGACAACGTCAACGAGCCCGATCATGATCCTCAACAGGTTTCGGATCAACATGGACGACGCAATCCGGGTCGTGTTCGACGTCCACCAGATTGTGGTACCGGCGGACATAGATATATGCAGTAGTTATATTTTTTTTCTATGTTTTTCGAAATTAGTTGTTTATAAGTAATGTTAATTTATATTTTCTTAATTAAAGTATTATATATTCGGAATTATTAATTGATACTTTTATATTTAAAAACTTACATCAAAAGCACTACATCGAAAGCACCGAGTTCACAAAATACAAGTACGCAAAATAAATAACTTACATAACTTAATCAAAATTACATTACTAATCGTAGTCGGTACTTATGTCAGACGTTAAGTTTAGTTCCTCAATTATTTGTTCTTTCTTCTGCCGTCTCTGATAAAATTTTAAGAACACGTCATTCTCGTCTGGACTAGCTAACTCATTCTCGTCTTCGCCAGCTAACGCATTCTCGTCTTGGACAGCTACCACATTTGTTGAAGAACTTGATCCGTCATCAAATTTCACGCTAAGCTCGATGTTTGTTCCCCCAGCATGTTTGTATGCCCGAAACATCTTTCGCATATCTTTCTTATCTGACAGTGTGAGCATATAATGCTCCTCGGGGCCGGGCTCATTGACTGGTACTTTCACTTGCAAGGCCTCTAATTTTGCGGTGGTCGACTCTTTAACTCGTTTCGAGATCAACTCAAATAATTCATTTCTTGTGATCATTTCACTAAAAGATGTGTAGAAGTATGTTCCACGAAAAAATACAGTAGCTGAATATCGAGCCATTTTCTCTTTCAGAAATGTAGAAATGCAGAAATCTCGTGAAGATAGGAAAGTAATAAGTTTGATGGGATGTTAAGGCAGAAATACAACCTATTTATACAGTGTAGGCATGCAGGGACCTATTTTGCGTGTTAGAAACGTGGTTTCACCATAATGCATTTGTCAGCCCAAAGCCCGGTAAAGCAGAGCAATAATTTTAGAATTCGCGTTTTCCAAAACGCGAAGACAATTATTCGTACTGAATTCGCGTTTTGTAGAACGCGAATTCTATAGATTCCAAAAGAATTCGCGTTTTACAGAACGCGAATTTAGTACGAATAATTGTATTCGCGTTTTATAAAACGCGAATTCTAAAATTATTGTTACTTTACCAGGCTTTACCGGGCTTTGGGCTGACAAATCAAAAATTATTGCTACAGAATTCACCAATGCTTTACCAGACACATTTCTATTTATAATTGAGGGGTGCAGAGGTCAGATTTTCAAAATCACAAACAAAACTTAAGAATCACAAAGCTCTTCGATTTTCAGAAATGGCACCGAGAATTCAAGCTATAGTATACTACGATGGTCAGATGGTCCCCGATTCATACATTGGGATCATATTTCAATCTGAAAATACTGTTACGATCAACATTCTGAGACGATCAACGTTCCAGTCGCTTAGGACCTTAATATCCAGGAAGGTTCCCAATCGCTCCGGAAGGGAGTTGCAGTCTTTGAAGTATCGATGTCCAACGTCGATAGAGCCACTGTATTACACAATATTCGACGTGGAAGACGACAGTTCTGTAGAAATGATGATAGATACACATAGCCAGTACTCAATGGGATGGGCCATGGAGCTATTTGTAACATTTGCTGAAGTTCACGTTGCTGCTCAAAATGTGGTACCAAATTGGTTACGAGGAAATCTCGAGTTCAATCCAAATGCTATTAGTCCGACATCGAGTTTACGACGTGACTTCAACCTTCTACAAACAAGAACTGATGAAGCTTCATCGTCTTCGTCTTCGCGGCAACGACGTTCTTCCATTCCAAGGTTCGAATTTGACCTTAACCTGCCACCAACCCAAGAGTCGTCATACAGTCCATACGTTCCAAACTATGATGATTTCTCTACGGGGCGCCACTCAACACACATTCCATACACAGCGTCTTCAACGTACAATGAACAGTTTAACCCGTTCGATGCTTTCTCTACCCGGCGCCACTCAACATACATCCCAAGTCACCGAAATGTGGATGATATGTTCTCAGCGGGGAGACATTCAACCGCCGCTACTGTCGATCCGGTTATGACTTCAGAACCTGTTCACACACAGGTTTATGATGACGCAGAACTTTTCCAGTTTGATGATGCGCTTTCTGACGAAGAGCCGCGTACAGAGGTTGGGCCTGATGGTGACGAGATGGGTCTATTTCCTTCTGAACCATCTGACATTGACGAGCCGGTGGAATCAGAGGAGAGCGCAGAAAACTCTTCTGAGGATGATGAGGACGATGATGTTGGTTCGACGCAACTGCATGGACCAACCAGTTGCGCAACATATTACGACCCACCTTCGCACTTCACAACAGTGGATATGGATGGCTTCTTCGATACTGAATTCCCAGAACATCCACAATTAGACCAGTTCAACCAATGGAATGTGGGTTCGACTGAGCTACATGATGGAATGGTCTTCAGGACAAAAAAGCTCGCGGAGGCTGCCATCAAGCATTACAACATTCAGCGCTCAGTTACATCCACCGTTTGGAAGACCGAGGCCAGGAAATATATTGCAGAGTGTCCTCACAAGTCTGCAGGATGTAAATGGAGGGTTCGTGTGTCGCAATTAAAAAGGCTGAATAACCTGTGGAAAATAACGAGATATACAGGGCCTCATACATGCTCCGTTGGGAGCCTCAGCCAAGACCATCCTAACTTGGATGTACACGTGCTTTCCGATGCAATCCTTCCACTCGTGAAAGCAAACCCACGTGTATCTGTGCCAGTGTGTATAGCTACCATCAAATCCATTTACAAGTACACCGTCAATTACGATAAGGCATGATATGCAAGATATCGAGCCATCGAAACACTGTACGGGCAATGGGAGCTATCATACAACTATCTGCGATCATGGCTTCAAGTTATGCAGGAATACAATCCAGGGACAATTGTGGAATTGGAGACTGTTCCGAAGTACTACAACGATCGTGTTGTACCAGGGGAGGTCGAATTTCATCGCCTTTTCTGGACGTTCCCCCAATGCATAAAAGCTTTCCGTCACTGCAAACCTATGCTCCAGATCGACGGTACATTTTTATATGGCAGATACATGCATATATTGCTAATTGCAGTTGCCCAGGATGGCAACAGAAAATGTATCCCAGTTGCTTTTGCGATTGTTGAAAAGGAAAATATACCTTCTTGGGAGTTTTTCCTTTACAACCTCCACAAGTATGTCATGCGCCAGGTTTTGCGTACACGTGAAGATGGCCTAGCTATTATTTCAGATAGAGGCGCAGGGATTTGGGGAGCAATTCAACGTTTGGGAGATTCATGGAAACCCCCATACATACATCACCGGTATTGTTTGCGACATATAGCAGCAAACTACTATCAGAAGTTCAAGAATGAGGATGAACGTATAATGGTTCTCCGTATGGGTATGCAACCATTCCATTTTGTTATTCTACGTCCACCAATTTCATATTATTACCAATTAACTATTTTGCATGTCTTATTCAACAGGCAACGCACACCGAGTTAATCAAGTGGAAGAGCTGCTGGAGGAGTTGCAATTGAGGAATCCACACGGGTATAACTATCTTATGGAGATACCGAAGGAGAAATGGTTGCGATGTTATGACGGGGGTCGTCGATGCGGCCATATGACAACAAACTTGGCTGAGGCGATCAATTCGTCTCTTAAGGGAACGCGCCATTTACCTATCACGTCTGTTGTCAAAGCAACATATTACCGATTGGCAACCCTTTTCGCAACCCTCGGCAAACAAGCAATGAACTGGATGGCAGCTGGTCGCATATTTAATCCAGATCTCGCCGACAAAATCCAAGCGTCCATTACGCATGCTAACTCGATGGGTGCGTTGTGCTTCTCTCGTCGGGAACACATCTTTGAGGTCACGCAATTTTCTGAACCGCTACAAGGAATAATGCAATACACCTACGTGGTTGATTTGCAAAAACGAACGTGCGATTGCAGGGAGTTCCAGACGTTTAAGTTCCCGTGTTCGCATGCTTTCGCAGCATGTGCATCGGTTCATTTTGATGCAACGACACTCATTGATCCGGTCTACAGGCTCGAAATAGTTTTCAAGGTTTACCGAAACGAGTTCCCTCCGATCAGAAATGCACGTGACCGTCGTATAATCAGCAACGAACCAAAGATATGCCCAGATCCCTCCCTGCGACGAAAGAAAAAAGGCCGGCCAAAATCAACGAGGATTCACTGTGCCGAAGATATGGTTCCGAGAGAAAAGACCGGACAACCTAGGAGGTGCAGTAAATGTGGGAACACTGGACATGATATTAGGAAATGCCCTCTTAGGACCGGCCCCCGAATTAACTAGATCAACCATTGTGTACTCTTTTCTGATTTGTGAACTTCTATTATCTGGTAATTTAATAAATCTTATGAGCACTCTTTTCCCCCTACATAGGTTTAGAGGGGTTTTTTAACGAGGCCCTTTAAATTTCAAAAAAAAAACATGCCTATAGACACATTTTTTGCTTCAAAAATGTTACTTTGATAGCATTTTTAACACAATTTTCTCACATTTTCGGACACCGTCTTCCTCGGAACTTTAGCACCACTGTAAAATTAAGTTGCACATCTTTGTCTCCAAACTTAGGAAAAACCAAAAAAAAGTTCGAAACACACCGTAAAATGCATTTAAAGATGTCTATACGATAATGTTTCCTTTTAAAACATTGTTACTTGCCCATTTTCAGGCCATTTTCACACATCTTAGGATATTATATATGCTCGTATCTTCACACCATCTTAAAGATATGTTTTAATATGACACTGTTATAGTTTAAAAATTTTAATCGGGTACCTCGATAATCCGTTATTTGATCACAAATATTGCTACTTGAACATCTTATATTGGTTTCAATTCATTTTCATGTTGAATTTCTCGTGCGGGGGCAGCAATAAATCGTTGAATTCGCGTTTTGCAAAACGCGAATTCCCCTTTCTCTGAAACGCCGCAGGAATTCGCTTTCCCCAGGACGCGAATTCGTCCTATATGGCATGAAAGGGGGGTATTTTTCCCAATATCAATCTTTAGGGGTTATTTTCCCCAATAAATTCCCAAAAGGGAATATTCAAACCATAACGCCGAGAAATGGACGAATTATTTGGTACAATGGCTATTCCAAAATTTTTAAATTAGAAGATAACATGTTTTGAATTATTCTCGAATATATGAACTTTTAAAATTATAATGTAGTCATATCATTCTAATGAAGACTTAATAATAATCGTATAAATTTTGATTTGATATAATTATACGTATAAAATTTTAATTTAAATTAAATTATACACATAAAATTTTAATTTTATTTCAATTACATACTTCTAAAAAACAAATTCTACTTAAATTTTATATTAAATAAACACAATTATTTATTTGTACAATATATTAATTTGAAAACAATACAATATAAAATCTAAATCGAATAAAAAATTCATAGAAATAGTTTTAAAAAATAAACACTATACATGTTGCATTGCATAAAAAATTAAAGATTATGTATTATTTTAAAATTAATCTACAATTCCAACTAAACAAACATCGAAATTTGAAGTAATTTAGGAGAGCATTTGTAAATGTAGCACGTGACTATGATTTTTTTTTATTAATTAGGGGTATTACACCTCTATTATATTATAATGCATTAAAATTCTTAAACCTATCCATGGTTGAACATTGAGATTTTTTTCATTTGTTTTCGTTAAGTTGGAAACGACAGACAGTAGAGTGGTGTGGCCGTCTCACGTTTCCATGCTAGCATATGGGGAGTATATTCATCTTGTCTCAACTTAATTTAGCTGCCACAGAACTTAATTTATCCTAATTATTTCATGATAAATATAAAATTAGTAAAATGTACAATAGTATAATATGATTTTGATTTTGATTTAATTGTGTCAATTAAAAAATAATTTATCACCGCCATTAGGGTGGGTCAAGTTGAACTCGGATGGAGCTTGTTAGGTTCAAATGGGTCCTTGTCCTGTGGATTTGTCTTCAGGGATCATTTTGGTCAGTGGCTACTTGGGTTTAATAAAATTTTGGGAGTGTGCTCGATCCGTGAGGTGGAACTTTAGGGTATCCTGGTAAGTTTACAATACGCATGGAAAACTAGAATCCGTAGGTTATTGGTTGAGTCGGACAATGTGAATAAAATTCGGTTAATACGAAAAGGGGAGGGGCGTTTTCCTCTAGTCCTTGTGCACATAGAGGAATGGAAGAAATACCTGTGACAACTTGAGTTTCGCCATGTTCGGTGTGAGGGTAATCGTGTGGCAGATAGTCTCGCCAAAATAATCAATCAGGAGAGCTTCGAGGTGTTTCAGTTTCGAGAGCTGTCGTCGGCTGTAGCACACTTCTTGCAACTTGATTTGGTTACTTGTAGTAATGTCGTGACATAATTTTTTGGTTTTGCATGGTTCTTGCATGTGTTAGTGACTAGTTGGGACGTGTTTGTTTCGTGTGCTGTTTGTTAGGATTTTTGTCCTACGGGCCTTTTGTTATCTTATTAGCATGTGTACTCTTTTCCTCCATTTAGGCTTAGGGAGGTTTCTAATGAGGCACATGTTAATAAACTATTTTCTTATAAAAAATAATTTATGTTTATATTAGATATATATATATATATATATATATATATATATATATATATATATATATATATATATATATATATATATATGATGGATAAATTTTCTATACACAGGCGGTGGAAACTGAAAGTTTCCACAAGCGCCTTAATTCTAGGGTATAGATAGTTAGTTTAGGGTATAGGGTTTAGGGGTTTAGGTGTGGATGGTTAGAATTTAGGGATAATTGTTTCAATTTAAGGTTTAGGGTTATAATTTAGGGTTTATAGGTTAAAACCTAAATCCTCACCATATTACCCTAAAAACTAAACCCTAACCTATAAACCCTAAATTATAACCCTAAACCTTAAATTGAAACAACTATCCCTAAATTCTAAACCCCTACACCTAAACCCCTAAACCCTATACCCTAAACTAACTCTCTAAACCCTAAAACTAAGGCGCTTGTGGAAACTTTAAGTTTCCACCGCCAGTGTATAGGATATTAATCCATATATGATTAGCTGTGTACACAATATTTAATCAATGGTTTTTTTTTTGAAAAAAGTATATACTAAAACACAATTAGGGCTTAGCCAGATTTCATTCAAATGGTGAAGTTTATTAGTTACACATTTATAATTAAAGTTTAAAATATTTTAATAATGAGATAATATTTAAATTGATTAAAATAATTCCAACATTCGACAGAATAATACTAGCTAGTTGCAAAAACGATATTGAATTCGATGGTGATGATGAAGTGGGGGAGAATAATTAATTTGCATGATTAAAGTTAATTAGGAATTAGGTCATCATATGGGGTATTATGTGGATAGATGATGAGTGTCAATCTTGAAATTTCCACATCACTTTCCCAAGGATTTATCTCATCAACCTTTGTTGGGGGCCGGTGGCACGCAGATTTAATTTACCCCTTATACTCGCAATGAAAAACACCAACTAGATTCGATTTTTATGTACGTGATATTTTTTATTAGGATTATTTTGATCCGAATTTTAATTATTTTTAATTTAAATTTAGTTATAATATAATTAATATAATTATTTTATAATATGTGTTTAGTAAATTTAGATTACTAAGATAAATTAAGATATCGAATTTGAGTCTAAATCTAATTTTAAAAAGTAAAAATAAAGAGAAACGACTTGTCACGACCCATTTGATATCTATTCTTCATTTTTAATTTACCAAATAAGTTATAGAAAAGTAATTGCATGGATTGATTTCAAATTTAGTCTATCGTTTAATTTTTTTTAAAGATCAGTTTAGCGTTGTTTTTGAAAACTACAGTGGAAATGTACTGTGAAAAAAATAATTTTAAGAAGTTGCTTTTAATTTTTTTTATTTGAGTAAATCACATACCAACTTCCACTAATCCTAAATTAGAATACATGCTTTGGGGTTTGGCTGATATATTTAATGAACTCTTGATTTTTTTTTTTCACTTTGTTTAAACTTTATTCTCTTGTATGTATTTAAACCTTATAAAAATAATAATTCTAGTTCATATCATCAATATTCTTATGTTTAAAAACAATGTTTAAAACAAATATATTTTCAATCGCTTTATCTATAAAGTGTGTGTTTATTGTCAAATGGTTAAAAATATGTATGAATAGATACTTTTTGTAATAACCTTTAGACTATTAAAAAACATATATATTGTCTATATAAAAATAATTTTTAAAACATAATATCAAACTGACCCTTATTTTATGATGTCTCAATCTGTAACGCCCCAGTTTAGGGCCCATGAGTTTATCGGTTTTGATCTAGGATTAGTTCGGGTTAAATGAAATTTAAAATGATGATTTTATAAAAATTTCATTTATTGACGAAAATGCCATTAATGAAATTGAGAATAGGATTTTGAGTAAAAAAGAAAGAAAGAAAGAAATGAAGTTTGAAAAAGAAAGTGTCATCTTCTCAAAAAAAAAAAACTCTTTTCTCCAAAACCTCTCATAAACCCTAAAACCACTATTCCATTGCCCAATCCCTCTTTCAAGCAAGATTTCCAAGGTAAGCATTCCATTGATTTAATTTTTCTTCCCTTGGGTTGTTACTGGCTAAATTTTTCTTAAAAATCAATTATTTTGTGTTATTTCAAAATGCTTGAGTTTGAAAAATAGTGAAATGGAAGGATTTTCGTATGGGTATTCTAATGTAATGTTCAAGGGTGTTGTTAATCATACTTGGGTGTAATGTTAAAAGGATTGCAAATGATGAGAAACCCGAAATGGGTATAAAAATGAGATTTTTAGGTTGTAAAGGTTGAGTTTTTGGGTTGGTTTTGGGTTGAAAATGAGGTTGGTGGTTCCTTTGATGTTAGGGAATGTTTCTAGATGGTTTTGGATGTGTTTTGATGGTTGAAATGGATGATTTCAGTGTGGGGGTTGTTTAGAACGAAAATGATGAAGTTTGGATGAAATTTGGGTTCGAATTGATGTGTTTTGATTGCAAGAGTGAGTTTCCGAGCTGTTGCTGGTTTACAAGTGTATTAGTGTCCTAATAGTTTGATTTGGGTTGCTTACAATAGAGGAATCAGATTCGGGTGCTTCGGGTGCGATATCGGGTGCTACGAAGGCTTGAGATTGGTGTTTCGGCTTTTGTTTGGGCTTCATCGGTGAGGGGAAACTATTTTGGGATTTTAATTTTGTTCGATGAAGGTTTTGGGGTTTGGGTGGAGTCTTAAAGACTAACCTAGAACCAAGAGTAAGTTCATCTAATCTCGTTTGTTTGGTTGATTTTCGGCTTTCGTGAACATGTGTGTTGTGGAGATATTTTTGGATTGTTTTACTCTCCGTTTAATGTTGTTGTGTAGTCGTTGGTGTCGAGCCTCACGTGATGATTGTCGTTACTACGGTGATGTGTAGTCCCACCGATAGTGACTAGTAGAAGAGTACGGTGATGTGTAGTCCCATCGGAAAACTACTAGTTGAACAGTGATATGTAGTCCCACCGGGTTTTTGTTATGCATGTGCATACCATATATTGTGATGATTGTGTTCATTTCGTCTTCCCATAAATGGTTTTGCTTTAAATCTAAGATTTGTGTTTTAAAAACTGCATTGTTGTTGTGTTTTAGAGCTCCGCTCACTAAGCTTTAAGCTTACGCTCTCTTCTTTTCCAATAATGCAGATCGTTAGTGGCTTGGGAGGCAAGTGGGCAAGGGAAGAGTTTCTCAGAGTTCTCGGGTAGCTCAAAGTATGGTTTATGTTTTGTAATAATGCTTAGACAATAAGAATATTAGGCTTTTGGATGGAGTTGGTGCTCAAACTCTTAAGTCTTGTTTTTATTAATGTTGTTGATATGTTTAAGTATTGAAGCATGTTAGTTATGGTCTTTAACTCTTTTGATGGATGTTAAGCATGTTGGTTGCTTGTTGATTTTTAGCCTTGTTGTATGTTGATGTGCCTTAAATGAGTAATTCTTGGTTGCCTTAGGTTGTATGCATGTTTATAGTTGGACATAGACTTGCTTAAGATGTTTAAGTTAGCTCCCTTGTGCTTAAAATCGTTTTTGCAGACTTTCTGTGCATGGCGTATCGATGCTCTCAAGGGCGATATCGATATGGTCCCTTGTTTGAGGCCTTATTTTAGGCAAGGCGTACCGGTACGCAGGGGCGTACCGGTACGCGGGGGCATATCGATACGCAAAATGCTCTCTGGAAATCTGAGAAATTGACGAGATTTTGACGTATCGGTACGGTCTTCGTAGTTGACCATGGGAAATTTGACCGTTGAGGGCGTATCGATACGCACCTTTTGGGTATCGATACGGTTTCCCTAGGTTTGACTTGGGGTGTTGACCAAGTACAAGTGTATCGATACGGTCCTTTAGTGTACCGATACAGCATGTTGTAAAATTGAAAAACGGTTATCTTAATTGCCTGTTCGCTTGCTTTGTATCTGTGTGTGTGTTCCGCTGCTTGTCCTATCACATAGGGTAAAATAAATGCATCTAGAAAAGATAATTAAAGGAAAAAAAATAAGATTGCTAATTGAAGTGAAGCCTTAACGGGTTTAACTTCGATTTTCCCCGTGTAACCCGTTCGGTCCGGTCTGTTAGTTAGGCTGGGACGAGGGATTACACAATATATACACAATTGGGCATTAAACAGTAATTTTATTTAGTATTAAAATATACACATAAGTTTTTGCTAAACAAAACTATAAATAATTTAATAAATCCACAATCTTTTAAACTTCTAAATTCGGAGGTAAAAACATACTTAAGTACATCCAAAAATATAATTTTTAAAATATTATAACAATAACAATAACAGAATTGAATTACCGTAAATACGTAAAAGGTATACAATTTGATTTTGTTGGAGGTTAATTATTAAAAGCAATTGTAGAAATTAATCTTTTCAAAGCATTGTTACGTACATAAGTGAATTTATGAACAGAAATCTTCTTCATTTATGTTTTTCTATGCCTCAACACTAAAAAATTAAATTTTAATCTTAAATTTTAAAGACAAAAGTTTAAAAATAGCCCTAACGTTTCACCTTTTGGTCATTTTAGCCCTATCTTTTTCTTTTCTGCAAACAACCCCTTAACGTTTTATTTTTTGTTCAAATTTCACCATTGTTGGATGAAAACTGTTAGTCAACTAACAGTCAACGCCTGAGGCTGACGTGGCATGTCTGCAGGGCATGAGGAGATGACCTGGCATTGCCACATGGCACTTTGCTGATGTGGCGATCGGTTAAAAATATTTTCTTTAAAAATAATTAATTAATTTTTTAAAAATGTCATGTCAGCAAAAATGCCATGTGGCAGTGCCACGTCATCTCCCCATGCCTTGTAGACATGTCACGTCAGCCTCAAGCGTTGACTGTTAGTTGACTAACGGTTTTCATCCAACAAGAGTGAAATTTAAACGAAAAATGTAACGTTAGGTGGTTGTTTGCACCAAAAAAGGATAGGGCTAAAATGACTAAAATGTGAAACGTTGTGAGCTATTTTTGCCTTTTGCCAATTTTAAATTCTGAATTTTACACCTAAAAGCTTAAAAAAATACACTTTACACCCAATACTCTAAACCCTAACATTAAATACTAACCTAAATTTTTAGTGTTATGACATAAATAGATACAAATGATTTCTACTCGAATTTGATTGAGTTTTAAATTAGAAATGGGGTGGAGGGATTGATTAAATTAGAGGAAATGGAAAAGGATGGGAGGAGACAAGCATATAAATGCCGAAGCTAGTAGACCACATCACCCTAATATAAACACTACATATAGACACAGTTAATCAATGACTATAGATCACTATTCACCAGTGGAGTCTATAATTATTATTCATGCACTGATTAAAAGCCATATGCATCTGCCAAAACAATCCCTTTAAACAAACAGTTCACTTGCAGTTTATCTATTGGCCCTCACCTTCCTTACCATATTTTAAACAAATAAAGCCAAAACTCCCTTTGTTAATTAAACCAGGTGAGATGGGAATGAGATAGATGTCACCATTCCTTTACTGTGAAACAAGGAACATGGCAGATTTGTAGTTAATTATGTATAATCAGAAGCCAAATGGGACAGACAATACTGAGATTAGTGATGAGAAATAGGTCAGAAAAGAACAAAATAGCCCATAACAACCAACTTTGAATTTGTGGATTAAGCCAAAAAAAAATTGAGGCAAAGGGAGATGGGAGCCCACTCACCATTCACCAATTTGTTTTCCCTCTTTCTTTTGTGTGTACGTTAGAGAGAAGATCAATCTAGGGATTTTGTATTTATGCTTTGATTTACTACTTATAAGTTCATGAGGGTGGACAATCGCAACTACTATTAACACAGGCTTGTGCATACGGTCACGGGTAGGGGTAGAAATTGGGCGGAAATATTCGAAAATCGTGGGATCCTAACCGACGAGATGAAGAATAATCGAAATCTTCACTCACGGGATGGAGATAGAGAAAGTTTTATCACCGAAATTCAAATGGAGATGAAAATTTCTATGTCTGAACTGTAGGATAACCGAATCGTAATATATATATATATATAGCCCTAATATATATCTTAATAAAAAATATCTTAAAGGATACTGATATTTTACAAGATTTAAAAAAAATATATATATATAGTTATTTATCTATATAGACCTAATATATATCTTAATAAAAAAAACCCTAAATATATTATTAACACTTCAACTTTCTATTTTTTAGATATAAGCTAAAGCTTTCGTATCTTCCCCAGCACAACACCCTTTTATTTTTCATCATTTTGTAACTGCTTTTAATTGAACTTTATATTTTGAACTGAATTGACCATTTATTTTGATTAGTAAAATAGTAATTATATTTAATTTTTTTGGAAGAGCATTCCCCGAAAATTGCAGGATCTATGCGGGGAGGGTATGAGGACGAAAAAGTCTCCGAAACTGTAACTATAAGTGTTTGTGACGGAGTGTGGAATGCAAAACTATCCCCGCTCCACCTGATTCTCACCCTTAATCACGAGACCATTACCTTCTTTTCAAAAGATATGTCTAATAATATGGGTACCAAATTTAAATTTCAAAACATTTATTTTCTCTACGATATGAAATTAATGTCCATGTCTCTTGCGACAATACAAAGAACTTGAAAGGGCGAATTTGATTCTGACAGAAAAATATATACAACTATATGTATGTATATTGCGGGTCAAAGTTTCAGAAGGGTTAGAAATTAAATATTGGGTTTTTTATGATTAGTATTGCGAGATTTCGGTGAAAAAGACATGAAATCACCACATACAAAGAAAGGAGAGACAGATTCCATTTCAGTCTTAGGCTAATAAATACAACAAATATCATACTATAATCATATAATTGAATATTTTATTTATCAATCATACTCCCACTTTCAATGTGTATTGCTATAAATTCTTCAACTTGTCAAGGCATTTCCCTTGCATTCCAAGAGAAAAAGAGAAGAAAAGAGATGGAGATGAATGAAGGAGGTTTCGTAGAGGAACTCGTAGCTCTAAGAAGAGACAATTGGGACACATTTCCAACCCAAATGAATGAGAATTTCTCCGATGGATGGAGCTTTGGTTGCTTTGATGATAATCCTTCTGCTACTTTCTGCCATGAAATCTCTCCATTAATGCCTTTTGAGCAACACTTGAGTTGCAACCAAGTTTACGCTCCATTCGTTGATGAATTCTCAGCACCACAAGTAACAGACTCATCAAACAACACGTTTGATACCCCACCATTTCCAGTTCAAGAAGATTACTCCTTCAATATGCTAGAGGAAGAAGACTCTGGTTTCCTTGTAGATGAACTTCACAAGTTGGATGTACAAAATACTTGCAAAGCTGAGCCATTTCAATCACCGGTTTTCAACAATGAAGCATGTTTGGACCGCAAGACTAGACCTAAAAAGATGATGGGGCAGCCTTCGAAGAATCTAATGGCCGAAAGAAGGAGGAGAAAGCGACTCAACGACCGGCTTTCCATGTTAAGATCCATTGTTCCCAAGATAAGTAAGGTAAATATATCAAGTGAGATTTCTTAGTTCTTAATTCTTATGCCAAATGCAAGTTCTTATTTGTGCTGTTTCCAACAGATGGATAGGACATCCATACTTGGAGATACCATAGATTACACTAAAGAGCTCTTGGAGAGGATCAAAAGTTTGCAGCAGGAAATTGAAGCAGGTTCAAATGAGTTAAACATGCCTCACATTTTCAAGGATGGGAGACCAAATGAAATCTTAGTTAGAAGTACACCAAAGGTAAAATCTCAGTAGCTTTGCAGGCCTGATTTCAAAATACCCAGATCCTGAATTGAAGTCCTGAGCTTGTTTCTTGCAGTTTGAGGTAGAAAGAAAAAATGGGGATACAAGGATTGAGATTTGTTGCAGTGGGAAACCAGGGTTGCTGTTATCAACTGTGACAACATTGGAAGCATTAGGCCTTGAGATTCAACAGTGTGTTATTAGCAGTTTCAATGATTTTGCAATGCAAGCATCTTGTTCAGAGGTAAGAAAAAAAGGGTTGAATTTTATTACCATTTCTGTTTTTAAAATTGTAGTCTTAAATGCATATTTTGTCACCATTGCAGGACTTGGAACAGAGAACATTAATAAGTTGTGAAGATATAAAACAAGCTTTGTTTAGAAGTGCTGGGTATGGAGGAAGATGCTTATAGGAACTACAGAAGAAGCAACTTCTGGTGATTTTTTTAATACATATGTTCCTCCTATTCTGTTATTTCAATGAAGTGAAGGATTGTTAGTAATTTTAGCCTTGTTAAATTACTGAAATTTTCTAGTCATGAGAACTTTGTAATAACTGCTTCAATTTGGAGATGTTTATTGATGCAAAATTCTTTATTAGTTTAACTAAATTTCATCACAGTTATTGCATCATTAAAATTAAAAAGCTACCTGCTAATTGAGTTGTTTAATTACAAAGCTTTCAAACTAAACTTCTATGCCTCACTACCTTGTTTTGCTTCTCTCAAAATCCACGGCCATGATTGTTCCAAACTCACTCAATTAAGGATCCCTTTGGATTTCATCACATCAGCGATAAGATGAAGATTTTATTTTATTTCTTGTTTAATCATGAATTTCATATTTTTACTCTAAAAAAATCCTGTGAAAGTATTCCTTTTATTTTAAGGTGTTAGTATAATTTAGTCATCGTACAATGTAAAACTTAATAAATTAATCTAATTTTTGGTGAACACTCTTTGCCGTCTGTCCAAAACATATATATAATTACATTGGTGTCCTTTTGAAAAAGTTTCAAACAAAAGTTTACAATATTTTTAGTTAATTAAAAATGTTCCCGATAGTCATTAGTAGAGCTGATGGTTAAAAGATGTAACACCCCAAAATTCGGTCTAGTCGGAATTGAGTTTCGGTGATCGGAAATCTCACACCAATAAAGTCTAAATATTGTATCGACTTGTTAATTATTTGATATTGGACTCTAATTGAGTTAAACTATCGAGTACAAGTCTTACCGAATTCGTTAAAAAGCTTTTAGTGACTAAATTATAGTTATTGGAAAGTTCGAGGGTAAAATTATAGAGAATTAAGAGTTGAGGGACCAACCTTGCGATTAGCCCCTCCTCAATCATAACTCCACTTACGTTGATTAATTTGTGAGCTTTCCTTCTCCATCGGTTAGCTAATTATTATAGAATGAATAAAATGAAAGAAAGAAAGGAGTAAAAACTTACCCGAGACTAAAGCAAGCAAGCACCTCTCTATTTCTTCATCTTCATCATATTCCTCTAAGCACACACCTCTATTGGAGAGAGACCTAAGCTTGATTTTCTTTGATTTATTGATATCAAATCATTGCTATCGTTCGGGTAAGCTATATTCCTCAATCAATCATTGGATTCCATGGATGTATCAAGCTTAATTTCAAGCTAGGGTTTTGACCATCCATGAGTAATCCATCATTGTTGTTTATTCTGAATTCAAATATCGATTTTGATATCTTTATATTGATTTTGATAGCGTATTATCGATCCTAATAATCTCTCGTTTGATTTTCTAGCTCAAGAAGTGGAGAGAGAGGTTTCGCCATCTCCATCAAAAGCTAGAAACAAGGGCGTTGTCATCCGAGAGCCGTAAGAGCATCAGATATCAAGATGACTGTATTCGGAGTCTCGAGATTAGGCGATGAGCCTTCCCGAATTTATTATTGTTGATTTCGATCAAATAGCTAACATGTATTTTAAGGAAGTTGCATCGGATCGTTAAACATATATATTGGTAAGCATCAATAAGTTTGGTAATGAACATCAGACATATTTATTGATATTATCATTGTGCATTGTTATCGATATAGTTATTGTTAATGAAACATTGTAAATGAATCATCGGACATTGACATTGATATCGAAATCATGAAATATTGATATTGAAACATGGTTACTACAAATAACATTGAAGTCATTGGAATTATCATTGAATATTGAATATGGATATTGTCATTGAAACCTTGGATTTGAATGGACATTGGATACAATTGTCATGTCATAGAATTCATGAGCTCTGTGTACAGGGGACTACGGTCCTAAGGCTACAGCCTATATTGATTTGGTGAGGCAGAGGGATGTGTTTTGGTATTGGTCATATTGACGAAGCGGAGGGACTAAGACCATTCATTGATTTGGCGAGGCATAGGAATTCGCGTATCCACTATCTTGATTCAATCCAAGGTTTAGTAATGAAATTGATGTGTTAAACATTGTATACTAGGCAAAGTATGCCTAATGTGTCTCATTTAATGCATTTCAGGTTAAGGAATCGACCTAGTAGAAGATCGGAGAAGTCGAGGCAAGACAATACACTACAAGCCAAGAGTAATGTATTTTGACCTTATGGACTCCTAGGAAGGTGGCAAAGTAGTTAAAGTAGTCTTTTGTGCCTATTTTGTTATGCCTATAATCTGTATATGTTGTAAAGTTATTAAAGGCCTAAATATGACTTTTGGTGTTGTTAAAGTTGGACAAAAATGGCATATATGGATCACATAGGTGAAAACATAGTAAACATATTTGAATGATCATGAAGTTTGACATGCTAGTAGTTTATAGCATTGAAATGTTGTGTATAAAGTTTCATTGTCGTTGAACACAGTTTGATAGGTCAAATCGATTAAAAACCAACAAAAAGATGTCATTATAGGTCAGACCGTATCGATACGGGGTAATGCTGTATCGATACGGGTAAGCATATTTAAACCTAAGGAACAAAGCGTATCAGTATGGTTGGGAGCTTGTTGAGTGGTTCGATGGATTGATCAAGACCAAAAGGGGGGGTGAATTGGGATTTTAAAAATTTGTTGGAGTGAAAGGATAGCTAAAAATGAAGAACAAAGGATTTTAGAGTGGTTCAAGTTCCAAATGAACTCTACATCCACTACCTTAGCTACCACTAAGGATTTGCAACAATTCACTAATTTGTTCTTCCCCTTTTCAAGGCTTAGGAGGTAACCTTTACACAGTCGGTCAAATTTTCTACCCAAAATTTGACCAAACCCTCACAAATAAACAAAGAAGAAATTAGGCAAGAAAGATATCTCTGAAATACAATATTGCCCCTTGAAGTACAACACTCAATCCAAATTTGAAGATAGAATAGGAATTGAATACAACTCAATTTGGGGTTTACAAGAAATTAGAAAATAGGCACACTTGAGGCTGGATTTTTGCTTGGTTGTTTATCTTTTATGCAATAGTTGTTGCTGGTCTTCAATGAGCTTCAATTTATACCTTCTCTATCAATTCTAGCCGTTTGGGTGGTTAGGGTATTGCTTGTAGCCGTTTGGACCCTCTCTTTCCTACATAAATGCACTTCTGCAGCTATCCATATCGGTACACGGGGACCCGTATCGATACTTGTCTCAAAATAGAAAGAATCGTTGCACATAATAAAGAGGGCGTATCTAAACGTGTGTAAGCGTATCGGTACGTGACAGGGACCATTTCGATACGAAAGAGACCGTATCGATACCTTTTTCTCAACTTAGCTCACTTGAAGTTTCTGTTTCGATACCAGGTACACCGTATCGATACGGGACAACTGCCACTTTAAATGTTAGTTACCTAACAACTAACACCAACAGTCTCAAACATTTAAAACACTTTGAATTAAAAATTCAGTTAAAACCGTATCGATACGGGTAAAGCCGTATCGGTACACCATTCAAACTCCTTCAATTTTTACAGAGGGGCGTATCGGTACAGATTGAATCTTTTTCGATACGATGTTTCGATACGGTTAAGAGAGTATCAAAACGCGTCTTCCAGTTTAAAGTGTATCGATACGGCTGGAGGCATATCGATACATCTGGACGATTTTAAACACTTTGGCCTTGGAACACTTAGAAAATATTTGGAGTTTGAGTTTTTCAAATCAGTTTAAAGTGTTGGTGATTTATAAATCATTTAAGGGACTTAGAAATCTATTTCAAGTTTTCAATTTAGTCCTTAACATACTTAGTTATATCAAAATCAAACATAGGTTTTACAATCTCCCCCTTTTTGATATAACAAAACCAAAACTTGAAATTTTTGATACTTTGAAAAACTTTGCAAAATAACTCCCCCTTAATATTAGTTAGGTAACTTTTAAGTTTGAAAATCAAAATTTTTAAGTGTGAGCTTCCCTCTCCCCCTTTTTGTTAGATCAAAAATAATTGAGACATAATGTAAAGTGCATAAATAGGCAAAAGGTATAAATAAACAAGAAACATAATATCATTAAGTTCAAATAAAAGATAACATCAACTTAAAATCCAAATAATAGAAAATCAAAGCATAGGTTTTAGAATAATTCATACTTAATCCTAAAAACATAAATTAAAGGTGCATAAAATAAATATCCTAAATGATATGAATGGTATGCAAAGATAGGCTACTATGCATCTCCATCGCCTTCTTCATCATCTTCATCATTCCTCATAGTTTGACGCCACTCGTCATGGAAAGCGGTGAGAGAGATATTCATTGAGTTGTGACCGCCTTCAAGCGAAGTGAGTCGAGTCTCCACGTTCTTCATCCGATCTTCAAGGCTTGTAAACCTTGTATCAATAGCGGTAAATCTCGAATTCATGACTTGATCGATTGAATCCATTCCCGTGCACAAGCCCGTGAATTGCTCATTGAGATAAGTCATGAGGGAGTCCATAGAAGGTGGAGGAGGAGCTTGAGGATTAGCAAATTGTTCCGCGAACTCACTAGGGAGCTCGAATAGACGAAGCCAATTACCATTAAAGTAATGGAACTTACCCCTTGCAAGAGACCGTTCATCGATAGGATCAGTGAGGGGAGTTGGGTAGTCATGCGAGCAATCAATCTCCTTTTGTTGGAAGAAGTAACTCAAGGTTGTACCATAGGTGAAAGAAGTGACAAGTGTGGTGTGGCGATGTTGCACGAGATAGACAATCTCCGCAAACATAATACGAGCAAGGTTCGTACGTTTTCTCTCACGGAAGCATCGAATCCAAAAATCATCTACTTGGCGGATAGTGGAATACTTCCCTCCCGAGGGCCTAAACCACCAAGAAACCGTCAAATGGAGGATATGATCCAGAGCATTTAGGGCGGTGACAGAACCACTTAGAACATGGCCTAGGATATTCTTATCATCATAGCCTTCATCCTCCAACTTGAACACATCACAAATAGATTGAACATCTATAGTGACCTTTTTACCCATAAGATGAGAATTAACGGACGTAACAACACCATCTCGATTTGCACAACATTTAGCATTAGCATAAAAAATCAAAACTAAGATGCGAAAGAAAAACCCGGTGATTTGGAAGAAATCCATAAACTTCCATTCATGAAGCAAAGGTAAGAACTCAAATTTGAAACGCTCCGAGTTAAGAAAAGGAATAGAGATTACCCTCTCCGAACGTATCTTATAGTTTTGAAATTGGCGAAAATAGCTAAGAGCTCCGGGGGTTTGAAAAGATTGTTGATAGATAAGAGTGATATTCGGACGAGCACCACCTCTGGTATTGGATCCTTCACCGGCTTCACTAGTGCGTGTTCTCTTTTTAGGAGGTGCCATGAACTAGTAAAACAATGTACACATTAAGTTTTCTTCATTCAACTCATGGAAAACCAATAATCAAGGTTAAAAAAATTTATAAAGAAAAAAATTTGAAAAGAGATTTTGGTTTGAGAAGACAAAACAAGAGAAAATTTGAAACGAAAATTAAAAGAAAAAATAAATGAAAAAGAAAAAGTTTTACCTTGATATTGATTAGAGAGGAATGGGAGAAGAGCTTAGCACCCAATTGATGAAAAGCTTAAGAGCTTTGCTTGATTTTGAAAACCCTCTAGAGATTTTGAGTTGTGGTGTGAAAATATGAAGGAAAGAGAGGCTATTTATAGAGTGAAAATAGCTAGGGTTTCTAGGGTTTTGAGAAAATTCAATTTTTGTAAAAGTAGAACTCTTAAATGCCAATTGATAGCTGTCTGCGCAATCGCGTATCGATACGCCTGAGGGTGTATCGATACGGGGGGTAAAAACGTAATTCCATTTAAAATGCCCGTTGAAGGTTCGTATCGAAACGGATGCAATCCGTATCGAAACGATTGTTGCTCGTACCGAAACAAGTTTAACCGTATCGATACCCGTTTAAGGCAAAATGAAGTCTGAGAATCTAATACAATACTCGTATCGATACGCTTAAGGCCGTATCGATATCCTATGCCCAGAAATACATTTTAGGCTTGAAGAACAACCAAAAGCTCGATTCTAACATCTCCTAAAAGAATGCAAATGATGACTGAGTAGTTCTAAGAATATTTTAACAGAATCATACTCCCCCTAGCTATAAGCATGGATATTTTCAAGTGCAACAACACATTAACATGCAATTTCTCAAGATCAAGCAATTTAAGCACAAAAAGGGTCTTAAAAGGTCAAGATAGGCTAGTTAAACCTAACTCTCTCCTAAGGGACCAAAAACGCTCTTTATCTAAAGGCTTTGTAAAGATGTCCACTAGTTGGTTTAAGGTGTCAACATACTCTATAACAACATCTTCCTTAAGGACATGATCTCTAATGAAATGATGCCTTAGTTCTATATGTTTGGTTATAGAGTGTTGGATGAGATTTTTTCCCAAACATATGGCACTAGTGTTATCACACTTAAGGGGTATGATTTCAACTTTAATAACATAATCTAAGAGTTGTTGCTTCATCCAAAGGACTTGAGCACAACAACTCCCTAAGGATATGTACTCGGCTTCGGTGGTAGAAAGAGCTACACTATTTTGTTTCTTAGAGAACCAAGATATGAGCATACTACCTAAGAATTGACAAGTTCCTGAAGTACTTTTCCTATCGATTTTACATCCCCCATAATCCACATCCGAATAAGCATGAAAGTTGAAGGTGGAGTCTCTAGGATACCAAAGACCTAAACCAGGAGTATCTCTAAGGTACCTAAAGATTCTCTTAACGGCTATAAGGTGAGACTCTCTAGGACTAGCTTGAAACCTAGCACACAAGCAAACACTAAACAAGATATCTGGTCTGCTTGCGGTATGATAAAGCAGTGATCCAATCATAGAACGGTAAAGCTTAGAGTCAACACACTTACCTTCTTCATCTTTGTCAAGCTTTGTAGAAAAGCTCATAGGTGTGGCTTGAGGCTTTGCATTCTCCAAGCCAAACTTCTTAAGCATATCCTTGATGTACTTTGCTTGATTGATGAAGGTGCCATTCTTCCTTTGCTTGATTTGGAGTCCCAAAAAGAATGAGAGCTCCCCCATCATGCTCATCTCGAATTCACCTTGCATTAACTTAGCAAACTCCTTGCAATGAAACTCATTAGTAGATCCAAAAATGATATCATCAACATAAATTTGTACTACTAATATGTCATTTTTATACCTTTTTATGAAAAGTGTAGTGTCCACCTTACCTTTTTCAATCAAAAAGTTTGAAAGTCTTTCATATCAAGCTCTAGGAGCTTGTTTTAAACCATAGAGAGCTTTAGTAAGTTTGAAAACATGATTTGGAAATTTTGAGTCTTCAAAACCCAGTGGTTGTTCCACAGACACTTCCTCATTTATAAAACCATTTAAAAATGAGCTTTTAACATCCATTTGAAAAAGCTTGAAATCATGATAACATGCATATTCAAGCAACATCCTAATGGCTTCCATTCTAGCTACGGGTGCATAGGTTTCATCAAAATCTATTCCCTCTTCTTGAGTGTAACCTTGTGCTACTAGTCTAGCTTTATTTCTCACAATGTTACCACTCTCATCTAGTTTGTTCCTAAAGACCCATTTAGTTCCTATAGTAGATTGATTACTAGGCCTATCGACTAATGTCCAAACATTACTTCTCTCAAATTGATTTAACTCTTCTTGCATAGCCATAATCCAAAAGTCATCTTTTAATGCTTTTTTTATATTCTTAGGCTCTATGCATGAGATAAATGCAACATGGTTCATAAGTTTAAGAGAAGGTCTAGTGGTTACCCCCATGGATGGATCACCTAAGATTTCACCACCTTTGACATAGTTGAACTCCCTTGGGTAGCTCACTTCCTTTTCCTCAAGAGCCAAGTCCTTCAAGGCTTCAAGAGGTGGATCTTGTGTATCCTCTTCTTTTGTTGAAATCTCATTCTCCTTTTGAAGTTTGTCCTCCATCAAAGGCATTAATGATTCCTACATCATCATCATCACAAGAATCCTTCCTCAGAAGGAGGTTATCATCGAATACAACATGTATAGATTCTTCTACTACTAAAGTTCTCTTGTTAAATACACGATAGACTTTAGAGGTTAAAGAATATCCTATGAAAATAGCTTCATCACTTTTTGCATCAAATTTACCTAAGTTGTCTTTTGCATTATTTAAAACAAAACACTTGCAACCAAATGGATGAAAATAGCTAATGTTAGGCATTTTAGATTTTAAAATCTCATATGGTGTTTTTTTAAAAGTGGCCTAATCATTACTCGGTTTACAATGTAGCAAGCGGTGTTTATGGCTTCCGCCCAAAAATATTTAGGTAAATTGTTTTCACAAAGCATGGTTCTAGCCATTTCTTTTAAAGTTCTATTTTTCCTCTCAACTACCTCATTTTGTTGAGGAGTTCGAGGAGCCGAAAAATTGTGGCTAATATCATTTTCATTTAAAAACTCTTCAAACCTAGATTTTGAAATTCGGTTCCATGATCACTTCTAATATGAGAAATTCTAAGTTCAACATTATTTTGGGTTAATTTTGAAAATGTGATGAATTTTTCTAAAGCCTCATCTTTAGTATTTAAAAATAGAACCCAAGTAAATCTAGAAAAATTATCAACAAGCACAAAAGCATAAGATTTACCACCCAAGCTCATAGTCCTAATAGGCCCAAATAAATGTATGTATGTATGTCATCTAAATGCACCATGTAAATGTTACCTATGCGATGACCTATGAGAATAATATTATTTGATTTAATGTCAACAATTTTTCACCCATTTTTATCAAATAAGACATTAAATCCTTTATCACATAATTGGCTTATGCTCAACAAATTATGTTTAAGACCATCGACATACAAGACATTTTCAATAAGAATGGTAGAGTGATTACCTATGGAGCCAATACCTTTAATGTGGCCTATGAGCATGAATATACTCTTGTCTCCGGTCATATGCCTCGAGCATCCACTATCAAGGTACCATGAATTTTGACTTTGTGCTTTGGCCTTGTAGCAATGCTCCCCCTACAACCAAAGATATTAAACTTTTGTTTTTGGTACCCAAATCATTTTGGGTCTACGAGTGTTAGCTCCCAATAGCTTGGTTCCCTTAGGAATCCAAGGTGACATAGCAACAATATTATTAGATTTGACAAGTTCCTTAGGAAACCATACACTTCTAATCTTTTTAGTTCTATTATGTCTAGGGAAGCTACTTTGTTTGTAGTTATTAGTCTTTTTCCTAGGTTGGTTTGTTTTAGATGATTCACCTTTTTCATACTTCACATCACCAACAATTTTAAAAGACTCTTTGAGCTTGTTAAGCTCATCTAACACCTTTTGGTGTTCACTATTGCATTGAGAAAGAAGATTATTTAGGTCTAGATTTTAATCTTGGAAGAATTTAAGTTCGTCTTTCAAACCTAAAATCTTTTTCTAAAATTTTAAGTTAGCTTAAGAAAGTGAGTCATTTTTATCATTTAATTCTGAAATAATTTTCTTATTCCTAATGACCGACTCTTTGTATTTCTCAACTAACTCATCATAAACCTCTTGCAACTCATCATATGCATCATGTAATTCATCAAATGTAAAGTCAAAAGATGATGAGTTATAGGTTACCATGGAGGAATCTTCCTCAAGTGCCATGAGGCAAAGGTTAGCCACTTCTTGTTCGTCATCCTCGGATGACTCTTCATCACTCCAAGTAGAAAGCTTGGCTTTGAACTTCTTCTTCTTCTCAAAGCCCTTCTTCTTGAGTTGAGGGCATTCCAAACGAACGCGACCGAGCTTTTTGCACTCGAAGCAAATGATTTGATCCCTCTCTTTTTCTTTGTTTTTACCCTTGAAGTCCATCTTTCTTTGAATATTTCTTCCTCGGTTGGACCTCATGAATCCTGAGAATCTTTTGGCTATCATAGCCAATTCTTCTAAATCATCCTCCTCACTAGAAGTGCTCTCCTCATGTAATGAAGCTTTGAGAACCACTCCCATTTTCTTCTTCTTTTCTACCTCTAGCTTCTCCACTCTTTTCTCTTCCTTCTTCTTTTCATCTTCCCTTCCTTGCTTCATTATTTCATGAGTAAGGAGATAACCCACTAGCTCATCAAGTTTTAGAGTCTTCAAGTTTTTGGCCTCGATGATGGCGGTTCTCTTCCCATCCCAAGATTCGGGAAGTGAGTAGAGTAGCTTCCGGACAAGTTTGTCTCTCCAAAGCCTTTAAGCCCGTTGACGATGGTTAAGAAGCGATCGAACATCTTGGACACCGTTTCATCAGGCTCCATCTTGAAATTCTCATAACTAAGATTGAGAATTCCAATCTTTGTCTCCTTCACATCATTGGCTCCTTCATAGGTGGTCTCTAGAGTATCCCACACTTCCTTGGCAATTTCAATGGAGAAGACTTTGGAGTAGATGTCGGGACCGAAAGAACAAAAGAGCATGTGAAGAACTTTGTCATTTATTTGGATCTTCTTCCTCTAATCTTCACTCATCTCGATCTTCTTCTTTAGAACCAACTTTCCTTCATCATCTCTCTTCAATGGAATATAGGGACCATCTTCAATGACATCCCAAACCAAGTAATCGTTGGACTTGATGAAGAGGCGCATCCGGTTCTTTCAAATTGGATAGTTGTCACCATTAAAGAATGTCGGTTTTGTAGTGGATTGAGACTCGTACATGCTAGATCCGGAGGTAGATGCTATGGCTTGATTTTTGGATGATCACACTATTCCTGGGAACTCCTCTTGTGGTTGTTAATCCTTCAAAGAGGTAGGCTCTGATACCAATTGTTGAGTGGATCGATGAATTGATCAAGACCAAGAAGAGGGGGTGAAATGGGATTTTAAAAATTTGTTGGAGTGAAAGGATAGCTAAAAATGAAGAACAAAGGATTTTAGAGTGGTTCAAGTTCCAAATGAACTCTACATCCACTACCTTAGCTACCACTAAGGATTTGCAACAATTCACTAATTTTTTCTTTCCCTTTTCAATGCTTAGGAGGTAACCTTTACACAACTGGTCAAATTTTCTACCCAAAATTTGACCAAACCCTCACAAATAAACAAAGAAGAAATTGGGCAAGAAAGATATCTCTCAAATACAATATTGCCCCTTGAAGTACAACACTCAACCCAAATTTAAAGATAGAATAGGAATTGAATACAACTCAATTTGAGGTTTACAAGAAATTGGAAAATAGGCACACTTGAGGTTGGATTTTTGCTTGGATGTTTATCTTTGATGCAATAGTTGTTGCTGGTCTTCAATGAGCTTCAATTTATACATTCTCTATCAATTCTAGCCGTTTGGGTGGTTAGGGTATTGATTGTAGCCATTGAGACTCTCTCTTTCCACCATAAATGCACTTCTGCAGCTATCCGTATAGGTACACGGGGACCCGTATCGATACCTGTCTCAAAACAGAAAGAGTCGTTGCACATAATAAAGAGGGTGTATCGAAACGTGTGTAAGCGTATCAGTACGGGACAACGACCGTTTCGATACAAAAGAGACCGTATCGATACCTTTTTCTCAACTTAGCTCACTGGAAGTTTCTATTTCGTTACGTGGTACACCGTATCGATACGGGACAATTGCCACTTTAAATCTTAATTACCTAACAACTGACACCAACGATCAAAAACATTTAAAACACTTTGAATTAAAAATTCAGTTAAAACCGTATCGATACGGGTAAAACCGTATCGGTACACCATTCAAAGTTCTTCAGTTTTTACAGAGGGGCGTATCGATACAGATTGAATCTGTTTCGATACGCTGTTTCGATACAGTTAAGAGCGTATCGAAACGCGTCTTTCCAGTAGCCAACTTTGTAAAAAAAGTATCGATACGGCTGGAGGTGTATCGATACACCTGGACTATTTTCAATACTTAGGCCTTGGAACACTTAGAAAATATTTGGAGTTTGAGTTTTTCAAATCAATTTAAAGTGTTGGTGATTTATAAATCATTTAAGGGACTTAGAAATCTATTTCAAGTTTTCAATTTAATCATTAACATACTTAGTTATATCAAAATCAAACATAGGTTTTACAGAGCTGTATCGAAACGTTTTGCCACTGGAATTCCTTGTTTCGATACGGGCCTAACCTGTATCGAAACGGGTCAACGGTTAGAGTCAATGAAAGTCAAACCGTACCGAAACGGGGCTTACATGTTTCGATATGGGGTCTGGGAAAAGTTAACCCAGGTTGACCATCGTATACTCGTATCGAAACATCATCAAGGTGTTTCGATACAGGGTTAGTTAAGTTGGTTAAAAGGCATAGATTGAAGGGTTTACACTGTTTACAAATTGGTCACCAAAGTTAGGATGACTCAGTTGGATGAGTAAATGAACTCTGAATAGTATGAGAATTTATAAATTTGTTATTATTGTATTGAATTTCATTTTGGTTTAATCATTTGCATCGAAGGACCCCTAAATTATCAAATTTACAATTTAGTCCCTAAATCTTGTAATATCTACAAATTGGTCCTAAATGAATAATTATTGTTTCATAATGGATAAATTGGACTAAGTTGTATATTTGGTAATGTTTTATAGTATAAAATTCATCATGTATTGTTTTTGAATTGAAATTTTATCGCACCAATCACCATACTGTTCATCGGTAGCACTTTCTAACTCGGTTCTCGAACTGGCCGGGAAGAGGGTGTTACATTTATGGTATCAAAGCTAGCGTTTAGTCGATTCTAGGACTAAACTGAAGCTTATTGCATTTTTTGTGTTAATTTACCATCTACGAGTTATATATTGTGTATATTGTGACTTGTCGACTAATCCGATCTTTTATATAGATAAGTCTCAAACTGGAGAATCTCATATTGACGAGCTTGCCACCGGCTCCTCGACTCATGGAAAGGAGATAAGAGGAGGAAACCCTCCAAATCTTCCGAACCCTCAAAACCCTCTTGTACAGAATACTGAGCATATAGCACCTACCGCTCAGGCTGAATGTTACAGAAACATAGCCGACATGTTCAAGCAGTTTATGACTGCAATGAGGGCAGAACAAGTTGTGCAACCCATTGCTCCCGCTATCCAGCACACTCGAGGTCCTATCAGTAAGCTATCTTAGTACCGAGCTTACACTTTTACCGGCCAGGATGATGATAACTCTGAAACTACCAAGTATTGGTTGGACAACACTCTACGGATCTTGAAAAAGCAGTTGCAGTGTTCGGACGAGCACAAACTCGAGTGTGCTCTTGCATTGTTGGCTGATGAGGCACTCAACTAGTGGGGGACTACTACTCTAACAGTCTCCGAGAATACTGTAAATTAGGAGTTCTTCCTTAAAGAATTCTGTAAGAAGTACATTAGTGAGTTCTATCTCACTGAAAGGCGAAGTATCTTTCTCCACCTCAAGCAAGGAGGACGACCGATCGAGCAATACATCCATGACTTTTGCAAGTACTGTAGATACGTTGCTGAATACATCAAGAAGGAGGAAGAGAAATGCTGAATGTTCATTGCAGGGCTCAATGATGAGTTACACCCTATATTTACCGCATTGAGCATCGTTTATTTTCAAGACCTGGTGAACCGAGTTAAGGCCACCGAAGTTGTACAGAGAGCTCAACGAGCAAGTTTAGGGATGATTCTCGACCTCCCAAGTGGAACAAGAAAGGAAAATAACAAGGCCCTAAGCATAATGTTTATCCGCAGCCCTCTCATTCTGAAAGTAGTGATAGTCCTCAATCTGTGAACCAATCCTTTACTAAGGCAACATCTATTGATAGCACCAGAGGTTCGAATCAGATCAACCAACATCCAGTATGCAATTACTGTCAGAATAAGCATCCAACGGGTCAATGTCGTAAGCAGACTGGAGCTTGTTATTAATGTGGTGAGCAAGGTCACTACATTCATGACTCTCCACTAAATGCAACTGAGTCTACTGCCACCTCGACTAGTGTTGCCTCTCCTATTCAATCCTTTCGAGGTAAGGGGTCAAAGCAAGGATCAACGAGAATTTTTGGGAGATCGAGTGATTTGGGGAAACCATTCAACAAGCAAGACACGAAAGCCTCTACCCAAATGTATCATGTAAGTAGCAGAGAAGAGGAGGACAAGACTGATGTCATTGCAGGTACCATTGAGTTATATTCGTATCCTTTATATGCATTGATTGATCTTGGTTCTACTCACTCTTTTATAAGCACCATCGTAGTTAAGAAGTATAGAATGTTTTCTGAACCAATAGCATCGAGAGTCTCTGTAACTAATCCTTTAAGAGATTGTGTCATCATGAGGGTAGTATGCAAGAACTGCCCTTTATTAATCCAAGGGATTCCTTTCCCGGCCAATTTGTTAGCCTTACTGATGAGGGTGTGGAAATTCGGATATCGGATCCGATTCGAAAATTCGGATATCCGAAATTTCAGATACCTAAGATAGTGATCCGTATCCGATTCGAAAAAATTGGATATCCGAATTTTCGGATCGGGTATCTGAATATCTGATCCGAACAAATTACTTATTTTTCCAAGAATTAATCTTATTTTAAAAAAAATATTTGAAAAGTAGTTTGATATGAAATTAAAAAGTTTCAAGAATCCTAAATTAAACAATTAAACAAGTTTAAAATAAGCAATAGATTTAAAATAAACATCAAGTCTAAAAAAATCTCAACATAAACATACAAAATAACAAAAACAAAATAAACATACAAGTTTAAAACAAGTTTCAAGAATCCTAAAGTATACAATAGCAAATGATGTTGGTTGCTGCCAATTTTAAAACAAACACAAAATTATCAAAATAGCAATTGAGTAGCAGTAACAAATGAGCATACAACACAAAATAAATATACTAGTAAGACCACCAAAATAAACATGCAACACAAAATAACAATTCTTATGTCCAATGTTCAAAATGTTTAGAATAAGCATACTAGTTACTAAAATTCTACAAGTGATTCAAAATAAACATCAAGTCTAAAAGAGTTTCAACAACACAAAATAACAAATAGTAAGACCACCAATTACTTTAAAGTTCTAAGGTCCAAACTTTAGAAATCATATAAAGTATTAATTGTTTCATCAATTATGATGTATGGTTGCTCCAAAGTTAGATTCTTCATGCCTACAACACAATGAATTAAAATAAAGTAAAGTTAAAACAAACATTTATGTTTAAATATTAAATAAACAAAAAATAAAACAATTAAAACTAAACTAACCTTCTTCCAATTCTTCCAAGGCAAGTAAATTTTCTTCTATTATAAGAGGTGACCGAGAAGTGCGTAACCAATCTTGAGTGCAAACAAGTGCTTCAACCATTTTTGGAGTCAATGACGTACGAAAAGAATCAAGAACGCGACCTCCCGTACTAAAAGCCGACTCAGAAGCTACGTTCGAAATGGGTATGGCAAGCACATCTTTAGCCATCTTATAAAGAATGGGGTATCTCTTTGCTTGACCTCTCCACCATTGCAAGATTTTAAAACTTGAAACATGCGGTTCACAAGCATCTCCTAAATACTTCTTCAACTCACTTTTGTTGGCATTAGTTAATGAACAACCTGTATCCCTTTGATATTTTGAAGCCATGAGTTGTTGGTCAACTTTACGCCCACTTTGAGTGAAAGTGGAGAAAGAGGTAGAAGTGAAGGAAGAAGTGCCACTTGTCTTTGAACAAGGCATTGATGAAGCATATGAGTCAAACAAAGATTGCAAAACCATCTTAATGTTGAGACACAAAAGATTGGCTTTTGTTTCATCATAAGAATCTCGCACAATCCATTCAACATAATTCAACTTGTGCCTAGGGTCGAGGATCACAACCAAAAACATAAAAACATTGATATTATCAATGTTCCCATAGTATTTGTTATATTTAGTCATCATTTGGGCTGCCACTTTCTTAACACCTTCATCATCATCGTTCACGTTATTTGAAATCATGAATCTAGTCCCATAAATCTCGTGTGCATATGAGTTGCAATTGACATAACGAGAACCAGATAACCTCAATGTTGCATCATAAAAAACACTCAAGAAAGGTAAAAAACTACCCACCCTCATCTAGCCATCTTCATTGGGACCACCACCAAGCTTTCTAAGTTCCTTGAAACAAGAAGAATATTTCATGTATAAACTAGCAAATGCCTTTTTTTTAAATTTGATAGCAAACTCAAGCATTAAAAAGGTCGAATTCCATCTTGTCTCAACATCCAAAACAACAAGACTTTTGCTATGCTCTTTCTCCTCTTCTATACAAGTTTTAAACTTTTGAAGCCTAGCGGGAGAAAACCTAACATACCTCACAAGACCCCGAACTTTCATAACCAATATATCAAGTTCTTTCAAACCCTCTCGTACGATCAAATTCAAAATATGAGATGCACATCTCATATGCAAATATTTACCCCCAATAAACTAGACTCCCAAATGTTAAGTCTTCTCCTCAAGTAATCAACTGCCAAATCATTAGAGCTAGCATTGTCTACAGTTACAATCATAATGTTCTTCAATCCCCATTCATTCAAGCATTTTTCAACCGCTCTACCAATAAGTTGCCCGGAATGACCAACAATTGGACAAAAGTTGATTATTCTTTTATGTAAATTCCAATCATCATCAATAAAATGAGCAGTCAAACACATATAGCTTAAATTTTGACCCGATGTCCAAGTGTCTGTTGTTAGAGAAATCCTAGAATTCAAGCTCTTAAAAGAATTTTTTAACTGGTTCCTTTGTTCGATGAAGAGAGCATAACAATCTCTAGTAGCAGTGGTACAGGAAGGAACACTAAAGAGGGGATTTAATGCCTGGCAAAATTCAATGAAGCCTTCACGTTCAAAAAAAGCAAAAGGTAATTCATCCACCATAAGCATTTTAGCAAGCTTCTTCCTACAAATGTCTTGATCAAATTCCCATAATTTTGGAACACTAACTGTTTTAGTAGTTCCATCTTCAATTACTAGTGTTTTAGTCTCCAAATCAATCAACTTTTGCTTCTTATCTAAATTTGGAGGATATTTTTTGCACCTACTAATGTGATTTGCTAAGGGAGTAGTGCCATTTTTAGTTTGACAACCAATAAGTTGTTGACAATACTTACAAGGAGCAAAATCGGGATCCTCCTCATTATCTGTGAAATGAGCCCACCACTTGAATCTCCTCCTCCTTTTCTCATTGGTTGTTGTTGCTTGACTTTTCTTCTCCCTTTTCCTATTTTTAGATGTTTGTCTTTCTTTTTTTTCTTCAGAATCTTCCATCATCGAATCAACAAATACAGAATCATTGTCTTCATTTTCATCAAGAGACGATGAAATATTCTGTAAGCAAGCGAAAAAATCAAATTCATTTATGCAAAGTAATAAAAAAGTCAGGTTCGTTTATGCAAAGCAATGAAAAATCATATTCTTTTATGGATAACAATAAAAGAACAGATTCATCTCTATAAAGCTGTAAAAAAAGTAGATTTATGGCTAAAAGAAAGATGATATTCGAGTTAATTTGAAATTATAATTTTAACACATTTTAATAAACAAATTAAGACATGAAATATTATCCGTAAACTAATTAAATAATCAAATGCTTTCTTGTAGAAACCCTTTGTTTAAGTTCTCGGATAATGGTTCAGAATTATAAATGGAAACAATCATGTAATTTGTAGTGTTGTTTGTGAGCATTTGGAGCAACATTTTAAAATAACAAGCATGCTGCTGGTTGTTTTGCACCTCAACAAAACCTATCATTAATGCCAAAGCCTACTTCCTACTTCCTTCCCGCTACATCAAATTGGAAATAGATGTAGACCAAAACGAAACTGTTTTCTTTTTATTTAACTACTCAAAAGCTTTACCTTTCCTGAAAGACATGCAAAAGGAGCCGAAAATTCAATTTGTACAAAAACAACACTCATCCACTCATCTCCACTTTCATATTTGATTAAGCATTTGTGTTCAGGCTCAGTCAGTGGACTCTTTGCATTACCTTTCGTGGCTCACTAATCGATCGAAAGTATTTATCGACCACAAATCAAGTTTACTTTGGAAGCAACTTAAAAAAGTGTCAAAACTTGTCAATGAACACATATTTTTCATCTCATCTGCATGTTAAATTCTACAGGGTCTTTATACCCGCATAAGTTCAATGAATGTGGAACTTGCCAATACTTACATTAAGCATTTGTTTGTTCATCTCTATAAATCAGTCCCTAATATCTTTGTATTTATCTAGATTGCATTTCCAAAACTGATTTTCTGCTTTTATCTAAACTATATTTTCATGATTTTCATACAATACTAAGCAAATTTCAAGGTTTACCAAACTGTGATTATGCAAACCAGAACTATAATAAATATTGGAAGAAATTGTTATAAATTACAGTGAACTTACTCGAGAATGGAGTGGAGTTCGCTGTGGATTTTGGTTCGCCATAGATCGAGACTTTTCACGGAAGATGATGTTTGATTTTCTGTCAATGTGATTAGAAATAGATGAAGACATTAATATATATATATATATATATATCTGTGAGCAAATTTCCATTCAAACAAATTGCAAAAAGTAAAAACAAAAAAGTTAACAAATTCGGATGACTAATTGATTCAACACTAAATTCATGATTGCTACCATCACCCAAACACCATCGGAAAAAGTAGAGGTACCTAGGGAAATCCTCCATTCCTCCTATCACCAAAATTTCAAGCTTCCGAGCTCAATTTGATTCAATTAATAGTTTATTAATTCAAGTTTATCAAACTTAGCATCTCTAATCTACCATAATATGGAAACCAAATAAAGTGCAAAGAGAAACGAGCATATAATTAAAAGACAAGGGGAATAAGGTTGGGGCATGAGATGGATACTTACAGCACGGGTAATACTAAAGAGGAGTTCACTCGAAGCTTGGCCACTCAAAACTTTTTTCAAAGCATCAAAATTAAAGGGGAAATGAGTTCCACCAGATAACACTTCACCAAAGCGAAAAAATGGCACCACCAGACTAGATGGCAATGATACAATCACATATAAAAATGAGAAGAGTGGAGTAGATCGGAGTGAGAGATGAGGGTTGAGGGCTTGAGGCTAGGTGAAAATTTTGAGAACTGACCAAAGGGGAAGATACGTTTTGGGAGAAAATTCTCGTGAAAGGGCTAATGGCTGAGATTTAGGAAAGTTTCCCGTCACAGATACTCAGATAGGGGCCTAGGGCTAATGACCCATTTATTTTTTTCGGATATTCGGATAATCCGAAATTGATATTTACATGATCCGTATCCGATCCGAATATCTGATTTTTTTACCGGATATCTGATCCGAATTATTTGGGAAAAAATCGGATCAGGTATCTGAAAATTTGAATCGGATCACTGGATTAACGAATCGGATCGTTCGGATCAGATATTTTTGCACACCCCTACTTATCGATCCACGAGTTCAATGTTATCCTAGGTTTAGATTGGCTTAGTGAGCATCAAGCCTGGGTAGATTGCTGTAAGAGAAAGTTGTACCTTCGAGGTCTTGGCAAGGAAAGCTTTTTTTTATGAACGCGAGAAATCCTTCATTGTGTGCTTTGAAGTTAGAAGCTAAAGGCGAATCTCAATTACGGGACACTGACACTGTATGTGAATACCCTGATATCTTTCCTGATGAACGTCCAGGATTACCCCTAACCCGTGAAGTAGAGTTTAGCATTAAGATGCAACCTGAGACTGCTCCAGTTTCCATTGCACCATACCGGATGGCAGCCGTGGAGTTAAAAGAGTTGAAAGATCAAATTCAAGAATTGTTATGCAAAGACTTTATTCAACCGTGCTCTTCGCCTTGGGGAGCTCTGGTCCTCTTTGTAAAGAAGAAAGATGGTTCTATGCGATTGTGTATTGACTACCGACAGTTGAATAAAGTAACCATCAAGAAAAAATACCTATTGCCTAGAATAGACGACTTGTTCGAACAACTAAAAGAGGCCTCTATCACATCCCGAAAATCGGTCTAGTCGGAATAAGGTTCTGATGACCGAATATTTTATATCGATTAAATAATTTATTCGATCTTATCTAAATCAATAAATATTATTCATGTTAATATATGATAGTTTATTATTATTATTATTATTATTATTAAAAAAGAGTAAAGGAATTGACGTGCAATTCCTTCAAAATGAAGGAATTGCTACGGAAATTCCACGCATGTGCAAGGTAAGGCCACACGGCCATTCTAGAGAAAGTGTGGCAAAATTCCACAAACGGCCAAGGAAAATATGCCCACGTATTGGGACACTCATTTAGGGCATGGAAATTCATTTAGGGGAGGCAGATCGAGCTTATAAATAGGGGAGGAAGAAAAACGCAAAGCATAAGGGAAAATTTAGAAGAATTTGTGAAAGAGAGAAATAATTAAGTGAGAAAACAATTACGGTTCAGTGTTAGACTGGTAGCCCGGATTGTTCGGTCTAGCGATATCGAATACCTGATCCTTGATTAGTCTAAATTTTGGTATAGAATTTGATTAATATTTTTTATTAATTTGATATCATTTTATCGATTCGAGCTAATTCTCGTTAATTAACCTAGTTTAAGAGGTCGATAAAGAACAATCACCGTCTCCCCCGAAAACCAAGGGTAAAGGCATCGTTATCTGTGAACCTTAATATCGAGGTAAGTTTAGTCGGAGTCTCGAGAGTTGGCTAGGTGCCATCTCCAATCAATGTTTATTGGTTTGCTAACCATTGTATTGAAGGTCATTGCATAGAACCATATTGAAATATTTATTGGTAAGCATGAGTAAAAGTATTACATATCGAGCATTAGAAATTGATTGTTGCACATTGCTATTGAAACTTTGATATATGTCTATCGCTATTGAATTATTTTTATTGATATTGATGTGGAAATATTACTATTGAAATATCGTTATTGAACTATTGATTATTGAACCTTGAATTCGAGAGTATTGGATACAATTGGCATGTCATAGAATTCATGAGCTCAGTATACGAGTGGACTATGGTCCTAGAACTACGACCTATATTGATTTGGCGAGGCAGATGGATGTATTGTGTATTAGTCTTATTGGCGATGTCGGAGGGTTAACCACTCACTGTTTGGCGAGATGTAGGAATTTGCGTATCCAATTACCGTGAATCGATCCAAGGAAAATTATCGAGTATTGATATTGCTTTTGTTATGAAATTATTTATTATTGCTATTGATTATTGATGCCATGATAATTTTTGTTGTTATTGAGCATAGAAATGATATTTATGTTCATGACATAGTATTATTGATGATATTGAGACATGTTTCATTTCATGATATGTTCATACATAGTTTATGGCTACCTCTGATGCAGACACGACCCCGTATACGCAAACGTTGAGCTTGCGGAAGTGGATAAGGATGTTGGCGCGAATGTTGGATCAGTGAAAAGATGGATGGAGATAGAAGATGACGATGTAGATGAAAGATAAATGGATAAATTTTCCTCGACACCCTATTGATTACAATTAACCAAGCAAGCAATCTCAAGCGGCTCTAACCCACCCTCCTAGACGCAGTTACCTAGGCAAGCAAGAGTGTGAAGATCAACAACAAATTCTGAAGAACATGAAGAACCGCTTCTAAAATAAAGAACGCACGTTATACTTCTTGCAAGTCTGAACTCAAAAGAGAATTTTTTTAATCATTCAAATCTGAATTACAATGTGGTTGAAGCCTCTTTATATAAGCCTTGGAGAAGTTCTAATCCTAGTAAACTTAGGAATCCTAATTACATAAGTAACTTCTAATAATAAATAAATGTTGAAAATAAAATTCTAATCTGATTCTAATAGATATTGCAGAATCCTATATTGATTTAAATTACAAATAATCAAATAAAATCTTGAAAATTCATAATTATCCAAAAATCTTGTATTAATCTTGTATAGGAATTTCTGCATGCGATGTCTTCGCTAAAATATACATATCTTGAGTTCTAGATGTCCGATTGAGGCGTTTCAAGATCCGTTAGAAAGCTAATTGACAGAAAGACAAGTTTCAAGAAGACATGTTGACCCATAAATGCTTGAATCCCATATAAAAAGGAGTCGCAAGTTGACTGACGTTTCTGACTTGCAAAACAGTTTTAACTTCTTTTCCAAGATGATTAGTTTCACCTCTCTCATGCATGTATCAACCTCACTTAGACTATATAAGTATAATGCATTCATTGTCCATACATTTCAGGTTAAGGAAAGTAACAGATCGAGATCAGGAATAGTTGGAAGATCGACAAGTCACTACAAGTAAAGAGTAATGTATTTTGTCCTTATTAACTCATAGTATGGTGGCAAAATAGTTAAATCGACTTTAGTTATTTTGATATGTGTATATTGGTTGTAATGACATATTTGGCACTAAAATATTGATTAAAAGTTTAAGATTTATGTCTCTGATCTCCATTTTGTTTTTCTATAACACTGTCCGACCCGGTTCTCTACCAGTCCGGGGAGGGGGTGTTACAGCCTCTGTATTTTCTAAGATCAATTTAAGGTCGGTGTCGCAACCGCCTTTTTAGAGAGGCTTCGAGTTTTTGGAAATTAAAAAAAAACACGAAGTTGCCACCAATCTTTTTGAAAAGTGTGATTGGATCACTTTAAAACAGGGTTATTTTAATAAAACGTTTTGTTTTAATAAAACAACAGTTTTTGTCTACGAAAAATCAGAAAACAGGTTCGGGGGTCGATTACGCGTGGGGAAAGGTTAGCACCCCCACGACGCCCAAAATAGTTACCTAACTGGTTTTAAAATCGTTTTCAAAACTGTAATTTGCAAGTTCACAAAGGTTCAACTTTACTTGTCTGTTTAATGAATATTAGTCTATTTTAACGACCTTATCGCCCGGGAGATGAACTTTAATCACCACCAACATTTCTGGTGCTAACCCGTCTGTTAAGTGGATCAATGAAATGATTTAAGCCAAGAGGGGGGTGAATTGGATTTTTTAGAACTTTTGGTGGTGGAGTGGAAAATTAAAAAATTGCTAGACAAGGGATTTTAGAGTGGTTCAAGTTCCAATTGAACTCTACATTCATTACCTTAGCTTCACTAAGGATTTTCCAACAATCCAGTAATTGCTCTTCCATTTTTCAAGGCTTAGGAGGTAACCTTTAAAATACCGGTCAAATTTTCTACCCAAAATTTGACTCAATCCTCACTCAAGTAATACAAAGAAGTTTAAGGCTAAGACTAATATCTCTCAATACAAATGTAGCTCTTTTTTACAAGCACTCAACCCAAATTGGAAATAAGAATGGAATTACACAACACAATTTGGGGTTTACAATAAAATATAAGATTTCTGAACAATTGATTGGATTTGATGTTTGGATAATTCTTTTTGGATCAGTAATAGTTGCTGGTGCTTTTAGAGGTCCCTTTTATACCTTCTCATTGAATTCTAGCTGTTGGGGTTGTTGCCTTCATTATTATAGCCGTTGGGATGTTATCTTCCATCCATAAATGCAGTCTGCAACTACCCATTTCGAAATGCCGGACCCTGTTTCAAAATAGACCAAAATAGAAAGAGCCGTTGGGGTGTAATAAATAGACCGTACCGAATTGGGCACGATCATTTCGATACGATAAGAGCCTGTTCTGAAACACATTTCGAAACATTTTTCCACTATCAAAGCATGTATCGAAATGGCTTAGAAGCGTTTCGATACGCCTCAACAATATTTTTAAATTCAGTTATAAAACTTCAACGGTCATATTTTAGAACCAAGTTTGAAATCCGTTTCGAAACACTAAGACCTGTTTCGGTACACTCGTATCGAAACGGGAACGCTAGTTCCGAAACAGAGGTTAATAGTTTCAAAATGTTCCGAAATGCCCTAGGGCCGTTCTGAAACGGTGACACGAAAATCACTGTTTTGACTTGGTAAACACTTTGAAAATATTTGATAAGTTGAGGTTTTGACTTATATATTTTTCTTTAAACATATAAAGAGGTTTTGAGGACTTAAAAATTCATTTTCTCCTTTTCAATTTAGTCCTTAAATCCTTTGTTATATCAAAAATTAATTTATTGGTTTTACAATCTCCCCCTTTTTGATATAACAAAACCAAGTTAGAATTTTTAAGCGTTTTGAAATCTTTGAAGACGTTCTAACTCCCCCTCAATGTAAGATGAGTTTTAAAGTTTTGAAAAGATTTGAAATTCAAGTTTTTAAAACTCAAAACCGACTTAATTTTTTTTTGGCTCTTATATTACATCTCTCTTTTTTTGTTAGATCACAAAGAATAAGAAACACGGCTAATCATGAGAAGAAACAAGGTTAAAAGCAATAAACCAAACAACATAATACATGTAGAATTAAGTTCAAATAACCAAACATAAATACTTAAAGCAATAGACTTTAAGCTCAATCCCAAACAAAAACAATCAAAGCATAGGTTCTTAAATCATAAAAAAGAAAGGTGCAAACTTATTCCTAATATGATAGTTTAATATAATATGCAATGAAAATCCTAAGCCTCGTCATCATCGTCACCATCATCATCAGAAGAATCATCATCGTTTTTAGCTTGAGCACGACAAAAGTTCCTCTATTCACCATAGAATGTAGAGAAAGACAAGTCCATCGATGTTTGTTGATTCTCAAGAGTGGTGAGACGATTTTCGTTTCCAAGAACGCGATCCTCCTAGGATTGTAAACGAGTGTTGATAGCACCAAAACATAAAGCCATGGTCGTATCCATCGAGTTGAACCGCTCGATAAGGAAAGTCATAAGAGCTTCATTGTTAGGAGCCGGAGCTTGAGGTAGAGGCTCAACTTGAGGAGGCGGAGCTTGCCTATCAACACGAACCCATTGGCCAAGAGTATAGCGGAACCCGGACTTACGGAGAGAAGATTCACCAATCTTTTCTTGCGGGGTTCCAGAGAATCATAGGTGCAATCAATGTTGAGGATACCAAAGACATAGCTTAAAACGGTCCCATAAGTGAAAGATGTAAGAGCATCAGTTTCATGAATCTTCACATTATGGACCATTTCAGCGAACATGATTTTGACAAGATTTGGTCGTTGTCCTTGGCGAAAGCACTCTAACCAAAAATAGTCAACTTGACGAACATGGGAGAATTTACCTCAGAAAGGGCAGATGAACCAAGAAATAATCAAGTGGAGGAACCAGTCATGAGCATCCAATGAGAGAACGAATCTGGTGTGAGCACCAAAGTGGTTCTCATCCTCAATGCCTTCATTCTTGAGCCCAAGAGCATTCTCTAAAATGGATATACTAATGATGAACTTCTTACCCAAAAGGTACGACTCAATGCCAATCACTTCAGTATGATCTTCATTATGAATAAGCACGACATTGGAGTAGAGAAGGAGCACCGTATGCTTGTAGACAATATCTGGAATGCTAAAAAAGGACAAGAAGTTCTATTCTTGCAAACGAGCTAGATATCGGAATTCAAAACGCTCGGAGTCAAGGAATTGGGTATCAACAACACGCTCTCGACGAACATCTATATCTTTGACGTATTTGAAACGGTCCTTAGTCTCTTGATTTCAAAGACTCTTGTGAAAAAGTTGGGTGAGGCTAGGATGGATATTCGCTTAGTTTGAAGCTTCACCCATTAGAGTCGTCTTGTGTTTCTTATTAATGTTTTCCATGGGAAAATCCTAAAAACACAAAGCAAACAATTAAAAATCTAAGTGTATGCATGAACATCCTTAATTCAATCCAATAACAAATCCCATATAGGTTGTAAAGAAAAACACTTTTAATAAAAACATATATAAATTTTTTTAAGAAGAAACAACTTTTGAAAAACAGTAAAAAACTACGAGGAAAAACAAATATATTCGAATAAAAAATTTTAAGATTTTGAATTTTTTTACAAGTTTTGAAGAACCCAAGTTGCAAAACATATAATCTATACAAAATTAATATTTTCTAACCTCAGAGTCGAATAAATTCAAAGGAAAAAAAGAAGAAAAAAAAACCTCAAATAGGGATTTTGGATGAATGAATGGAAGAACTTGCACAAAATTGTTGAAGCTTGCTTAGACTTGAGTTTGTGAGTAAAATCCCTCAAGATTTGGTGAAAAACAATGAGGTTTAGAGAGTTTTTATAGGGAAAAATTAGGTTTAGGGTTTATAGGAGTTTTAGGAGTTTTAATTAAAAGCAAACTTTATCATTTAAAGCTCTTAAAAAGCTGTCCACAGAGCCGTTTCAGAACAGGCACGATCGTTCCGAAACGTTCGTACTGAAACGCTGACTGACATTTTGAATCCTGTTGACCGTTCCGATACGGCTTTGACCGTATCAAATCCCACGAGTTGACCCGTATCGAAACGCTTTTGGGTCGTTTCGATACAATGCTTGGTAGAGGCAAAACGTTTGAAAACTCGTTTTGAAACACCCTGGTCATAAACTACTCTTTTAAGGCACCCGTATCGAAACAGATTGACCCGTTTCGATACGCCTAGGCCTGGAGGTGAAGATGAGGCTCTAATATTGCAGAAAAATTGAATTTTATGAAGCCTTAGATGCATAAATGATATGAATGAGCAGGAATAACATGCTAAAACACAAACATACTCCCCCTAACTATAAGCATGGATGAAATTAGGAGTAAAAACACATAAGCATGGCATTTTACAAGAAATCAAGCAATTTAAGCACAAAAAGGTCCTAAAAGGTCAAGATAGGCTAGTTAGACCTAACTCTCTCCTAAGGGACCAAAAACGCTCCTTATCTAGAGGTTTTGTAAAGATTTCCACTAGTTGATTTAAGGTATCTACGAACTCGAAAACAACATCTTCCTTAAGGACATGATCTCTAATGAAATGATGCCTTATTTCTATATGCTTGGTTCTAAAGTGTTGGATGAGATTTTTAGTTAGGCATATAGCACTAGTGTTGTCACTCTTAAGGGGTATGGTCTCAACTTTAACACCATAATCTAAGAGTTGTTGCTCCATCCAAAGGACTTGAGCAAAACAACTCCCTAAGGATATGTACTCAGCTTCGGTGGTAGAAAGAGCTACACAATTTTGTTTCTTAGAGAACCAAGATACGAGCATACTACCTAAGAATTGGAAAGTTCTCGAAGTACTTTTCCTATCGATTTTACATCCCTCATAATCCGTATCCGAATAAGCATGAAGGTTAAAGGTTGAGTCTCTAGGGTACCAAAGACCTAAACAAGGAGTATCTTTAAGGTACCTAAAGATTCTCTTAACGACTATAAGGTGAGACTCTCTAGGACTAGCTTGAAACCTAGCACACAAGCAAACACTAAACAATACATCTGGTCTACTTGCGGTAGGGTAAAGCAAAGATCCAATCATAGAGCGATAAAGCTTAGAGTCAACACACTTACCTCCTTCATCTTTGTCAAGCTTTGTAGATGAGCTCATTGGTGTGGCTTGAGGCTTTGCATTCTCCAAGCCAAACTTCAAGAGCATATCCTTGATGTACTTAGCTTGATTGATGAAGATGCCATGCTTCATTTGTTTGATTTGGAGTCCCAAGAAGAATGAGAGCTCCCCCATCATGCTCATTTCAAATATACCTTGCATCAACTTAGAAAAATATTGTCAAAGCAATTCATTAGTAGAACCAAATATAATATCATCAACATAAATTGAACTACTAATATATCTTTGCTATTGTTTTTAATAAATAGTGTTGTGTCCACCTTTCCTTTCTCAAGACCTTTCCCAACTAGAAAATTTGAAAGTCTTTCATATCAAGCTCTAGGAGCTTATTTTAAACCATATAAAGCTTTTGACAATTTAAAAACATGGTTTGGAAAAATTGGATCTTCAAAACCCGATGGTTGTTCCACAAACACTTCTTCATTTATAAAGCCATTTAAAAATGCACTCTTGACATTCATTTGAAAAAGCTTGAAATCATGATAACATACATATGAAAGCAACATCCTAATAGCTTCTATTCTAGCTACGAGTGCATATGTTTCATCAAAATCATTTCCCTCCTCTTGAGTGTAACCTTTAGCAACTAGCCTAGCTTTTTTTCTCACTATGTTACCACTCTCATCTAGTTTATTCCTAAATACCCATTTAGTTCCTATAGTAGATTGATTTCTAGGCCTTTCAACTAATGTCCACACTTTACTTCTCTCAAATTGATTTAACTCATCTTGCATGACCATAATCCAAAAATCATCTTTTAAAACTTTTTTAATATTTTTAGGCTCAATTCATGAGATAAATGCAACATGATTAAGCATTTTAAGAGAAGATCAAATAGTTACCCCCTTGGATGGATCACCCAAGATTTAACCACCTATGGCATAGTTGTACTCCCTTGGGTAGCTCACTTCCTTTTCCTCAAGAGCCAAGTCTTTCAAGGCTTAAAGAGGTGGATCTTGTGCATCTTCCTCTTTAGTTGGAATCTCATCCTGTTTTGAAGTTTGTCCTTCATCAAAGTCATCAAGGATTCCTACATCATCATCATCACAAGATTCCTTCCTCGGAAGGAGGTTATCATCGAAAACAACATGAATAGACTCCACTACTACTAAAATTCTTTTATTAAATACACGGTAGGCTTTAGAGTTTAAAGAATACCCTAAGAAAATAGCTTCATCACTTTTAGCATCAAATTTACCTAAGTTGTCTTTACCATTATTTAAAACAAAACACTTGCAACCAAATGGATGAAAATAGCTAATGTTAGGCTTTTTAGATTTTAAAATCTCATATGGTGTTTTCTTTAAAATTGACCTAATCATTACTCGATTTACAATGTAGCAAGCAGTGTTTGTGGCTTCCGCCCAAAAATATTTAGGTAAATTATTTTCACAAAGCATGGTTCTAGCCATTTCTTGTAAAGTCCTATTTTTCCTCTCAACTATCCCATTTTGTTAAGGAGTTCGAGGAGCTGAAAAATTGTGGCTAATACCATTTTCATTTAAAAACTCTTCAAAACCTAGATTTTGAAATTTGGTTCCATGATCACTTCTAATATGAGAAATCTTAAGTTCAAGATCATTTTGAGTTAATTTTGAAAACATGATGATTTTTTCTAAAGCCTCATCTTTAGTACTTAAGAATAGAACCCAAGTAAATCTAGAATAGTCATCAACAAGTACAAAAGCATACGATTTACCACCCAAGCTCATAGTTCTAATAAGCTCAAATAAATCCATATGAATTAGTTGTAAACACCTACTTGTAGAAACATCATTAATGGATTTAAAGGATGATCTATGTTCTTTACCCTTAAAGCATGCATCACATATTTTATCATTTGAAAATTTGATCTTGGATAAACCTCTAATTAGATTTAGGGAAACTAATTTTTCTAAAACACTAATGCTAACATGTCCTAGTTTCCTATGCCATAGTCATGCACCATTTTCATTTTGTTCAACAAAACATGCATGGGATGTATGAATGTCATCTATATGCACCATGTAAATGTTACCTATGCGATGACCAATGAGCATTATTTTATTTGATTTAATGTCAACAATTTTGCGTCCATTTTTATCAAATAAGACGTTAAATCATTTATCAAACAATTGACTAATGCTCAATAAATTGTGTTTTAGACCATCGACATACAAAACATTTTCAATGAGTATATTAGAGTGATTACCTATGGATCTAATACCTTTAATGTGGCCTTTGGAGTTGTCACAAAATGTCACTACTCCTCCACTTTTTTGCTTTAAGTCCATGAATCGACTCTTGTCTCCGGTCATGTGCCTTGAGCATCCAGTATCAAGGTACCATGAGTTTTGACTTTGTGCTTTGGCCTTGTAGCAATGCTCCCTCTACAAACAAAGAGTTAAACTTTGATTATTGGTACCCAAATCATTTTGGGTCCACGAGTGTTAGCTTTCAAAAGCTTGGTTCCCTTAGGAATCCAAGGTGACATGACATCAATATTATTAGACTTAACAAGTTCCTTAGGAACCCATACACTTCTAATTCTTTTAGTTCTATTGTGCCTATGGAAGCCACATTGTTTGTAGTTATTGTTCTTTCTTTTAGGTTGGTTTGATCTAGATGATTCACCTATTTCATTTTTCACATTACCATCACTCTTGAAATACATTTTTAAGCTTATTAAGCTCATTTAACACCTTTTGGTGTTCACTATTTGCATTGAGAAATAAGTTTGTTTAAGTCTACATTTTCATCTTGAAATAATTTAAGTTCATCTTGTAAACCTAAGATCTTTTTCTCAAATTTCAAGTTAGCTTGAGAAAGTGAGTCATTTTTAGCATTTAATTACAAAATAATCTTTTTATTTCTTATGATGGACTCTTTATACTTCTCAACTAACTCATCATATACATCTTGTAACTCATCATAAGCATCATGCAATTCATCAAATGTAAAATCAATTGAAAATGAGTTATAGGTTATCATGGAGGAATCCTTCTCAAGAGCCATGAGGCAAAGGTTGGCCACTTCATATTCCTCATCCTCGGATGAATCCTCATCACTCCAAGTAGCAAGCTTGGCTTTGAGCTTCTTCTTCTTCTCAAAGCCTTCTTCTTGAGTTGATGGCAATCGTAACATATGCGACCCGACTTCTTGCACTCAAAGCAAATGATTTGATCCCTCTCTTCTTTTTTGCTTTTGTTCTTGAAGTCCATCTTTCTTTGAAATTTTCTCCCTCTGTTGGACTTCATGAATCGTGAGAACCGTTTGGCAATCTTGGCCAATTCCTCAAGGTCTTCCTCCTCACTAGAAGAGCTCTCTTCTTGTAAAGAGGCTTTGAGAGCAACTCCTAGCTTCTTTTTCTTCTCTACCTCATGCTTCTCTATCCTTCTATCTTCCTTCTTCTTCTCTTCCTTGCTTCATGATCTCGTGTGTAAGAAGAGACCCAACAAGCTCACCAAGCTTCAAGGTTTTCAAATTCTTTGCTTCAATGATGGCCGTCCTCTTACCATCCCAAGACTCCGGGAGAGAGTATAAAAGCTTCCTCACTAGCTTATCTTCGGGAATTATTTCACCGAATCCTTTAAGACCATTGACGATGATCGAAAATCGATCAAACATCTTTGAGACGCTCTCATCGGGGTCCATCTTAAAATTTTCATACCTCAAGTTTAGCAACCTCATCTTCGTCTCTTTTACATCGCTAGTGCCCTCATAAGTCGTCTCCAAAGTGTCCCACACTTCCTTTGCACTTTCGATAGATGAAACGTTTGAGTATATATCCGGACCAAGTGCACAAAATATGATATGTAGAGCTTTGTCGTTGACTTGCATCTTTTGTCTATCTTCCTCGGTCATCTCTGACTTCACCTTCGAAACTAGTCTTCCTTTATCGTTTCTCTTAACCGAAATGTAGGGGCCTTCTTCCACTACATCCCAAACCATGTAATCCGTTGACTTGATGAAGAGACGCATCTGATTCTTCCAATATGGGTAGTTGTCCCCATTAAAGAAGGGTGGTTTAGTGGTTGATTGTGACTCATAGAGGTTGGAGGTTGAAGTAGATGCCATGGCTTGTCCTGTAGTTGATCACACTCTTCCTAGAATCTCCTCTTGTGGTTGTAAATCCTTCAAAGAGGTAGGCTCTGATACTAATTGTTGAGTGGATCAATGAAACGATTTAAGCTAAGAGGGGGTGAATTGGATTTTTAGAACTTTTGGTGGTGGAGTGGAAAATTAAAAAAATGCTAGAAAAGGGATTTTAGAGTGGTTCAAGTTCCAATTGAACTCTACATCCACTACCTTAGCTTCACTAAGGATTTTCTAACAATCCATTAATTGCTCTTCCCCTTTTCAAGGCTTAGAAGGTAACCTTTACAATACCGGTTAAATTTTCTACCCAAAATTTGACCCAATCCTCACTCAAGTAATACAAAGAAGTTTAAGGCTAAGACTAGTATCTCTCAATACAAATGTAGCCCTTTTTACAAGCACTCAACCAAAATTGGAAAATAAGAATGGAATTACACACAACACAATTTGGGGTTTACAATAAAATATGAGATTTTTGCACAATTGCTTGGATTTGATATTTGGATAATTCTTTTTGGATGAATAATAGTTGCTGGTGCTTTTAGAGGTCCCTTTTATACCTTCTCATTGAATTCTAGCCGTTGGGGTTGTTGTCTTCATTATTATAGCCGTTGGGATGTTATTTCCCTCCATAAATGCAGTCTGCAAACTACTCATTTTGAAACGCCCGACCCTGTTTCGAAATAGTCAAAAATAGAAAGAGCCGTTGGGATGTAATAAATATACCGTACCGAAACGGGCACGATCGTTTCAATACGATAAGAGCCTGTTCCGAAACACGTTTCGAAATATTTTGCCACTGTCAAAGCCTGTATCGAAACAACTTAGAAGCGTTTCGATACACCTCAACAATATTTTTAAATTCAATTATAAAACTTCAACGGTTATATTTTCAAACCAAGTTTGAAATCCGTTTCAAAAACGCTAGTTCCGAAATAGAGGTTAACAGTTTCAAAACATTCCGAAACGCCCTAGGGCCGTTCCAAAATGGTGACTCGAAAATCACTATTTTGACTTGGTAAACACTTAGAAAATATTTGATAAGTTGAGGTTTTGACTTATATATTTTTCTTTAAACATATAGAGTGGTTTTGAGGACATAAAAATTCATTTTCTCTTTTTCGATTTAGTCATTAAATCCTTTGTTATATCAAACTCAATTTATTGGTTTTACATCGTCATTCTCGTTTAATAAGACACCGCATTAAACTAATTTCGCTTTTTCAAACAACAAAGAGATTTTGTGTGTTGAGCATTTTATTCATTTTAAGTTCGATTATTTAAAAACCCTAAAAAACGTCTATGTCTTTTATTCCTAATTTAAAGTTTAAGTTTGCTTAAGTGTTTTTTTTTATTTTTTGTGAAGAACATTTTTCAACAAAACACGTCTCTAGCTAAGCTTTAGTCCCTAATCCTAAGTTACCTATATCTAAAACAAGCAAGCTAATTTTATTCTTTTTGAGTCTTTTCCCATTTATTATTCCTTTTAAAAAACTTTTATATCTTTTTTACTTTTTTTCTTTAAACAAAAACAAAACCCTTTTTACATTTTTTTACCTTTTTCATTTTTTATGTTTTTTCTACTTTTTTATTTTCTTTCAATTCAAAAAAAATTCTTCTTTTAAAATTTCCTTTTACATTTTAAGCTTTTCTTTTAAAATATGAACTTTGTTTTAAAATAAACTTTATTTTCTGAAAAGATTTTCCTTTAAGTTTTTTTTTTCAAAAATTTATTTTTCCCCTAAAACCCATTTTATTTTCTCTTAAAAAACAAAACATTATGACATATTTCTTAAATAAATCATCTTTGTTTATTTTTTATTTTTAAAATCACTTAACCCATTTACTATTAAAACTAAATTTAAAAAAACATTTTTTATAATTTTTATTAAAATCAAGCCCCTTTATTATTTTCACCCATGCATTATTATATTTTCCTAATTAAATTCCTAACTTTAAGTGTTTTCAATTAAACCACATTTATTCATTTATTCTTACATTTTAATATAAACACCTTTAAAAATTTATTTATACATTTCTAAAGATCAAAACAATTTTAACAACAATTTTTAAGCATGGAAATATTTTTAAAGATCAAAACAAATTTAAAATGAAATCGTGAAATGATTTTTCGACTTCGTGAACCCATCCTAAAATTCACAAAAACAAAACACAAATACAAAAATTCAACCAAGAACAAACATGAAAAATACTAAAAGAATTTAAAAGGAAAGATAGAAATTTTACCGAAATGACGACCGGAATCGAATATAAACTTCTCGAAACGCTCCCGATTGCTTCCGGAAAATTACCCCCAAGCTCGAACTTCAACTCCGAAATTTCCAGCAACTCATAAGAATTTTTTAAGAATTTTTTGGATTTTTTTTTTAGCTCTTTTTGCTCATTTCCAAGTGATCAAGTGTGTGTTCAAATGAAAGAAAAAGAACTCGATTTATAGGGTTTGGATACTTAGAAATCAAGCAAATTTGGGGGACAAAATCCCCATTTTCGTCCCAAAAAATCATCCCACTTAATATGCTCAGCTTTAATTCGTTGAAATTCAATCCGAATTTCATCGGATTCAGCTCCAATTTGGGAGATTTTGCCCTCAAATTAATTAGGGTTCGAAAGCTTTTCTTCCTTAATCGACGAGCAAAAGACGACGACAAGGGACGAGGTCGGCGGCATCAGACTCAGCCGACCGAGGTGAGTCGAACGATACCAGCCTCGGCGACCGCCGTGACCCAGGGACGACGCGGCCATGGACGACACCCGGCTGGTAATCGCGCAAGCTGGGCGAATTGGAGGAGATGATCCCGCTCGCGTGCAGCGCACGAGATAAATAAAATAAATAAATGGGTCATTTAATTATTTTTTTGGCTTCTAATTAATTAAATTGGGTCCTTTTATTTTTTTAGAAAGTGAGTTTAAAATGAACCCATATTAAAATAGGATGGACCTTAAAAATGGTTTATCTTTCTTTTATCCTTCTTCTTTTTTTCTTTTTTTTCAAAATAAAACAAATGGATAAATAAAATAAATAAATGAGGTGAAAATATAGTGACAACAGCTGCCCCTCTTTCTTATCTCTGTGCAACTAGGATATAGCAAAGACCAAAAGGCACTGATTTTCACTGATTTTCTGGTTGGCTCCATTCTTCTGATGCCTGAATGAATATGCATATTCTATTCTCAAGACGCCTGAATAGATGAGCGGATTCAATTCTCCAAACGCCCGAACGTATATGCTGGTTCTATTCTCCTTTTGCCCGAATAGATGAGCGTATTCCATTCTCCAAACGCCCGAACGGATTGGCTTATTCTATTTTCCTTATGCTCGAATAGCTGAGCTGGGTTTATTCTCCCAAACGCCTGAATAACTGAGCTGGGTTCCATGCTCAAATAGATAGGTTGATTCTATTCTCCTTACGCTCGAATAGTTGACTTGGGTTCTATTATCCCAAATGCTCGAATTGTTGAGTTGGGTTCTATTCTCCCAGATACTCAAACATGCAGATTCTTCTGAAAACTTCATCCTCCTTATGCTTGGATGAATAAGCAAACTCCATTCTCCTTACGCTTGAACGGATAAGCGAATCTTCTAAAAAATTTCCATCCTTATTATGCTTGGATGAATAAGCAAACTCCATTCTCTTCACGCCTGAACGGATAAGCGAATCTTCTGAAAAATTTTCATTCTCCGTATGCTTGGATGAATAAGCGAACTTCTGAAAAACTTCATCCTCCTTATGCTTGGACGGATAAACGAACTACATTCTCCTTAAGCCTGAACGGATAAGCGAATCTTCTGAAAAATTTTCATCCTTCTTATGCTTGGATGAATAAGCAAACTCAATTCTCCTTACGCCTGAACGGATAAGCGAAACTTCTGAAAAAATTTCATCCTCCCTATGCTTGGATGAATAAGCGAACTTTATTCTACTTACGCCTGAACGAATAAGTGAATCTTCTAAAAAATTTTCATCCTCCTTATGCTTGGATGAATAAGAAGGCTTCAAAAAAGTGTTTCATCCACCTTACGCTTGGATGAATATGCAGACTTTAAAAAGGGGTTTCATCCTCCTCATGCTCGGATGAATAAGCAAGTTCTAAAAAGTGTTTCATCCACCTTACGCTTGGATAAATAAGCGGGCTCCTTTGTTGAAAGGTTCTTCACGTACCTGAAAAATGCGATATTTAATGCAATTATGATGTGCATGCCCCTAGGGATGTCTAGAATATGAATGCACAACAAGTTTTTCCTTTTAAAACTCCTTTTTCTTAGACCGTTTTCTTAATTTCAATGAAATTATGGTTATCGAGGCCAACCCGATTAACATGAACTCTCTCCTATGCGTAGGTAAGACGATTTGCTTCACTTTTATTTCAACCCTTCTTGGCTTTTTGGCTTCAAATTCATCATTCCCTGAGATAAGGCCCTCTCTTTTGCCTAGGAATTCACCCGTGAGTTATGAACAACTCTGGCTTTTGCTTCATTTTCTGATCTTTTGCTGACTATTTCTATCTTTGCACCCTACTCTCACTTTATGGGAAACATTTAAACCCCATCTATCTTCCTAGTCAACATTTTCATATTCAAGGATGAACCTCCTAAATCACGTTTCGACATTGTAAGGTTGCTCTTATCATCATGTAAGGAAGGCCGGTGTTTAGGAAACGCTATTTAAGCGCCCATACATTCATATGACTTTTCTTCCTTTCAAAGAATTTTGCAACAAGGCTTTACCTCTACTTCAAGAATTTTAACACCATATGCCCCAAATAATAATTATGGAACACTTCGTAGTCCCTGAACTTTTCAAAACATTCTCAAAGTACTACTAAAAAATCTTTTGCATATATAAATGATTGTCAAATCCATTGATCCTTACTTCAAAGCAAGATGCTAACAAAGATAAGGGAAGAAACAAGAAAGAAAGAAAAACTCATGAAAAAATTTTTATTAACGTTGTGGAAAACACAAAAAAAATTTATAAAAAGGAAGGGAAACAAGCATTCAAATATAAATAGTCCAAACTTCTCCTTCCAAACGCCAGAAATAATCTTGAACGCCGCCAATGTCGAGGAAACCTTGATTACAATGCATAATCTGAGGAGCCCCGGAATCTGTCAAACTATTTGAGCCATTGTTGAGTGGATCGCAAGATCTATATTGACCAAGAGGGGGGGGGGGTGAATTGGAAATTTAAAGTTTTTTGGTGGAAATTTGCAAATTAAAAATTATGGACAAGAGATTTAGAGTGGTTCAAGTTCCCAATGAACTCTACATCCACTACCTTAGCTTCACTAAGGATTTGCAACAATTCCACTAAATTGCTCTTCCCCTTTTCTAGGACAAGGAGGCAACCCTTTATAATTTCGGTTGATTTTTCTACCCAAAAATCAACCCAATCCTCACACAAGTGAACAAAGAAATTTGATGGCTAATAAGCTATCTCTCAATACAAATGATAGCCCCAATACAAGCACTCAACCCAATTTGACAAAGTATGAATGAAGATTACAATTGGGATTTCTAGACAAATAGGAATTTTGGCATAATTGCTTGGATTTGATGAATAAGTGTTTTCTTGAAGATCAATAGTTGTTGCTGTAGCTTTTTGATATGTCTTTTATACCTCCTCATTGATTTCTAGCCGTTTGGGTGGTTGGGAACATAAATGGAGCCGTTGGAACCCTCTCTTACCACCATTAATGCACTTCTGCAGCTACCGGTATCGGTACGCGGGAAGGAGTATCGGTACCTGTCTCAGAAAAGAAAGAGCCGTTGTGTGCATTTAATAAGGGGTATCGATACGCACGTAAGGGTATCGGTACGGGGTATCGAAACGGCAATGGCCGTATCGATACCATTTTCTGAACTTAGCTCACTGTCCAAAACCGTATCGATACTGGGGTTAGCCGTATCGATACTGGTTAACGATTTTTTAAAGTTTGGTTACCAACCAATTGACACCAACGGTCATATTTTTAAACCGACTTAATCTTTAAAAATTATAAGGGTCGTATCGATACGAGGGTTTGCCGTATCGGTACGCTATTCAAACTCTTTGAATTTTAACACAGGGCGGTATCGATACGAGGGTTTGGGGTATCGATACTGGTTCCGACAGTAACCAAGTTTGGTAAAATGGTATCGATACGCTTGGTAGTGTATCGATACGCCTGGACGATTTTCAATGGTTTTGCCTTGGAACACTTAGAAAATATTTTGAGTTTGAGTTTTATAAATCAGTTTTAAAGTGTTGGTGTTTTAAAACTTATTAAGGGACTTATAAAAAACAGTTTTAAGTTTTACAAAATGATCCTTGAGGATTTAATTATATCAAAATCAAACATAGGTTTTACAATCTCCCCCTTTTTGATATAACAAAACTAAAACTTAAAATTTTTGACATTTTTGAAAAACCTTTGAAAAACCTTTACAAAGTTAACTCCCCCTTAATTTAAGCTTGGTAACCTTTGAATTAAAATCAAAATATTTTGAAGTGAGCTAGATTCTTCTCCCCCTTTTTGTTAGATCAAAAATCCTTTGAGACAATTAAGTGCATAAGGAAATCAAGGGTATAATAAGCAACATAAATTTTATTCATTATAGCAACATACTTAAAATCCAAACAAAGGCAAAAGAGAAATCAAAGCATAGGTTTTAATCCTAAACAACCTTAATCCTAAGAACATAAAACATAGGTGCATAAAAATATAAAATCCTAAATGATATGCATGACAAACAAGAGGAAATGTCTAAGCATCGTCTTCTTCGTCTTCATCATCTTCATCATCAACTCCCAAAGGCTCATTAGTGCGCATGCTATTACGCCATTCATCATGGAAAGCGGCAATGGAAATATTCAAGGAATTGTGCCCGCTTTCAAGAGATGCGAGGCGATTCTCCATACCCGTCATCCTAGTGTCAAAAGTAGTTTCCATTGAAGTAAGATGAGTATTCATGTCCGTGCGCAACCCGGTAAATTGCTCATTGAGATAGGTCATGAGAGCATCCATATTGGGTTGTTGGACTTGAGGAGCTTGAGGCGCTTGAGCGTCTTCGAAAGTGGCGGCGACTTCCGGTGGTAACTCGGCAAGACGTACCCATTCACCATTAACATAAGAGAATTTTGCCCGAGCAAGAGATCGCTCATCAATGGGATCGGTGAGAGGAGTTGGGTAGTCATAAGAGCAATCAATATCCTTTTTAACAAAGAAATAGCTCAAAGCCGTACCGTATGTGAAGGAGGTGACGTGAGGAGTATGACGATTTTGCACGAGGTAGACGATTTCTGCGAACATGAGTCGAGCAAGATTTGGTCTTTGTCTCTGACGGAAGCACCGAATCTAAAAATCATCCACTTGACGGATGGTGGAATATTTTCCTCTGGAAGGGCGAAACCACCACGACACCATCAAATGTAGGATCCGTTCGTGAGCATTAAGGGCGGTGACGGATCCACTAAGAACATGCCCCATACCATGCTCGTCATCAAGGCCTTCATCATCCAACTTAAAAACCTCACAAATAGACTTGACATCAAGGATTATTTTCTTTCCCATGAGGTAAGAGCTAATAGCAACTACTTCCCCATCACGACTAATACATTTGGCAATGGCATAGAAAATCAAAACAAAAAGGCGATAGAAAACCCCGGGAATAGAGATAGACTCCATGAAATTCCAACGATGAAATAAAGGGAGATATTCAAACTTAAAATGCTCCGAATTGAGAAAAGGAACGGAGATTACCCTTTCGGCACGGATCTTGTAATTCTCATATTGACGAAAGTGAGTGAGACCCGAATTGCCATGAAAACATTGATCATAGATGATGGAATAGTTTGGACGAGCAATTTCTCCAATGGTGGAGGATTCACCGGCTTGGGTAACCCTTGAACGCTTCCTCAAAGGTTCCTTTGGTGCCATGATCTAAAAGAGAAATTAAGCAAGGGAGATTTCTTTAATTTGAACAAAAATCAAGGTAAAAAGAATTTAAAAGAAAATTTTGAAGAGAAATTTTGAAAAGAAAATTTTAGAAGAAAATTTCAAGAAAAAGTTTGAAGAAAAACAAAGTTTGTTTTAAAAAAATGAAACAAAAGAATCAAAACAGCAAAAAAAATTGAAAAAGAGAAAGAAGGAGATTACCTTGATAGAAACTTGAAGATTTGAAGAAAACTAGCACAAAGATGAGAAAGAGAGCACAAAGCCTTGCTTGATTCAAAAATTCTTTTAGGTTTGAGTTGAGATGTGAAAAATATGAAGGAGGAAGTGCCCTTTTATAGGCAAAAACGGCTAGGGTTAATTAGGTTTTGAAGAATTTGAGTTATGGTAAAAGTTGAACTCATTAAAAGCTTAATTAATTCCATCAGCGCAGTCGAGTATCGATACGCCCGTTGGGGTATCGATACGGGGATAGAATAGACCTTTCCGCAAAAATGCCCGTTGGAAACTCGTATCGAAACGGAGGGATCCGTATCGAAACGACCTGTATCGATACGATGTTAATTGTATCGATACCCGTGAAGCGAAAAGAATTCTGGGGAACGAAATGAAGAACATGTATCGATATGCGTAGATTAGTATCGATACTATATGCCCAGAAATGCATATTTGGTTCAAAGAACAACCAAAGGCTCGAACTTAACATCTCCTATGAGTATGCAAATGATTTATGAGCAGTTCTAAGCATATTTTAACAGAATCATACTCCCCCTAACTATAGGCATGGAAGAAATTGGGAGTTTAAACACATAAACATGACATTTCACAAAATCAAGCATATTTAACCACAAAAGAGGTCCAAAAAGGTCAAGATAGGCTAGCTAGACCTAACTCTCTCCTAAGGGACCAAAAACGCTCTTTGTCTAAGGGTTTTGTAAATATGTCCGCTAATTGATTCAAGGTGTCTACGTACTCTATAACCACATCTTCCTTAAGGACATGATCTCTAATGAAATGATGCCTTATTTCTATGTGTTTGGTTCTAGAGTGTTGGATGGGATTTTTAGTTAAACAAATTGCACTAGTGTTGTCACATTTTAGGGGTATGGTTTCAACTTTAATTCCATAATCTAAGAGTTGTTGCTTCATCCAAAGGACTTGAGCACAACAACTCCCTAAAGATATGTACTCGGCTTCGGTGGTAGATAAGGCTACACTATTTTGTTTCTTAGAGAACCAAGATATGAGCATACTACCTAAGAATTGACAAGTTCCCGAAGTACTTTTCCTATCGATTTTGCAACCCCCATAATCCGCATCCGAGTAAGCATGAAGGTTGAAGGTAGAGTCTTTAGGGTACCAAAGACCTAAACAAGGAGTGTCTCTAAGGTATCTAAAGATTCTCTTAACGGCTATAAGGTGAGACTCTCTAGGACTAGCTTGAAACCTAGCACACAAGCAAACACTAAACAAGATATCTGGTCTACTTGCGGTAAGGTAAAGCAAAGATCCAATCATAGAACGATAAAGCTTAGAGTCAACACACTTACCTCCTTCATCTTTGTCAAGCTTTGTAGATGAGCTCATAGGAGTGACTTGAGGCTTTGCATTCTCCAAGCCAAACTTCTTGAGCATATCCTTTATGTATTTTGCTTGGTTGATGAAGGTGCCATCCTTCTTTTGCTTGATTTGGAGTCCCAAAAAGAATGAGAGCTCCCCCATCATGCTCATCTCAAATTCACCTTGCATTAACTTAGCAAACTCTTGACAATGACATTCATTAGTAGAACCAAAAATAATATCATCAACATAAATTTGAACTAATAAGATGTCATTTTTATACATTTTTATAAAAAGTGTAGTGTCCACCTTACCTTTTTCAAATCCTTTTTCAATCAAAAAATTTGAAAGCCTTTCATACCAAGCTCTAGGAGCTTGTTTTAAACCATAAAGAGCTTTGGTAAGTTTGAAAACATGATTTGGAAATTTTGAATCTTCAAAACCCGGTGGTTGTTCCACATACACTTCTTCATTTATAAAACCATTTAAAAATGCGCTTTTAACATCCATTTGAAAAAGCTTGAAATTATGATAACATGCATATGCAAGCAACATCCTAATGGCTTCCATTCTAGCTACGGGTGCATAGGTTTCATCAAAATCTATTCCCTCTTCTTGAGTGTAACCTTGTGCTACAAGTCTAGCTTTATTTCTCACAATGTTACCACTCTCATCTAGTTTGTTCCTAAAGACCCATTTAGTTCCTATTGTAGATTGATTACTAGGCCTATCAACTAATGTCCAAACATTACTTCTCTCAAATTGATTTAACTCTTCTTGCATAGTCATAATCCAAAAGTCATCTTTCAATGCTTCTTTTATATTTTTAGGCTCTATGCATGAGATAAATGCAACATAGTTAATCTAAGAGAAGAACGAGTGGTTACCCCCTTGGATGGATCACCCAAGATTTCACCATCTTTGACATAGTTCAACTCCCTTGGGTAGCTCACTTCCTTTTCCTCAATAGCCATGTCCTTCAAGGCTTCAAGAGGTGGATCTTGTGAGTCCTCTTCCTTTGTTGGAATCTCATCCTCCTTTGAAGTTTGACCTCCATCAAAGGCATTTATGATCCCTACATCATCATCATCACAAGAATCCTTCCTAGGAAGGAGGTTATCATCGAATACAACATGAATAGATTCTTCTACTACTAAAGTTCTTTTGTTAAACACTCGATAGGCTTTAGAGGTTAAAGAGTAACCTATAAAAATGGCTTCATCACTTTTTGCATCAAATTTACCTAAGTTGTCTTTTCCATTATTTAAAACAAAACACTTGCACCCAAAAGGGTGAAAATAACTAATGTTAGGCTTTTTGGACTTTAAAATCTCATAAGGTGTTTTCTTTAAAATTGGCCTAATCATTACTCGATTTACAATATAACAAGCGGTTTTTGTGGCTTCCGCCCAAAAATATTTAGGTAAATTGTTTTCACAAAGCATAGTTCTAGCCATTTCTTGTAAAGTTCTATTTTTCCTCTCAATTACCCCATTTTGTTGAGGAGTTCGAGGAGCTGAAAAATTATGGCTAATACCATTTTCATTTAAAAAATCTTCAAACCCTAAATTTTGAAACTCGGTTCCATGATCACTTCTAATATGTGAAATTCTAAGTTCAAGATCATTTTGGGTTAGTTTTGAAAATGTGATGAATTTTTCCAAAGCCTCATCTTTAGTACTTAAAAAGAGAACCCAAGTAAATCTATAAAAATCATCAACTAGCACAAAAGCATAAGACTTACCACCCAAGCTCATAGTCCTAATTGGCCCAAATAAATCCATGTGAATTAGTTGTAAGCATCTACTAGTAGAAACATCATTAATGGATTTAAAGGAAGACCTATGTTGTTTACCCTTTGAGCATGCATCACAAATTTTATCATTTGAAAATTTTATTTTGGGTAAACCTCTAACTAGATTTAGAGAGACTAGTTTTTCTAAAACACTTATGCTAGCATGTCCTAGCTTCCTATGCCACAACCATGCATCATTTTCATTTTGAGCAACTAAGCATGCATGAGATGTATGTATGTCATCTAAATGCACCATGTATATGTTTCCTATGCGGTGACCTATGAGCATAATATTATTAGATTTAATGTCTACAATTTTGCATCCATTTTTATCAAATAAAACATTAAATCCTTTATCACACAATTGACTTATGCTCAATAAATTGTGTTTAAGACCATCGACATATAAGACATTTTCAATGAGAATGGTAGAGTGATTACCTATGGAGCCAATACCTTTGATGTGGCCTTTGGAGTTGTCACCAAATGTTACTACTCCTCCACTTTTTGGCTTTAGATCCATGAATCGACTCTTGTCTCCGGTCATGTGCCTCGAGCATCCACTATCAAGGTACCATGAGTTTTGACTTTGTGCCTTGGCCTTGTAGCAATGCTCCCCCTACAAACAAAGATATTAAACTTTGGTTTTTGGTACCCAAATCATTTTGGGTCCATGAGTGTTAGCTCCCAAAACCTTGGTTCCCTTAGGAATCCAAGATGACATAGCAATAATATTATTAGATTTAACAAGTTCCTTAGGAACCCATACACTTCTAATTCTTTTAGCTCTACTATGTCTAGGATAGCTACTTTGTTTGTAGTAGTTAGTCTTTTTCTTAGGTTGGTGTGTTCTAGATGATTCTCCTACTTCAAGCTTGACACAAACAACATTTTTTAAAGACTTCTTGAGCTCATTTAGCTCACCCAACACCTTTTGGTGTTCACAATTACATTGAGACAAAAGATTATTAAGATCAAAATTTTCATCTTGAAAAAAATTTAAGTTCATCTTTTAATCCTAAAATCTTTTTCTCAAAATTAGAATTAGCTTGAGTAAGTGAGTCATTTTTCTCATTTAGTTCTAGAATAATATTTTTATTCCTAATGACCGACTCCTTATACTTCTCAACTAATTCATCATATACCTCTTTTAACTCATCATATGCATCATTTAATTCTTCATATGAAAAATCTAAAGTAGATGAGTTAGAGGTTACCAAGGAGGAATCTTCCTCAAGTGCCATGAGGCAAAGATTAGCCACTTCTTGTTCGTCATCCTCCGATGACTCCTCATCACTCCAAGTAGAAAGCTTGGCTTTGAGTCTCTTCTTATTCTCAAAGCCCTTCTTCTTGAGTTGAGGGCACTCCGAACGTATGTGGCCGGGTTGTTTGCACTCAAAGCAAATGATAGGATCCTTTCCTTCTTCTTTGTTCTTGCCTTTGAAGTCCATCTTCCTTTGGATTTTTCTTCCCCGGTTGGACCTCATGAAGCGTGAGAACCGTTTGGCTATCATAGCCAATTCTTCAAGTTCATCCTCCTCACAAGATGAGCTCTCATCATGTTGTGAAGCTTTATCCTTAAGAGCTATTCCCATCTTCTTCTTCTTCTCAACCTCAAGCTTCTCTACCCTTTTCTCTTCTTTCTTCTTCTCATCTTCCCTTCCTTGCTTCATGATCTCATGAGTAAGGAGAGAACCCACAAGCTCATCAAGCTTCAATGTTTTCAAGTTCTTTGCTTCGATGATAGCGGTTCTCTTCCCATCCCAAGACTCGGGAAGTGAATAGAGTAGCTTCCGGACAAGCTTGTCTTCCGGTATGATCTCTCCAAAGCCCTTTAGACCATTGACAATCGTGGAGAATCGATCAAACATCTTTGACACCGTCTCATCGGGCTCCATCTTGAAATTTTCATAACTAAGATTGAGAATTCCAATCTTAGTTTCTTTAACATCATTGGTGCCTTCATAAGTGGTCTCAAGAGTGTCCCACAATTCTTTGGCACTTTCAATTGATGAGACCTTTGAGTAGATGTCCGGACCGAAAGCACAAAATAGCATGTGAAGAGCTTTATCATTAACTTGAATCTTTTTCCTCTCCTCTTCGCTCATTTCCACTTTCTTCTTCAACACCATCTTGCCTTCACCATCATGCTTCAATGGACTGTATGGCCCATCCTCAATGACATCCCACACAAGATAGTCATTTGACTTGATGAATAGACGCATTCTATTCTTCCAAAAAGAATAGTTATCATCGTTGAAGAAGGGAGGCTTTGTGGTCGATTGTGACTCGTACATGCCGAAATGGAGGTTGAAGTCATCTCTTGATATTTTGATGATCACACTCTTCCAAGGAACTTTTCTTGTGGTTGTTAATCCTCAAAGAGGTAGGCTCTGATACCAATTGTTGAGTGGATCACAAGATCGATATTGACCAAGAGGGGGGTGAATTGGAAATTTAAAGTTTTGTGGTGGAAATTTGCAAATTAAAAATGATGGACAAGAGATTTAGAGTGGTTCAAGTTCCAAATGAACTCTACATCCACTACCTTAGCTTCACTAAGGATTTGCAACAATTCCACTAAATTGCTCTTCCTTTTTTCTAGGACAAGGAGGCAACCCTTTACAATTTCGGTTGATTTTTCTATCCAAAAATCAACGCAATCCTCACACAAGTGAACAAAGAAATTTGATGGCTAATAAGCTATCTCTCAATACAAATGATAGCCCCAATACAAGCACTCAACCCAATTTGACAAAGTATGAATGAAGATTACAATTGGGATTTCTAGACAAATAGGAATTTTGGCACAATTGCTTGGATTTGATGAATAAGTGTTTTCTTGAAGATCAATAGTTGTTGCTGTAGCTTTTTGATATGTCTTTTATACCTCCTCATTGATTTCTAGCCGTTTGGGTGGTTGGGAACATAAATGGAGCCGTTGGAACCCTCTCTTACCACCATTAATGCACTTCTGCAGCTACCGGTATCGGTACACGGGAAGGAGTATCGGTACCTGTCTCAGAAAAGAAAGAGACGTTGTGTGCATTTAATAAGGGGTATCGATACGCACATAAGCGTATCGGTACAGGGTATCGAAACGGCAGTGGCCGTATCGATACCATTTTCTGAACTTAGCTCACTGTCCAAAACCGTATCGATACTGGGGTTAGCCGTATCGATACTGGTTAACGATTTTTTAAAGTTTGGTTACCAACCAACTGACACCAAGATCTATATTGACCAAGAGGGGGGGTGAATTGGAAATTTAAAGTTCTTTGGTGGAAATTTGCAAATTAAAAATTATGGACAAGAGATTTAGAGTGGTTCAAGTTCCCAATGAACTCTACATCCACTACCTTAGCTTCACTAAGGATTTGCAACAATTCCACTAAATTGCTCTTCCCCTTTTCTAAGACAAGGAGGCAACCCTTTATAATTTCGGTTGATTTTTCTACCCAAAAATCAACCCAATCCTCACACAAGTGAACAAAGAAATTTGATGGCTAATAAGCTATCTCTCAATACAAATGATAGCCCCAATACAAGCACTCAACCCAATTTGACAAAGTATGAATGAAGATTACAATTGGGATTTCTAGACAAATAGGAATTTTGGCACAATTGCTTGGATTTGATGAATAAGTGTTTTCTTGAAGATCAATAGTTGTTGCTGTAGCTTTTTGATATGTCTTTTATACCTCCTCATTGATTTCTAGCCGTTTGGGTGGTTGGGAACATAAATGGAGCCGTTGGAACCCTCTCTTACCACCATTAATGCACTTCTGCAGCTACCGGTATCGGTACGCGGGAAGGAGTATCGGTACCTGTCTCAGAAAAGAAAGAGACGTTGTGTGCATTTAATAAGGGGTATCGATACGCACATAAGCGTATCGGTACGGGGTATCGAAACGGCAGTGGCCGTATCGATACCATTTTCTGAACTTAGCTCACTGTCCAAAACCGTATCGATACTGGGGTTAGCCGTATCGATACTGGTTAACGATTTTTTAAAGTTTGGTTACCAACCAACTGACACCAACGGTCATATTTTTAAACCGACTTAATCTTTAAAAATTATAAGGGTCGTATCGATACGAGGGTTTGCCGTATCGGTACGCTATTCAAACTCTTTGAATTTTAACACAGGGCGGTATCGATACGAGGGTTTGGGGTATCGATACTGGTTCCGACAGTAACCAAGTTTGGTAAAATGGTATCGATACGCTTGGTAGTGTATCGATACGCCTGGACGATTTTCAATGGTTTTGCCTTGGAACACTTAGAAAATATTTTGAGTTTGTGTTTTATAAATCAGTTTTAAAGTGTTGGTGTTTTAAAACTTATTAAGGGACTTATAAAAAACAATTTTAAGTTTTACAAAATGATCCTTGAGGATTTAATTATATCAAAATCAAACATAGGTTTTACAACCACCCTTTACGGGTTTTCAACTCAAATCCTCCTTCGGTTTCAAAATGCCCTTTGCGGGTTTTCATTTTGAACCCTCATTTTCTTTTCTTTTCTTCTTTTTTATTCATTTTCCTTTTTATGTGTTTTTGTTTTTTTCTTCTTCTTTTTAGGCATAATACTTCGTGACGGTATCAGAGTTTACCGAGTTTTGAAACTTGTTACCATCCATCTCAGCTAAAATCAATGCTCCACCAGAAAGAACCCTTGTCACAATGTACGGTCCTTCCCAAGTAGGCGCCCATTTTCCTCGGGGATCACTTTGAATTGGCAACTTCTTCTTTAAGACCAGATCACCTTCTTGGAATTCTCTAGGGCGAACCTTCTTTTCATAAGCTCTAATCATTCTCCTTTGGTACATTTGACCATGACATACGACTTTCAATCTCTTTTCCTCAATTAAGTTCAATTGGTCATATCTTGCATGAACCCATTCTGGTTCATCTAACTTGGCTTCCATCAAGACACGCAACGATGGTATCTCCACCTCGATTGGTAGCACAACTTCAACTCCATATACTAATGAGAACGGAGTTGCCCCAGTGGATGTTCATATCGATGTTCGATATGCATACAATGCAAATGTTAACTTTTCATGCCAATCTTTATAAGTACCAGTCATATTTGCAACTATCTTCTTGATATTCTTATTGGCTGCTTCTACTGCCCCATTAATATTCGGGCGGTATACTACTGAGTTGCGATGCTTAATGTTAAACCGCTCACAGACCCCAACAATCATTCAGTTGTTTAGGTTAAAAGCATTATCAGTGATTATGCTTTGAGGTAGTCCATATCTACAAATGATCTCCTTCTTTAAAAAGTTGCAAACAGTAGACCTAGTTACATTTGTATATGAGGCCGCTTCCACCCATTTTGTGAAGTAATCAATAGCTACCAGAATAAAGCGATGTCCATTTGACGCTTTCAGATGAATCTGTTCGATAACATCTATGCCCCACATAGAGAATGGCCATGGAGATGACATGACATGAAGAGAGTGAGGAGGCACATGAACCTTGTCAGCATAAACCTGGCACTTGTGGCATTTACGGGAATAGTTAATGCAATCCCCTTCCATTGTTGACCAGTGATATCCGAAGTGCACAATTCTTCTTGGCATAATGAAACCACTAGGGTGGGTTCCACAAACTCCCTCGTGGACTTCTTCCAAAATCAATTGTGTTTCTTTCGCATCCACACATCTTAGTAACACCTAGTCTCAACTTCATTTGTAAAGGATCTCCCCATCAAGGATGTATCCTGATGCCATTTTTCTAAACATTTTCTTTTCATTTTCTGAAGCATGTGCTGGGTATTGTTGAAGCTTTATATACTGCAAGATATCATGGTACTATGGTAAACCATCTTCTTCTTCTTCTTCTTCTACATTGTAACAATATGCTGGGGACTCCATCATTTTTAACATAATGGGCATCATCTCCGAACCCTCGCTTGCTTTAAACATGGAAACCAAAGTAGGTAACGCATCAACCATTTGGTTATCTTCTCATGGGAGAGGTTTAAAAGTGATCACCTTGAATTCTTTAGTTTACTCAAGGACCATCTTGTGATACTCTATCAATTTTGCATCTTTTGTTTCTCATTCGCCATGTGTTTGGTATATGATCAATGATGAATCCCCATAGACTCTCAACTTTCGGATTTTTCTGTCGATGGCTTCCCTTACACCCAATATGCATGCCTCGTATTCTGCCATATTATTGGTGTAGAAGAATTTTAAACGACAAGTAAAAGGATAATGATCTCCTTCTGGCGAAACCAAAACTGCCCCAATACCTCGTCCTAAAGCATTTACAACACCATTGAAATGCGTGGCCCAGGATTCCGTTGGTGACTCTTCATCTTCCATAATACGCATCAAATCTTCGTCGGGGAAACTGAAATCTAATGCCTCATAATCGTCTTGTGCACGACTTGCAAGAAAATCCGCTATGGCGCTCCCTTTCACCGCTTCCTGATTCATATACTGAATGTCGTATTCTGAGAGCAACATCTACCACCGCGTTATTCTTCCTGATAGGGCTAGAGCTTCCATCATAAACTTTAACGGATCTAACCGTGAGATCAGCCATGTGGTATAATACAACATATACTGCCAAAGCCTCTTAGTGGCTCATACCATAGCGCAACATACCTTTTCAGTCAGAGTATATCTTGCTTCACAGTCAGTAAACTTCTTGCTTACATAATATATCGCTCTTTCCTTCCTTCCTTCCAGTTTCATCATGTTGCCCTAATACACAACCCATTAAATTTTCAAACACCGTTAGATAGAGTATTAACGGTTTCCCTGAAACGAGTGGCATTAACACTGGATGATTAGTTAATTGCCCCTTGATATTTTCTAAAGCTGCTTGGCATTCTTCATTCCATGTCTCCGGGTTGTTCTTTCTAAGCAACCTGAATATTGGATCGCATTTATTCGTTAATTGGGAGATGAAACGAGATATGTAATTCAACCTTCCCAAGAATCCCCAGACTTGTTTTTGTGTTTGGGGTGGTGGAAGCTCTTGTATGGCCTTTATCTTGTCTGGGTCGATTTCATTTCCTCTTCTGCTTACTACAAAGCCTAACAACTTCCCAGAAGTTACCCCAAATGTGCACTTGGCTGGATTGAGCTTTAACTGAAATTTTCTCAATCTTTGAAAAAGCTTACTCAAGTTCACTAGATGTTCTTCTTTAGTTCTGGACTTGGCGATCATATCATCCACATAAACTTCTATTTCCTTGTGAATCATATCATGGAAAAGAGTGACCATAGCTCTCCGATAAGTTGCCTCTGCGTTCTTCAATCCAAAAGAAATTACCTTATAACAGAAGGTTCCCCAAAGCATTACGAAAGTAATCTTTTCCATGTCTTCTGGGCACATCTTTATTTGATTATATCCAGAAAATCCAATCATGAGTGAGAAAAGGGAGTGATCGGCTATATTGTCGACCAAGGTGTCAATATGTGGAAGCGGAAAATTGTCCTTAGGGCTTGCTTTATTAAGATCCCTGTAGTCGGCGCACATTCTTACTTTTCCATCCTTCTTAGGCACTGGATGATGTTTGCCACCCATTTTGGATATTTAGCTACTTCGAGGAATCCTGCATTATACTGCTTCTTGACCTCATCTCTGATTTTTCAAAAGTGTATCAACCTTCATTCTTCTAAGCTTTTGCTTCACTGGCTCCCATCCTTCTCTTATAGGAAGCATGTGCATGGCAATATCTGTATCGAGACCAAGCATATCCTTATATGACTAGGAAAAGATGTCTTTATATTCATGTAGAAGCTCAACTAGACACAGTCGTGTCTCAACTGAAATGGTGGTACCGATCTTTACTTCGCGCTTTTCTTCATCAGTTCCAAAATTCAAAACCTCTAGCTCTTCTTTGTGGGGCAGAATTTGCTTTTCCTGATGTGAGCACATCCATTCAGAACTCTCCAACGGATCCGGAAGTCTTACCAACAGGACCTATCACCCGCTCTAAGGCTAAGAAGTTCAGGGAAGCCCTTTTCTTTACTTGTGCTAACATTCCTGATTCCTTTGATCATGTTCATGCCTTAGAACATAGGTTGTATAACGTGTTGCATTCAGATACGTGACATGTTTAGGTATATGTACTTATTAGGTATATTAATAGGTATATATATTAGTTTGGTGTTTTTAACATATGTTTTAGTGTGTTTATTTATCTTATTGTATGAATAAGTTGCTGCCTAAGTATGTTTGCTATGTTGTGCATTAGGGACCATGGAAAACAATAGCTTAAGGACGTGTACTCAGCTCGATTGAAGCTGAAGCTAGCGTATGCAGCTCCTATTCAGCTCAGAAGAGTGTAGCTTAGCTCAACTCAGCTCATCACACTGTGAGCTAGCTCGTTTCAGCCGTGTCAGCTCCGTTCAACTCAACACCAGCTCCACCAGCTCAACTCTAGCTGACAAGTCCAGAACCAGCTGAATGATACCCTACATGTGGGAGAGTGTCCTACAAGTGTGTGTGGAAGCAAGGGACGTGTGTGCATGGCCAATGCACAATGCCATGCATGTTTTGGCCTAGCAAGGCCCTAGTGCAGCGTGCCCAGCCCTTGTGTGCGCAGCAGCAGCCCAGCAGGTGGCCTTGTGTGCGCACCCCATGCAGCCCAGCGTGCCCAGCCCTTGTGTGCGTAGCAGCTACCCAGCAGGTGGCCTTGTGTGCGCACCCCATGCAGCCCAGCGTGCCCAGCCAAGTGTGCAACCCCTTCTCTTGTGTGGATAAGCACAAGGTTGGTTGTGCCTTTGAATTTCAAATTCAAAGCACAATTAACATGTGCCTAAAAGGATTTTGGCTCCCAAAATTCAAACGCAAGGCTCATATTCATTTCTGCCAACTTGTGTAGTTTTTGTTCAAAATTTAAACTTTATTTATTTATTTTTAATTTGTACCACACATTTCCATTTCGTCCAACCACATTCCTACACTATAAATGTAAGCCAAATTCCCTTTGTACAAGGTTAGACCTTTTATGCAATCAAATATAATTGTGAGATTTCTCTCAAACTCAGTTCTTTTTAGAACTATCTCCTTGATAATTCGGGTTCTCAATTGTTAGATAATTGAAGGGTCCAAGTGCTTATTCGAGAAAATTCAAGATAAGGTTCGGGTTCGTTCAACAAATTGTTCAAGTTCTTCCTTGGAGTTTGTTCATTTTTTGACTACGAAGAACGGCTTCGATTCGGGTTTGCATAACAGATTATGCAAGTTCTTTCGAGTTCATCGTGTCAAGACCAAGAATGTTGCTTCCATTGTTGAAAGCTTGAAGACATCATCTTCAACCTTCCACCTAGTCCCTAAATTAATTTCGGCAACTTCTTCTTTTCTCATTTCTGATTTTTCTTTCTTTTTCCTTAATTTAAACATCTAAAAACAAAACAATGTTTGTTTCTGTTGCAGAGAATTACTTGCTATCATCCTAGATCCGTGAATGAACGAGGAACGTAGTTTTCTTCAACAACATCCTTGTATCATATGGTAATCAGAGCTTTGGTCGGATTTTAGCACTTTCTGCACTACTAGACATCAATATATATATATATATATATATAAATTTAAAAAAAAATCGAAAAAAAAAATTCTGAAAAAAATCGGAAAAATTGAAAAAAAAATATTCAAAAAAATCAGTTTCGAATATTTGGGGTATTTTGTGTTAATATATGTTGTTTGGACGTGAAATGATGAAGGATGTGTCTATCTTACCTTGAAATGCTTTGTAATCACCCGAAATCAACTTTTCTTGTTTGTTCCGGAGATAGGATGATGGTAAGCATTTCTACTGCGTACGTTGCTAAATTCTTGTTCTTTTAGCATCCTTTCATTCATTTCATATTGTTATCTTTTTTTTTTCAGCCCAATTCTCAACTTTCATTTTTTTTATTTATTTCTTTTCTCCTAACCCTTATCTTTGTTCTAACAATATTCACCCGTCACTCGTTGTTTTTCTTTCAATTTGACAACACTTGCAGAATCTGAACATCGGAATCAGTTCCTTTAAAGAACTAAGTACGAGAGATTGAGGGAAAAGGCAAACAGAGCGTGTGAGAACAGAAAGGGAGACAAAAGAGCCATTCAAGTATTCTCCCGAGTGAAACACGAGTGCTGAGTGTTAATTCCTTATTTTCTTGAGTGCAAATTCTTTGGAGTGACTAGTGAGGATTTTTGTTGTGTGATTGGTGAGGACTACTTTTTTTTCTCTAACCTTTAACCCGTTTGTTAGTTTGTTTGTTTTTTTGTTGTTAATTATGGCAGGTTCCGATGATCACACGGTTGAACAGGATCCACTGATTCCTCAAATGCAAGCCTTAGAGAGAATGATGCAACGAGTAGTGGCTACCGCCTTAGAGCCATTACAGTCGAGGATGGATAGGTTTGACGGAGGATCCAACTCTGTTAATGATGTATTGAACGAAAATGAAGACGAACGGTCCCCGAGGCATCATATTCCTAGAAAAGGACGTGTGCAACAGGTAGACGATAATTTGTCTAACATTAAGGTTGCTATTCCTTCTTTTCAGGGACGCTCAGATCCTGATGCATACTTGGCTTGGGAAAGCAAAGTGGAGCACATTTTCGAGTGTTATAATTACTCGGAATAGAAGAAGGTTCGATTAGCAGCAACATAGTTTGTTGATTATGCCTTGATATGGTGGGACCAGTTACTGCTTAGTCGTAGACGTACTGGTGATGACCCAGTTGCAACATGGATCGAGATGAAGCGACTAATGCATAAAAGGTTTGTTCCTATTCACTATCATCGTGATTTGTTTCAAAAGTTGCAAAATTTGAAACAGGGAAATAGGAGCGTTGAGGATTATTTCAATGATATGGAAATGGCTATGATGCGTGCAAATATAGAGGAAGATCGAGAAGCTACCATGGCACGTTTTCTAGCAGGGTTGAACACCGAGATTGTCAATGCTGTTGAGTTACATCATTATGTCGAGGTTGATGACATGGTGTAGATGGCAATAAAGATTGAACGACAACAGCGCAGGAAGTCTTCAAATCGAGGTAACCCTTCCTTTAAATCTTTTTCAAATCCATTATATACTCCTAACAATTCCAGGAAACAAGCACCGCAAACGCCACTTCGGATTCGAGAGCAAGGCGAATCCAGCACACCAAAGCCTCTCGTTGCTGATAATGGGCGTGGAAAACATCAAGTGGTGGTAAAAGAACGATCGCGAGATATCCAGTGTTTCAAGTGCCTTGGAAGAGGACATGTTGCTAGTCAATGTCCTAACCGAAGGGTTATGCTGATGCGAGATGATGGTGAGATAGAGTCAAATTCCGAGGAGGAAGTGCATGATGTCCCTACTGAAGAGGAAGATGAGACTGACCTAGTGGTTCCTGAATCTGGTAAGGTAATGGAACTTTTGGTTATTAAAAGAAGTATGAATGTTGTTGAGTGTGTAAAAGTTCTATTATTTACACCCTTTTAACCCATATATTATGCTGCATTCAAGCATCATTGCATTGCATTTAGGTTAGTTTTCAATAAAACATCACAATTATATAAAAGGCACGGATTCTACTAAAAGATGGTGTATTTTGCAGGTAGCTGCCATGGTTGACAATGAAGGCAGGCGCAGGGTAGATAAGCAGGAAAGCTGAACTGGACAAGCAGCTGAAGAAAACGAACCTGTCATGGACCTGTCGTGACAGCATGGTGACAGCAGACTTATGAAGAGGAAAAGTCAAGTGGACCTCGATAGATAGAGAAAAATCTGCTCGTCTGTCGTGTGAAAGCCACATATTTTTCCAAGCCCCGGATCGAAAGATATGTCAAGCCAAAGCTCAAGGAGAGGAAATTCCTAAAAGCTAGGATGCGGCTGGAAAGTAGGAAACTTTAGAGATTTATTCTTTATTAGAATCTTACTTTTAATTAAAGTTGTAATCCTTGTTACCTTAGATAACTTGAGCCCAAAGCTTATATAAGGGCATAGATTTAACCTAGGAGGCATAACCGAATACCCCATAACCGAAACCAAACCCCTGCCGTCCACCCGTCACCGACATGTTCTAAATTCCCCCTAGGGCCACGGGTTGTTTCATAAAGTAGTTGCAAGGGTTGCTTTGTTTTAGGATTTTTTCAAGTTCAATAAAATAAACTTCGAGTTCTTTTATCTTGGTTTTAATATCTTGCAAGAGCATCGGGAGAGCATTGTGAGGTTATCCATTTACTTAGCATCGGGAGAGTTAAGTATACGAAAGAGATAAGAGCGCGTTCTCTAGTTTATAGATGAACCATCTCGTGCCTAGGGATAGGGCGAGGTTAAGTGGCTAAGGAAGAATTCATACACATCGGTGTTCATCCTTCGATTCACGCCGGGAGGTATCATCAAAGACGTGTTCATCGACAGACTTGTGCCTAGGGATAGGGCAAGACAGATCTGGGATTCTTGCCAAACTTGAAGTACGGAGTTGGTGTGTCTGCTGCCGCGACAGCCAACGGACAGACGCCGCGACAGGTGCTGTCGGCGACGGGAGCGACGACAGAACTGGAGATCCTAAGCAATTCAATACCTGCACTACCGAGCAATTCAATACCAGCCCATTCTCTCATTCTTGATATCTCAATCCTTTTATTTACGTTTTTACTTTATTATTCTCGTGACAACTCTTAATATTTCTTTTACTTTCGTGCAGTAAATCGAGGTGAAGCTATTAGCCCAATCCCTGTGGAGACGATATTCGATACTTAGTATCACTTTACTACTTGCGTCGTGTACACTTGCACTACAATTGCGATAGACTCTTTTACACACAACAAGTTTTTGGCGCCGTTGCCGGGGATTGGCAACATAACTACATCTTTCTTTTATTGCACTTTTTGCTTTTATTTTTATTTTTTTTGTTTTTGTTTTTATTTTTCTTTAATTTTCTTTTGTGTTTTCAACTCTTGCTTTTCACGAGGTTTTCTTGTTTATGCGCAGATCCAAAAGAGGTGAAGATCCTGAGTATAAATTAGATCCGGAGATCGAACGTTCCTTCAATCTCAAGAAACAACTTCGCCGCCTTTTAGACCGGAACGAATACCTCGAGGAACAGCTAGAGCAGATGGCACGAAACCAGCCTGTTGGTGACGGTGTACCGCCTGTCGATGACCCGCCCGCAGCAGGTGGACGACGGTCATGTCGTGACTACGTGCTGAATGATCATGTAGAACTGGAGACCACGCTGCCGGATATTGATGTTGACAACTTCGAACTTAAACCTGTCATGTTTAGTATGATCAACAATGCCGGGCAGTTTGGTGGTTCGGCGACAGAAGATGCTAGGGAGCATCTCAAAACGTTCTAGGAGATCTGTGGTTCGTTTAGACTACCAGGAGTTAGTCCGGAGATACTGAGGCTTCGGTTATTCCCCCATTCATTAAGGGACAGAGCTAAAACTTGGTGGAATAAACTTAAACAGGGTTCCATTATGACTTGGGCAGATCTAACTCGTGAATTTTTATCTCGTTTTAATCCTTCGCATTTATCTGAGCGATTACGTAATGAAATTGCTACTTTTCAACAGGAAGACGACGAGCCGATGCACGAGGCCTGGGACAGATTTACTACTCTTCTACGGAACTGCCCAATGCATGGATTTCCTGTCTGGAATCAGGTAACGAAGTTCTATAATGCTGCTAACTTACAAACTCGTATTCGGATTGATTCTGCAGCAAATGGATTATTATTGGATAAAGATCCGGACGAGGCATTGCAAGTTCTGAAAAATCTAGCCAAGAATGAGGAGCAGTTTCCGACAGCTAGAAGAGGGGGTAAACGGGTACTTGCTGTCAAGGACTATGAGGCCGACGGCACTATGAAATCACAGGTAGCATTCCTCACTAAAGCCATGAAACACTTATTGAATGAAGAGGACTTACGAGGATTTGCTGTCGAGGAAGTTTGTGCTACTTGTGAGGGAAATCATAGTAGGGATGAGTGCCCTATAAATATAGAAGAGGGAAAATATGTTGGAAATTACAAGCCAAACTACAATTCCAACAACTACAACCCTAATTGGAGGAAAGATCCCAAATTTTCCTGGAGTAACCCTAACAATGCCCTGAATCCGCAAGCATATAATCAGAATCAAGGGGTCCTAGATTGTTGACGCGACAACAACTGCAGCCGCAGAACCTGCCGCAGAACCTGCCGCCGCAGCAGCAACAGCAGCCACCACCTGCCACGAGTAGTGTATTGGAACAGACTCTGGCCACCTTTATGTCTCAGACTGGCACGTATATGGATAATATTAATCAGTTTGTCAAGAAGACATAAACCTTTATGGATGAAACTAAGATGAGAATGACAAATCATGAGGCTACTCTGAAATCTCTAGAGACACAAATGGGTCAGGTGTCGCAGCATATTAAGCCAAGGTAGAATGGAGGTTTCCCTAGCAATACTGAAAATGCTAGACCGCCCCCACATGAGCAATGTAAGGCAATTACTACTAGGAGTGGGAAAAAGCTACCAGGGCCGGAAAAAGAAGCTGAAACAGAAAAGGACCCTGCTTTGGATAAACCTACCGAGGAAGCTGCCCCGACAGGTGATAAACAGACTGCTGCCGATGAGCCTGTCACGACAGCAGAAGCGACAAAGGAGAAAAAAGAAGATTATCGTCCTCAGATTCGCATGCAGTGGGAAGGGCGTATTGCTGATTATCGTCCCCCACCACCCTTCCCTCAACGGATACAGCAAGCTAAGCATGAATCTCAACTCAAAAAAATTTATGATATTTTTAAACAGGTTCATATTAATATTCCGTTGTTAGATGCTGTTAGGGAGATGCCCGGTTATGCTAAATTTCTCAAGGATGTCATGTCTAAAAAATCTAAACTTGGGGAATTTGAAACGGTAAGGATGCAAGAAGGTTGTATGAGTATACTTCATCGGCAGCCACCCTAGAAAAAGAAGGATCCGGGGAGCTTCCTCATACCTTGCGTAATCGGCGACAAATTTGTGGGTAAGGCACTTTGTGATCTTGGAGCTAGTGTTAATCTAATGCCCAAATCTGTTTTTCAGAAATTAGGTATTGGGAAGGCGCAGCCCACGACAGTTACCCTACAGCTAGCCGACCGCTCTTACGTTCACCCCGAAGGAAAAATTGAAGATATTTTGGTAAGAGTGGATAAGCTTATTTTTCCTGCTGACTTTCTTATTTTAGATTGTGAGGCAGATGAGAACGCACCAGTCATCCTTGGGCGACCCTTCTTAGCCACGGGAAGATCATTGATTGATGTGGAGAAAGGAGAACTCACCATGCGCGTGAACGATCAAGAAATTAAGTTGAATGTTCTCCAAGCAATGAAACATGCCGATGTGGACGAGGAATGCAAGGCCATCATTGAAGTGACCTTTGATTACCCCTGCATCAGGTCGGGCTGCCGTGATATAAAATTTGGTCACTGCTGCGACAGCCACTTAAATGCCTGTCACGACAGCAACGACGACAGCAACGACGACAGCACCGACGACAGTGACTCCTCTGAATCCGATACATCTGACACTGAAGGTCATGAGGAGGTAAACTGGTTAGACCATCGTCCAGGTAAGTTATTCTAACCCTTGAATTACACTTCGGATAACCATTTAATCCAAAAGCCCTCTACTGTTGAACCACCTGTCTTAGAACTTAAGCCCCTGCCAGGGCAGCTTAAATATGCTTATCTTGGTTGTGATGACACACTGCCTGTAATCATCTCTGCTAAGCTGCCGCAGGAACATGAACGACAGCTGATCGACATGTTGAGGCAGCATAAAAGGGTGATAGGATGGACGATAGCAGACATTCAGGGCATTAGTCCGACGATCTGTATGCACAAAATCCTCCTAGAGGAAGACCATAAGCCGACTATTGATGCCCAAAGGCGGTTAAACCTAGCAATGAAGGAGGTAGTGCGTAAAGAGATAATTAAATGGTTAGATGCTGGTATTATTTACGCCATCTCCGACAGCAAATGGGTAAGCCCGGTGCAATGTGTTCCCAAGAAAGGAGGCATGACCGTGATAACCAACGAAAACAACGAGTTAATCCCAACCAGGACTGTGACCGGTTGGAGGGTTTGTATGGACTATCGGAAGCTTAACAAAGCTACCCAAAAAGACCATTTTCCTTTACCCTTTATTGATCAAATGCTTGATAGATTAGCGGGTAAACCTTACTATTGTTTTCTTGATGGTTATTCAGGGTATAATCAAATTTCTATTGCACCGGAGGACCAAGAGAAAACGACTTTCACATGCCCCTACGGAACATACGCATTTAGGAGGATGCCGTTCGGCCTCTGTAACGCACCTGCCACCTTCCAAAGGTGCATGATGGCAATATTCTCTGACATGGTAGAGGACTTCCTTGAGATCTTCATGGATGATTTTTCCGTCTTTGGAGACGATTTTGAGAGCTGCCTCGACAACCTTCAAAAGGTACTTGAAAGATGTGAGAAAACTAATCTTGTTCTTAATTGGGAAAAATGCCATTTTATGGTCGATGAAGGGATAGTTCTAGGCCATAAGATTAGCTGCCGTGGGATAGAAGTCGACAGGGCAAAAATAGAGGTCATAGAGAAGCTGCCGCCGCCAACCACTGTCAAGGGCATTAGGAGTTTTTTAGGGCATGCTGGTTTTTATCGAAGATTTATTGCAAAATTTTCAAAAATCACGAAGCCCCTATGCCATCTCCTAGAGCAGAACCGACCCTTTGACTTTAATGAAGAATGTACTGAAGCATTCAAGGTTCTGAAGGAAAAGCTAGTGACAGCCCCCATAGTACAACCACCAGACTGGACACAGCCATTTGAGATCATGTGTGATGCTAGTGACTATGCTGTCGGGGCAGCACTTGGGCAGCGCAAAGACAGGCTGTTTCATGTCATATATTATGCCAGCAAAACGTTAAATGACGCCCAAGTGAACTACACCACCACAGAAAAGGAGCTGTTAGCTGTGGTATTCTCCATCGACAAGTTTCGTTCTTACATACTTGGAACGAAGGTAATAATACACACCGACCATTCTGCCCTTAAGTATCTGTTCGCAAAGAAGGATGCAAAGCCTAGGTTGATACGATGGATCTTGCTATTACAAGAGTTCGACCTTGAAATCAAAGACAAAAAGGGGACAGAAAATCAGGTGGCAGATCACTTGTCGAGGTTGGAGACGGGACAGAGTCTACCTTTAGATGAGACACACATACTGGAGACCTTCCCAGATGAGCAGCTCTTTGCTGCCGCAGTAGCTGTCGCGACAGCCATGGCGGCAGGTAAGTCTTCTAACCTTCCCTGGTATGCTGATTTCGTTATTTTTATAGTTAGCGGAATATTACCTACTGATCTTACTTATCAAGCCAGGAAGAGGTTCCAAAATGATGTTAAGCATTATTATTGGGACGAACCTCTTCTTTTCAAAATGTGCGCAGATCAGGTTATAAGGAGGTGTGTACCACAAGAAGAACAAGAAGACATTCTCCATCACTGTCATGCTTCACAATATGGAGGTCACTTAGGAGGCAATAAGACTGCTGCCAAGGTGCTGCAGTTAGGGTTCTACTGGCCGACACTTTATAAAGATTCACAGGAATTTTACAAAAACTGTGAAAGGTGCCAGCGGACAGGTAACATCTCGAGGAGAAACGAGATGCCACTGCAGAATATTTTAGAAGTCGAGATCTTCGACGTTTGGGGGATTGATTTTATGGGACCATTCCCGTCTTCATGTGGGAATTTGTACATCCTCCTAGCGGTGGACTATGTCTCCAAGTGGGTAGAAGCAATCGCAACTCAAAAGAATGATGCCAAAATGGTCCAAAAGTTTTTGCACAAAAACATCTTTTCTAGATTTGGCATCCCTAGAGCGATTATCAGTGATGAAGGGAGACATTTCGATAATAGGGTAATTGCTGCCGCTTTAAAGAAATACGGTGTCAAGCACAGGATCGCGACAACATACCACCCAGAGACCAATGGACAGGCTGAAATTTCCAATAGGGAAGTGAAGAACATTCTTGAAAAGATGGTTAAACCAACTAGGAAGGACTGGTCTTTACTTCTAAATGATGCATTATGGGCATACAAGACAACTTTCAAGACTCCATTGGGCATGTCTCCATTCCGACTGATTTATGGGAAAACCTGTCACTTGCCTGTCGAGATCGAGCACAAGGCATATTGGGCAATCAAGGCAGTGAATATGGACTTGGACAAGGCCGGCCAGAAAAGGTTATTAGATCTGAACGAGATTGAGGAATTACGGACAATGGCCTACGACAACGCAAGAATCTACAAGGAAAAGACTAAGAAGTGGCACGACAAGAAACTGCTGCCACGACAGTTCTGCCCAGGGCAGCTTGTGTTGTTATTTAATTCTAGACTTAAACTATTCCCAGGAAAGCTAAAGTCTAGATGGTCTGGCCCGTTTCAAGTGGTTCTAGTTTTTCCCCATGGTGCCATCACAATTCAATCATTAAAAGACGGGCACCAATTCAAAGTCAATGGACAGCGCCTCAAGCACTATCAGGGGACTGAAGCCCCAGGAATTCAGGAAGTGGTTACTTTAGGAGATGCCCCACAAGGCACCCCTAATTTAACCTAAGTTTTATTTTTATTGTATTATTATTAATATTATTTATTAGGAAATTAGGTTTATTTTATTCGAATAATGTTTTGATTTCAGTTTTTAGGAAATAAAGGAGTCAAGAAGGAAAGAAGAAGTTGCCCAAGCCCACCGCCCATCCACCAGCCCAATAAAGCCCATTTATGATAACCTGTCGTTTCGACTGCCGGCGCAGACGGACTTGACAGGCTGTCAACAGACTGCCACTGCAGACGTAGAAGCGTGCGGCAGACGCACAGCAGACGCGTAAATGCGTGTCAGACGCGTCAGACACGCTATATCCAATCTGCCGCCCCGTTATTCCCGCCTGCCGTTGCGGCATTAAATGGGCAGATCCCCAACAGCTATATAACCCCGTTCTCCCTTTCATTTTCATCACTTCTGATTTTTTTCTCTCTTGTTTTCTCCTCTAGTTTTATTTGTTTTCTTTCTTTCACAGCCCTTGCAACCAAAATGTCGTCGAGACAAACCCGTCGTACCGTTGCTGCCTCTTCTTCTTCAGCAGCAACATCCCCCTTCACCAACAAGGAAATATGGGAGGAGCGTGGCTTCATTTACAACAGAGATGCCCCCCATATGGGACTCCGACCGTTCATTTACAACAGAGATGCCCATTAGCAGCAGCTGGGATAGTGGCAGCAGCTCTGATGTTCGGTTAGTGGAGCAACCTGCCGCTCAACCTGCTCCTAAACCTGCCCAGCCCCCTCCACAGCGCAGACGCCGCCATCAGATCCGCGTCAGCAGCAGCAGCGAGGACAGCGATTGAAAATTTAAGTCTTTATTTTCCTCTTATTGCTGCTTGCTTTTATATTTTTGTGATGTACTTTTTCTTTCTTTTATTTTTCATTTCATTTTGCATTGAGGGCAATGCAACCCTTGAGTTTGGGGGTGGCAACCCTCCATCTTTAATGGAGTCTTTAGCACATCTCTTTATTAGTTGTTGTGTCTTATTATTTATTTATTTTCTCTAAAAAAAATCAGAAAAATATAAAACTGTTGGCTTAAAACTGTGAAGTTAGCTTACCTGTCATGACGGCTCTGTCGTGGCAGCATCTTTAGGACAGGTTAAGGAAAAGTTTAGAGCCTTTCTATAGTTCTGAAACTTAAACACTTTTGTGACTGTTATATTGCTTAGATTTCTTTTAGCCAAACTAGAATAGGAAGCTTAGAACTTGAATAGCCCCTAGAGGTGCCTAACACTGGCTCTAGGAAAGAAGTTTAGCAAAAGAAAATCAAAAACCTAGAGGTGCCCGAAACCGGCTCTAGGAAGCTAACTAGAGGTGCCCGAAACTGGCTCTAGAAAAATTTAGCTTGAAATTAGAAGAAAAAGAAGCATGAAAATGTGCCTTCTAAAAAAATAAACTTTGGCATAAAAATTCGAGGTAAGAAGTTGAATATTCTAGTGAAACTAAGAGAGTCTTAGCATATAACTGTTCACAAGCATGCACACACTGCACGAGAGCTATAGGGAGATTCCGGACAGATCCTAACCTTTCCGACAGGTTGCTGCCGCCATAGAGAATGAGCGACAGGTAAGGGACAATTCACTGTTTGAAGGCCAACACAAAAATTTTCATTTTTCTTTTAAGTCTTGATTGCTTGAGGACAAGCAAAAACTTGAGTTTGGGTGTGTGTTGAGTGTGTAAAAGTTCTATTATTTACACCCTTTTTAACCCATATTTATGCTGCATTCAAGCATCATTGCATTGCATTTAGGTTAGTTTTCAATAAAACATCACAATTATATGAAAGGCACGGGTTCTACTAAAAGATGGTGTATTTTGCAGGTAGCTGCCATGGTTGACAATGAAGGCAGGCGCAGGGCAGATAAGCAGGAAAGCTGAACTGGACAAGCAGCTGAAGAAAACGAACCTGTCATGGACCTGTCGTGACAGCAGACTTATGAAGAGGAAAAGTCAAGTGGACCTCGATAGATAGAGAAAAATCTGCTCGTTTGTCGTGTGAAAGCCACATATTTTTCCAAGCCCCGGATCGAAAGATATGTCAAGCCAAAGCTCAAGGAGAGGAAATTCCTAAAAGCTAGGATGCAGCTGGAAAGTAGGAGACTTTAGAGATTTATTCTTTATTAGAATCTTACTTTTAATTAAAGTTGTAATCCTTGTTACCTTAGATAACTTGAGCCCAAAGCTTATATAAGGGCATAGATTTAACCTAGGAGGCATAACCGAATACCCCATAACCGAAACCAAACCCCTGCCGTCCACCCGTCACCGACATGTTCTAAATTCCCCCTAGGGCCACGGGTTGTTTCGTAAAGTAGTTGCAAGGGTTGCTTTGTTTTAGGATTTTTTCAAGTTCAATAAAATAAACTTCGAGTTCTTTTATCTTGGTTTTAATATCTTGCAAGAGCATCGGGAGAGCATTGTGAGGTTATCCATTTACTTAGCATCGGGAGAGTTAAGTATACGAAAGAGATAAGAGCGCGTTCTCTAGTTTATAGTTGAACCATCTCGTGCCTAGGGATAGGGCGAGGTTAAGTGGCTAAGGAAGAATTCATACACATCGGTGTTCATCCTTCGATTCACGCCGGGAGGTATCATCAAAGACGTGTTCATCGACAGACTTGTGCCTAGGGATAGGGCAAGACAGATCTGGGATTCTTGCCAAACTTGAAGTACGGAGTTGGTGTGTCTGCTGCCGCGACAGCCAACGGACAGACGCCGCGACAGGTGCTGTCGGCGACGGGAGCGACGACAGAACTGGAGATCCTAAGCAATTCAATACCTGCACTACCGAGCAATTCAATACCAGCCCATTCTCTCATTCTTGATATCTCAATCCTTTTATTTACGTTTTTACTTTATTATTCTCGTGACAACTCTTAATATTTCTTTTACTTTCGTGCAGTAAATCGAGGTGAAGCTATTAGCCCAATCCCTATGGAGACGATATTCGATACTTAGTATCACTTTACTACTTGCGTCGTGTACACTTGCACTACAATTGCGATAGACTCTTTTACAAGCAACAAATGTGCAACAGGTACCAGATGATCTACAGCGTGAGAATATCTTTCACACACGATGCAAGGTGCAAGACAAGGTATGTGTTGTGATTATTGATAGCGGTAGTTGTACTAATGTTTCCAGTTCAGTGATGGTTGACAAGTTAGGTCTGAAAACGACAAAGCATCATCATCTATATAAGTTACAATGGTTGAATGATGGTGGCGAGCTTAAAGTGACCAGACAGGCTATTGTACCATTTTCAATTGGAAACTACAAGGACGAGGTCCTTTGTGATGTTGTGATGATGGATGCTACTCACCTTCTTTTGGGACGCCCTTGGCAGTATGACAAGAAGGTAATACATGATGGTTATACAAATCGTTACTCTTTTATGCATGCAGGTAAGAAGATCACTTTGGCTCCTTTGACACTGAGTCAAGTGTTTGAAGATCAAGCAAGCTTGAAAAAGAGTAAAGAGACTGCAAAAGAGAAGAAGATTTCCGTGTATGCGAGCAGTAGCGAAATCAGGAAATGTCTTTCCTCTCAACAATCTGTTCTTATTTTGATGTTTAAGGATTATTGTTTATTGACATATTTTCCTACTGATCTACCGTCACCGATTTTGACACTTTTGCAGGAGTTTAAGGACGTGATTCCAGCTGAAACACCGAAAGGATTGCCACCTCTTCGTGGCATTGAGCATCAGATTGATTTCATTCCAGGTGCTACTATTCTGAACCGGCCAGCTTATCGAACCAACCCTGAAGAGACAAAAGAGCTTCAACGCCAAGTTACCGAGTTAATGGACAAGGGTTACATTCGAGAGAGCTTGAGTCCGTGTGTTGTTCCGGTGCTATTGGTGCTGAAGAAAGATGGATCTTGGAGGATGTGCGTAGATTGTAGAGCTGTGAATCAGATTACAATTAAGTATCGTCATCCCATTCCGAGACTTGATGACATGTTGGACGAGCTTTGCGGAGCCGTCATCTTCTCCAAAATTGACTTAAGAACCGGCTATCATCAGATTCGCATGCGAGAAGGCGATGAGTGGAAAACAGCCTTCAAGACAAAGCTAGGTTTGTACGAATGGTTAGTAATGCCTTTTGGTTTAACTAATGCACCTAGTACTTTTATGCGTTTGATGAATCATGTTCTGCGACCTTTCATTGGAAGATTATGTGTTGTATAGTTTGATGATATCTTGATTTATAGCAAGTCTTTATAGGATCATGTGGAACATTTGCGAGCTGTTTTGCAGGTTTTGCGAGAAAAGAGATTATTTGGTAACATGGAGAAGTGTGTATTTTGTATTGACAAACTCACATTTCTTGGTTACATTGTTAGTTCTCAGGGAGTTGACGTTGATCCTGAGAAGATAAAGGCAATTCAGGAATGGACACGACCGACATCGATTACTCAGGTTAGATCGTTTCATGGTTTAGCGAGTTTTTATCGACGATTTGTTCCTAACTTTAGTTCCATTACCGCCCCCTTAACTGGTATTATTAAGAAGAATTCTAGCTTCTTTTGGGGTAAGGAACAAGAAGATGCCTTTTGAGAATTAAAGACTCTTTAACTCAAGCACTTGTTTTAGCATTACCTGATTTTCATAAAATGTTTGAGATTGAATGTGATGCTTCCGGAATTGGTATTGGTGCTGTTTTGATGCAGGAAAAGAGGCTCGTTGCTTACTTTAGCGAGAAATTGAGTGGTGCTACATTGAAATATCCGATTTATGATAAAGAGATGTATGCACTGATTCGGGCAATGGAGACATGGCAGCATTATTTGTTGCCTAAAGAGTTTGTGATCCACACCGACCACGAGGCTTTACGTTACATCACAGGTCAGCATAAATTGAATAAACGACATGCTAAGTGGGTTGAATTCTTAGAATCTTTTCCTTATGTCATTCGTTACAAGAAAAGGAAAGAAAATGTCGTTGCTAATGCATTATCACGTAGGTATGCACTTTTGAATTATCTTGATTCACATCTGATTGGTTTTGCATATATTCGTGATTTATACCATGATGATCCTGATTTTAGAGATAAGTTTAATGCTTGTTCGAAAGGTGCATATGGAAAGTTTTACATGCATGATGACTTTCTTTTCAAAGAAAACAGGATATGCATTCCACAGGGTTCCATACGTGATATTCTGATTCGTGAGGATCATGAAGGTGGATTGATGGGTCATTTTGGTGTCACTAAGACGTTGCACACATTTAAGGAGCATCTGTTTTGGCCAAAGATGCGCAGGGTCGTTGAAAGGTACTGTGAACGTTGTGTGACATGTAAGAAAGCAAAATCGAAGGTTTCACCACACGGTATGTACTTACTTTTACCTATTCCTGAATCCCCTTGGACTGACATTTCTATGGATTTTGTTTTGGGATTGCCTTGAACTAGGACTGGTAGAGATAGCGTATTTGTTGTGGTTGATAGGTTCTCTAAGACGGCACATTTCATTGCATGCCATAAGAATGATGATGCAGTTAACGTGGCTAACTTATTTTTCAGAGAAATTGTGCGATTACATGGTATTCCTAGGTCTATTGTTTCTGACAGGGATGTAAAGTTTTTGAGTCACTTCTGGAGGACTCTTTGGAGCAAAATAGGTACGAAACTCATGTTTTCTACTACTTGCCATCCCCAAACTGATGGACAAACTGAAGTTGTTAATAGGGTGCTATCTACTTTACTTTGTTCCGTCATCAAAAAGAATATTAAGACTTGGGAAGATTGTTTGCCACATGTTGAATTCGCTTATAATCATATTGTTCATTCTGCTACGAAAATGTCACCATTTGAGGTTGTTTATGGTTTTAATCCTATTACGCCTCTAGATTTGTTGCCTTTGCCACATGAACAGGTGATTAGCAAGGATGGTAAAGCGAGAGCAGATTATGTTAAGCGTTTACACCAGCAGGTTAAGGAGAACTTAGAATGAAGGACTCAGCAGTATGAAAAGCAAGCAAACAGGTGATTAGCAAGGATGGTAAAGCGAGAGCAGATTATGTCAAAGTTTTTACTGCGAGGAGATGGTCCTTTCCAGGTGTTGGAGAAAGTGAACGACAATGCCTACATGATAGACTTACCGGGAGATTATAATGTAAGTGCCACTTTTAATGTTTGTGACTTAACCCCTTTTGATTACTCTGTAGATTTGAGGTCAAATCCTTTTCAAGAAGGGGGGATGATGTGAGCACATCCATTCAGAACTCTCCAACGGATCCGGAAGTCTTACCAAACGGACCTATCACCCGCTCTAAGGATAAGAAGTTCAGGGAAGCCCTTATCTTTACTTGTGCTAACATTCCTGATTCCTTTGATCATGTTCATGCCTTAGAACATAGGTTGTATAACGTGTTGCATTCAGATATGTGACATGTTTAGGTATATGTACTTATTAGGTATATTAATAGGTATATATATTAGTTTGGTGTGTTTAACATATGTTTTAGTGTGTTTATTTATCTTATTGTATGAATAAGTTGTTGCCTAAGTATGTTTGCTATGTTGTGCATTAGGAACCATGGAAAACAATAGCTTAAGGACGTGTACTCAGCTTGGTTGAAGCTCAAGCTAGCGTATGCAGCTCCTATTCAGCTCAGAAGAGTGTAGCTTAGCTCAACTCAGCTCATCACACTGTGAGCTAGCTCGTTTCAGCTCATGTCAGCTCCGTTCAGCTCAACTCCAACTCCACCAGCTCAACTTTAGCTGACAAGTCCAGAACTAGCTGAATGATACCCTACATGTGGGAGAGTGTCCTACAAGTGTGTGTGGCAGCAAGGGACGTGTTTGCATGGCCCATGCACAATGCCATGCATGATTCGGCCTAGCAAGGCCCTAGTGCAGCGGGCCCAGCCCTTGTGTGCGCAGCAGCAGCCCAGCAGGTGGCCTTGTGTGCGCACCCCATGTAGCCCAGCGTGCCCAGCCCTTGTGTGCGTAGCAGCAGCCCAGCAGGTGGCCTTGTGTGCGCATGCCATGCAGCCCAGCGTGCCCAGCCAAGTGTGCAACCCCTTCTCTTGTGTGGATAAGCACAAGGTTGGTTGTGCCTTTGAATTTCAAATTCAAAGCACAATTAACATGTGCCTAAAAGGATTTTAGCTCCCAAAATTCAAACGCAATGCTCATATTCATTTCTGCCAACTTGTGTAGTTTTTGTTCAAAATTTAAACTTTATTTATTTATTTTTAATTTGTACCACACATTTCCATTTCGTCCAACCACCTTCCTACACTATAAATGTAAGCCAAATTCCCTTTGTAAAAGGTTTGACCTTTTATGCAATCAAATATAATTGTGAGATTTCTCTCAAACTCAGTTCTTTTTTGAACTATCTCCTTGATACTTGGGGTTCTCAATTGTTAGATAATTGAAGGGTCCAAGTGCTTATTCGAGAAAATTCAAGATAAGGTTCGGGTTCGTTCAACAGATTGTTCGAGTTCTTCCTTGGAGTTTGTTCATTTTTCGACTACGAAGAACGGCTTCGATTCGGGTTTGCATAACAGATTATGCAAGTTCTTTCGAGTTCATCGTGTCAAGACCAAGAATGTTGCTGCCATTGTTGAAAGCTTGAAGACATCATATTCAACCTTCCACCTAGTCCCTAAATTAATTTCGGCAACTTCTTCTTTTCTCATTTCTGATTTTTCTTTCTTTTTCCTTAATTTAAACATCTAAAAACAAAATAATGTTTGTTTCTGTTGCAGAGAATTACTTGCTATCATCCTAGATCCGTGAATGAACGAGGAACGTTGTTTTCTTCAACAACATCCTTGTATCATTTCCTCTCCTTCTACCATTCGATGCAGATCATCAGACAAGTCATAGTCATCTTCATCATCTCTACCTTCAACTTCCTCTAAACATAGTGGTAATTAAAAATTAACTTCGGAATCTGATTTGGAATCGTTTGGACCATTCATATCTAAAAACTTACAAATAAAGAGACAAAAATAAATACCAAGAAAGAAAGAATGAAATGATATGATTTGTTATGTTTTTAAAGGCTTTTTTTTTGCTTTTGGGTTTTATGATCTTTCTGGTTTTCTTGTGCTGTGAAAGGAAGTTTGCCAATAGATGTAATTGGGAAAAATGCATCTTTTTTTGAAATCAGAATAATGGTTTTGGCATAGACCCTTTTACATAAGATCTCTAATTACCCCATGGTCTAAGGGTAAAAGAGTTGGTTTTGAGAATTACTCTGAGACAGTCTTAAAAACTTCAGGGACTACTTTGGCAGTCCAATTCTTCAGCGCATGGGCAAATCTTGGACATATATTTGTTTTCTCCTCCCTCCTCGTCTCTGTTGGTGTTAATGATCAAATTCTCAAAAACCTCGCATAATTCCTCCTTTCCTTTCTCTTCCTTGTCAAAACGAGCATTAGGGTCTAGAAGCCCTCAAGCCTTGAAAGTAACACTTAGGGTGGGTACGTCATTGGTTCCCCCTCAACTCCTTCTTCCTTCTGCTTCAACTTCATGTTTTCCTGATGCTTCTTAGTCTCAGCTTTCTTCTGCCATTTATTGGGCCTAAAGCCCAAACCGTATCAGTTTCCCTTCATTGGGATCACCACTGGATAAGGCTTTCCCTGTCTTCGTTCTTTAACTTCTTCTCCTTACTTCCCAAAGGAAATTTCATCCGTCGCACATACATTCATCTCATGCTTAACATCTCCCTTCTCGAAGAACATAAGTTCCTTGCTATCCATCTTGGCTTGAACCATCTGTTTAAACTCTAAGCAACACTGGATCTCATGTCCTTCAGCTTCATGGTACTCGCAGTATGGTTTTTCATCATCCTTCATCTTCAGGTTCACTCCCTTTAATAACCCCGCCGCTACTAATTGAGCCTATACCCAACTCATGGGTGCCTTAATTTCTTCAACATACTTCTTGTTCACTCTCTTTTCTTCGTCGAGCACAACACTCACCTCCGTCTGTTGGTAGTTTGGCAATGGATTTCCTTTTTCTTCAAAAGTTTCGAATGACAACATGCCTGATTTTCTTAAATCATTCACCACCCTTTTGAATACGGTATAGTTCTCAATGGTATGCCCCCTCACTCCTGCATGGTATTCACATTGGGCCTTCTCATCGTACCACGGTGGATAAGGAGGTGAGAACATAGGAACATGTCTTGGTAGCACCATTTGTGATTTGACCAACTCGGTGAACAATTCTACGTAAGTCATTGGTATGGGAGGAAAGTAGGGTCTCAAATTTCCTTGATATCTCCGCTCTCCTTTTAGGGTGCTTGTAACCGTTAGAGCTGAGGTATTTGGCTTCTTGAAGGTGTTGGGCTTGTTGAACACCACACATGTTGAATAACTGGGGTTGTAGACATCCGTAGTATTGACTTCATTGTTATCTCTCTTCTTATATGTCTTCTTCGTTTCCCCACTATCCAACTTCCCGCTCTTCATGGCTGCTAGGATCAATTCACCAGTCATCAGCATGTCCGTGAAGTTCTTCGTAGCATGGTTGAGCATACGATCGTAAAAAGGACCCTTTAGTGTTTCTACAAACATCAGGGTGATCTCGTTTTCTAGCAACAGTGGCTGCACTTGTGCCGCTACATCCCTCCACCTTTGACCGTATTGTCGGAAGCTCTCCTGGTTCTTTTGCTCCATCCATTGGAAGACCAAACGGGTTGGAACCATGTCTGAAATATGCTTGTATTGCTCACTGAAGGCTCTGGATAGATCCTTCCATGATTTGATGTTCACCCGACTTATTTGCGAATACCAACGTGCAACAGATCCTACTAAACTTTCCTGGAATCAATGAATGAGAAGCTTCTCATTGTCAAGGTACATTAACATCTTTCTACAATACATGGTAAGATGTGCTGATGGGCATGTGGTCCCATTATACTTCTCAAAATTTGGGATCTTAAATTTTGGTGGTGCGACTAAATCAGTTACCAAGCTCAGATCCTTGGCATCCATTCGACCATGGGCAGCTCCGTCTTGGAAGGATTCGATCATCCCCTCTAAATTTTCGTACTTTTCTTCCAATTTCTTCTCAACTTGATCATTATCAGCAATTTTATCAAGGTCAGGCACCTTGTAGTTATTAGCTTCCATATTTGGAACATGAGCGGAAGATTCAGCTACATGGATGAGTGTTTTGGCCTTAGCACCATCCTCCCTCCTAAAGGTCATTCCTGGGAATCGTGGAATGGCACTAGTGTTCCCTCCTTCTTCAACCGCATCTGGGTCCTTGAATCCTAACATAGAAGCTATTGAACTGACCGTCTTTTGATGAACTGTCTCAACTTGTTGTTTCAGGTCGACCTCCATTTTTTCTAACTTATCTTGAATGTTCTTTTGGTTCACCTCCAAAGTTGTCAATCTTTCCTCAGAGTTCATGGCTCGAGTTTGGGCTCGTGTACCGTATTTATGAGTTGTCTAAGCAATTTTTTATTTTCTGTTGTTTTTATGAATGAATGTATGCATAAATGAATTCACAAAAGCAAACAACAAAGTAAGCAAAACAATGTAAAATGCATGAATGCATTCGAAGGGCCATCAATTCCATTGAAAATCTACTGATGAAAGGAAACTCTTTATTGAAACGAAAACATTTATTACATCTTTTTCGAATTACAAATATTTTTCCGCTTAAACACCTAATTCTTTGACTTCTTCAACTAGCCACATGAGCCTTGGTCCAACTTCTCCAACATGCTTGATGTACTGACAAAGGGTTGCAGCTTCGGTTGCCAATATTTTTACGTGTTTGGTTCTCCTTTTTAAGAGCTTTCCGTTCATAATTGAACAATTTTTGTAGAATCAACCCCTTTTAAATATTGAATGATGCACATGCAAAATAAACAAGATAGGGAACAAAGATTAATAAAGCAAGGGAAAAAGACAAATGAAACAGTAAAAAACAATTTAAATGCACGATAATTCTAGGTCGGCATTCCAACATTTCAGGACATGTCTCCACGGATTATTCCTGCAACTCAACACCCTAGGCTTTCCGCATGGCTCTATTAGGGGTAGGCTCTAAATTCTCAAACTTGGTTTGGTTCTAAAAGGGTACCCGAGTTGTCCTTGTTATCCCCTACTAAAGGTAGCAAGGCCCTCGATTCTCACCCATTATAGGCTACAAACTAATCGAGTTCAACTCAGGAGGACTCACCACCGAAGCCTTCTCGAAGAATCAATATCCTTACGAACGCAAAGGGAATGAGTCTCGAAGGTACTTGCTAGGCTCATACGAAGAATCAATATTCTTACATGAGCAAAGCGTGTTCTCCCCACTTAAACAAACGGGACAAAGCTCGGGAATAGAGTTTGAAATTAAGTCTTAAATGCGTAAAATAGAGTTTTATTCATTTAAGCGAACAAATAAATTGAACATATTATGAACTTGCAAATCCCAAATAAAAAAAAAAACAATTTTTTTGAAAACCATTTAAAACCAATTTGTGGTCTGACCCTCTTTTGTTTTTATTTTTAAAAAAATAAAAACACGTCCCCAACGGAGTCGTCAAGCTGTCGCAACCGCCTTTTTAGGGAGGCTTCGACTTTTTGGTAAAACTTTTAAAAAAACACGGAGTCCCCACCAATCTTTTTGAAAAGTTTGATTGGATCAGTTTAAAACATGGTTATTTTAATAAAACGTTTTGTTTTAATAAAATAACGGTTTTGGTCTGCGAAAAATAAAAATAGGTTCAGGGGTCGATTACACGTGGGGAAGGGTTAGCACTCCCACGACGCCTAAAATTGGTACACAATTGGTTTTAAAATTGTTTTCAAAACTGGAATTCGCAAGTTCACAAAAATTCGAGTTTACTTGACCGTTTAATGAATATTAGTCTATTTTAACGGCCTTATCGTCCGGGAGATGAACTTTAATCACCGCCAACATTTCTGGCGCTAACCCGTCATTCCCGTTTGATAAGACACCGCATTAAATTAATTTCGCTTTTTCAAACATCAAAGAGATTTAGTGTGTTGAGCATTTTATTCATTTCTAAGTTCGATTATTTAAAAACCCTAAAAACGTCTAAGTCTTTTATTTCTAATTTAATGTTTAAGTTTGCTTAAGTGTGTTTATTTTTTATTTTTTGTGAAGAACATTTTTCAACAAAACACATCTCTATCTAAGCTTTAGTCCCTAATCCTAAGTTTTAAACCTATTTCTAAAACAAGCAAGCAAATTTTATTCTTTTTAGTCTTTTCCCTTTTAATATTCTTTTAAAAAACTTTTATTTCTTTTTTTTACCTTTTTTTCTTAAAAAAAAAAAACAAGACCCTTTTTACATTTTTTTTTATGTTTTTCCACCTTTTTATTTTCTTTCATTTCACAAAGAATTCTTCTTTTAAAACTTTTTTTTTATTTTATATTTTCATTTTTAAGCTTTTCTTTTAAAAATAACTTTTTTTAAAAATAAATTTTATTTCTTGAAAGATTTCCCTTTAAGCTCTTTTTTTCAAAAAATTATTTTTTCCTTAAAACTTTTCACTTTATTTAAAAACCCTTTTTATTTTCTTAAAAAATTATTATGACTTATTTTAAAAAAAACATATTTGTTTTTTTTATTTTTATAATCACTTTAACCATTTATTATTAAAACTAAATTAAAAACACCTTTTTTATATTTTTTATTAAAATCAAGCCCCTTTATTATTTCCACCCATGCATTATTATTTTTTCCTAATTAAATCCCTAACTTTAAGTATTTTCAATTCAACCACATTTATTCATTTATTCTTACATTTTAATATAAACACCTTTAAAATTTTATTTCTACATTTCTAAAGATCAAAACAACTTTAACAATATTTTTTAAGCATGCAAATATTTTTAAAGATCAAACCAAATTTAAAATGAAAAATTAAAACGAAACCGTTACTGGAATCGTGAAAAGATTTTTTGACTTCGTGAACGCATCCTAAAATTCACAAAAATAAAACACAAATACAAAAATTCAACCAAGAACAAACATGAAAAATACTAAAAAAATTAAAAGGAAAGATAGAAATTTTACCGAAATGACGACCGAAGAACTCGAATTTGAACTTCTCGAAACGCTCCCGATTGCTTCCGGAAAATTGCCCCCAAGCTCGAACTTCAACTCCAAAATTTCCAGCAACTCATAAGAATTTTTTTAAGAATTTTTCGGATTTCTTTTTTAGCTCATTGCTTTTTTTTTTCATGTGATCAAGCGTGTGTTCAAATGAAAGAAAAAGGGCTCAATTTATAGGGTTTGGATACTTAGAAATGAAGCCAATTTGGGGGGCAATATCCCCATTTTTGACCCATAAAATCATCCCATTTAATCTGCTCAACTTTAATTCGTTGAAATTCAATCCGAAATTCATCAGAATCAGCTCCAATTTGGGAGATTTTGCCCCCAAATTAATTAGGGTTCAAAAGTTTTTCTTCCTTAATCAACGAGCAAATGACGACAGCAAGGGACGGGGTCGACGACATCGGACTCAGCCGGCCAAGGCGAGTCGAACAGAACCAGCCTCGGCGGCCGCCGTGACTCAAGGAGGGCACGACCATGGACGGCAGCCGGCTGGTAATCGCGCAAGCTGGGTGATTTGGGGAAGATGATCCCGCGCGCGTGTAGCGCATGCGCTGGAGCGTGGTGACGCGAGCTCTCCCCTTTTCCCCTCCTTTTCCCTTCATTCGATCCAATCCGTCAATGTTTTCAGCCCAAGATCTAACTGTGCTGATTAAACCTGAAAAAAAAACACAAAATGGGTTAGTTTGGGCTCCTTTAATTATTTTTTGGGTTTCTAATTAATTAAAATGGGTCCTTTTATTATTAAGAAAATGGGTTTAAAATGATCCCATATTAAAATAGGATGGACCTTAAAAAATGTTTTATTTTTCTTTTATCTTTTTTTTAAATAAAATAAATAAATGAGGTGAAAATTTATTGAAAACAGCTGGGATACTATCAAATGAGAGTGAAGGAATGTGATGTACCCAAGACTGTTTTCCGTATGAGATATGGACTCTACGAATTCTTGGTGATGCCCTTTGGGTTAACCAATGTACCGACAACTTTTATGGATTTGTTGAATCGGGTCTTTAGACCCTATCTTGATAAATTCGTAGTGGTGTTTATAGACGACATATTAATCTATTCCAAAAATGTTGTGGAACATTGAAATCTTCTTTGTATCGTGCTTCAAACCTTACGGGAGGAGCAGCTATACGCAAAATTCTCTATGTGCGAGTGTTGGCTCACCGAAGTTTCTTTTCTTGGACATATTGTGTCGGCTTCAGGTATTCAGGTGGACCCGAAGAAGATTCAAGCCATCGTGGATTGGCATCCACTGAAGAACATTGGTGAAGTCAGAAGCTTCCTTGGTCTTGTTGGCTATTACAGAAGATTCGTTAAAGGGTTTTCTATGATAGCCGCTCCTTTGACTAAGTTGTTGAGTAAAGAAGCTCCTTTTGTTTGGACTGAGGATCAACAATGGAGTTTCAATCAATTGAAACAAGTCTTGACCCATGCACCAGTCCTAATCCAACCCGAGTCTAGATAGGACTACGCAGTTTATAGTGATGCATCACATCTCGGGTTAGGATGTGCATTGTTGCAAAAAGGCAAAGTCATCATTTATGCTTCGAGACAACTTAAGCCGCACAAAATGATTTACCCTACTCATGACATTGATTTGGCTGCAGTTGTCTTTGCATTGAAAATCTGGAGACATTATCTCTACGGAGAAAATTTGTTATCTTTTCACCGATCATAAAAGCCTTAAGTACCTATTGACCCAAAAAGAATTAAATCTTCGACAATGAAGGTGGATGGAACTTCTTAAAGATTACGACCTTGTCATTGATTACCATCCGGGCAAAGCCAACGTTGTAGTTGATACACTCAGCCGCAAACCTTTGCCTGGTAAGTATTGACATTGAATATAACGTTATATGTATTGTATGGTACATTGACTCGTTGTAATATCGCTATCTTGTAGCCCCTCGGGCAATTAACGCTCACTTTCGACATCGGAAGCATCATTGTCTTGTAGCTGAATTTCAAGTTCAGTTTACCATCGTTCTGCGAATCAAGGTTTTGCAAGAGCAAGATCCCGAGCTTCAATCCATTGTCGTTACCGGATAATCTTGACATCAGAATTAATTCTGAAGGGCTCTTGTGCTTCCATGATCGGTAAATAGGGAGGAAATACATGCTTTTTAGAGAGCTATAATACCCCCAAACTTTAAACTTTGCTTGTCCTCAAACAAAATGATAAGAAGCAAGATTAAGCATATATTCTTTCTACCTAAACAACCTTTTTTTTAATTCAACAATATAAACATATAATATTTTCTTCTTCTTTTTCTCCATTTTTACAAACAGAGAGGGATATCAAAGAATTAATGCACCCTAAGATCTTGAGAAGTAAGATGTTGTGCAAAGAACCCTCTGGGAGTACTTCGTTGCTATGACACACAATCATGCAGCGGTAGCCTTTGGCCATATTTATTTTTCTAACACATGCATTGTAGTGTTCCCCCAAAGCTACCTTCATTATGCACCCACATTGGAGTGCCCTTTATTTACACAATACATAATCTATATGTAACTACAGGGGAACAAGGTAGATTTATCTAAGATCTAAGTAATTATGTTAGACATCCATTACACAAGCAACCAAATTCATTCATATCAAAATTCTAATACAACATTCCATCACATGTATCCAACCAGTGCATTGATAATTAAAAGGATTCAATGTAACGCCCCAAATTTGGGCTTAGAAGTTTTGGGTTCGGACCGGTTCGGTCGGTTCGCGGTTCGGTCGGTTCGCGGTTCGAATATAAAAGAGTGAATTTAGGAAAGCCTAGTTCGGGTTGCATTAAAAATATGGAAAAATTTCTTCAAATCCTCTTTTATTATATATAAGAGTGTGGTGAAATCAATTTTACAAAATGAGGTTTGGAAGGGTGACATTTTGGTTAGTGACCAAAATGTAATTTTCGAAAACTGTGAGACTGTTTTAAAAAGGATTGAAACTTTGAATCTTTAAGGAGCTATTTACCCAATGGGAGTTTCTCCAGATTTTTCTAAGATATTAAATGATTAATTAATGGTTTTTAAATAAAACTAAAGTGGAGGGAAGATATTTTGGCATTTCCAACTAACTTTTCCTAAAATTTCATTTCCATTTTCTCTCATCTTTCTCTCAAACCAAACACATTTTCTCCAGAGTTTTTCCCTCTGATTTTGTCACCTAAATAACACATTTCAATTCTCTTTTGATCTTCAATCATCTCTTCAACAAAACCTTTGCATTTGCTAAGTGGATTTTCAAGATTTTAGTTCCAAAAGGGAGAAAACTCAAGTTTGGAGGTAAGAACGTCCTTCTCCTCTAAACTCTCAGTTCTTTACTGAAATTCCCAAGTTCTCAATCCTTAATTTGTGTTTTATAAAAGGTTTTATTGATTTGTTCTTGATCTTGGCTTTTAAATGCAAGATTTGCTTGATTTTGATGAAATTTCGTATGATCTGATTGGGCTGTGTTTTGAAGTGTCAATTTGATGTTAAATGAATGTTAAATTGATGAGAAATTGAGGTTTAATCAATGCAATCCCGAACAGGTTGATTTTCCTAAGTTTAGCTTGTGTTTTTGGTTGTTTTTGGAGTGATCTTGATGATCTGTTATAGCTGGAGGTATAAGGACGTGGTTAGATCCTTTTTGGATGTTAATTGATGTTTAAGGATGTTTAGATTTGATGGATCTTGGCTGGGTAGTGTTGTGGAGTTGTTTGGATGCATTTTCGGTTGTGTTTGGTAGCCGAAAATGGTGTTTGGATGAGAGCAGCGAGTTTAGGTGCTTTCATTGAAGATATTAATGCATGATGATGCATTAATCCTCTGCTTTGATGTGTTTAAAACAGGGGAGGCATCTTTGGATCCTAGTGGTGGTGATCCGGAAGCTTGATTGGTGTTTCGGCAAGTGGCGAAACGGAATCAGTGAGTGGATTTTGGTTTTCGGCTTTGAAACCAATGTTTTGAAGGTTTGGGAGCTTAGTCTAAGTCTAAACAACTTTGCTAAGCTCAAGAGTAAGTTTTCGGAAAAACTCTCTTGTTGAGGAACCATGAGATGGTTGGGTGCAATGTGATTGTTTGCATGTTTTAAATTCTGTTTTGAAAGCATGATTTAGCATGATTATTGCTGATTTTGTAAGCCATGTGTTGAAGGATGATCAAGGTAAGAGATCCTTGTTTTTGAACATTGTTTAAATGTGGTTTGATGCTTAAAGATGCATGATGTTTATGGCTTTGTTAAATGCTTTAAAACAGTGGAATATTGATGATAAATGATGCATATTGGCAAGTGATATTTTGAAAAAGGTTAAGGTCACTAAGGTGGTTAAAAGTCCTTAGGTGAGCCTTGAAGGTCACAAAGGTGGTTAAAAGTCCTTGTGTGAGCCTTGTTTATTTAAGAACAACATGGTGGTTAAAAGTCCATGGTTGGTTCTTGGTTAAGATCACAAAGGTGGTTAAAAGTCCTTGTGTGAATTTTGGATATTTTAAGAACAACATGGTGTTTAAAAGTCCATGGTTGGTTCTTGGTTAAGGTTCAAGGTGGTTAAAATTCCTTGTGTAAGCCTTGTTATTTAAGAACATCAAGGTGTTTAAAAGTCCTTGGATGATTCTTGTTAAGGACACAAAGGTGTTTAAAAGTCCTTGTGTGGTCCTTGTGAATTATAAGATCACAATGGTGTTTAAAAGTCCATGTGTGAGTCTTATGTTGATCGTATTTTTGAAAAGATGATGATTATCACTTGTGGCCAATATGACATGATAATGATTTGAAGCATGAATTGCTGTTTTAAATGCTTGTGAGCATGTATAAATGTTGTTTTGAAGCATGGTTTATAAAGGTGTTTTATAAATGCATTATTGTGTGGTTTTAAATGAGCATTCCTCACTAAGCTATTTGCTTACGCTCTCTCTCTTTTCTTAAACCAATAATGCAGAACATTAAAGTGCATTTGAGGGCAGAAAAGTGGTGAAGAATCCAAGTGGTGAACAAAGCTCATGTATGGTGAACATTTTCTCAAACTATTAGCTTTCGGGTATTTGGCAATGGGGGACCTATGTTGTTGTTTTGGGAGATGTTTTGGACTCCCTAAGTTGGTTTAATGTTGTTAATAATGTTGGAACATGTAAATGGCCTTTATGTGGTTGATTTGGTGTTTGATGCTTGAATGGTTTTCTAAATAGCATGCATGCCTATAGAATTGGGGATTTTCATAATTGATGCCATGTTGATGTTTGGTTGATGCAATTATGTTCCTTGTATGTTGAATGACTTGCTGGTAAAGTTTGGTTGCATTTGGAGCATGTTTGATAGGTTAATTGTATGATAAACCAGCTAATTTTCTGTAATCTGGGCAGGCCGTATCGGAATGGGTGCTACCGTTTTGGAACAGGGGCCTGAAATGGCCTAGGCGTTCCGAAACGGGAGGCAACGTTCCAGAACGGAAATGCCTCTGCCAGGCACTGTTTCGGAACCAGTTGCGGAACGGTCCCGCGTTTCGGAACGGGTCTTCCCTGTTCCGAAACACTCGACCGTTGGGCACTGAAATTGTTGGTTAAATGTTTTGAAATGTTTGCGTTTTGGTCCTGAATCTTGTTATTGCAATTGAATGAGTTTGAGATGTCTGTTTGAGCTGAAATTTGGCAGAGAAGCATGAAATATGATTAATTTCAAGTTGGTAACTTTTAATTGGGTTAAGTCCCTGTAATTTTCAGAATTTACAATTTGGTCCCTAAAGTCTTAATTTGTGCAATTGGGTCCCTGAATGTTCTCTGATGGTTATGATCTTTGAGCATGTTGTTTGTATGATCATGTTTAGGGATAATATGCATTTAGAAAAGTTTAAAAAGAAAAAAAAGGGTCGTTAATCAAGGTTGACTTTCGTGTTGACTTTGGTTTTCCCCGTGTAATCTTCTTAATTCGGTTCAACCGTCTGGGCCGGGTTAAGGGGGTTACATTTGGTGGTATCAGAGCTGAGTTCTCGAGTAATTGGGAATGTTTATGTGAATGTTTAAAGTATGTATGCTTTGTATGCTGGTTGAGTGAAAGCATGTTGAGTGAATTGCATGTATGTTGCAATTGAGGTGTATGCTGTGATGAAGCATGTTGTGGGTACCCATTTCCAAATCAAAGCTAATGTAATGATATTGTTTTTAAGTGAAAATGAGCTTGAGTACTTGGATTTCTTACCTTGCTGGGCCTGACTTTGTTTATTTGCATTGTGATTGCATTGTTAGAGTATGGCACCTCGTAGAGAGTTAAGGAGTAATGTACGAGCTACGGCTCAGAATGAGAATGAGAATGAAGAGAATGTTGAAAGTGCGGTGGATTTACCTCCTCCACCTGGTGGTGGTGGTGCTGGGGGTGAAGGAGCTGGAGCTGCAGCTGGTGCTGGGGTCGCTGGACCCGAGGCTAGTCAGGGGCAAGCTGTTCCTGACATGACGGTGTTGATTCAAGCTATAGCTGGTGCTTTTCAAGCAGCGGTAGCTGGAGCTCATGGAGTTGGGCATCAGGGAGATGCTGGAGTTAGACTACCCTTGGAACGTTTGCGCAGTCTGGGAGGGACTTAGTTCAGGGGTTTGTCCGCTGAAGGTTCTGAGGCTTGGATGGAAAGTACCAAGAGAATCTTGGGTCAGATGAGTTGCACTGATGTGCAGAAGCTTGGCTGTGTAGTATCCTTGCTACAGAATGATGCTTATACGTGGTGGACAACCACTATAGCTGGGATGGCGAAAGCTGATGTAACTTGGACGTTCTTTCAGCATGCGTTCAAGAGAAGGTATCTAGGTGTGAGGTACCTAGATGAAAAGAAAAGGGAGTTCATGTCTCTTACCCAAGGGAGCATGTTTGTGGCTAAGTATGAAGTTCAGTTTGTTAGACTCAGTCAATATGCACCTGAGCTTGTTCCGGATGAGCGAGAGAGGTGTGAAAGGTTCCGTTATGGTTTAGTGACGGATGTAAAGATGTATGTGCTGGCTACCGAGTATGATGATTTTGATGTGCTGGTGGGCCGAGCAAAGGACATTGAGATGAACTTGGGTTTATCTTCTAAGAGTGCTGGTTCTAGTGCTGGAAAGCGAGCTGCTTAATATAGTTCCGGTGGTGGACGGAACAAGAGGGGACGTGATCAGAAGTATCAGTCCTCAGCTAAGCGAGGTGGTGGTGCACCTGCTCGGGGAGGCAACGCTAGAGTTGATCCGAGTGCATGTTGGACATGTGGTTCGCGTGGCCATATGAAACGTGATTGTCCTCGTGCTGTGAGGGAGGTGCAAGCTCCTGTTGTGGCAGCTGGTAATTCGTGCTGGAACTGTGGATCTACGGATCACATGAGGAGAGAGTGTCCTATGTTGGCTGGTGGCCAAGTGCGTGCTCCTGTAGTTGCTGCACCACAGAGAGGTCGTGGGCGCGGCCGTGGTAATTTCCAGCGGAGAGAGGAAGGTGGTCGGGGTGTGGCTCATGTAGTAGCTGTCCAGCCTGAAGGAGGTGGTCAGGCTAGAGTGTTTGCTCAGAGAGAGGGGAGGAATGACGCGAATGTGATCGCAGGTACTTTTACTCTGCAATCCTTGTCATTACTTTCCTTGATTGATTCTGGATCTACACACTCTTACATTTTGCGTGAGCATGCTGAATTGCTTGGTTTGCCTGTTGAGTCTTTGGATGTTGGTATGCGTGTCACTAGTTCTTTTGGTGAGACTGTTGTGACTCGAAAGCTTTATAGAAGATGTCCTCTGGTTGTGCAAGATCATGTTTTCTCTGTTGATCTTATGGAGTTGCCTTTCTATGGTTTTGATGTAATCCTTGGTATGGATTGGCTTGCTGAGCATCGTGCTGTAGTGGATTGTGAGAATAAGCGAGTTTCGCTGAAGCATGCGGATGATTATGAGGTAGTTGTGGTTGGTGAGAATGTGAAGTTTCTTGCCAATGTGGTGTCTACGTTGGAGGCGAGCCGGATGCTGAGGCAAGGATGTGAAACTTACCTAGCTTTTGTGATGAATCCTAGCTCTAAGGAGTTGCGTGTGCAAGATATCAGGACTGTGCGAGAGTTTCCTGGTGTGTTTCCTGAGGAGTTGCCAGGATTACCTCCTAATCGCGAGGTGGAGTTTGGAATTGAGCTGTATGAGAATACAACTCATGTGTCCATTACCCCTTACAGAATGGCACCTAAGGAGCTGAAAGAGCTGAAGACGCAGTTGCAAGAGTTGCTTGATCGTGGTTTCATTCGGCCGAGTGTGTCACCTTGGGGTGCACCGGTCTTGTTTGTGAAGAAGAAGGATGGCACTATGAGAATGTGCATTGATTACCGTCAGCTGAACAAGTTGACTATCAAGAATCGGTATCCTTTGCCGAGAATTGATGATCTCTTTGATCAATTTCGGGGAGCAGCTGTGTTCTCTAAGATTGACTTGAGGTCAGGGTATTACCAGTTGAAGGTAAAGGATGTGGATGTGCCTAAGACAGCTTTCAGGACAAGGTATGGGCATTATGAGTTCCTTGTGATGCCGTTTGGTTTGACAAATGCTCCTGCTGCTTTTATGGACATGATGAATCGTGTATTTCATGAATACCTGGACAAGTTTGTTGTGGTATTCATTGATGATATCCTCGTGTACTCGCGTACTGAGGAGGAGCATGAAGAGCATTTGAGGATTGTGTTGCAAGCTTTGTTGGAAAATCAGCTTTATGCCAAGCTGAGCAAGTGTGAGTTCTGGCTTAGTGAGGTGGTGTTTCTTGGGCATGTGGTTTCTGCTGAGGGGATTCGTGTTGATCCTCAGAAGATTGAGGCGGTGATGAATTGGAAGGTTCCTAAGTCTGTTCATGAAGTTCGTAGTTTCCTTGGTTTGGCGGGATACTACCGAAGGTTTGTGGATGGGTTTTCTAAGATTGCTGCACCTTTGACGAAGTTGTTGCAAAAGGATGTTAAGTATGAATGGACGGAAGCGAGACAACAGGCTTTTGAGAAGCTTAAGGCAGCTTTGACACAAGCTCCTATCTTGGTTCAACCTGAATCAGGGAAAGAGTTTGTGGTGTATAGTGATGTGTCCTACGTTGGTTTGGTTGTGTGTTGATGCAAGAGGGTAAGGTGGTGGCTTATGCATCGCGGCAGTTGAAAGTGCATGAGCGCAATTATCCTACGCATGACATTGAGTTGGTTGCGGTGGTTTTTGCTTTGAAGATCTGGAGACATTACCTGTATGGTGAGAAGTGTACTGTGTACACGGATCACAAGAGTTTGAAGTATCTGATGTCTCAGAAGGAGTTGAATCTTAGGCAGCGACGTTGGGTGGAGTTGCTCAAGGATTATGATTTGACGATTGAGTATCACCTTGGAAAAGCTAATGTTGTAGCTGATGCCTTGAGTAGAAAGGTAGCTGTTGAGTTGAGGGCTATGTTTGCCAGTTTGAGGATTTCGCGTGATGGTGGTCTTGTGGCTGAGTTGCAAGTGAAACCATCTTTGGTTCAGTTGATCAAGGAAAAGCAGTTGCTGGATGATTCCTTGGTACCTCATGTTCAGGATATCGCGGAGGGTAGGCCTTCGGATTTCTGTTTTAATGATGATGGTGTGTTGTGTTTTGGGAGTCGGATAGTAGTGCCCAATGATGCTGAGTTGAGGCGTGCTATTCTAACTGAAGGTCATAGTAGTCCTTTTGCTATGCACCCAGGTAGTACTAAGATGTACCGTGATCTTCGTGATGAGTACTATTGGGTGGGTTTGAAGAAGGATGTTGCTGAGTTTGTGAGCAAGTGTTTGGTGTGTCAGCGAGTTAAGGCTGAGCATCAGTTTCCATCAGGTTTGTTCCAACCATTGAAGATTCCTGAGTGGAAGTGGGAAAGGATTACCATGGATTTTGTTTCTGGTTTACCTTTGTCACCATCGAAGAAGAATTCGGTGTGGGTGATTGTGGATCGCCTGACGAAGTGTGCGCATTTCTTGCCTGTGCATACTACGTTTTCTTTGGATAAGCTTGCAGAGCTGTACATTGCTGAGATTGTGCGGCTGCATGGTGTGCCTAAGTCGATTGTGTCGGATAGGGATCCGAGGTTTACATCGCGTTTCTGGCAGTGTTTGCATCAAGCTTTGGGTACACGATTGAATTTCAGTACGTCTTATCATCCTCAGTCGGATGGTCAGTCCGAGCGTGTTATCCAGGTTTTGGAGGATATGTTGAGGTGCTGCGTGATTGAGTTCCAGGGCTCTTGGGAGAAGCATTTGCCTTTGGTGGAGTTTGCTTATAACAATAGTTATCAGGCAAGTATTCAAATGGCACCTTATGAGGCTTTGTACGGGAGGAAGTGTAGGACTCCTCTTTGTTGGGTTGAAACGGGTCAGAAGTTGGTTTCGATGCCAGCTTTGTTGAAAGGAACCACCGAGAAGGTGAAGCTCATTTGTGAGCGTTTGAAGGCAGCTTCTGATCGGCAAAAGTCTTACGCGGACTTGAAGCGTAATTAACCTTTGGGTTTGAAATCACTGCTTATATACCTGGTATTGGCCATAATTCACAAGAACATTCTGTAGTCTTAGTAAGAGGGGGAAGGGTTAAGGATTTACCCGGTGTGAGATATCACATTGTTCGAGGAACCCTAGATGCTGTTGGAGTAAAGGATCGTCAACAAGGGCGTTCTAGTGCGTTGTAGATTCTTATCCAAGACGTGACCGTGTGTTTTTGAAGGTTTCGCCTTGGAAAAAGGTGATGAGGTTTGGCCGTAAGGGTAAGTTGAGCCCTAGGTACATTGGACCATACGAGGTGATTGAGCGTGTGGGTCCTGTTGCGTACAAGTTGAGGTTACCTCAAGAGTTGGAGAAGATTCATGATGTGTTTCATGTTTCTATGCTTCGGAGGTATAGATCGGATCCTTCACATGTGATGCCTGTGGAAGAAGTGGAATTGAATCCGGATTTGACCTATGATGAGGAACCGATGAGAATTCTGGATTCGGATAGTAAAGTTCTTCGTGGCAAGATCATTGAGTTGGTAAAGGTGTTGTGGAAGCATCGTGGTGTTGAAGAAGCCACGTGGGAACGGAAGGATGACATATAGAAGCAGTTTCCGTATCTCTTTCCTTCAGGTAAATTTCGAGGACGAAATTTCTTAAGGGGGGGAGAGTTGTAACGCCCCAATTTTGGGCTTAGAAGTTTTGGGTTCGGACCGGTTCGGTCGGTTCGCGGTTCGAATATAAAAGAGTGAATTTAGGAAAGCCTAGTTCGGGTTGCATTAAAAATATGGAAAAATGTCTTAAAATTCTCTTTTATTATATATAAGAGTGTGGTGAAATCAATTTTACAAAATGAGGTTTGGAAGGGTGACATTTTGGTTAGTGACCAAAATGTAATTTTCGAAAACTGTGAGACTGTTTTAAAAAGGATTGAAACTTTGAATCTTTAAGGAGCTATTTACCCAATGGGAGTTTCTCCAGATTTTTCTAAGATATTAAATGATTAATTAATGGTTTTTAAATAAAACTAAAGTGGAGGGAAGATATTTTGGCATTTCCAACTAACTTTTCCTAAAATTTCATTTCCATTTTCTCTCATCTTTCTCTCAAACCAAACACATTTTCTCCAGAGTTTTTCCCTCTGATTTTGTCACCTAAATAACACATTTCAATTCTCTTTTGATCTTCAATCATCTCTTCAACAAAACCTTTGCATTTGCTAAGTGTATTTTCAAGATTTTAGTTCCAAAAAGGGAGAAAACTCAAGTTTGGAGGTAAGAACGTCCTTCTCCTCTAAACTCTCAGTTCTTTACTGAAATTCCCAAGTTCTCAATCCTTAATTTGTTTTTTATAAAATGTTGTATTGATTTGTTCTTGATCTTGGCTTTTAAATGCAAGATTTGCTTGATTTTGATGAAATTTCGTATGATCTGATTGGGCTGTGTTTTGAAGTGTCAATTTGATGTTAAATGAATGTTAAATTGATGAGAAATTGAGGTTTAATCAATGCAATCCCGAATAGGTTGATTTTCCTAAGTTTAGCTTGTGTTTTTGGTTGTTTTTGGAGTGATCTTGATGATCTGTTATAGCTGGAGGTATAAGGACGTGGTTAGATCCTTTTTGGATGTTTAGATTTGATGGATCTTGGCTGGGTAGTGTTGTGGAGTTGTTTGGATGCATTTTCGATTGTGTTTGGTAGCCGAAAATGGTGTTTGGATGAGAGCAGCGAGTTTAGGTGCTTTCATTGAAGATATTAATGCATGATGATGCATTAATCCTCTGCTTTGATGTGTTTAAAACAGGGGAGGCATCTTTGGATCCTAGTGGTGGTGATCCGGAAGCTTGATTGGTGTTTCGACAAGTGGCGAAACGGAATCGGTGAGTGGATTTTGGTTTTCGGCTTTGAAACCAATGTTTTGAAGGTTTGGGAGCTTAGTCTAAGTCTAAACAACTTTGCTAAGCTCAAGAGTAAGTTTTCGGAAAAACTCTCTTGTTGAGGAACCATGAGATGGTTGGGTGCAATGTGATTGTTTGCATGTTTTAAATTCTGTTTTGAAAGCATGATTTAGCATGATTATTGCTGATTTTGTAAGCCATGTGTTGAAGGATGCTCAAGGTAAGAGATCCTTGTTTTTGAACATTGTTTAAATGTGGTTTGATGCTTAAAGATGCATGATGTTTATGGCTTTGTTAAATGCTTTAAAACAGTGGAATATTGATGATAAATGATGCATATTGGCAAGTGATATTTTGAAAAAGGTTAAGGTCACTAAGGTGGTTAAAAGTCCTTAGGTGAGCCTTGAAGGTCACAAAGGTGGTTAAAAGTCCTTGTGTGAGCCTTGTTTATTTAAGAACAACATGGTGGTTAAAAGTCCATGGTTGGTTCTTGGTTAAGATCACAAAGGTGGTTAAAAGTCCTTGTGTGAGTCTTGGATATTTTAAGAACAACATGGTGTTTAAAAGTCCATGGTTGGTTCTTGGTTAAGGTTCAAGGTGGTTAAAATTCCTTGTGTAAGCCTTGTTATTTAAGAACATCAAGGTGTTTAAAAGTCCTTGGATGATTCTTGTTAAGGACACAAAGGTGTTTAAAAGTCCTTGTGTGGTCCTTGTGAATTATAAGATCACAATGGTGTTTAAAAGTCCATGTGTGAGTCTTATGTTGATCGTATTTTTGAAAAGATGATGATTATCACTTGTGGCCAATATGACATGATAATGATTTGAAGCATGAATTGCTGTTTTAAATGCTTGTGAGCATGTATAAATGTTGTTTTGAAGCATGGTTTATAAAGGTGTTTTATAAATGCATTATTGTGTGGTTTTAAATGAGCATTCCTCACTAAGCTATTTGCTTACGCTCTCTCTCTTTTATTAAACCAATAATGCAGAGCATTAAAGTGCATTTGAGGGCAGCAAAGTGGTGAGGAATCCAAGTGGTGAACAAAGCTCATGTATGGTGAACATTTTCTCAAACTATTAGCTTTCGGGTATTAGGCAATGGGGGACCTATGTTGTTGTTTTGGGAGATGTTTTGGACTCCCTAAGTTGGTTTAATGTTGTTAATAATGTTGGAACATGTAAATGGCCTTTATGTGGTTGATTTGGTGTTTGATGCTTGAATGGTTTTCTAAATAGCATGCATGCCTATAGAATTGGGGATTTTCATAATTGATGCCATGTTGATGTTTGTTTGATGCAATTATGTTCCTTGTATGTTGAATGACTTGTTGGTAAAGTTTGGTTGCATTTGGAGCATGTTTGATAGGTCAATTGTATGATAAACCAGCTAATTTTCTGCAATCTGGGCAGGCCGTATCGGAACGGGTGCTACCGTTTCGGAACAGGGGCCTGAAATGGCCTAGGCGTTCCGAAACGGGAGGCAACGTTCCGGAACGGAAATGCCTCTGCCAGGCACTGTTTCGGAACCAGTTGCGGAACGGTCCCGCGTTTCGGAACGGGTCTTCCCTGTTCCGAAACACTCGACCGTTGGACACTGAAATTGTTGGTTAAATGTTTTGAAATGTTTGCGTTTTGGTCCTGAATCTTGTTATTGCAATTGAATGAGTTTGAGATGTCCGTTTGAGCTGAAATTTGGCAGAGAAGCATGAAATATGATTAATTTCAGGTTGGTAACTTTTAATTGGGTTAAGTCCCTGTAATTTTCAGAATTTACAATTTGGTCCCTAAAGTCTTAATTTGTGCAATTGGGTCCCTGAATGTTCTCTGATGGTTATGATCTTTGAGCATGTTGTTTGTATGATCATGTTTAGGGATAATATGAATTTAGACAAGTTTAAAAAGAAAAAAAAATGGGTCGTTAATCAAGGTTGACTTTCGGGTTGACTTTGGTTTTCCCCGTGTAAACTTCTTAATTCGGTTCAACCGTCTGGGCCGGGTTAAGGGGGTTACATTAAAGATTTAGGCATTACATGTGAGAAAAAATTTAGATCACAAAATGAACCTTGTATTTTCTTTTAATTTTTTTTCAAAATTAGGGTGCATTTCAAATCTCAGGGGTATACCCCAAACTTAATGATTGCATTGTCCCTATTGCAAAAACATGATGCAATGACAATGAAACAAATGCAGTTGCGATGCAAATGCAATGACAATGTGGATTATAGAGACTAAAAGATTACAACTACATGCAATTCATGCGTACTAAAACTAAAAATGAACTAACTTAGTTAATTTTTTGGTGTTGTCGACCAAATATTGCATGGAAAAAGATTAAGTATTCAATGTAAATAAGCAAGTAAATAATGCCAAGAATACACTACGTGCAAGTACAAGTGGTCACAAAGTAATATAGTAGTGAGTTGAGTATCTCTCCACAGAGATTGTCCAGGAATTAATTTCCACGATTAATTCTTGTGATTTGAAACAAATGATTTTGATATTAAAGATGGATTTAAGAAAATTAACTAAGGAAAAGAAAATAAAAGTTCCTGCAGTTTGGAAAACAAGTGTATTCAAATGGTGATGAGCGTTGGCAAGGGATACTTGGATTTCACATTGGCTATGCCAGTGATTAATAAGATCATGACTTGGATTTATTGCCGAGTAGATTTCAAGTGTAGCATTATCTCTGCCGATGGTAATAACCTAATTTAACCACGATAAAAACCCATATATGTCTATAGTGCAACTTTTCTTAAATTAACTTGATTAAGTTTCAATCTATACTCCTAAGCGGTAGATTCATTTTGAAAGTAAGCTTATCTACTATAACATCTTATGTCGAAGTTTTTCTCCTTAGTATCTGGCAACTGATCGTTACCCCTTAAGTCTGTCAAGAAATTAAGGCATAATAAGTGTAACCCCCTCAACCCGACTTAGACGCCCGACCAAACTGAGTGAGCTACATTAGGTTTGCCAAAGCAAACAAAAAAAAAAACTCGAAACATGTCCCTCTTCTTTTTTCCTTTTTATCTTGTCTAGATGCAGATTATTAACCTATATTGAACATGCTAGTAGCGGTTCGAATCTCACTCAAATTTGCCATCAATATTGTATTCAATTGCATTCTTGAACATTAAGGGGATAAATTGCAAATCTAGCAAACTGCAAGGACTTAACCCCTTTTATGTTACAAACCTTTAATTAATCAGGTTTCATGCATTCATATCAAATATCAACCTGATTCGATCATCCAAACTTATATAATTGTAACCACAACATTTAGGGACAAAAACGTAAGAAAACAAAACTTCAAATTAAGCCAAATAACCAAATTAACGACTAAGCTTATCGGTACACTAGGTCTTATATCGGTACGCTTTGCTTGATTTAAAATCCCTAAATTCCAGTAGCTCAAATCCTTATCGATACGCTGTGCCCAAAAACTCCACCTCGTGCTAAAACAATCCTTCGAGTACCGAAACGTTATGCCTTTTACCTAGGTTTCATACCGAAATGGGTCCCTATGTACTGATACACTAAGCCTGATTTGGTTTACCCGTACCGATACGATGGGCCGCGTACCAATACGCCTGGGCCTAAAAAGCCTTCTTTTGCTGGTTTTACATGCATTTGGGGATACCAAAACACCCTGACATGCTTCTAATATATTTCCAACATATTTAAGGATCAATATCCAGCTAAACGCAACAGAATTAACATCAATTCACGACATTATGCTTCAATTGGTAAACTATAGGCATGCTTTCTATAAACCAAGCCAAGCAATGGTCAAAATCCAAACCAAATAAATTACTAACCATTAGAGGCCATTTACAAGTCTAAATCAACAACTCAAACATGATTAAACAGGGAGTTTAACATACACCTCCCAAAACAACAATGGAACCTCCATTGTCTTTATTACTTATAGTCTAATTGAAATACATACTTTCAATATCAAATCTTCTGTGATCCCTTGCTTCCTCGCTACCCTTGACTTTAATTCTCTGCATTGATGGACAAAGAGAGCTTAAGCACAAACGCTTAGTGAGGAATGCTCAAAAACAAAACACCATCGATGCATTTTAAAATCATTTCCTCAAAATCATTGAAATCATCATTTCAATCCATTTATAAAACATCATTTGATCACCATGCCTTGGAAACCATGCATTTAACACATTCAAAAACCAACATATTAAACTATAATTGAAGGTGTTAGAAACCTCTAATTAAGCCAAAAATTAATACACATGAATATCAAGATCTGAATTTTATGATTATGTCATTGGATTTTTGTAAGGACTATGAATTTCTAATTATTTCATTTTGGTCCCTTGGTTATGATTTGTTTAATTGAATGACTTAGGAACTCCTGATTAAGCTGCAGGAAACTTGCATGCTTGATTATTATGTAATGAATTTCATGATCATAACCTAAATTCAGTTAATGACTTTTAATTTTTGGAAATTGCGATCTAATCCCTAAACTTTGGGTTCTTTATTAAATGACTCCTTGTAACACCCCTTCCCGATCTAGTAGAGAATTGGTTCGAAAAGTGTTACCCAAAAGCGTATTCAAAAATCAAAGATAGAATCAAGGTTTACAATTTGTTCAAAATATTTTATTACTCACTTTTAAGAGTTAACGAACCTATTCGTTACTAATCTTATCTGATATGGGGTCAATTTTAAAACTTTTTGAACTTAGGGACTAAAACATAAATTATACAAATTACATGTTCTTATTAGAATTTTTCTTACCAACTTACAATTAAACTTACTAACTGCTAGCTTGTGAAATTTATTTACTATTCGAGATCATTTACATTTCCAATTAATCTATCCAAATTTTAGTGACCATTTTATAACTATCTTAAAACTGATCCTTATGTCTTTTAACAAAATTATCTAACATTGTATCGATACGCTAAGCCTAATTCTAGATTCTAGATTCAAAGGTGGCAAGCTCGTACCAAATTAGGTTGACTTCGTTGGCTCCGTACAGATACGCTTCAAGACCGTTTCAATACATTTTTCCTAACAAAATCTAGTGACAGTAATTTATACCGAGACACCTAAATCGTATCGATACGCCCTTTTGACTAAAATTTGACCTGACCAAAAAAATGTAGGGACCGTACCGATACGTCATCACCCGTATAGATACGCCTTGACATGTAATGGTAGATTTTTACTGGTTTTTATTCGAATTAACTTACCAACCGATGTCCAAATCCTACCAAATTTTACCAGCAAGTTTATAACCTTTATTTCTAGTAGCATACAAAATTTTAGAGCGTTCTGAATCCATTTACTAGATTTTCACCTTTTGGCCAACTATGCCATATTAACCACTTTTAGTCATTTTTAAAGGGTCATTTAGGGCCACTTAGTCTTATACAAACATAAGCAACATATATACATCAAAAAATCCATAAGTGGATAATTTAACTACTTTGCCACCATTTTAGGAGTTTGTGGGGACAAAATACTTACTCTTAGCTTAAGGTGACATGCCAAACTTCCAACTAGCTCTGATCTCGACCTGATGTACTTCTAACCTGAAATGTTATGGAAGATGAATGCATTAGACTTACATAGTCTAAGTGAGGTATCCATAAACAATGACTGAACATGGTATGCCATTTAACATGCTTCAATGACAATTCTAAACATGATGACAAGACATATAATTCAACATGGCATATTCATCATACTCGCTATGTAACATAGCATCAGTAATCAACATAGCACTCATAACCAAATAACATATTCTCATATATTAATTGCATATCGTAAACACATACCATTTCCTTGGACATACATAGTAACCAATGGATAGTGAATTCCCTTTACACCACACATATTCGAAACAAAGTCGTAGCCTTGAGTCGTAGCTCCGGAAATCCCTTACATAAATCCAACCTTATCTCACCATATATGGTCGTAGCACGGACTGTACTCCAATCCCTTACGTAGCGAGCTCAAATAACCTTGTGGCATGCCAATTGTATCCAAAGTCTACAAGTGTCCAAGGTTACACATATCATCATCAATCTTAATTTATGCCCTTAGGCCATATCATATCGGATCACAAATTGAGCCTTAGCTCCACATATCACATCATAGCATGTTCATATCAAATTCCACACATAGCATGTTTCAAATATCATATATGAACTTTGTAACGCCCTAGTTTTGGGCCTAGAGGTTTTAAAGGTGGTTTATGGTTCGATGAATCTAGATTAGTGATCTTAGTTAGTTCGGAGTCATTTCAGGGAAATCTTAGTTCGGGATGTGATAAAATAATGTGAAGAATTTCTAAAATCCTATTTAAATATGTATTGATGGAAAGTGAAGCCAATTTTGGAAAATGATTTTTCGAAATTCGACATTTCGGTTTGGTTACTAAAATGTGAAAATTGAAAGTTCTGCTTTAATGGTTAAATCAAAGAGAGAAAAAACTTAGAATCCTTAGGGAGCTATTAATCCATGGTGGCATCAACTATTTCCCTTGATTTAGTGTTTTAAATGGTTTAATTAAATGTTTTAACAAAAGAGTTTTAATAAAGAGATTTTAATAGCCTAAACATTTTCTCATGTAACTACCTTTCTCTAAACTTTTCTCTCAACTTTCTCAGCAGCTAAACTCTCTCTTCATCACTAAAATCTTCAGAGAATTTTCTCGTTACATCTACTTTTGATTCCTAAATGATGCCGATGGATTTCTACTTCAACTAGCTACAATTTTCTTGGAGGATTTCATCAAAATCATTGCAAATCAAGGGAAAAGCTTGTGTTGGAGGTGATATTTCTTTTTTCTCCTCTAATCAAGGTTATTTATTGAAACTCCCAAGTCTTTGGCTCATAAGCTTTGTTTAATAACAAGATTTTGTAATTGAATTGATGAAAATTGCTAAATTAAGCTTTGTAAGATGAATTTTCATGATTTTCATTTGGGCATTGTTTAGATTGATTTAAGAATGATTTTAAACTTGATTTGGATGTTAAATGATTTGAGAATAATGGTTTTGTAATAATAATCCCAAAATAGGATGGATCTCTAATTGTTAGATTGTTAGATTTTGGGTATTTGAGGTGTTAGTGTAAAATCTGGTGTTGCTGGAGGTTTATAGATGCTATTTGGTTGTTTTTAGATGTTGAATGATGATTAAAATGGAATGGAAGTGATTCTTTGTGGCTGGGCTGAAGTTAGAAAGCAATCGAAGGTGATTTCAATTCATTATGATGCATTAATCCTTTGTTCTTGTATGGTATAAACAGGGGAGATTACATCGGAAGCATTCGGTGAAGTTCCGGTGGCTTCGGATGCTTGATTTCACGTCGGCGAATCTTGGTTTCGTGAGTCGGTGAGTGGAAATGAGTTTTCCAGCTTTCAAACACTTTAAAGGTTGTTTTGGGGACTTATTGTAAGCTTGAAACGCTTTACTAAGTCAGGAAATAAGTAAAAGGATTTTCTCCCTCAGATTGTGCTATTATGGATTGTTGATGCACTTGATTTTAAATACATGTTACCTACTGTTTTAAAGCATGAATTGAAGTAAGTGATTTACTGATTTTGATGATGTATTGATGAAGGATACACGTGGTAAATGTTACTTGTAAGTATATGCTTATACTTGTTTTATGAAGCATGATTTGATGCTTGAAATCTGGCTTATTTGTGATGCTTTGAAAATAGTGAGGTTTAGGTTAAATGTGAATTATATTGGCAAGTGATGTTGTGAAAAATGGTTTATAAATGAAATCGGATATAGTTAGCCGGCTATAGTATTGAATGCACTATAAACAAGTCACATTGGATGTTGAATGGTTTATACAGTGTACCGAATACTCCATCCATGTACCCTAACGATTGAGGTAATTAAGTTGTGTCTCGTCTCTCATTAATGGGATTATACATCTATCGATGAGCGGTGTTGAGGGGTTGTAAGGTACCAAATACTCCACGACGGGTGTCATAACGGTGGAGGGTAGCTCCCGTGTGTGAACCAATATGCCAGTGAGAATGTATGAAGTGTTGGGACAACACTTGGGAATTCGTGTATCCGATGTGATTTTAAGAAATGAATATGTTGATGATCGCTTGTGAGTCAATATAATTGATAAAGTGTTATGAAATGGTTAATGATGCATATTATGTAAATGCATGTTTTACTCTTTAAGTTTTGCATATGGTAGCTATGCATGGCAAAGTTTAAGTTGAGTGTTAGCAAATGGATTTGCTGTTGTGTATTTAACACTTGTTGCGTGATGTTTAACATGCTGATTTGTTAAGGAAAGTGCATGGTTTAAAAGGGGCATGATGGTTTTCAAATGTTTGAAAATGGTTTTGATGCATTGATGGTGTTTTGGTTTTGAGCACTCCTCACTAAGCTTTTATGCTTACGCTCTCTTTTGTCCATCAATGCAGATAATTAAGTGCTTGGAGGCAGCAACTTACAAGGGGATCGTAGGAGACTTCACTTTGAAATGTATGTTTCATTTATGGACTGGAGTAATAAGGGCAATGGGGGTACCATGGTCTACTTGGGAGATGTGTATGAACTCCCTTTATGCGCATGTTTGTTTACTGGTTTTAAGCTTGTAAAAGGCCTCTATATGTTGGATTAAGCTTTGATTTGAGATATAACTTTTGGATGGTTTGATTTCATAGGAAGCATGCCTCTAGAACTCTTTGATGATATTTTCCATGCCTTGATGATGAAATAGCTATGCATGCTTGAGGATTGATGTTAAAATTCATTACTTGTGTTTGGAAGCATGTTGGATTGCCCTTGAGTGGTTTAAAATATGTAAAACCAGCAAAATGTGTAATTGCAGGCTACAGGGTATCGATACCCTTGATAGTGTATCGGTACGAGCTTCATAAATTAGAGGGGTGTATGGATACGCGGGGGCGTATCGATACGAAATTTGGCTACAGGTTTTGGGCGTATCAATACATGTGTTGAGGGTATCAGTACGAGTCTTGTTGTGTCGAGCCTGGGAGGTATATTGTCAAGGGTGTATCGATACCCTCTAAGGGTATCAATATGGTGGCAATTAAGTTAGTTAAAAATAATCTTTGCATGTTTTGTTTCCGTACGTTTTAGTCCCTGAAGGTTGTGGATGAAATTAAGTGAGCTTGGATGGTTGTTTTGAGCTAAGATTTGACAGAGATGCATGTAACATGATTAATTTAATGATGGTAATCTAAAAATGGAATAATTCCTCGTAAATTGTTAAGTTTGTAAAATGGTTCCTAAAATCGTAATTGCATGCAATTGAACCTTAATCGATGTCCGATTGATGATGTGTATGTTTCGCTGCGACGATAAACACTTAGGGTATTAACGAGCATCTAGATAAGATAAAAAGAAAAAAATAGGGGTGTTTATTGCAGTAAATTTTCCAGTTTACATCAATATTCCTCGTGTGACCCGTTCGGTTCGGTCTATCGGCTAGACCGGGTCGAGGGGGTTACAAACTTTACAACATGTCATAATATTAAGAACTTGTTGGTAAAATAGAACTGCAAAACCGGCTGTTAGCACTGACTGGAAAGTATAAAAAAATAGTATGTAAATATGTGAACCGTGTCGTGGTATGGTGACCACTGCCTTAGAAACAAAACTGTCCCGAACAGTGTAGTCGCTTCACAGGCAGGCTGTCCCCCGAGGTGCACACGGATGCTCTAGGAACCGTACACTCGACTCCGGAATGAACAACGGTGGTACTACTCGAATGGTACTCGAACAATGGAGGAAATAGAGAGAATTTTTGTAGTGTTGCAATTGTGTTTGATATCTGAAATGGTGCATGCAGCACCTCTATTTATAGGCTGGACATCATGTCTATAATTGACATTTCACTGTCCAAATAATTACATAATTAAATCTATATAACAACAGTATTTAACATGCTGTAACAGCTTCACAGTAACACCATTTTAATTCTGTAATTTAAGCTCAGTAACAGCTCTATGAACACATGAATCTGACTGAGAAAACAGTCTAAATTCAACACTGGAACAGGCTGGTTATATTTGAATAAACTCGAATTAAACTGCACTGGATCAAAAATAAAATTGTATTGAATCAAACGTTCAGATTCGAATTTAATTAAAAAATAAATTATGAATCTGAACAGTTTTTTCCTTAAAGCCTATAAATAAGAAGAAAAATTCTTTCACATATAATCGCTTGTTCTTAAGAAAATTCCATACAAATTTTCTCCCAAAAGAATAGAACCGCGCGCAAAAATTGAATAATGTCCTTCCATGGCTTTCTTAATCTTTAAGGGTTTAGGATTTAATGTTTTCATAGCCTAATAATCATGCAAAAATTGCCATAATTCTCAAAACTAATTCATTTTCATTTTTGGATCTTTTAATTATAAAACCACTTGATCTTAGAGATTTGCATCCATATGAATATATGCTCTATTTCTAACAAATTTAGTACTTACTGAAAGTTTAGAGCATAAGCTTACCGGATTTATATTTAAGGTCGAAATCCAACGACTAAATCCTGAGAATTTAGCTTGGAAAGCTATAAGTGCTTGAAGAATGTCCTTCCATGGTGGGAACGGTAAGGTTGAAGACAACAAATGTTCCTTTATTTCTTTTTTTTCTCTTTTCTCTCGTAGGATATTTCCCTTATTACTTAAATTCCACCTAACAAAAAGAATAAAAGAAAGGCCCATGGAATATCAAAGCTTGACACCTAGCATACTTACACATCCTTTTGGAAAAAAGGGCAAATCACTCTTTTAAGCCATCGATTACCTTTCCTTTACATGAAGAATGGTCATGGTCCAATTAGACCATTGGTCATTGAATTTCTTAACATTTATACTATGTCTCCTTAACTTTGAATCATTATAATTTAGCCATTATGCATATTATCAATTCTTACTATTTAATCACTAAGTGGTCTAGTTACACACTTAGTCTTTCCATTCTTTCATATCTTGCACTATTCTTACTCTTATGATTCAATACTTCAAAACCTTACAATTCTGTCCTTATTCTTCAAACTTTCGAATTAGACTTAAGATCAATTTAATTCATTCTTTTTATTTCCTTCATTTAGGTTGTTGTAAATAAATTTTCTAATCATCGAAAGTAAAAATCCGACGTGGCCGATTTTCTGGGGTGTTACAACTCCCACCCCACCTAGGAAAAATCCGTTCTCGAATTTTTACCTAAACCGAAGAAATAAAAGTATTGCCTATAGATTTGAGCTCGATAATAAGCAGAGGATCAGAACCATACTTATAAAGCATCGGTACATGAAATACATAATAAATCTTACCAGGCTTGATGCTTTCTGAGCCAATTCAAACTCAATTTAACATCGAATTTATGGATTGATAATTGCAATAAATTGACCGTAAAAGGAATCCCTTGAATCAATAAGGGACAATTCTTATAGACAAAGCTTATGGTAACACAATCACCCGATGAATTGGTTACGGTGATCAAACTAAATGTGTGATTATCAATGCATAATAGAAGTGTGATTCATTGGTACTTGCGATGTGGTTCATATCATCTCCCTTTAGCAACAAGTACGAGCAGGAATTACAATTCTCTACCCGAACTCTTAGTACTATGAGTTGTTCTAAAAACGGTTTAAGACATAGCAGTTAACTTTGCAATATTATAGAGGAGTGAAGGTTTTGTATGCTTTTAGAGTTAGTACTATATTGCTCTGTGATCCAATATCAGTGCTTGATAATAGCCTTTCCGGCTTTTGATAGGGTCAAGGATTATTCATATATTTTAGCTGTGTTTTCAGTAATTCCTTAAGCTCGATAATCTACTTTGCTAATTTAAGACTTAATGATTCTTATCAAGAATCTTACAGACTCAAAGGATTTCTCTTCTGTCTCGTCGCCAAAAGTGAGGAGTCAATGACAAGTTTATCTATATGAGCTACATTAAAGCTAGACACACTTTACGATATAATAAAAAATATCAGGTTAGTCGGCAGGTCACAATACACAATAAATAACTCCTAGCTAGGTGAAAAAGTAATACAATAATAGTACAATAAACTCTAGTTTAGTTCTAGAATCGACTAAACTCTAGCTTTGATACAACAAATGTAACACCCCTTACCCGGTTAATATGGCATCAGAGTATAGAACTTGTTCAAAATATTTTATTAGTCGCTTTTAAGACTTAATGAACCTATTCGTTACTAATCTTATTCGATTGGGGTCAATTTTAAACCTTTTTAAACTTAGGGACTAAAACGTAAATTTTACAAATTATAGGTCTTTATCAGAATTTCTTCTTACCACCTTAAAATTAAACTTACTAACTACTAGCCTGTGAAATTTGATTACTATTAGAGATCATTTACATGTCAAATTGATCTATCCAAATTTTAGTGACCATTTTATAACAATCTTAAAACTGATTCTTATGTCTTTTAACAGAATTAACTAACACCGTATCGATATGCTTTGGGCCATATCGATACGCTATGCCTAGTTCCAGATTTCGGATTCAAAGGTGGCAATCTCGTACCGATACCGTTAAACTAGTACCAATATAGGTTGACTTCGTTGGCTCCGTATCGATACGCTTCAAGACTGTATCGATACCATTTTCCTAAACAAATCCAGTTACCGAAATCCATACTGATATGCCTATACCACATCTATACACCATGTTTGACTAATGTTTGACCTGACCAAAAAAATACAGGGACCGTACCGGTACGTCACCGCCCGTATTGATATGCTCTGACCTGTAATGATAGATTTTTACTGGTTTCTATTCGAATTAACTTACCAATCGATGTCCAAATCCTAACAAATTTTACCAGTAAGTTTATAACCCTAATTTCTATAAGCATACAAAATTTTAGAGCATTCTGAATCCATTTACTAGATTTTCACCTTTTGGCCAACTATGTCATATTAACAACTTTTAGTCAGTTTTAAAGGGTCATTTATGGCCACTTAGTCTTATGCAAACATGAGAACCATATAAACATCAAAAGAGCCATAAGTGGATAATTTAACTACTTTGCAACTATTTTAGGACTTTGTAGGGACAAAATACTTACTCTAAGCTTAAGGTGACTTGCCAAACTTCCAAATCGCTCTGATCTCGACCCGGTGTACTTCTAACCTCAAATGTTCTGGAAGATGGATGCATTAGACTTACATAATCTAAGTGAGGTGGCCATAAACAATGAATGACCATGGTATGTCATTTAACATGCTTCAATGACAATTCTAAACATGATAACGAGGCATATAATTCAACATGGCATATTGATCATACTCACTATGTAACATAACATCAGTAATCATCATAGAAATCATAATTAATAGCATATCAACATGCTTGGATGACATAAGTATATCACTAATCATACATAGCTCATGTTCAAAACCAAATAACATATTCTCATATATTAATTGCAAATCGTAAACACATATCATTTCCTTGGACATAGTAACCAATGGACAAACAGATTTCCCCTTTACACCACACATATCAGAAACATGCCGTAGACTTGAGTCGTAGCTCCAAAAATCCCTTACACAAATCCAACCTTATCTCACCATATATGGCCATAGCCCAGACTGTAGTCCAATCCCTTACTTATTGAGCTCAAATAACCCTATGACATGCCAATTGTATCCAAAGTCCACAAGTGTCCAAGGTTACACATATTATCATCAATCTTAAATTTATGCCCTTAGGCCATATCATATCAGATCACAAATTGAGCCTTAGCTCCTCATATCACATTATAACATGTTCATATCAAATTCCACACATAGCATGTATCAAATATCATATATGAACCATACAACATATCATAATATTAAGAACTTACCATGCTTACTGTTAGCATCCACATATGCTTGCCCTACTTGAGCCCATAAACAAATGCAAATTGAAATCACAAAAAGAATGCAACAGGATGGCATCTTTCCTATCCCTTGATACAACTACACTCATCGATATACCGAAATTACAGAACAATTTGAAATGTTGGTTCGAACTTTATCCTCTTTGTTTCCAATGCCAAAACTAAGATCTCATAACCATAACTTGATCTAAACACGAAATTAGTAAAAATTCATCAAAATTATACCAATTTAAGCATGATCCTTTATCAATTTTATTCAATAAGATCATTAAATCTTCCTAGTCCCATGTTTGCAAAACCTCATACCTTTTAGGATACATACACGTGCACCAAAATATTAAAATCACTATGCACATGATTCATATAATTGAATCCATTTAACACTTCAAAGTTAACACAAGGTTCAGAGTATAGATTTAACTACCATTTGATTCAACTTTCAATAACCATATATGTTAGGACATTTATCAAAATTAAATTCATTTCTCATTTCCAGTATTTGGCAGTTTGCACTATGTTTATAAAAAAAATTTATAAAAAGTTATATAACTCGAAACTCAATTCAATTTGTTTTAAACGAAAGTAGACTGGATAAGCTTTCTAGCCATATAAATTCCAGATTCTAAGTCTTCTCGTGTGATTTTTCGTGAATTCTAGATTCTAAGTCTGATCAAGTTGTCTTACAACCCGCTACTCTATTTTCTGGACCTCCCACTTAATCAAAAATTCATATCTTTTAATTTACAACTCCAAATTGATCACATATTATTGAAAATGAAACTAGACTCATACACAGTTCTGTACATATAAATTTTGTTCTCTAATTTAACCCATAAGATTTTCCATGAATTTTCAAACTTTATGTGAGTGTACAAATTCTAGGCAAAATTCACTAAATTGGAATTTAGCTTCATTGATCAGTTAAACAAGAAATCTAAGCATGATTAGTATTTTATAAGCTAAATTTAAGGAGTCCTTTAACACTACATAAACCTTAATCAAAAGACATGGCATTCTTAATATGTAAGGTGTTAGGCTTTAATGTTTTCATAGCCTAATAATCACATAAAAATTACCATGATTCTTAAAACTAATTCATTTTCATTTTTGGATCTATTAATTATAAAACCTCCAGATCTTAGATATTAGGATTCATATGAATATATGCTCTATTTTTAACAAACTTAGTACCTACTGAAAGTTTAGAGCATAAGCTTACCATATTTATATTTAAGGTCGAAATCCAATGACTAAATCGTGAGAATTTATCTTGGAAAGCTATAAGTGCTTGAAGAATGTCCTTCTATGGTGGGAACGGTAAGGTTGAAGACAACAAATATTCCTTTATTTCTTTTTTTCTCTTTTCTCTTGTGGGATATTTCCCTTATTACTTAAATTCCACCTGACAAAAAAATTAAAGAAAGGCCCATGGAATATCAAAGCTTAACACCTATCATACTTACACATCCTTTTGGAAAAATGAGCAACTCACTCTTTTAATCCCTCGATTACCTTTCCTTTACATAAAGAAAGGTCATGGTCCAGTTATACATTGGTCCTTGAATTTCTTAACCTTTATACTATGTCTCTTTAACTTTGAATCATTATAATTTAGCCATTATGCATATTATCAATTCTTACTATTTAATCACTAAGTGGTCTAGTTACACATTTAGTCCTTCCATTCTTTCATATCTTGCACTATTCTTACACTTATGATTCAATATTTCATAACCGTACAATTTTGTCCTTATTCTTCAAAATTTCGAATTAGACTTAAGATCAAATTAATCCATTCTTTTTATTTCCTTCATTTAAGATGTCAAAAATAAATTTTCTGATCATCGGAAGGCAAAATCTGACTAGGCCGGTTTTCTAGGGTGTTACAACTTCGTCCCCCTAGGAAAAATTTGTCCATGAATTTTTACCTAAACTGAATAAATAAGAGTATTGCCTATAGATTCGGGTTCGATAACATGTGGAGGATCGGAACAATACTTATAAAGCATCGGTACATGAAATACTGTTGAGTTGTGAGGTGCTCGATTCGTTCAACCGATATGGCTCACCAAGTGGTGGAGAGGTAGATTTTTGGGTGGAAGGGTTGTGGAAGCTAAAAAGATAATTGACACAATGATTTATAGTGGTTCAACCTTCTAACCAAGGTCTACATCCACTACCTTAGCTCCCCACTAAGGATTTCCAATCAATCCACTATTGATTCGTCCCCCTTTTTAGGCTTAGGAGGAAACCCTTTACACCGATCAAGCTTTCTACCCAAATCCTTGATCAAACCCTCTTTTACAAAGAGAAACAATAAGCAAACTTAAATCCCTCTAATAGGTATTTGTTTGCACAATTTAACACTCACCCAAAACCTAAAACACTTGAGCAAATTTGACAATTTTGGCTCACTAGTGTTTGTCTATACAAGAAATGACAATTTAAGCTCTAAAATAATTCTTGATCATTTGTTGATTGACAATATGAGCATAAGCCTTTACTTGATGCTAGGAGGTCCCTTTTATACTCCTTGATGAGTTTGTAGACGTTACTAGCCGTTGGGATTGAATTGGAGCTGTTGAGGACTTTAATTCCCACCATAAATGAAGTTCTACAGCTCATCGTTTCGAAACGCTCAAACCCGTTTCGAAACACCCTTTAAGTAGAAAGAGTCGTTGCAGTCTGACAAGGCACTCATTTCGGAACGCCTCTTGCCGTTTTGGAACATGTATCGAAACGCCTAGTCCCGTATTGAAACGACCTACATTTAAATGTTAGTTGGGAAATAGCCGTTGGAGTTTATGACCGTTGTGGTTGAAGCCAGGTAGGCGTATCGAAACGACATAGCCCATTTTGAAACGCTGGGCAAAAATCTCATCCAGGGAATTCCCGCTTCGATACCCGTATCGAAACGTTTTAGCTACTGGAATCCCTCGTATCGAAACGCCTGGAAGGTTTTGTGTATTTTGGCTTTTGAAAACATGCAAAACCCTTTATAAAATATCCCTAAACATAGTTTCAAGTTATTTGGACTTTGGAAATTGTTTTAAATACTTTTTAAATCAGTCCAAAACATTTTTCAATTATTATATCAAAACATTAGTTCTACAATCTCCTCCTTTTTGATATAATAAAACTAACTTGAAAAATTGTTTGGGATTCTCCCCTTTAACTTTAAAAATGTGAATAAGAGATTAAAGATACGAATTCAAATAAAGTTCTCCCTTATTCATTTGAAAATTCAAATTTTCAAACCATTTCTCCCCCTTTTTTGTTATATCAAAAAGAATTTAAAACATTAAGTTCAAAATAACTATAGCGGAAAAATTTTGACAAAAATAAGAATTTAGTTTTAAAATGGCTCCCCCTTACTCAAAGCATCATAAAAAATGTTAGTCCAACATATATGATCATCTAGTTGAAATAAAAAAAGAAATAAATCAAATAAAATAAAAAAACAACTAGATTTTTACCACACTTGAACTCAATGGAGGATGTGAAGCCTTCCTTCTTCAAGTGTTCTTCCTTGTGTGCATGGAGCTCCCCCTCAATGTTTGACTTGTTGAACATCTCAATCACACCTAGCAAAAGACAATCAAGTAATTTTTGGTATCCAAATTGCTTTGGATCCATGAACATTAGTAGCACAAATTTTAGTCCCCTTTGGAATCCATTTTTCAATGTCATCCTTTTTAATTGAAGTGGTTAGTCCTTTTGGGACTCAAACACTTCTAAAACATTTTCCATTTACAAATCTAGGGGCACTAGATTGTCTTACATAAAAATTTGATTTTCCAAAATTGTTTTTCTTTTCTAGCTCTTTGGAAATCAAATCCTTTTCTTCTTGAACTTTTTGAAGCAAATTTTGTAAATCAAAACATTTTAATTCAAACTCTTCGAGTTTTGCTTCAAGTTCAAGTTTGGTTTTAGAAATCAACTCATTTTGAATTTTTAACTTTGAAATCAATTTATTTTTTTTCAAAATGTGATTTTTAAAGTCTAAAACCAAATCATCATAGGCATCTTGTAATTCATCAAAAGAATAAGAACATGAAGTAGATGAATTAGAAGTTACCCTTGAATCTTCTTCGATGGCCATAAGGCAAAGGTTGGCTTGTTCATCGTCGGTGGAGTCCTCATCACTCCAAGTAGCCACAAGTGCCTTCTTCTTATGGCTTAAGGTGCTTGCCCTCTCCTTTTTCTTGGAATCTCGTTCAAGCTCTCTCAAAGCTTTCTTCATGAACGGGGCACACTTATTTAAGAGATGAACTATCTCTTCTTCTTCATCCTCCTCTTCACTAGAGTCGACATGATGGCAAGTGGAGGATTTGAGAGCCATGACACTTGCGTTGATGCCTAGCCCTTTGATTTTCTTCTCTCCCATAGCTCCAATTTCTTCCCTCTTCTTCTCATCTTCTTTGTTCTTCTTCATGATTTGATGAGTAAGGAGTGACCCCATGAGCTCATCAAGCTTCAAAGTCTTCAAATTCTTTGCTTCGATGATGGTGGTCCTCTTTGAGTCCCAAGACTCGGGAAGTGAGTAAATGAGCTTTTGAACAAGCTTTTCTTCCGGGATGGCTTCTCCATAGCCTTTGAGACCATTGGTGATAGTGGAGAACCTATCAAACATCTTCTCGATGTTCTCTTCCGGATCCATTTTGAAGTTCTCATACTCTAAGGTTAGGAGCCCAATCTTGGTCTCCTTGACTTCATTGGTCCCCTCGTACGTGACTTCAAGCTTGTCACATACCTCCTTGGCACTCTTACAAGAAGACATCTTCTCATAGATGGTTGGTCCAAATGCACAAAACAAGATGTGCAAGGCTTTGCAATTAAGCTCCATCTTCTTGCGATCGTTGGCACTCCACTCCGCTTTGCTTCGTTGAGGCACGAACGGACCATCTTCAACTATGTCACATAGCTTGTAATCTCTAGATTTGATGAAGAACTTCATCTTTGTCTTCCAATGGGCATAATGGGTTCCGTCGAAGAAAGGCGGATTGTCGATTGATTGTGTCATTTGAGCCGGTTGATGAAATAGTGATCGAGCTTGTTGAATCTTCTCAATAGGATGTGAATCCCCTTCGATTGAGCCAAGATCTGATATCAATTGTGGAGTTGTGAGGTGCTCGATTCGTTCAACCGATATGGCTCACCAAGTGGTGGAGAGGTGGATTTTTGGGTGGAAGGGTTGTGGAAGCTAAAAAGATAATTGACACAATGATTTATAATGGTTCAACCTTCTAACCAAGGACTACATCCACTACCTTAGCTCCCCACTAAGGATTTCCAATCAATCCACTATTGATTCGTCCCCTTTTCTAGGCTTAAGAGGAAACCCTTTACACCGATCAAGCTTTCTACCCAAAGCCTTGATCAAACCCTCTTTTACAAAGAGAAACAATAAGCAAACTTAAATCCCTCTAATGGGAATTTGTTTGCACAATTTAACACTCACCCAAAACCTAAAACACTTGAGAAAATTTGACAATTTTGGCTCACTAGTGTTTGCCTATACAAGAAATGACAATTTAAGCTCTGAGACAATTCTTGATCATTTGTTGATTGACAATATGAGCATAAGCCTTTACTTGATGCTTGGAGGTCTCTTTTATACTCCTTGATGAGTTTTTAGCCGTTAGTAGCCGTTGGGATTGAATTAGAGCCGTTGAGGACTTTAATTCCCACCATAAATGCAGTTCTGTAACTCACCATTTCGAAACGCTCGAACCCGTTTCGAAACACCCTTTAAGTAGAAAGAGCCATTGCAGTCTGACAAGGCACCCGTTTCGGAACGCCTCTGGCCGTTTCGGAACATGTATCGAAACGCCTAGTCTCATATCGAAACGACCTGCATTTAAATGTTAGTTGGGAAATAACCGTTGGGGTTTCTGACCGTTGTGGTCGAAGCCACCTAGGCGTATCGAAACGGCATAGCCCGTTTCGAAACATTGGGCAAAAATCTCATCCAGGGAATGCCCGTTTCGATACCCGTACCGAAACGTTTTAGCTACTGGAATCCCTCGTATCGAAACACCCTAAGGTGTTTCGAAACGCCTGGAAGGTTTTGTGTATTTTGGCTTTTGAAAACATGCAAAACCCTTTATAAAATATCCCTAAACATAGTTTCAAGTTATTTGGACTTTGGAAATTGTTTTAAATACTTTTAAATTATTCCAAACATTTTTCAATTATTATATAAAAACATTAGTTCTACATATACCTATTAAATCTTACTAGGCTTGATGCTTTCTGAGCTAATTCAAAACCAATTTAACATCGAATTTATGGATCGATAATGCCAATAAATTGACCAGAAAAGGAATCCCTTGAATCAATAATGGACAATTCTTATAGACAAAGCTTATGGTGACACAATCCCCCGATGAATTGGTTATGGTGATCAAACTAAAGGAGTGATTATCAATGCGTAATAGAAGTGTGATTCAATGGTACTTGCGATGTTGTTCATATCATCTCCCTTTAGCAACAAGTACGAGCAGGTATTACAATTCTCTCCCCGAACTCCTAGTATTATGAGTTGTTCTAAAAACGGTTTAAGAAATAGCATGTAACTTTGCAATATTATAAAGGAGTGAAGGTTGTGTATACTTTTAGAGTTAGGACTATATTGCTCTCTGATCCACTATCAATGCTTGATATAGACTTTCCGGCTTTTGATAGGGTCAAGGATTATTCATATATTTTAGTTGTGTTTTTAGTAATTTTTTAAGCTCGATAATCTACTTTGGTAATTTAAGACTTAAAGATTCTTATCAAGAATCTTACAGACTCAAAGGATTTCTCTTCTGTCTCCTCGTCAAAAGTGAGGAGTCAATGATATGCATATCTATATGAGCTACATTAAAGCCAGACACATTTTACGATATAATAAAAAGAGATCGGGTTTGTCGGCAAGTCACAATATACAATAAATAACTCATATGTGAAAAAGAAACACAATAACAGTACAATAAGCTCAGGTTTAGTTCTAGAATCGAATAAAATTTAGCTCTGATACCACAAATGTAACACCCCTTTCTCGGTCTGGTAGAGAGCCGTTCGGAAAGGATTATCAAAAATCCTATTCGGAAATCGATGACAAAATTAGAGTTTAGAACTTGTTCAAAAAAAAATTATTAGTCACTTTTAAGACTTAATGATCCTATTTATATGTAATCTTATCCGATTTGGGGTCAATTTTAAACCTTTTTGACCTTAGGGACTAAAACGTAAATTTTACAAATTATAGGTCCTTATTGAAATTTCTTCTTACCAACTTACAATTAAACTTACTAATTACTATTTTGTGAAATCTTATTACTATTCAGGATCATTTACTTGTCCAATTAATCTATCCAAATTTTAGTGACCATTATATAACTATCATAAAATTGATCTTTATGTCTTTTAACAGAATTAACTAACACCATATCGATACGCCTTGGGCCATATTGATCTGCTATGCCTAATTCCAGATTCCAGATTCATAGGTGGCCAGCCCATACCGATATCGTTAAACCCGTACCGATACATGTTGACTTCGTTGGCTCCTGTTGCGTGTAAAAGAGTCTATCGCAAATGTAGTGCAAGTGTACACGACGCAAGTAGTAAAGTGATACGCAGTATCGGATATCGTCTCCACAGGGATTGGGCTAATAGCTTCACCTTGTTTACTGCACGAAAGTAAAGGAAATAATTAAGAGTTGTCACGAGAATAATAAAGTAAAAACGTAAATAAAAAGATTGAGATATCAAGATAGAGAGAATAGGCTGGTATTGAATTGTTTGGTAGTGCAGGTATTGAATTGCTTAGGATCTCCAGTTCTGTCGTCGCTCCCGTCGCCGACAGCACCTGTCGCGGCGGCTGTCCGTTAGCTGTCGCGGCAGCAGACACACCAACTCCGTACTTCAAGCTTGGCAGAAATCCCAGATCTGCCTTGGCCTATCCCTAGGTCCAAGTCTGTCGATGAACACGTCTTTGATGATACCTCCCGGCGTGAATCGAAGGATGAACACCGATGTGTATGAATTCTTCTTTAGCCACTTAACCTTGCCCTATCCCTAGGCACAAGATAGTTCAACTATAAACTAGAGAACTCGCTCTTATTTCTTTTGTATACTTAACTCTCCCGATGCTAAGTAAATGGATAACCTCACAATGCTCTTCCGATGCTCTTTCAAGATGTTAAAACCAAAATAAGAGAACTTGAAGTTTATTTTATTGAACTAAAAATTCCTAAAACAAAACAACCCTTGCAACTACTTTACAAAACAACCCGTAGCCCTAGGGGGAATTTAGAACATGTCGGTGACGGGTGAACGGCAGATGGGTTTTGGTTTCGGTTATGGGGTATTCGATGATCCCTCCTAGGTTAAATCTATGCCCTTATATAAGCTTTGGGCTCAAGTCTTCTAAGGTAACAAGGATTACAACTTTAATTAAAAGTAAGATTCTAATAAAGACTAAATCTCTAAAGACTCCTACTTTCCAGCCGCATCCTTGTTTCTAGGAATTTCCTCTCCTTGAGCTTTGGCTTGACATATCTTTTGATCCGGGGCTTGGAAAAATATGTGGCTTTCACACGACAGACGAGCATATTTTTCTCTATCTATCGAGGTCCATTTTACTTTTCCTCTGCATAAGTCTGCTGTCACCATGCTGTCACGACAGGTCCATGGCAGCTTCGTCTTCTTCGTCTGCTTGTCCAGTTCAGCTCTCCTGCTTCTCTGCCCTGCGCCTGCCTTCAACGTCTACTATGGCAGATACCTGCGAAAATAGCCATCTTTTAGTAGAATCCGTGCTTTTAATCCATTTGGGATGTTTTACTGAAAACTAACCTAAATGCAATGCAATGATGCTTGAATGCAGCAGAAATATGGGTTAAAAAGGGTGTAAATAATAGAACTTTTACACACTCAACACACCCCCAAACTCAAGTTTTTGCTTGCCCTCAAGCAATTAAACCTAAAAGAAAAATGAAAATTTTTGTGTTGGCCTTCAAACAGTGAACTGTCCCTTACCCGTCGCTCATTCTCTATGGTGGCAGCAACCTGTCGGAAAGATTAGGACCTGTTCGGAATCTCTCTATAGCTCTCGTGCAGTGTGTGCATGCTTGTGAACAGTTATATGCTAAGACTCTCTTAGTTTCACTAGAATGTTCAACTTCTCAACTCAAATTTTTACGCCAAAGTTTATTTTTTTTTAGAAGGCACATTTTCATGCTTCTTTTTCTTCTATTTTCAAGCTAAATTTTTCTAGAGCCAGTTTTGGGCACCTCTAGTTAGCTTCCTAGAGCCGGTTTCGGGCACCTCTAGGTTTTTCTTTTGCTAAACTTCTTTCCTAGAGCCAGTGTTAGGCACCTCTAGGGGCTATTCAAGTTCTAAGCTTCCTATTCTACTTTGGCTAAAAGACATCTAAGCAATATAACAGTCACAAAGGTGTTTAAGTTTTCAGAACTATAGAAAGGCTCTAAACTTCTCCTTAACCTGTCCTAAAGATGATGCCACGACAGAGCTGTCATGACAGGTAAGTTAACTTCACAGTTTTAAGCCAACAGTTTTAAATTTTCTGATTTTTTTAAGAGAAATTAAATAAATAAAAGACACAACAATTAATAAAAAGATGTACTTAAGACTCCATTAATGATGGAGAATTGCCACCCCCAAACTCAAGGGTTGCATTGCCCTCAATGCAAAATGACATGAGAAATAAAGACAAGAATATAAAGAAAAGTACATCACAAAAGATAAAGGCAGGCAGCAGTAAAGGAAAAATAAAAACTTAAATTTTTAGTCGCTGTCCTCACTGCTGCTGCTGACACGGATCTGACGGCGGCGTCTGGGCTGTGGAGGAGGCTGGGCAGGTGCAGGGGCAGGTTGCTCCACGAGCTGGACATCGAAACTGCTGCCACTGTCCCAACTGCTGTTGGTGGTGGTGCTAGCCTTGGGCAGCCTTTTCTTGTCTGCCACGTGTTTTATCCTCTTGACCGGCGTAAATTCTCTCTCCAAATTCCTCCGGATCAGAGGGCTGTCAGCAGAGGCAGGTCTCTTGGTTCCTCGGGGAGAGGTGTCTGCCGGTGGGCTGCCTGCTGCCGTCGGGGCAGGTGATGTGGTGGAGGCAGTCGAGTGGGAATGCGAGGAGGCAGGTGGGGTGGGTGTGTGAACAGGGGTATGGGCAGGAGTGGGGATACGAAAATAATGGGCAGGAAAAGTAGGGAATTGAACATCGAGAAAATTCAAAGTTTGGGTAATGAAATTTACCGTCGAGTTTGCGAAGTCCCGAATGAATGTCATCAATCCCATTTGTCGCTCCTTTACCCGTTGTAGCGTAGCAAGGAGGAGTGCAGACTGGTCTGTCGGAGCGGTGGCGGCAGCAGGTTCCGGGGCAGGCTCCTCTGATGATTCTGCTGGGGAGCCGGCTGGGTTGAAAGATGAGACAGGTGTAGCCACGATCAGCTCCATGAGGCTGTTGATGTTGTTGTCTGTCCAGCCTCTGCCCTTCCTTATTTTGTCGGAGGGTTCCTCGGGTACAGCAGCACATCGGCAGAGGGAAGTTATGGTGAACGGCAGGCAAAGGCGAGAGTCGGAGCGGAAGGCGCAATCCAGGATGCTGTCCCTCATATATCGGCCCACATTGATAGGCCTGTCGTGCATGATGGAGTGAATAAGGGCCAGCCGCTGTCGGTTGACTATCGTGTGGTGGGAAGAAGGCAGGATACGCTCTTTGATGAAAGCGTTCCAAAGTTTTGCTTCGGGGAGGAGCTGCCCCCTGTTTGACGGAGTAGGGGTTCTTCTTGCTGGTTGTCCATGATGTTCCCGCCTCTGTCAATTCCACCATGACAGCATCATAAGCGGCAGCATCGAGGGTGTCGAGGAATTTCTGGTGAGCATCATCATCGGGGCCAAAGAAAAGGCCAAACATGTGGTTGATGCTGTCGGCAGTGAAGGGCACTTGCACTCCTCGAACGGTGATAGATGTCGTCGTTCTGCTGTCTATGGCTGCGTAGAACTCCCGGACTAAGGTGTCGTTTAGCTTTGCCAGTTGTTCAGCAAAGTACTCCCATAGTTGAGCCGTGATGGCCTTTACAATGAACGGCCGGAGTCCCATGTTGGGCGCCTGTCGGATGTACACGAAGCCACGTTCCTCCCATAACTCCTTGTTGGCAAAGGGCGTTGCTGCTGCTGAAGTGGATGCTGAGGCAGCACTACGACGGGTCTGTCTAGTAGACATGTTAGTTGCAAGGGTTGAGAAAAATGAAGAAAGCAAATAAAACTAGAGGAGAAAGCAAGTAGGAATAAGTAGAAGTGAGAAAAAATGAAAATGGAACGGGGTTATATAGCGGTCGAGTATCTGCCCATTTAATGCTGCAACGGCAGGCGGGAATAACGGGGCGGCAGATTGGATTTAGCGTGTCTGACGCGTCTGACACGCATTTATGCGTCTGCTACGCGTCTGCCGCACGCTTCTGCGTCTGTCGTGTCAGTCTGTTGACAGCCTGTCAAATCCATCTGCGGCGGCAGCCGAAACGACAAGTTACCATAAATGGGCTTTGTTGGGCTGATGGATGGGTGGTGGGCTTGGGCCACTTCTCCTTTCCTTCTTGACTCCTTTATTTCCTAAAAACTGAAATTAAAAAAAATAAAACATTATTCGAATAAAATAAACCTGATTCCTAATAAATAATAATAATAATAAAAATAAAAATAAAACTTAGGTTAAATTAGGGGTGCCTTGTGGGGCAGCTCCTAAAGTAACCACTTCCTGTATTCCTGGGGCTTCAGTCCCCTGATAATGCTTGAGGCGCTGTCCATTGACTTTGAATTGGTGCCCGTCTTTTAATGATCGGATTGTGATGGCACTATGGGGAAAAACTTGTACCACTTGGAATGGGCCAGACCATCTAGACTTTAGCTTTCCTGGGAAGAGTTTAAGTCTAGAATTAAACAACAACACAAGTTGCCCTGGGCAGAACTGTCGTGGCAGCAGTTTCTTGTCGTGCCACTTCTTAGTCTTTTCCTTGTAGATTCTTGCATTGTCGTAGGCCATTGTCCGTAATTCTTCAATCTCGTTCAGATCTAATAACCTTTTCTGGTCGGCCTTGTCCAAGTCCATATTCACTGCCTTGATTGCCCAATATGCCTTGTGCTCGATCTCGACAGGCAAGTGACAGGTTTTCCCATAAATCAGTCGGTATGGAGACATGCCCAATGGAGTCTTGAAAGTTGTCCTGTATGCCCATAATGCATCATTTAGAAGTAAAGACCAATCTTTCCTAGTTGGTTTAACCATCTTTTCAAGAATGTTCTTCACTTCCCTATTGGATATCTCAGCCTTTCCATTGGTCTGTGGGTGGTATGCTGTCGCGATCCTGTGCTTGACACCATATTTCTTTAAGGCGGCAGCAATTACCCTATTATCAAAATGTCTCCCTTCATCACTGATAAACGCCCTAGAGATGCCAAATCTAGAAAAAATGTTTTTGTGCAAAAACTTTTGAACCGTTTTGACATCATTCTTTTGAGTTGCGATGGCTTCAACCCACTTGGAGACATAATCCACTGCGAGGAGGATGTAAAGATTTCCACACGAAGATGGAAAAGGTCCCATAAAATCAATCCCCCAAACGTCGAAGATCTCGACTTCTAGAATGTTCTGCAGTGGCATCTCGTTTCTCCGCGAGATGTTACCTATCCGCTGGCACCTGTCACAGTTCTTATAAAAGTTCTGTGCATCTTTATATAGTTTCGGCCAGTAGAACCCTGACTGCAGCACCTTAGCAGCAGTCTTATTGCCTCCTAAGTGACCTCCATATTGTGAAGCATGGCAGTGATGGAGAATGTCTTCTTGCTCTTCTTGTGGTACACACCTCCTTATAACCTGATCTGTGCACATTTTGAAAAGAAGAGGTTCGTCCCAATAATAATGCTTAACATCATTTTGGAACCTCTTCCTGGCTTGATAATTAAGATCAGAAGGTAATATTCCGCTAACTATAAAATTAACGAAATCAGCATACCAAGGAAGGTTAGAAGACTTACCTGCCACCATGGCTGTCGCGACAGCGATTGCGGCAGCAAAGAGCTGCTCATCAGGGAAGGTCTCCAGTATGTTTGTCTCGTCTATGGGTAGACTCTGTCCCTTTTCCAACCTCGACAAGTGGTCTGCCACCGGATTTTCTGTCCTCTTTTTGTCCTTGATCTCAAGGTCGAACTCTTGTAATAGCAAGATCCATCGTATCAACCTAGGCTTTGCATCCTTCTTTGCAAACAAATACTTTAGGGCAGAATGGTCGGTGTGTATTATTACTTTCGTTCCAAGTATGTAAGAGCGAAACTTGTCGATGGAGAACACCACAGCTAACAGCTCCTTTTCTGTGGTGGTGTAGTTCACTTGGGCGTCATTTAACGTCTTGCTGGCATAGTATATGACGTGAAACAGCTTGTCTCTGCGCTGCCCAAGTGCTGCCCCGACAGCATAGTCACTAGCATCACACATGATCTCGAATGGCTGCGTCCAGTCTGGTGGCTGTACTATGGGGGCTGTCACTAGCTTTTCCTTCAGAACCTTGAATGCTTCAGTACATTCCTCATTAAAGTCAAAGGGTCGGTTCTGCTCTAAGAGATGGCATAGGGGCTTTGTGATTTTTGAGAAATTTGCAATGAATCTCCTATAAAAACCAGCATGCCCTAAAAAACTCCTAATGCCCTTGACAGTGGTTGGCGGCGGCAGCTTCTCTATGACTTCTATTTTGGCCCTGTCGACTTCTATCCCACGGCAGCTAAACTTATGGCCAAGGACTATCCCTTCGTCCACCATAAAATGGCATTTTTCCCAATTGAGAACAAGATTAGCTTTTTCACATCTTTCAAGTACCTTTTGAAGATTGCTGAGGCAGCTCTCAAAATCGTCTCCAAAGACGGAAAAATCATCCATGAAAATCTCAAGGAAGTCCTCTACCATGTCGGAGAATATAGCCATCATGCACCTCTGGAAGGTGGCAGGTGCGTTACAGAGGCCGAACGGCATCCTCCTAAATGCGTATGTTCCGTAGGGGCATGTGAAAGTTGTCTTCTCTTGATCCTCCGGTGCAATAGCAATTTGGTTATAACCTGAGTAACCATCAAGAAAACAATAGTAAGGCTTACCCGCTAATCTATCAAGCATTTGATCAATAAAGGGTAAAGGAAAGTGGTCCTTTCGGGTAGCTTTGTTAAGCTTCCGATAGTCCATACAAACCCTCCAACCGGTCACAGTCCTGGTTGGGATTAACTCATTGTTCTCATTGGTTATCACGGTCATGCCTCCTTTCTTGGGAACACATTGCACCGGGCTTACCCATTTGCTGTCGGAGATGGCGTAAATAATACCAGCATCTAACCATTTAATTATCTCTTTACGCACTACCTCCTTCATCGCAAGGTTTAACCGCCTTTGGGCATCAATAGTCGGCTTATGATCTTCCTCTAGGAGGATTTTGTGCATGCATATCGCCGGACTAATGCCCTGTATGTCTGCTATCGTCCATCCAATCGCCTTCTTGTGCTGTCTTAACATGTCGATGAGTTGTCGTTCCTGTTCCTGCGGCAGCTTAGCAGAGATGATTACGGGCAGTGTATCATTGCAACCAAGATAAGCATATTTAAGCTGCCCTGGCAGGGGCTTAAGTTCTAAGACAGGTGGTTCAACAGTAGATGGCTTTTGGATTAAATGGTTATCCGAAGTATAATTCAACGGTTCGAATAACTTACCTGGACGATGGTCTAACCAGTTTACATCCTCATGACCTTCAGTATCAGATGTATCGGATTCAGAGGAGTTGCTGTCATCGGTGCTGTCGTCATCGCTGTCGTGACAGGCCTTTAGGTGGCTGTCGCAGCAGTGACCGAATTTTATATCACGGCAGCCCGACCTGATGCAGGGGTAATCAAAGGTCACCTCGATGATGGCCTTGCACTCCTCATCCACATCAGCATGTTTCATCGCTTGGAGAACATTCAACTTAATCTCTTGATCATTCACGCGCATGGTGAGTTCTCCTTTCTCCACATCAATCAATGATCTTCCCGTGGCTAAGAAGGGTCGCCCAAGGATGACTGGTGCGTTTTCATCTGCTTCACAATCTAAAATAAGAAAGTCAGAAGGAAAAATAAGCTTATCCACTCTTACCAGAATATCTTCAATTTTTCCCTCGGGGTGAACGTAAGAGCGGTCGACTAGCTGTAGGGTTACTGTCGTGGGCCGCGCCTTCCCAATACCTAATTTCTGAAAAACAGATTTGGGCATTAGATTAACACTGGCACCAAGATCACAAAGTGCCTTACCCACAAATTTGTCGCCGATTACACATGGTATGATGAAGCTCCCCGGATCCTTCTTTTCCTGGGGTGGCTGTCGATGAAGAATACTCATGCAACCTTCTTGCATCCTTACCATTTCAAATTCCCCAAGTTTAGATTTTTTCGACATAACATCCTTGAGAAATTTAGCATAACCGGGCTGTATCCGTTGAGGGAAGGGTGGTGGGGGACGGTAATCAGCAATACGTCCTTCCCACTGCATGCGAATTTGAGGACGGTAATCATCTTTTTTCTCCTCTGTCGCTTCTGCTGTCGTGACAGGCTCATCGGCAACAGTCTGTTTATTACCTGTCGGGGCAGCTTCCTCGGCAGGTTTATCCAAGGCAGGTTCCTTTTCTGTTTCCACTTCTTTTTCCGGCCTTGGTAATTTCTTCCCACTCCTAGTAGTAATCGCCTTACATTGCTCATGTGGGGGCGGTCTAGCATTTTCAGTATTGCTAGGAAATCCTCCATTCTACCTCGGATTAGTATGTTGCGACACCTGACCCATTTGTGTCTCTAGAGATTTCAAGGTAGCTTCATGGTTTGTCATCCTCATCTCGGTTTTATCCATAAAGGTTTCCGTCTTCTTGACAAACTGATTCATGTTCTCCATATACGTACCGGTTTGAGACATGAAGGTGGCCAGAGTCTGCTCCAATATACTTCTCGTGGTAGGTGGTGGCTGCTGTTGCTGCTGCGGCGGCAGGTTCTGCGGCAGTTGCTGTCGCGTCAGCAATCTAGGTCCCCCCTGATTCTGATTATGTGCTTGCGGATTCAGGGCATTGTTAGGGTTACTCCAGGAAAATTTGGGATCCTTCCTCCAATTAGGGTTATAATTGTTGGAATTGTAGTTCGGCTTGTAATTTCCAACATATTTTCCCTCTTCTACATTTATAGGGCACTCATCCCTACTATGATTTCCCTCACAGATAGTACAAACTTCCTCAACAGCAAATCCTTGTAATTCATCTTCATTCAATAACCGTTTCATTGCTTTAGTAAGGAATGCTACCTGTGATTTCATAGTGCTGTCGGCCTCATAGTCCTTGACAGCAAGTACTCGTTTACCCCTCTTCTTGCAGTCGGAAATTGCTCCTCATTCTTGGCCAGATTTTCCAAAACTTGCAAAGCCTCGTCTGGATCTTTATCCAATAATAATCCATTTGTTGCAGAATCAATTCGAATGCGAGTTTGTAGGTTAGCAGCATTATAGAACTTAGTTACCTGATTCCAGACAGGGAATCCATGCATTGGGCAGTTCCGAAGAAGAGTAGTAAATCTGTCCCAGGCCTCGTGCATTGGCTCGTCATCTTCCTGTTGAAAAGTAGCAATTTCGTTACGTAATCGCTCAGATAAATGCGAAGGATTAAAACGAGATAAAAATTCACGAGTTAGATCTGCCCAAGTTACGATTGAACCCAGTGTAAGTTTATTCCACCAAGTTTTAGCTCTGTCCCTCAATGAATGGGGAAATAACCGAAGCCTCAGTATCTCCGGACTAACTCCTGGCAGTCTAAACGAACCACAGATCTCCTAGAACGTTTTGAGATGCTCCCTAGCATCTTCTGTCGCAGAACCACTAAACTGTCCGGCATTGTTGATCATACTAAACGTGACAGGTTTAAGCTCGAAATTATCAACATCAATATCCGGCAGCGTGGTCTCCAGCTCTACATGATCATTCAGCATGTAGTCACGACATGACCGTCGTCCATCTGCTGCGGGCGGATCGACGACAGGTGGGTTATTATCGCCAAGGGGTGGTATGAAACCACCAGCAGGTTGGTTATGACCCATCTTCTCTAGCTGTTCCTCGAGATATTCGTTTCTGTCTAAAAGTCGGCGAAGTTGTTTCTTGAGACTGAAGGAACGTTCGTTTTCCGGATCTAATGGATACTCAGGATCTTCACCTCTTTTAGATCTGCGCATAAACAGAAAAACCTCGTGAAAAGCGAGAGTTGAAAACACAAAAGAAAAATTAAAGAAAAAATAAAAATAAAAACGAAAATAAAAATAAAAATAAAAATAAAAGGAAAAAGTGCAATAAAAGAAATATGTAGTTATGTTGCCAATCCCCGGCAACGGCGCCAAAAACTTGTTGCGTGTAAAAGAGTCTATCGCAAATGTAGTGCAAGTGTACACGACGCAAGTAGTAAAGTGATACGAAGTATCGGATATCGTCTCCACAGGGATTGGGCTAATAGCTTCACCTTGTTTACTGCACGAAAGTAAAGGAAATAATTAAGAGTTGTCACGAGAATAATAAAGTAAAAACGTAAATAAAAAGATTGAGATATCAAGATACAGAGAATGGGCTAGTATTGAATTGTTCGGTAGTGCAGATATTGAATTGCTTAGGATCTCCAGTTCTGTCGTCGCTCCCGTCGCCGACAGCACCTGCCGCGGCGGCTGTCCGTTAGCTGTCGCGGCAGCAGACACACCAACTCCGTACTTCAAGCTTGGCAAGAATCCCAGATCTGCCTTGGCCTATCCCTAGGTCCAAGTATGTCGATGAACACGTCTTTGATGATATCTCTCGGCGTGAATCGAAGGATGAACACCGATGTGTATGAATTCTTCTTTAGCCACTTAACCTTGCCCTATCCCTAGGCACAAGATAGTTCAACTATAAACTAGAGAACCCGCTCTTATTTCTTTCGTATACTTAACTCTCCCGATGCTAAGTAAATAGATAACCTCACAATGCTCTCCCGATGCTCTTGCAAGATGTTAAAACCAAAATAAGAGAACTTGAAGTTTATTTTATTGAACTGAAAATTCCTAAAACAAAACAACCCTTGCAACTACTTTACAAAACAACCCGAAGCCCTAGGGGGAATTTAGAACATGTCGGTGACAGGTGAACGGCAGATGGGTTTTGGTTTCGGTTATGGGGTATTCGATGATCCCTCCTAGGTTAAATCTATGCCCTTATATAAGCTTTGGGCTCAAGTCTTCTAAGGTAACAAGGATTACAACTTTAATTAAAAGTAAGATTCTAATAAAGACTAAATCTCTAAAGACTCCTACTTTCCAGCCGCATCCTTGTTTCTAGGAATTTCCTCTCCTTGAGCTTTGGCTTGACATATCTTTTGATCCGGGGCTTGGAAAAATATGTGGCTTTCACACGACAGACGAGCAGATTTTTCTCTATCTATCGAGGTCCACTTTACTTTTCCTCTTCATAAGTCTGCTGTCACCATGCTGTCACGACAGGTCCATGGCAGCTTCGTCTTCTTCGTCTGCTTGTCCAGTTCAGCTCTCCTGCTTCTCTGCCCTGCGCCTGCCTTCAACGTCTACTATGGCAGATACCTGCGAAAATAGCCATCTTTTAGTAGAATCCGTGCTTTTAATCCATTTGGGATGTTTTACTGAAAACTAACCTAAATCCAATGCAATGATGCTTGAATGCAGCAGAAATATGGGTTAAAAAGGGTGTAAATAATAGAACTTTTACACACTCAACAGCTCCGTATCGATATGCTTTAAGACAGTATCGATACCATTTTCCTAAACAAATCTAGTGACCGAAATCCATGCCAATACGCCTCAACTGTATTGATACGCCCTGTTTGACTAACGTTTGACCTCACCAAAAAATGCAGGGACCGTACAGATATGTCATCTCCCATATCAATACGCTCTGACATGTAATGATAGATTTTTACTGGTTTTTATTCGAATTAACTTACCAACTAATGTCCAAATCCTACCAAGTTTTACCAGCAAGTTTATAACCCTTATTTCTAGTAGCACACAAAATTTTAGAGCGTTCCGAATCCATTTACTAGATTTTCACCTTTTGGCTAACTATGTCATATTAACCACTTTTAGTTAGTTTAAAAGGGTCATTTAGGGCCATTTGGTCTTATACAAACATAAGCAACATATATACAACAAAAGAGTTATATGTTCCTAATTTAACTATTTTGCCACCATTTTAAGAGTTTGTAGGGACAAAATACTCACTCTAAGCTTAAGGTGACTTGCTAAACTTTCAACTGGCTCTGATCTTGACCCGATGTACTTATAACCTAAAATCTTATGGAAGATGAATGCATTAGACTTACATAGTCTAATTGAGGTGGCCATAAACAACGAATGACCATGGTATGCCAATTAACATGCTTCAATGTCAATTCTAAACATGATGACAAGGCATATAATTCAACATTGCATATTCATCATACTCACTATGTAACATAGCATCTGTAATCAACATAGCAATCATAATTAATAGCATATCAACATGCTTGGATGACATAAGTGTATCACTAATCATACATAGATCATGTTCAAAACCAAATAACATATTCTCATATATTATTTGAATCGTAAACATATATCATTTCCTTAGATATAGTAACCAATGGACACGCAGATTCCTTCTTTACACCACACATATTGAAAACCGGATGTAGCCTTGAGTCATAGCTCCAAAAATCCCCTACACAAATCTAACCTTATCTCACCATATCTGGCTGTAGCCCGGACCGTAGTCCAATCCCTTACTTAGTGAGCTCAAATAACCCTATGGAATGCCAATTGTATCTAAAGTCCACAAGTGTCCAAGGTTAGACATATCATCATCAATCTTAAATTTATGCCCTTAAGCCATATCATATTAGATCACAAATTGAGACTTAACTCCACATATCACATCATAACATATTCATATCAAATTCCACACATAGCATGTTTCAAATATCATATATGAACTTTACAACATATCATAATATTAAGAACTTACCATGCTTACCGTCAGCATCCACATATGCTTGCCCTACTTGAGCCCATAAACAAATGCAAATTGAAATTACAAAACGAATGCAACGGGATGGCACCTTGCCTATCTGTTGACACAACTATACTCATTAATATACTAAAATTACAGAAAAATTCGAGATTCTGGTTAAAACTTTATCCTCTTCGTTTCTAATGCCGAAACGAAGATCCCATAACCATAGCTTGATCTAAACACGAAATTAGGACAAATTCATCAAAATTATACAAATTTAACCATGATCATTTATCAATTTTATTCATTAAGATCATTAAATCTTCCTAGTCCAATGTTTCCAAAACCTCATATCGTTTAGAATACATACACATGCACCACAATATTGAAATCACTATGCACATGATTCATATCATTGAATCCACTTAACATTTAAAAGTTAACGCAAGGTTCAAAGTATAGCTTTAACTACCATCTGATTCAACTTTCAATAACCATATATCTTAGGACATTTATCAAAACTAAATTTATTTCTCATTTCCAGTATTTGGAAGTTTGTACTATGTTTATAAAAACATTTCTATAAAAAGTTCTATAACTTGGAACTCGATTCCGTTTGATTTAAAACGAAAGTAGATTGAATAAGTTTTCTAGCCATATAAATTCCAGATTCTAAGTATTCTAATGTGATTTTAGTGAATTTTCAAAGTGGTTGTTCAAGCTGTCTAACAACCAGCTACTCTGTTTTCTGGACCCCCACTTATTCAAAAATTCATATCTTTTAATTTACAACTCCAAATTGATTATCGTTTATTGAAAATGAAACTATATTCATACACAGTTTTGTACATATAAATTTCATTCTCTAATTTAACCTATGAGATTTTCTATAAATTTTCAAACTTACTGTCAGTGTACAAATTCCGGGCAAAAATCACTAAGCTGGAATTTAGCTTCGTTGATCAGTTAAACAATAAATCTATGCATGATTAGTATTTTATAAGCTAAATTTCAGGAGTCCTTTAGAACTACATAAACCTTAATCAAAAGACATGACATTGTTAATCTTTAAGGGGTTAGGCTTTAATGTTTTCATAGCCTAATAATCTTACAAAAATTACCATGATTCTGAAAACTAATTCATTTTCATTTTTGGATCCTTTAATTATAAAACCTCCTGACCTTAGAGATTAGGATTCATATGAATATATGCTTTATTTCTAACAAACTTAGTACTTACTGAAAGTTTAGAGCATAAGCTTATTGGATTTATATTTAAAGTCGAAATCCAACGACTAAATCGTGAGAAGTTAGCTTGGAAAGCTATAAGTGCTTGAAGAATGTCCTTCCATGGTGGGAACGGTAAGGTTGAAGACAACAAATGTTCCTTTATTTCTTTTGTTTCTCTTTTCACTCGTGGGATATTTCCTATATTACTTAAATTCCACCTGACAAAAAGAATAAAAGAAAGGCCCATGGAATATCAAAGCTTGACACCTTAGCATACTTACACATCCTTTTGGAAATGGGAAAATCACTATTTTAATCCCTCGATTACCTTTCCTTTACATGAAGAAAGGCCATGGTCGAATTATGTTGCATGTAATAAGTGCTACGCAATTGTGCAAGTATACACGTCGCAAGTAATAAAGTGATGTAAGTATCGAGTATCGTCTCCATAGGGATTGGTTTGGGCCATTTTGCTTAAGTTATTGCACTGTAGAAAATAAAAACACAAATAGATAAAATGAAGAGTTCTAACTAATAATTAAACTAAAGAACAATAAAAATAAAGGATAGATGGAATCAAATAAGAGAAAAGAGGTCAGGTTATCGTGAGTTTGAGGAGTGATAATAGATTGGACTGTTTTGGTAATTGAGTGTAAAAAAACTAAATTGCTTGGGAAGAAGCAACTATCACTCCTCAAACTAAAGAACAATAAAAGTAAAGGATAGATTGGACCTTTTTGGTAATTGGGTGTAAAAAAACTCTCGAAGCAACTATTCGAGAGTTGATGTTGGAAGATAGGTGATGCTCACGTAAAAGTGCCCCGCAATAGTGCAAGTGTACATGTCTCAAGTAATATAATGATAAGTATATCGAGTATCATCTCCATAGGGATTGAGCTAGCCTTTTGATTCTACTTCCTTGCATTGCAAAATAATTAAAGTAAAAACACATATGAGTTGGGTTGTTGAGTAATCTAAAAATACTAAAACTAAAATAATCCAGAAATAAAAATAGAATATCAAGGTTGAGATAATGGGTCAGATTAGAATACGTCGTAGTGTGGAATCCTATTGACTTTTCTCTATTCTTGAATGCTACAACACCAAACTGCCGTGGAAGTAACCTAACTTCTCGCCGTGGCCGCAAAGGTTGATTCTCTGCTGCGGAAATTCTTGTTATTGGGCAGATGCTGTTATGGTTTGACAAAACGTCCTTGAATGGCTCCTCCTTATCTCTACGCTCGAAACACTGTTGATGGATGAGCTTTGACCATACCTCTTGGCGTAAACCAAAGACAAACACCAATCAATCACACGCTTCTCTTAGCCGCTGAAATTCTTAATATATCTCTAGGCTGAATTAGTTAACACCACTTGGATGAAAATTGTGCTTACTTGTTTCGTGAATTCAACTCTCTCGACGCCGAATGAATGGATAATCTCACAAACTCTCTCTAACAAGAATGCAAGAATGATTAAAGCCAAGAATAAGCAAACCTTAACTTAATTGCATTAAGAATATAAACAAAGTACAATAGTCTTCACACAACTACTAAACAAACTAATCCTAACCCTAAGTAATTTAGAACATTATGAACGAAATGAAACACAAACTAATCAGAAGCTCTCTCCTCTTTAACTCTCTCCTTTTCTTTTTTCTTGTGATGACGGCAAACCTCTTTATATAGGGGAAGGTGTAGGCACAAATCCTACATGGAGAGGAAGTTAAGTTGGACTTGGACTTAACTTTATTAAAGAGGTGAATCTCTTTAATTTAATGCAATATACACTTTTAGCCAAAAGTCCAACTTTATCCTTCCTTCCATGTTTTCATCCTCTTCTCGAGCTCCAGCTGCCATGCAAAGTGTGTAGAAAAATAGGGCATTTAAAGCTCTTCAAATCAGCTACCATTTTGCCTGATTTGCCCTCCGTCACGTAGAGTAGTGCACGGCCGCGGCATGGCATTCTGCTGCCTCGGCATAGGTCTATGATTGGTTCTGCTCCGCAAGGCTTCATCATAAATCGGCTTCCCTCAGTAGAAGCTATCTGTTGTGGCTTGCCTCGATCAGGATCTGCTACTAGCTGGTTCTGCCTCATTCTTCCCTTGTCCTCTAGTGTCGTCACGGCATCATCTTGCCCTTGCATCGTGAAAATCTGCAGAAGCACCAAACACGCATCAAATAGTACCTTTTCCATAGGATAAACAAAATATAAGGATGAAAGGCATAAATGATGAAATCCTTGCATAAAGGTCCATAATGCAGCTCAAATGGGTGTAGGTTGAGTGATAATTGCCATGTAAAAGGGGTCAAAATATAGGATTTTTAGGCACTTATCACACCCCCAATCTCGAACTATTGCTTTTCCTCAAGCAATACAAACCATCAATTGCCTAATCTTAATTTTTATAAACCGTCTCCTTGGTCTTACTTTTCCTTCTCTCTTCAAAACCATAGCAAAAAATGCACGGCCCTTAAATCTTTGGATGCCTTAGGAATTCTCTGGAATCAAACTATAAGATTTGTGAGTGTGTGCATGCATTGTGATCAAGATGATTATAAGGATTCTAAGCAAACACTTACGCATTAACCTACTTGACTTGGGTATTTTCTTTTTTTAGGAATATAACCTACTAGAACCAGTTTTGGAAACCTCTAGTGATTAGCCCAGAGCCGGTTTCGGGCACCTCTAGGGCTTCCTTAAGCTAGATCCGGTGTTAGGCACCTCTAACTTTTTACACAAAATTTTCTTTATAAGCTAGTCTATGCCCTAAGTGTAGTAGAATTCCTTAAATCATGCAAGTCACAAAGGTGTTTTAAAGTTCTAATCTCATAGTGTGATCCTAAAATATCTTCCTTTAAGCATCCTAAAAATAAAGGCTCTAAATAGTTCTAAACAATGGTAAGAAGAGAGAGTTCTATTGCCAAGTAAGAATATTTAATTAAAACTAAACTAAGGCAATTAATAGAAAGTACTACCGAGGCATAAGCAAAATTCGGTTAAGGCAATGCAGTGAAAAAAAATTGACAAGTAAAAGAACAAAACTGCATGGCAATTATATTATACTGTCGCAGCATGGCCTTGCCTTGGCAACTGTACCTACACCCCCAAACTCGAACCAAGCATTACCCTCAATGCTTACATTTCATACATTAAGATGGAAAAAAATTAGCACACAAAATATAAGGGCATTAAAAATAAACGGTATAAAGAAGAGGAATTTAAATAGATGGTGATTTGGAAGATTCATCTTCCTCGTCACTTTCGCTCTGCAAGATCAGCCTCTTCGGTTTTGATGCCGCGTGCTTGACTTATTTGGATTCTCGGGGTGGCTGGATGCATGATGGTGGGGTGGGATTTGTTGTCGGCGCATTAACCTCCTCATCTTTGGAGTCTGGGCAGATGTACTCCATGGCTGCTTCCTTGCGTTTAAGTTCCTCAAATACCCGACTGATAGAATGAGTGGTGTCGAAGCAACTGGAAGCGGCATGGTATGGAGATCCGGCAGGTGTGTCCAGGCCAACCTTGTGCTTTCCTTTTCGCATTTTAGAAGAAGGAGCATTAGATGCCACGGTAGTGGGTACTTGGGATGCCTGGGCAGTGGCGGCGGCAAGGGTGGCTTCTTCTCGGTGCTGAGGGGCGGCGGCGTTGGTGAAGACATCAGGTAAGGGAGGAAACTAGACTGTTTGGTCTGGGAACCTCTTCTAGACTAGCTGGATCATTGAGACATGAAGGTCCCTCGTGTACGCCATAAACAGTTTTTGGCGTTGGTCCATTTCCTCCAACTTCTGCAGAATTTGTTGAAGGTCTGCTGCGGCCAGGGCATGCGTCTGGGGCGTCTCTGGGATAGTTGTCACAGCTATTGCCCCTACAATTCCTTGCATTGGAGTAGTCTGGATAGGATCAACTTTGGTGATGTTCATCAATTTGTGGTATACTTCCCTATCCCAGCCCTTTCGGTGCAGCGTGTATTCGGCGGCTTCATCAACGGGCACCTCCTTTTCTGTGCATAGACTGGTGATCAACGAAGGAACGTAAAGCAGCCCCTTATCCTTATGCGCGCATTTGTAGATTTCCTAAAAAATAAGATTACCAACGTCAATCTTTTGATTATGTATAATAGAATGGATAAAAGCAAGCCTGGGCCGATCAATGGCAGTGCTGTGAGAGGTTGGCATGAGGCGGTGACGAATGAACTTGTTCCATAGCTTCGCTTATGTTCTGAGGCTTTTCCTTTGGAATGATCCTCAGTGTGCCCCGACCTCCCATACAGTGCCAACATAGCAAAGCTCCTCTTTGATATGTTGGTAGTCTTCTTTCGTGAGTGCTTCCTAAACTTCCGCGTGCTTGTCTCTTTCAATGTGGAGGCCATAAATTTGGTTTATGGCGTCGACATCAACACTTATTGCCTTCCCTCTTACGTGTAGGAAGAGCGTTTTGTCATTGGGCATGTGGGCATAGAATTCTCGGACTATGGTGATGTTGGCCCGGGTAGGTTTAAGGAAAAATATGTACCACTTTTGATGGTTGATCTTGTTGAATAGATATTGGTCGATGTTGAGGTTATGCTCGTCGGAAACTTGGAAGCCTTGTTCTTCCCACACTTGCCGAGAGATGAAATACTTCTTGAATCGGTGTTCGACTCCCGACGGTGCAAAGCGGGTATAGGATTGTGCAGTGGCAATGCTAGAGCTTTCCCCTCAAATTTCCATCTGAAATTTAGAAGAGTTGAGAGTAGGTGGTTGATAGTAAAAGAAAATAATAACTTTGGAGATTGCAAGGCATCGGAAGAGAATGTTATAGTGAAGAATAAAGGAGAATAATGGCACTTATATAGAGTTTCGGCATATCATGCCGTTGGAGCGCAAATCTTGGTCGCGACGCTTCTAGCCGTTATGATTCGTTTTGTGCGCATTGCGGTTCCTGCCCATTTAAAACTAGCCATTGTGGCTCTTGTGATTCATTGGGCGGCAAATTCCGCGGAAGCTAACGGTTTTCTCCTAGCCGTTTTTTTCATCTTTTCTTCCTTTCTTGATCTTCATCCTAAAAATAAAATTAAAATAAAATTTTATTCCTAAAAAATGTAGAAAATTTCAATTAACTAAAATTGAAAACTAACAACTAAAAACTAAAAAAAAGAAGAAAAAAAACTTAGAATAAAATAAAATTTTGAGAGAAAAGATTAGAACACTAAAGGAGTGCATGTGGATACATCTCCTAAAGTGTTTATTTCCTTATCCCTCATCACATGGGATCCCTTGTGAGGTAGCAGTTGGTGTCCGGGATCTCCCGTTAGGTTACCGCGGCAATGGTCCTGGCAGGGTTCTACATGCTTGTCGCGGCATTGGGCAGCTACTATGCCGAGACAGCTTTGGTCTTTGTTGTGATCTGATTTCTGTGTGGCATGGAGTGCTTGGCCTTTCTCTGAATCCTCTGCATGTTTTCTTGTGTTCAGTACGTGAAGTTTTACATGCTCGTCATTGATTCTCATTGTCAGCTCTCCTTTCTCAACATCAATTATTGTCCTTCTAGTAGCAAGGAATGGTTGTCCTAGAATGAGTGGGGCTCTTTCATTTGTATTGCAATCTAGAATGAGGAAGTCAGTAGGGAAAATAAATTTATTGACTTTTACCAGTATGTTCTCAATTTTCCCCTCAGGTTGTACATGTGATCCATCAGCAAGCTGTAGCATTATCGTTGTCGGTCTGGCCGTCCCAATCCCCAATTTTTGGAAGACTGACTTCGGCATGATGCATATGCTTGCCCCTAGATCAAAAAGTGCCTTCCCCTCATAGTGATTCCCGATTGTGCATGGTATGAGAAAACTTCTGGGATCCTTTTGCTTGGGCAGAGCTCAGTTGTGTAATGCGGCCATGCATTCTTCCGTTACGGCCACCGTTTCAAATTCCCCAATCCTTTTCCGTTTTGACACTATGTCCTTGAGGAACTTGGCATATTTTGGGATTTCCTTGATTGCCTCCACCAAAGGCAGATTAATGTGTACCTGTTTTAGAATGTCCAGGAATTTCTTAAAATGGTACTCTTGCTTTTGTTGTTTCAGTCTTTGTGGGAATGGTGGAGCTATTTTTCTATCTCTTGGTTCTTTCATGGGTGCTGCCATAGGTATTTTCGGCGCAACATTGTTTTTGGTTGCTATCGCGACCCCATTGTCTTTGGTCTGTGTTGTGGCAGTTAACTCCTCTGATTTCTCCAGTGTTGTCTGCTTGTTCTAAGGAACTTGTAGTTGGACACCACTCCTGGTGGTTACAGCTTTGCAATGTATGTATGATGTCCCTTTAGCGGCTTCAGTGTCGCTAGTAAAGCCTCCAACTGGCATGGTGTTCAAAATTTGTGCGATCTGCCCCACTTGAGTTTCCAGGGATTTCAATGTTGCCTCATTGTTCTACAGCGTCATCTCTGTCATGTCCATAAAAGTTTCAATCTTTTTTATGAATTTGTCAGTGTTAGCCATATATGCACTAGTTTGAGTCATAAAAACATGAAGAGTGTCTTCTAAGGAACTAGACTACATTGGCTATTGCGACAGCATGTGTTGCTGTTGTGGCATGTTCTGTCGAGGCATGTTTTGTTGGAATCCTGTTGCTGGAGCATTCTGATTTTGCGTATTGAGTGCATTATTGGAGTTGCTCCAGGAGAACTTGGGGTGCTTTTTCCAGACTAGGTTGTAGTTTTTGGACACTATGTTGTTGTTGCCATTGAAATTTCCAACATAGCAGGCTGACTCTGGGTTCTGTAGGCATTCAGAAGAGACATGGTAACATCCACAGTTTTCACAAAATAAATACATTACCTTGACTTCCTAGTGATTGTCTTGCGATTTCATGTCCAAGACCAACTTTTTCAAGGTGGCAATTTGAGATGAAATTGAGTCCGAAGACTCTATTTGTTTACAATGGGTTGGCATCGAATTCTTCCTCGTCTGGCCGTTGGAAACTGATAGTCATTCTTGGTCGTCCTTTTCATAATATCCATTACCTCTTCTGGCTCTTTCTCTAGGAGTATTCTGTTTGCCGAGGCATCAAGCATCATCCTACTTGTCGTGTTGACTGAGTTATAGAACATAGTCACCTGCGTCCATAATGGGAATCCATGCAAGGGGCGTTTGTGTAATAGCTCTCTATATCGCTCCCAAGCCTTGTGCATGGACTCATCATCAGCCTGTCGAAAATATATAATTTCATTACGCAATCTCTCGGTTAAATTTGTAGGATTAAAACGTGCTAAGAAGTCACGACATAAATCACTCGAGGATCCAATTGATCCTGCTGGAATACTGTTGAGCCAGGTTTTTTCCCTATCCCTTAGTGAATAGGGGGAAAATTTTAATCTCAAAATATCCTCATGTACTCCATGTATTTTAAACGAATTACAAATCTGGAAGAAGAATTTTTGGTGTTGTCTGGCATCTTCAGTTGCTGAGCCGCTAAATTTCTCCATGGTATTGATTATGTTGAACATTATGGGCTTCAGTTCAAAGTGGGCGGCCTCAATATCTGGTGTGACAACTCCAGGATTTAGTCCATTCAGGTCCTCTTCAAGGTATTCTCGAGATAGTTGGGTTTCGTACTGGTGCGAAATACAATGGCTGATTGTCTCCATTGCCTGCTGGAATATTCTGTTGCCCATCGGCAAGTAGCTGCCCGTCGGCAGGTTGTTGCCCAATGGCATTATTTACTGGGGCACCTTGGTTGTTGCCTCGAACTCGACCTCGACCTTCAGATTCCTGCATTGTGGCTACGGTCTTACGTCTAAGGTTTAGGTAAGAGCGTTCGATTTCTAGATCTAATTCTCGGAGTGGGCTGCTTGGGACCGCTCTGGTCATGCACCAAAACAAACCAAGTTTTATGAGTACTAAAAAATAAAAAATAAACTAAAAATAAAGAGTGCAAGAAAATAAAAACAAAAGTTGTCAATCCCTGGCAACGGTGCCAAAAACTTGATGCTCGCGTAAAAGTGCCCCGCAATAGTGCAAGTAATATAATGATAAGTATATCGAGTATCGTCTCCACAGGGATTGAGCTAGCCTTTTGATTACACTTCCTTGCACTGCAAAATAATTAAAGTAAAAACATAGATGAGTTGGGTTGTTGAGTAATCTAAAAATACTAAAACTAAATTATGCCAAAAATAAAAATAGAATATCAAGGTTGAGAGAATGGGTCGGATTAGAATGTGTCGTAGTGTGGAGTCCTATTGACATGTCTCTGTTCTTGAATGTCGCAACACCAAACTGCCATGGCAGTAACCTAAGTTCCTGTCGCGGCCGCAAAGGTTGATTCTCTGCCGCGGCAATCTCTTTCTCTTGGGCAGATGTTGTTAAGGTTTGGAAAAGCGTCCTTGAATGGGTCCTCCTTATCTCTAAGCTCGAAACACTGTTGATGGCTGAACTCTGACCATACCTCTCGGCGTAAACCAAAGACAAACACCAACCAATCACACGCTTCTCTTAGCCGCTGAAATTCTTAACCTATCTTTCGGTCGAATTAGTTAATACCACTTGGATGAAAATCGTGCTTACTCGTTTCGTGAATTCAACTCTCTCAACATCGAATAAATGGATAATCTCACAAACTCTCTCTCGACAAGAATGCAAGAATTACTAAAGCCAAGAATAAGCAAACCTCAACTTAATTGCATTAAGAACATAAACAAAGTACAATAGTCTTCACACAACTACTAAACAAACTAATCCTAACCCTAAGGAATTTAGAACATAATGAATGAAAAGAAAACACAAACTAATCCTAAGCTCCATCCTCTCGAACTCGTCTTTCGAACTCTCTCCCTCTCTTTTTTTCTTGTGAAGACGACAAGCCTCTTTATATAGGGAAAGGTGTAGGAACAAATCCTTCTTGGAGAAGAAGTAAAGTTGGACTTGGACTTAACTTTATTAAAGAGATGAATCTCTTTATTTTAATGCAATATACACTTTTAGCCAAAAGTCCAATTTTATCCTTCCTTCCATGTTTTCATCCTCTTCTCGAGCTCCAGCTGACATGCAAAGTGTGTAGAAAAATCCGAAATTTAAAGCTCTTCAAATCGGCTACCACTTTGCTTGATTTGCCCTCCGGCACGTAGAGTAGTGCACGACCGCGGCATGGCATTCTGCTGCCTAGGCATAGGTCTATGACCGGTTCTGCTTCGCAAGGCCTCATCATAAATCAGCTTCCCTCAATAGAAGCTATATGTTGTGGCTTGGCTTGATCAAGGTCTGCTACTAGAAGGTTCTGCCTCATTCTTCCCTTGTCCTCTAGTGTCGTCACGGCATCATCCTGCCCTTGCATCGTGCAAATCTGCAGAAGCATCAAACATGCATCAAATAGTACCTTTTCAATAGGATAAACAGAACATAAGGATCAAAGGCATAAATGATGAAATCCATGCATGAAGGGCCATAATGCAGCTCAAATGGGTGTAGGTTGAGTGATAATTGCCATGTAAAAGGGGTCAAAATATAGGTCTTTTAGGTACTTATCAATAGGAATCAACCGAGAAAAGCATATATCGTGGAAAGCTCGTGCAATTTTTGTGGAGAACATCATGTGCTTGAAAATTTCCCTCACCTTTTCGGTGCAAATGACTACATGGTGGACCATAGATGGAACCAGCAGCAAAATCCTTCATGGTATGATCAAAAAGCTCAAAAAAATTTACCATAATAATTTTGCCGCAGCAACATACATGCCTTGGCATTGTAATCCTTATCAGCACCCAAGTGCCACGGCAACAGATATACCATGACAATGCAGACATCGTCAAGAGCTATTAAATTCCATGGATGCGTGTATAGCCAGGATGGATCTACTCGTGAGAGAAGAAAAAGATCGTTTGAAGAGATCCAAATATACCATGGATAACATGCACCAACAATTAATTCCTAGGGATACTGAAGTCCCAAGGCCAGAGGACAATGAGCAATGCGAAGGGAGCTCTCCAATGCGTGGGGAACAACTAGAACCCCCCAATTCAAGGGGATGTAAATGAGAAAGATTTCCCAACACATGATGAGCCTATACAACAAATTGCCCCGGCAAAGATTGAGGAGCCTAAACAGAACAATGTTGTAACAACACTTAATGAGGCTTAGAAGAGTACTAAAAATGCCACGGCAATACCATATGCCTCGGCAACACCCGATCACACTGCCTCGGAAATTCTCAGAAACATTGCCTCGGCAATGACTGACACCATTGCCTCGGCAAGACCTGAAGTCATTGCCTCGGCAACGCCCGACAAAGATACCTCGGAAAACAAGGACTCTAAAAGTCTTGATTCAATGCCTCAAATCAAATTCCAATGCAAGGAACGGATTGAAAATATTCGACTTCCACCACCATTCCCAAAGAGGTTGAAACGGCAAAAGCAAGAATACCATAATTTTACAATAATTCCTGAGGAATCAGATGTCCAGAGTGTTACAACATCGATGATGAAGAAGGAATCCGTTCAGAAAAAAACCAACATGGCTAAGAGCTGCAAAACCATGGCAAGAATCAAAACCACCATGGCTAAGAACCTCAAAACCATGGCAAGCCCAAGCGCACCCAAAGGAGCAAACATTTGTTCAGAAAAATGAATCCAAAACGGATAACACGGAGAATGCCTCGACAATCACTAAAGTGCATGCCTTGGCAATACCCGATGCCTCGGCAACCACTGAAGCGCATGCCTCGGAAAGTCCTAATGCATCGGCAATGCCTACTGCTCATGCCCAGGCAGCGCATACTAGGTGAATCAAGCAACCACCGCGCTCAAGCAAGCAAATCAAGAAAATGACTCGGGGGAAACTCATCATACCAGGTGACGACCTTTCTGACTAACTCATTTGCATCGCATTTTATTTTCTTTTAATACATTGAGGCCAATGCTTGTCTCGATTTGGGGGTATTTGTCTTTAATTAGTTTCATGTTTAGTTGCATTCATCATTAGGAATTGCATTTAGGATTCATATATTGCTTGACATGCCTTTGATTGGATTTAATTGCTTAGACTTGTTGAAAATCCAAAGATGAATTTTTGCCACTGCACTTAATTGAAAGAACATTTAAATTTTAGGATTGCATGAAAAGAACCTAGAAACTTACTATGATGCCGAAAAATTTTACACAGTTGTGACTTGTTGATTGATAGAAACTTAGGTTGCTAAATTTTTTTAGGTAAATTGAAATATTATAAGGTTAATTTCTTGCTAGAGGTGCCCAAAACCTGCTCTAGTAGTTAATGCACTTAAAAGAATCGCTACAGGTGCCTGAAATTGGCTCTAGTCGAATAAATTGAAAAAAAATGAGAAATTGAATTGCTAGAGGTGCCCGAAATTGGCTCTAGTGAAAACAAAATAAGTACCCCGGTAATTAAATTGTTAAAAACCTATTGTTCACATAGAATCTTGAAAATCAACTTGTACACAACTACATACACACATTGTCACAAGCATTATAGTTTGTTTACGGGAAAATTTTTATACTATCCAAAAAATCAAAAAGGTGATCATTTAGGTCGCATTATTAGTCATTCACGCATATTTGCATTGTTTTCTTAGTCGCCAAGCTTGATTATCATTACTAGCTTATTTTGGTGGAAAAGGTGCTGCTTGGTATGTATTTTGATGCATGCAGGTTAATTGCTCGGGCATTCATTGTCGCGACAATTCATTACCGAACCCTACCAATTGATGCCGAGCAGAGACGATCGAGTGATGCTGAGCACACCTAACCGAGCGAAGACGACCGAGAGACCACTATCAGGTCATTGTCACGTCGAACTATGCTGAGCCATTGCCGAGGCAATGCCCGAGCAATTTCCAACAAGGGAGAAAAAGAGCAAAGTGGTGGGCGACTTGAAGAGCGTAAAAAGCTGAATTTTTAGAGATAATTTGCATGAAGATCGGGGGTTGGATATTCATGAAGAGGTCAAAAGGAGATTAAATCCCAAGAAAATAAGAGATTTAGTTGGAATAAAATTTAAAGAGATCTAATATTTCTTTTATTCAATTTAATTCCAACTTAACTTCCTCCAAAAGAAAGACTTTGACCTAGCCATCTCCTATATAAAGAAGGCCAAGTTGTCAACTTCAAAAGGAGTTCGATTGAGAGAGATTCAAAGAGGGGATGTGTGTTAACTTTTTCTTGTCTATTCCATTCGGTTCACGTTTGGGGATTATTCTTTGTATATCTTTTAAACCCAGCCATGAACTAATTTTATTTGGCTTGGGTTATTGTGTTTTTGGGGTTTTGAGAACAATTAGATTTGTTTAGGTTTTTTAGTTTACAATTTAAATTCAAGGCTTATTCATTCTTGGTTTTCAATCTTGTTTGCGAGTGAATTGGGAGAGGATCTCGTTAACTATCTATTTATCTAATGTCGGGAGAGTTAGATTCACGAAACGAATGAGCATGGTCTTTATTCAATCAAGTCGATGGTGAAGACTAATCCGGCTTAGGGATAAGTTGTGGATTTCAACGGCTAAAAGGAGCACAAGATCGGTTGTTGTCTACCCTTGGTTCACGCTGGGAGGTATTATCAAGGCTTGCACAATCAACTTGAGTTTCGACTTAAGGATAAGGAGGAACCATTGAAGAACTCTTCACCGAACCTTGAAGGTTGTTGTTCATTGCCAAGGCAGTAATCACAGTTTCACATTTTTGACTTCATTGCCCGGGCATCGGCCATACTCATTGCCGTGGCATAAGCTTATTTTCTTCATTGCCCTAGCATTGCCTTAACTCAATGCCTTGGCAATACGAATGTTGCTTCTGCCCCAAACAATTGAGTTGTTTTTGCACTCAATTACCAAGACGGTCCAATCTACTAACACTCCTCAAACTCACGATAACATGGCCTCTTCTCTTTTATTTGATTCCATCTATCCTTTACTTTTATTGTTCTTTAGTTTACTTATTAGTTAGAACTCGTCATTTCACATATTTGTGTTTTTATTTTCTACAGTGCAATAACTTAAACAAAGTGGCCCAAACCAATTCTTATGGAGATGATACTCGATACTTACATCACTTTATTACTTGTGACGTGTATACTTGCACAATTGCGTAGCACTTATTACACTTATTAGTCTTCACCATCGATTTGATTGAATAAAGTCCATGCTCATTCGTTTCGTGAATCCAACTCTCCTGATATTAGATAAATAGATAGTTAACGAGATCCTCTCCCAATTCACTCGCAAACAAGATTAAAAACTAAGAATGAACAAACCTTGAATTTAAATTGCAAACTTAAAAACCTAAACAAATCTAATTATTATCAAAACCCCAAAAACACAATAACCCAAGCCAAATCAAATTAGTTCATGGCTGGGTTCAAAAGATATACGAAGAATAATCCCCCAACATGAACTGAGTTGAATAAAGAAGAAGTTAACGCGCAGCTCCTCTTTGAATCTCTCTCAATTGAACTCCTTTTGAAGTTGACGGCTTGGCCTTCTTTATATAGGAAATGGCTAGGTCAAAGTCTTTCTTGAGGAGGAAGTTAAGTTGGAATTAAATTGAATAAAAGAAATATTAAATCTCTTTTAATTTTATTCCAACTAAAACTCTTATTTTCTTGGGATTTAATCTCTTTTTGACCTCTTCATGAATATCCAAGTCCCCCACCACTTTTCTCTTTTTCTCCCTTGTTGGAAATTTCTAGGGCATTGCCTCGGTAATGGCTCAGCATAGATCGGTGCGGCAATGACCTGGTAGTGGTTTCTCGGTCGTCTTCGCTCCGCCAGGTGTGCTCAGCATCACTCGATCGTCTCTGCTCGGCATCACTCAGTAGGGTGCGGTAATAAATTGCCGCGACAATGAATGTCCATGCAATTAACCTGCATGCATCAAAACACATACCAAGCAGCACCTTTTCCACCAAAATAAGCTAGTAATGATAATCAAGCATGGCGACTAAGAAAACAATGCAAATATGCATGAATGACTAATAATGCAACCTAAATGAGCCTAAGTCTAACAATAATATGAGTAAAAAGGGTAATAAAAATAGTATTTTTGCACACTTAACAAATTACACCATTGGTCCTTGAATTTCTTAACCTTTATACTATGTCTCCTTAACTTTGAATCACTATAATTTAGCCATTATGCATATTATCAATTCTTACTATTTAATCACTAAGTGTTGTAGTTACACACTTAGTCCTTCCATTCTTTCATATCTTGCACTATTCTTACACTTATGATTCAATACTTCACAACTTTACAATTTGTCCTTATTCTTTAAACTTTCGAATTAGACTTAAGATCAGATTAATACATTCTTTTTATTTCCTTCATTTAAGCTGCCTGAAATAAAATTTCTGATCATCGGAAGTCAAAATCTGACTAGGCCGGTTTTCTAGGGTGTTACACCCTAATTATAAAATCAAGGCTTAATATGAATTAACATGATTGTTTGTTTGATATGTACGATAAAATAAGTATGTTATGGCATGTGTTTTGTATGAGTGTTTTTAGTTGTACAAGAAGACCATGGATTTCGGAGATTGTAAATTGATCCATATGAATAGAATTCGATTATAAATTAAACATGTGTAAATTTTGGTTAATTTTAATTTCATTGGTTCCAATATGTTAAGAATATATAATATTATGCTTTGTTGTTCCAAACCATGTACAAGTATGTTTTGTTTTCCGGTGACACTTGAATATGGTTTTTTTCTAGACCAGGTAGTGGGCTTTACAAATACAAAGGCTTCAAAGGTTAATTTCAAGTTTTTTTTTCAAATCTTAAACTTAAGAAATTCAAGGTTAAGAGATTATCAATCGCATTTTTGTAGTCGGTGCATCAACTATGTAACCCACTTAGCCCTGCCTAGACGCTTGACCCGAAGTACAAAGACTACACAGGGAAAACCAAAGTCAACCCGAAAGTCAACCTTGATTAACGACCCTTTTTTTCTTTTTATATTTTCTAAATGCAATATTAATCCTATATGATCACCCAAGATCATAGGAAGGAGAGGCACATCGATCGGAATTCAATTAGGGGTTTAATTATAAGAATTAGACTTTTAAGGACCAAAATGTAAATTTTGCGAATTACGAGGACCTTGCAGATTTTAAGTTTACCAATATTCAATTAATCTTTTTTCATGCTACTTTGTTAAATATCAACTTAATCGGACATTCCAAACTCATCCAATTGCATCCATAAACATCAGGGACGAAAATGTAAGAAGCAAGAACCTGAAACAGTTCAAAATCCAAACCAACGGTCGGGCGTTTCAAAACGCTAAGCCCTGTATTGAAACGGCCGTATCGAAACTGGGTTGACCGTTTCGGTACTCGAGTGCGTTCCGAGACCCGTATCGAAACATGGCTTTCCAGTAGCCAAAGCGTTCTGAAACACTCTTACCCGTTCCAAAACATTATGGCCATTTCAGGCCCCTGTTCTGAAACAAATAAGGGTGTTTCGATACGCCCAGCCCTACAACTACATACTTAGCTGGTTTTTCACACTTAAACATGTCTAGAAATGTCCCAAAGCATACCACAACATATTTAAGCATCAGAGATCATCACTATGAAGCATAAACCAAAGCATGGCATCAATCATGCATTCATTAGAACTATAGGCATGCTCCCTAGTCATAAAAAACCATATGAAAGCCACAACCCACAAACCAAACCAAAAAGGACATTTACAAACCACATATGTTGTAATAAACTTGCAACAACCACAGGGAGTTCAAAATACATCTCCCAAAACTAACCATAGGTCCCCATTGCCAATTATCATTACTAAAGTATGTGTAAACGTCACCATACTTGAGCTTTTCACTTTCTTGGAAATCCTTAGCCTCCTTGCTGCCCAAAAATATCTCAATTATCTGCATTGTTGGTAAAAGAGAGTGTAAGCACATTTTCTTAGTGCGGCAAGCTCTAAGAAAACCAACACAACAATGCAACTTAAAAACTCAATCTCAAAAACCATTTTCTACAACATGTTATTTCTATCTCATGCTTGAAAACCATTTCAAAGCGATTCTCCATTTGAAAATCACATGTACCTTCAATCTAACTCATGCATATAACCAAAGCAAATCTCATGGAAAAGCCATACATATGCTTCATGAAAACAAAAGCATTTCATAAGCCACAAATCTCATATGCATTTCTCATAACATAAAACATCTCAACATTTGGTACATGTGAATCAAATACATTCTCATATATTGGCATTTCATTTTACATATTTACACGGATATGCGGATTAGCTTGACTTAAAGCCAAGTCCGACCCCTGTGGAATCTCTCATCACCGGACTCTCATGGCGGTATCTCTCTTTGCCACAAAGCTTGGGTGTTTCACCAAGACCTACCCTGATGGTATCTCTCATCATCGGATTCTCACTTTGGCTCGGGATGGAACTACCCCCATTGCCCGACTCCAAAGAGCACGCACGAATTTTTAGTTTATAGTGCCTTTTCATCCTATTGGTCGACAAATTATATCCAATAATTATCTCATCATTTATGCCAATATATTACATTAAAATCATCATCTCACCTACTGTTTTGATGCAACATTTCTCAAATCTTTCTCATCTCATTTCAAAACCATAACTCATGCTTAGCATTACATCGAAATCTCAAAACTCTTTACTACAACATGCTATCTCATGGAATCAACACATAGCATCATCTCAAGCTACAAATCATGCATAAAACAGTAGGAATTTGTCTATCTCAAAACAAGAGCATGTTAAAAGCATTTAGGGGCATCAACCACACATCGAGAGCAAATCTAGCCATACTTACTTTCAGACTTAGGATGGTGTTTCAAACCAATCCTAAATCCCCAAATCTTGTTTCCTTGTCTCTCAAGGACTTTTAAAACCATCCGCACTCACCGATTTCGTTTCTCTTGCTTGCCGAAACGATATCTAGGCTTCTGGCACCTTCGGATCAACACCAAAAGCGTCCAAAGATGTCTCCTTTGTTTATTACACATAAGAGCAGAGGATTAATGCATCATCATGCATTGAAATCACCAGCCACTCATTCAAACTCGCTACACTACCCAAAAGCACCATTTCGGTTATCCGAAACAACCGAAATCACCTCCAAACTTTCTCAAATCAAAGTCCAGCCAAGATCTATCAATTCTGAACACCTCTAAACCTCAATGAACAACAAAAATCACCACAAACACGTCCTTATATCTCCAGCAACAACAGAACACCAAGAACACTCCAAAAACCACAAATCTAGCATCTAAAACATAGGAATCCAAACCTATTCGGGAATCATTTGATAAAACCTCATTCATAACATCAATTATCATCAAAAACACATTAGAAATGAACCTCAAAATAGAGCTTAACAAAGAGTTACGAAAATCATCAAGATCTCACCAAGAATCTTGAATTTTACAATAATTTCATGCCTCTAACATTAAAGCAACTCAAAAATCATTAACAAAGGATTGATAACTTGGGAATTTTAGTAAAGAACTTATCATTAGAGAAGAAGGATGAAGCTTACCTCTAATGGCTGATTTCTCCTCATTTTGGGCAAGATTTCTTGAAAATCCAAAGTAAAAACAAAAGGATTTAATGAAGCAAAGGTTGGAAATCCTTAAGAGAATGAAATCTTAGCAAAAGAGATGAAAACCAGAGATTTTTTGGTGACGGAAATGTGTTTGGCTGAGTGGAAGTTGAGAGAAAATGAAAAGAGGGAAAAAGTATCGTAAGGTAGTTATGAAAAGTCAAAATGAAATTCCTCTCTTAATTCCTTTAATTAAATCATTATTAAAACTCCCAAATTAAAGAGAAATCTGATGAAAAACAATTTGGTAAAATTAGCTACTTAAAGATTCAAAGTTTCAATCCTTTACAAAACGGTCACTAGTCAACTTTTGTAAAAACTGCAATTTGGTCACTACATCGAAATGTAGTATTTCCAAATCACATTTTGTAAAATTGTTTTCATCATAACCATTTATATAATAAATGAGGATTTTTAGATATTTTCCATATTTTTAAAGCATCCCGAACTAGGTGTTCCCTAAACCACCCCTAATGGATTCGAACCATTATTGACCGACCCGATTCAACCTCTAAAATATCTAGGCCCAAAACCCGGGCGTTACAACTCTCCCCCACTTAAGAAATTTCGTCCTCGAAATTTACCTGGTGGAAAAAGGTAAGGAAATTGCTTCTTCATGTCATCTTTCCTTTCCCACGTGGCTTCCTCTACACCACGATGTCTCCACAACACTTTGACCAGTTCAATGGTCTTACCCCGAAGAACCTTACTATACGAATCCAGAATTTCAACGGGCTTCTCATCATACGTCAAGTCTGGGTTCAGCTCAACTTCCTCCACATGCATAACATGCGACAGATCCGATCTATATCTCCGGAGGATGGATACATGAAACACATTATGTATCTTTTCCAACTCTTGCGGTAGTCTCAACTTGTAGGCAACAGGACCCACATGTTCTATCACCTCATATGGTCCAATGAACCTTGGACTCAATTTGCCCTTCCGGCCAAATCTCATCACCTTCTTCCAAGGTGAAACTTTCAAAAACACACGCTCGCCCACTGCAAACTCTATCTCCTTACGCTTCAAATCCGCGTAAGACTTTTGCCGGTCCGAGGCTGCCTTCAAACGCTCACAAATGAGCTTCACCTTCTCAGTGGTTCCTTTCAACAAAGCTGGCATCGAGACCAACTTTTTTCCCGTTTCAGCCCAACAAAGTGGAGATATGCACTTTCTCTCGTATAAAGCCTCATAAGATGTCATTTGAATACTTTCCTGGTAACTGTTATTATAAGCAAACTCAACCAAAGGCAAGTGCTTCTCCCAAGAGCCTTGAAACTCAATAACACGGCACCTCAACATATCCTCAAGCACTTGGATAACACACTCTGACTGTCCATCCGTCTGCGGATGATAAGAAGTACTGAAATTCAGCCTCGTACCCAACGCTTGGTGTAAACATTCCCAGAACCTTGTGGTGAACCTCGGATCTCTATCCGACACTATAGATTTTGGCACTCCATGCAGTCGTACAATCTCAGCAAAGAACAACTCCGCAAGCTTATCCAAGGTATATGTAGTATGCACCCAAACAGAATTCTTCTTCGATGGCGATAACGGAAAACTAGACACGAAGTCCATAGTGATCCTCTCCCATTTCCATTTTAGGATCCTCAACGGCTAACAAACCATGCATTTGCTAACAAACTCAGTGACATCTTTCTTCAATCCCACCCAATAGTACTCATCTTTCAAATCACGGGTCATCTTTGTACTACCAGGGTTCATAGAAAAAGGACTACTATGAGCTTCAGTCAGAATAGTGTGCCTTAACTCAACATCATTCGGCACCACTATTCGACTCCTAAAGCATATAACACCATCATCATTGAAACAGAAATCCGAAGGCCTACCTTCTGCGATATCCTGAACATGCGGTACCAGACAATCATCCAGCAGTCGTTTATCCTTTATCAACTGAACCAAAGATGGCTTCACTTGTAACTCAGCAACAAGACCACCATCTCGTGATATGCTCATGCTAGCAAACATCGCTCTTAATTCCACCGCCACTTTTCTGCTCAAAGCATCAGCCACAACATTGGCCTTCCCCGGATGATACTCGATCGTTAGATCATAATCCTTAAGCAACTCCACCCAACGCCGTTGCCTAAGATTTAACTCCTTATGAGACATAAGGTACTTCAAACTCTTATGATCCGTGTACACAGTGCACCTCTCACCATATAGATAATGTCTCCAAATATTTAAACCAAAAACCACCGCTGCTAGCTCAGTGTCATGCGTAGGGTAACTACGCTCATGCACTTTCAACTATCGCGATGCATAAGCCACTACCCTACCCTCTTGCATCAACACACACCCCAAACCAACATAGGATGCGTCACTATACACCACAAACTCTTTTCCTGACTCAGGTTGAACCAAGATAGGAGCTTGCGTCAAAGTTTCCTTTAGCTTCTCAAAAGCTTGTTGTCTCCCTTCCGTCCACTCAAACTTAACATCCTTTTGTAACAACTTCGTCAAAGGGGCAGCAATCTTAGAAAATCCATCCACGAACCTTCGGTAGTAACTTGCCAACCCAAGGAAACTATGAACTTCATGAACAGACCTAGGAGGCTTCCAATTCACCACCGCCTCAATCTTCTGGGGATCAACAAGAATCCTCTCAGACGAAACCACATGGCCAAGAAAAACAACCTCCTTCAACCAAAACTCACATTTACTCAGCTTAGCATAAAGCTGATTCTCTAACAGCGCTTGCAAAACGACCCTCAAATGTTCTTGATGCTCCTCCTCGATACGAGAGTACACAAGGATATCATCGATGAATACCACAACAAACTTATCTAAGAATTCATGAAACACCTTGTTCATCATAACCATGAAAGCAGCAGGAGCATTTGTCAATCCGAACGGCATCACCAGAAATTCATAATGTTCGTATCTCGTTCTAAAAGTTGTCTTCGGCACATCCACATCCTTAACCTTCAATTGATAATATTCTAACCGTATATCTATCTTTGAGAACACAGCCACTCCTCGAAACTGATCAAAAAGATCATCAATCCTCGGTAAAGGATACTTATTCTTGATAGTCAACTTATTCAGCTGACGGTAATCAATGCACATTCTCATTGTGCCATCTTTCTTTTTAACAAACAAGATTGGTGCACCCCAAGGTGACAAACTAGGCCGAATTAAGCCTCGGTCAAGCAACCCTTGAAGTTGCATCTTCAACTCCTTCAACTCTTTGGGTGTCATACGATAGGGAGCAATGGACACCGGAGTTGTGTTCTCATACAACTCAATTCTGAATTCAACCTCACGACTAGGCGGCAAACCCGACAATTCCTCCGGAAACACTCCAGGGAATTCACACACGGTCCTTATATCCTGTACACGAACCTCCTTTGTACTAGGATTCATAACAAAGGCTAGATAAGCCTCGCATCCCTGACGCAACATCCGGCTTGCTTCAAGCATCGACACCATATTAGATAGGAATTTCACATTTTCTCCCACCACCACAACCTCATAATCATCTGCAAGTTTCAGCAAAACTCGCTTATTTTCAAAATCCACAACGGCACTATGCTCAACAAGCCAATCCATACCAAGGATTACATTGAATCCATAAAATGGCAATTCCATAAGATCAACTAGAAACACATGCTCTTGCACCTTTAAGGGACATATCTTATACAATCTTCTTGCTGCAACCATCTCACCAAAGGAACTAGTCACACGCATACCCACATCCAAAGACTCAACAGGCAAACCAAGCATTTGAGCATGTTCACGCAATATGTACGGGTGTGTAGATCCAGAATCAATCAAAGAAAGTAATGACAAGGATTGCAAAGTAAAGGTACTTGTGATCACATCCGTGTCATTCCTCCCTTCTCGATGGGCATACACTCTAGCCTGGCCACCACTTTCAGGCTGAACAGACACCACATGTGCTACATTTCTCGCACCTTCATCTCTGCGCTGGAAGTTACCACGGTCGCACACACGGCCTCTCTGTGGCTCAGCCGCTCTCACCGGAGCCTGGCCTTCTCTCATCGGCTGTGGACAATCCTTTTTCATGTGCCCATGATTACCGCAGTTCTAGCACGTACCAAGGTTGCCCCAGCGCTCACCAGTGTGCCTCCTACCACAACGATTACACACAGGCGTCCGTATGAAAGCATTCGGTCCTTGCTGACCTCTTCAAGGGTTACCACCCCCACGTCTTGAATCCATATGTGACCTACTATCCTTATGTCTCTTGAACCGATCTCTACCAATGTCACGATCCCCAGCTCATTACCCCAAGCTAGATCCTTGCTGAGATTGTGAGGTTGCATGGTGTGCCTAAGTCGATCGTGTCGGATAGGGATCCGAGGTTCACATCGCGTTTCTGGCAGTGTTTGCATCAAGCTCTGGGTACAAGGTTGCATTTCAGTACATCCTATCATCCTCAGTCGGATGGTCAGTCTGAACGGGTTATTCAGATTTTGGAGGATATGATGAGATGCTGTGTGATTGAGTTCCAAGGTTCTTGGGAGAAGCATCTGCCGTTGGTTGAGTTCGCTTACAACAACAGTTTTCAGTCAAGTATACAGATGGCACCTTATGAGGCTCTGTATGGGAGGAAGTGTAGGACTCCTCTGTGTTGGGCTGAAACTGGTCAAAAGTTGGTTTCGATGCCTGTTTTGTTGAAAGGGACCACCGAGAAGGTGAAGCTCATTTGTGAGAGGTTGAAGGCTGCCTCTGATCGGCAAAAGTCTTACGCGGATTTGAAGCGTAAGGAGATAGAGTATGCGGTGGGTGACCGTGTGTTCTTGAAGGTTTCGCCTTGGAAGAAGGTGATGAGGTTTGGCCAGAAGGGTAAGTTGAGCCCTCGGTACATTGGACCATATGAGGTGGTTGAGCGTGTGGGTCCTGTTGCGTATCGGCTGAGGTTACCTCAGGAGTTGGAGAAGATTCATGATGTGTTCCATGTTTCTATGCTCCGGAAGTATAGATCTGATCCTTCGCATGTGATGCCTGTGGAGGATGTGGTTTTGAATCCGGATTTGACCTATGATGAGGAACCGGTGAAGGTTCTGGATTCGGATTGCAAGGTTCTTCGTGGCAAGACCATTGAGTTGGTGAAGGTGCTGTGGAAGCATCGCGGTGTTGAAGAAGCCACGTGGGAGCGGAAGGAAGACATGCTGAAGCAGTTTCCTTATCTCTTTCCTTCAGGTAAATTTCGAGGACGAAATTTCTTAAGGGGGGGAGAGTTGTAACGCCCCGGTTTTGGGCTTAGAAGTCTTGGGCGTTGACCGGTTGGTCAAAGTGCTGTTCGAATCATAAGAGGTTAAATTAGGAAAGCCTAGCTCGGGTTGCATTAAAAATATGGAAAAATGTTCTAAAATCATCTTTTAATATAATTAAGTGAACTGTGAAATCAATTTTGGAAAATGAGTTTTGGAAGGGTGACATTTTGGCTAGTGACCAAAATGTAATTTTCAAAAGTTTGGTGACTGTTTTATAAAGGGTTGAAACTTTGAATCTTTAAGGAGCTATTTACCCAAAGGGAGTTTCTCCAGATTTTTCTAAGATATTTTGACTCATAATTCTGATTTTTAAAGATAACAAAAAGGAGGGAAATCTTATTTTAGTCATTTTCTCAACTAACTTCCCATTTTCTTTCTCTCTTTTTCTCTCAACCCAAACACTCCATTTCCAGAGTTTTAATTCTGATTTCCTCACCTAAATTCCTCCTTTGAACTCTCAATTGATTGCAAATCAACATATCTTCAAAACCTCTTCAATTGCTACAAGTTTCATCAAGGTTTTTCATTCCAAAAAGAGGAGAAACTCAAGTTTGGAGGGGAGGCATCATTGGATCCAAGTTTGGTTGATCCAGAGGCTTGATTTGGTGCTTTGGCTTGAAGCAAAGTGGGAATTGGTGAGTGCATTTGTGAAAATGGATTTTCAGCTCTAAAACCAAGGTTTGAAGGTTTTGGGGAGCTTAGTTTAAGTCTAAACAACTTTACTAAGCTCAAGTGTAAGTTTTCGGATTTTCTCTCTAGTGGTGGCCATGACTTGATGTTTTGCAAAGTGGTGATATGCATGTTTTAATTACTGTTTTGTAAGCATGATTTAGCATGTTATTTGCTGATGTTTTAAGCCATGTGATGAGGGTGACTCTAGGTAGGAGTACCTTGATTTTGTACATTGTTTAAATGTGGATTTGATGCTTGAAATGCATGGTGAAATGGCTTGGTTTTATGCTTTAAAACAGTGGATTATATGATGTGAAATATGTATATTGGCAAGTGATGTTTTGTAAAAGTAAAGGTCACTAAGGTGGTTAAAAGTCCTTGAGTGAGCCTTGTTACTTATGAACATCAAGGTGGTTAAAAGTCCTTGGATGGTTCATGTTGCGGACACTAAGGTGGTTAAAAGTCCTTAGGTGCTCCTTTCCATGGTGTTTAAAAGTCCATGGGGCCAAGGTGTTTAAAAGTCCTTGGGGCCAAGGTGTTTAAAAGTCCTTGGGGTGATTCAAGCATTGGACACAAAGGTGGTTAAAAGTCCTTGTGTGGTCCTCATTCATGGTGTTTAAAAGTCCATGGCCAAGGTGTTTAAAAGTCCCTGGGGCCAAGGTGTTTAAAAGTCCTTGGGGAAAGTTATTGAACTTGTTTACACAAATGAAATGTATCACTTAAGCCAATATGACATGTTGAGAATATGATGAAGCATGATATGCTTGTTTTAATGATTATGTTGAAGCTTGAGATGCTTGTTTAAATGTATTTTGAAGCATGGAATTGCTTGATTTAAAGTATGCTTTGAGCATGTGTAAAGGTTGTTATAAGCATGTTTTAGAAATGGTTTTAATTGCGTTATTGAATGGTTTTAAAAGAGCACTCCTCACTAAGCTTTTGCTTACGCTCTCTCGTTTTCTTTATTCAATAATGCAGAGCACTAGACTATTTTTGAAGGGCAGCAAGAAGGGCAAGAGTTCAAGTACAAGTAGAGCTCATTGTATGGAAGGTTTTGTTAAACTTTTAGCTTTTGCTTGATTTGGCAATGGGGGACCAATGTATATGTTTTGGGAGATGTTTGAGACTCCCTAAGTTTGCTAAATGTTGTTGTTGTTGCTGGTTTTAGAATTGAACCTTATATGCTTGTTTTGCAAGTTTGATGCTTGTGTGACTAACTTGTGTAGGAAGCATGATCATTGAATTGGGGCTTTTTGCATATGATGTTGGTTTGTTGATTTGATGATTCCTACAAGTCTTATATATGTTTAATTGCATGCTGGTAAAGTTTGGTGATGTTTGGAGCATGTTTGAATGACCAATTGCATGTTTTGGTATGCTTGTTTGCTAAAATCTGAGCAGGCATTTCGGAACAGTATGCACCGTTTCGGAACGGGTGCCTTACATGAACCCAGGCGTCCGAAACGGTGTGCACCGTTTCGAAACGGTTTGGCCTCTGCCGAGCCACGTTCCGGAACCCGTTTCGGAACGGCCCGTGTTTCGGAACAGGGTCAACCTGTTTCGGAACGGTCGACCGTTAGGGGGCTGACATGGTAGTTATATGTTTTGAATTGCTTACGTTTTGGTCCTGAATCTTGTATGATCAATTGCATGAGCTGTAGATGTCCTTTTGAGCTGAAATTTCACAGAGTAGCATGAAACCTGACTAATTTCAAGATGGTAACTTTAATTCGGGTTAAGTCCTTTTATTTATCAGAAATTACATTTTGGTCCCAAAAATTGTAATTTGTTCAATTGGGTCCCTGTTTGATCTCTGATGTTTGTGATCTTTTAGTATGTTGTTTGTATGATCACACATAGGTTAAATGTGCATCTAGATAAGATAAAAAGAAAAAAAAGGGTCGTTAATCAAGGTTGACTTTCGGGTTGACTTTGGTTTTCCCCGTGTGACTTTCTTAATTCGGGTCAACCGTCTAGGCCGGGTTAAGGGGGTTACATTTGGTGGTATCAGAGCTGAGTTTGCGAGTAATTGGGAATGTTGTTATACATGATTGAAGCATGGTTTGACTTGTATGCTTGTTGAATGAAAGCATGTTCAGTGATTTGAAATGTTGATGCTTTTGTGATGTATGCTGTGATGATGCATGATGAGGGTACCTATTGCCAAACAAAAGCTAAAGAAATGATGTTGATTTTGAAAGAGATTGAGCTTGAATACTTGAAATTGCTTACCTTGCTGGGCCTGACTTGTTTTATTTTGTATTGTTATGCATGGTAAAGTATGGCACCACGTAGAGAGTTAAGGAGTAGCGCGAGAGCTACGACCCCGGAGGGGAATGTGAATGAAGAGCACACTGGTAGTGCTGTGTTACCTCCTCCTCCACCTGGTGGTGGTGGTGCGGAGAGGGAAAGAGCTAGAGCTGAGGCAGCTGGTGCTGGAGCTGCAGGACCTGAGGTTGGTCAGGGGCAAGCGTTGCCTGACATGTCTGTGCTGGTACAAGCTATTGCGGGTGCTTTTCGAGCAACAGGAGCTGGAGCTCAAGGAGCTGGGCATCAGGGAGATGCTGGTGCTAGATTACCCTTAGAGCGTCTGCGCAGTCTTGGTGGGACTGAGTTTAGGGGTATGATAGCTGAGAGGTCGGAAGCTTGGCTGGAAAGTACCAAGCGTGTCTTAGGACAGATGAGTTGCACTGATGTGCAAAAGTTGGGATGTGTGGTGTCTTTGCTGCAAGGCGATGCTTATACGTGGTGGACGACCACCATAGCTGGGATGGCTGAAGTTGATGTTACCTGGACATTCTTTCAGAATGTGTTTAAGAGGAGATATCTGGGAGTGAGATATTTGGACGAGAAAAAGCGGGAATTCATGTCTCTGACCCAGGGGAGCATGAGTGTGGCTGAGTATGAAGTGCAGTTTGTACGTCTCAGTCAGTATGCACTGGAGTTGATACCTGATGAGCGTGAGAGGTGCGAAAGGTTCCGTTATGGCTTGGTAACGGAGGTAAAGACCTACATGTTGGCTGCTGAGTACAATGATTTTGATGTGTTGGTTAGTCGATCCAAGGACATTGAGATGAATCTGAGTTTGTCTGCGAAGGGTGCTGGAGCGAGTTCTGGGAAGAGAGCTGCTGAGTATAGTTCCGGGGGTGGACGGAACAAAAGGGGACGTGATCAGAAGTTTCAGTCCTCAGCTAAGAGAGGTGGAGGTGCACCTGCTAGAGGAGGTTTTGCTAGGGCTGAGCCTAGTGCTTGTTGGATTTGTGGTTCCCGTGGTCACATGAAGCGTGACTGTCCTCCTGCTGGAAGGGAGGTGCAAGCTCTTGTCGTGGCAGCTGGTTATGAGTGCTGGAACTGTGGTTCTGCTGACCACTTGAGACGTGATTGTCCGAGGTTGGCTGGTGGCCAAGATCGTGCTCCTGTTGTTGCAGCACCGCAGAGAGGTCGTGGGCGCGGCCGTTGTAATTTTCAGAGGCGAGAGGAAGGTGGCCGAGGAGTAGCTCATGTTGTAGCTATTCAGCCTGAGGGTGGAGGCCAAGCGAGGGTGTATGCTCAGCGCGAGGGAAGGAATGATGCTGATGTGATTGCAGGTACCTTCACTTTGCAATCCTTGTCATTGCTTTCTTTGATTGATTCTGGATCCACGCATTCTTATATTCTACGTGAGCATGCTGAGTTGCTTGGGTTGCCTGTTGAGCCTTTGGATGTTGGTGTTAGAGTCACTAGTTCTTTTGGTGAAACTGTTGTGACCCGTAAGCTTTATAGAAGGTGTCCTTTGGTTGTTCAAGAGCATGTCTTTCATGTTGACCTTATGGAGTTGCCTTTCTATGGTTTTGATGTGATCCTTGGTATGGATTGGCTTGCTGAGCATCGTGCTGTTGTGGATTGTGAGAATAAGCGTGTGTCGCTTAAGCTTGCGGATGATTATGAAGTTGTGGTGGTTGGTGAGAATGTGAAGTTTCTTGCCAATGTTGTTTCTACCTTGGAGGCGAGCAGGATGCTGAGGCAAGGCTGTGAAGCTTACCTAGCTTTTGTGATGAATCCTAGCTCTAAGGAGCTGAGGGTGCAAGACATCCGTGTTGTGAAGGAGTTTCCTGATGTTTTTCCTGAAGAGTTGCCTGGTTTACCTCCTAATCACGAGGTGGAGTTTGGTATTGAGCTGTATGAGAATACAACTCCTGTGTCCATTACTCCCTATAGAATGGCACCTAAGGAGCTGAAGGAGCTAAAGACGCAGTTGCAAGAGCTGCTTGATCGTGGTTTCATCCGGCCGAGTGTGTCGCCTTGGGGTGCTCCTGTCTTGTTTGTGAAGAAGAAAGATGGCACTATGAGGATGTGCATTGATTACCGTCAGCTTAACAAGTTGACTATCAAGAATCGGTATCCTTTGTCGAGGATTGATGATCTCTTTGATCAATTTCGGGGAGCTGCTGTGTTCTCTAAGATTGACTTGAGGTCAGGGTATTATCAGTTGAAGGTGAAGGATGTGGATGTGCCTAAGACAGCTTTCAGGACAAGGTATGGGCATTATGAGTTCCTTGTGATGCCGTTTGGTTTGACAAATGCTCTTGCTGCTTTTATGGACATGATGAATCGTGTTTTTCATGAATACCTGGATAAGTTCGTTGTGGTGTTCATTGATGATATCCTCGTGTACTCGCGTACTGAGGAGGAGCACGAAGAGCATTTGAGGGTTGTGCTGCAAGCTTTGTTGGAGAATCAGCTTTATGCTAAGTTGAGTAAGTGTGAGTTCTGGCTCAAGGACGTGGTGTTTCTTGGGCATGTTGTTTCAGCTGAGGGGATTCGTGTTGATCCTCAGAAGATTGAAGCGGTGATGAACTGGAAAGTTCCTAAGTCTGTTCAGGAGGTTCGTAGTTTCCTTGGTTTGGCAGGATACTACCGGAGGTTTGTGGATGGTTTTTCCAAGATTGCTGCTCCTTTGACGAAGCTTTTGCAGAAAGATGTTAAGTATGAGTGGACAGAAGCGAGGCAGCAAGCTTTTGAGAAGCTGAAGTTGGCTTTGACGCAAGCTCCTATCTTGATTCAGCCTGAATCAGGGAAAGAGTTTGTGGTCTACAGTGATGCATCCTATGTTGGTTTGGGTTGTGTGCTGATGCAGGAGGGTAAGGTTGTGGCTTATGCGTCGCGGCAGTTGAAGGTGCATGAGCGCAATTATCCTACGCATGATTTTGAGCTGGCAGCTGTGGTTTTTGCTCTGAAGATCTGGAGACATTATCTGTATGGTGAGAAGTGTACTGTGTACACGGATCACAAAAGTTTGAGGTATCTGATGTCTCAGAAGGAGTTGAATCTCAGGCAGCGACGTTGGTTGGAGTTGCTCAAGGATTATGATCTGACGATTGAATATCATCCTGGAAAGGCCAATGTTGTTGCGGATGCTTTGAGTAGGAAGGTAGCTGTTGAGCTGAGGGCGATGTTTGCTAGCTTGAGCATATCGCGAGATGGTGGTCTTGTTGCTGAGTTGCAAGTGAAACCATCGTTGGTTCAGTTGATCAAGGAAAAGCAGTTGTTGGATGATTCCTTGGTGTCTCATGTTCAGGATATCGCGGAGGGGAGACCTTCGGATTTCTGCTTTAATGAGGATGGAGTGTTGTGTTTTGGTAGTCGGATAGTAGTGCCTGCTGATGCGGAGTTGAGGCGTGCTATTCTGACTGAAGGTCATAGTAGTCCTTTTGCTATGCACCCTGGTAGTACTAAGATGTATCGTGATCTTCGTGATGAGTACTATTGGGTTGGTTTGAAGAAGGATGTTGCGGAGTTTGTGAGCAAGTGTTTGGTGTGTCAGCGGGTTAAGGCTGAACATCAGGTTCCTTCTGGTTTGTTGCAACCGTTGAAAATCCCAGAATGGAAGTGGGAGAGGGTTACCATGGATTTTGTATCTGGTTTGCCTTTGTCTCCATCGAAGAAGAATTCTGTTTGGGTGATTGTGGATCGCCTGACGAAGTGTGCGCATTTCTTGCCTGTGCATACTACGTTTTCTTTGGATAAGCTGGAAGAGCTGTACATTGCTGAGATTGTGAGGTTGCATGGTGTGCCTAAGTCGATCGTGTCGGATAGGGATCCGAGGTTCACATCGCGTTTCTGGCAGTGTTTGCATCAAGCTCTGGGTACAAGGTTGCATTTCAGTACATCCTATCATCCTCAGTCGGATGGTCAGTCTGAACGGGTTATTCAGATTTTGGAGGATATGATGAGATGCTGTGTGATTGAGTTCCAAGGTTCTTGGGAGAAGCATCTGCCGTTGGTTGAGTTCGCTTACAACAACAGTTTTCAGTCAAGTATACAGATGGCACCTTATGAGGCTCTGTATGGGAGGAAGTGTAGGACTCCTCTGTGTTGGGCTGAAACTGGTCAAAAGTTGGTTTCGATGCCTGTTTTGTTGAAAGGGACCACCGAGAAGGTGAAGCTCATTTGTGAGAGGTTGAAGGCTGCCTCTGATCGGCAAAAGTCTTACGCGGATTTGAAGCGTAAGGAGATAGAGTATGCGGTGGGTGACCGTGTGTTCTTGAAGGTTTCGCCTTGGAAGAAGGTGATGAGGTTTGGCCAGAAGGGTAAGTTGAGCCCTCGGTACATTGGACCATAAGAGGTGGTTGAGCGTGTGGGTCCTGTTGCGTATCGGCTGAGGTTACCTCAGGAGTTGGAGAAGATTCATGATGTGTTCCATGTTTCTATGCTCCGGAAGTATAGATCTGATCCTTCGCATGTGATGCCTGTGGAGGATGTGGTTTTGAATCCGGATTTGACCTATGATGAGGAACCGGTGAAGGTTCTGGATTCGGATTGCAAGGTTCTTCGTGGCAAGACCATTGAGTTGGTGAAGGTGCTGTGGAAGCATCGCGGTGTTGAAGAAGCCACGTGGGAGCGGAAGGAAGACATGCTGAAGCAGTTTCCTTATCTCTTTCCTTCAGGTAAATTTCGAGGACGAAATTTCTTAAGGGGGGGAGAGTTGTAACGCCCCGGTTTTGGGCTTAGAAGTCTTGGGCGTTGACCGGTTGGTCAAAGTGCTGTTCGAATCATAAGAGGTTAAATTAGGAAAGCCTAGCTCGGGTTGCATTAAAAATATGGAAAAATGTTCTAAAATCATCTTTTAATATAATTAAGTGAACTGTGAAATCAATTTTGGAAAATGAGTTTTGGAAGGGTGACATTTTGGCTAGTGACCAAAATGTAATTTTCAAAAGTTTGGTGACTGTTTTATAAAGGGTTGAAACTTTGAATCTTTAAGGAGCTATTTACCCAAAGGGAGTTTCTCCAGATTTTTCTAAGATATTTTGACTCATAATTCTGATTTTTAAAGATAACAAAAAGGAGGGAAATCTTATTTTAGTCATTTTCTCAACTAACTTCCCATTTTCTTTCTCTCTTTTTCTCTCAACCCAAACACTCCATTTCCAGAGTTTTAATTCTGATTTCCTCACCTAAATTCCTCCTTTGAACTCTCAATTGATTGCAAATCAACATATCTTCAAAACCTCTTCAATTGCTACAAGTTTCATCAAGGTTTTTCATTCCAAAAAGAGGAGAAACTCAAGTTTGGAGGGGAGGCATCATTGGATCCAAGTTTGGTTGATCCGGAGGCTTGATTTGGTGCTTTGGCTTGAAGCAAAGTGGGAATTGGTGAGTGCATTTGTGAAAATGGATTTTCAGCTCTAAAACCAAGGTTTGAAGGTTTTGGGGAGCTTAGTTTAAGTCTAAACAACTTTACTAAGCTCAAGTGTAAGTTTTCGGATTTTCTCTCTAGTGGTGGCCATGACTTGATGTTTTGCAAAGTGGTGATATGCATGTTTTAATTACTGTTTTGTAAGCATGATTTAGCATGTTATTTGCTGATGTTTTAAGCCATGTGATGAGGGTGACTCTAGGTAGGAGTACCTTGATTTTGTACATTGTTTAAATGTGGATTTGATGCTTGAAATGCATGGTGAAATGGCTTGGTTTTATGCTTTAAAACAGTGGATTATATGATGTGAAATATGTATATTGGCAAGTGATGTTTTGTAAAAGTAAAGGTCACTAAGGTGGTTAAAAGTCCTTGAGTGAGCCTTGTTACTTATGAACATCAAGGTGGTTAAAAGTCCTTGGATGGTTCATGTTGCGGACACTAAGGTGGTTAAAAGTCCTTAGGTGCTCCTTTCCATGGTGTTTAAAAGTCCATGGGGCCAAGGTGTTTAAAAGTCCTTGGGGCCAAGGTGTTTAAAAGTCCTTGGGGTGATTCAAGCATTGGACACAAAGGTGGTTAAAAGTCCTTGTGTGGTCCTCATTCATGGTGTTTAAAAGTCCTTGGGGCCAAGGTGTTTAAAAGTCCTTGGGGAAAGTTATTGAACTTGTTTACACAAATGAAATGTATCACTTGAGCCAATATGACATGTTGAGAATATGATGAAGCATGATATGCTTGTTTTAATGATTATGTTGAAGCTTGAGATGCTTGTTTAAATGTATTTTGAAGCATGGAATTGCTTGATTTAAAGTATGCTTTGAGCATGTGTAAAGGTTGTTATAAGCATGTTTTAGAAATGGTTTTAATTGCGTTATTGAATGGTTTTAAAAGAGCACTCCTCACTAAGCTTTTGCTTACGCTCTCTCGTTTTCTTTATTCAATAATGCAGAGCACTAGACTATTTTTGAAGGGCAGCAAGAAGGGCAAGAGTTCAAGTACAAGTAGAGCTCATTGTATGGAAGGTTTTGTTAAACTTTTAGCTTTTGCTTGATTTGGCAATGGGGGACCAATGTATATGTTTTGGGAGATGTTTGAGACTCCCTAAGTTTGCTAAATGTTGTTGTTGTTGCTGGTTTTAGAATTGAACCTTATATGCTTGTTTTGCAAGTTTGATGCTTGTGTGACTAACTTGTGTAGGAAGCATGATCATTGAATTGGGGCTTTTTGCATATGATGTTGGTTTGTTGATTTGATGATTCCTACAAGTCTTATATATGTTTAATTGCATGCTGGTAAAGTTTGGTGATGTTTGGAGCATGTTTGAATGACCAATTGCATGTTTTGGTATGCTTGTTTGCTGAAATCTGAGCAGGCGTTTCGGAACAGTATGCACCGTTTCGGAACGGGTGCCTTACATGAACCCAGGCGTCCGAAACGGTGTGCACCGTTTCGAAACGGTTTGGCCTCTGCCGAGCCACGTTCCGGAACCCGTTTCGGAATGGCCCGTGTTTCGGAACAGGGTCAACCTGTTTCGGAACGGTCGACCGTTAGGGGGCTGACATGGTAGTTATATGTTTTGAATTGCTTACGTTTTGGTCCTGAATCTTGTATGATCAATTGCATGAGCTGTGGATGTCCTTTTGAGCTGAAATTTCACAGAGTAGCATGAAACCTGACTAATTTCAAGATGGTAACTTTAATTCGGGTTAAGTCCTTTTATTTATCAGAAATCACATTTTGGTCCCAAAAATTGTAATTTGTTCAATTGGGTCCCTGTTTGATCTCTGATGTTTGTGATCTTTTAGTATGTTGTTTGTATGATCACACATAGGTTAAATGTGCATCTAGATAAGATAAAAAGAAAAAAAAGGGTCGTTAATCAAGGTTGACTTTCGGGTTGACTTTGGTTTTCCCCGTGTGACTTTCTTAATTCGGGTCAACCGTCTAGGCCGGGTTAAGGGGGTTACAATGAAGCATAAACCAAAGCATGGTATCAATCATGCATTCATAAGAACTATAGGCATGCTTCCTAGTCATAAAAACCATATGAAAGCCACAAACCAAACGAAAAAGGACATTTACAAACCACATATGATGTAATAAACTTGCAACAACCACAAGGAGTTCAAAATACATCTCCCAAAACTAACCATAGGTCCTCATTGCCAATTATCGTTACTAAAGTATGTGTAAACGTCACCATACTTGAGCTTTTCACTTCCTTGGATATCCTTAGCCTTCTTGCTGCCCAAAAATGTCTTAATTATATGCATTGTTGGTAAAACAGAGCGTAAGCACATTTTCTTAGTGAGGCAAGCTCTAAGAAAACCAACACAACAATGATGTTGAGTGTGTAAAAGTTCTATTATTTACACCCTTTTTAACCCATATTTCTGCTGCATTCAAGCATCATTGCATTGCATTTAGGTTAGTTTTTAGTAAAACATCACAAAAGGATTAAAAGCACGGATTCTACTGAAAGATGGCTATTTTTGCAGGTATCTGTCATAGTAGACGATGAAGGCAGGCGCAGGGCAGAGAAGCAGGAGAGCTGAACTGGACAAGCAGACGAAGAAGACGAAGCTGTCATGGACCTGTCGTGACAGCATGGTGACAGCAGACTCATGAAGAGGAAAAGCAAAGTGGACCTCGATAGATAGAGAAAAATCTGCTCGTCTGTCGTGTGAAAGCCAAATATTTTTCCAAGCCCCGGATTAAAAGATATGTCAAGCCAAAGCTCAAGGAAAGGAATTCCCACAAAATAAGGATGCGGCTGAAAAGTAGGAGACTTTAGAGATTTAGTCTTTATTAGAATCTTACTTTTAATTAAAGTTGTAATCCTTGTTACCTTAGAAGACTTGAGCCCAAAGCTTATATAAGGGCATAGATTTACCCTAGGAGCACAACCGATCACCCCATAACCGAAACCAAACCCCTGCCGTCCACCCGTCACCGACATGTTCTAAATTCCCCCTAGGGCTACGGGTTGTTTTGTAAAGTAGTTGCAAGGGTTGCTTTGTTTTAGGATTTTTTCAGTTCAATAAAATAAACTTCAAGTTCTCTAATTTTGGTTTTAACATCTTGCAAGAGCATCGGGAGAGCATTGTGAGGTTATCCATTTACTTAGCATCGGGAGAGTTAAGTATACGAAAGAAATAAGAGCGTGTTCTCTAGTTTATAGTTGAACCATCTCGTGCCTAGGGATAGGGCGAGGTTAAGTGGCTAAGGAAGAATTCATACACATCGGTGTTCATCCTTCGATTCACGCCGGGAGGTATCATCAAAGACGTGTTTATCGACAGACTTGTGCCTAGGGATAGGGCAAGGCAGATCTGGGATTCTTGCCAAACTTGAAGTACGGAGTTGGTGTGTCTGCTGCCGCGACTGCCAACGGACAGACGCCGCGACAGGTGCTGTCGGCGACGGGAGCGACGACAGAACTGGAGATCCTAAGCAATTCAATACCTGCACTACCGAGCAATTCAATACCAACCCATTCTCTCTATCTTGATAATTCAATCCTGTTATTTGCGTTTTTGTCTTATTATTCTCGTGACAACTCTCAATTATTTCTTTTACTTTCGTGCAGTAAATCTAGGTGAAGTCATTAGCCCAATCCCTGTGGAGACGATATCCGATACTTAGTATCACTTTACTACTTGCGTCGTGTACACTTGCACTACAATTGCGATAGACTATTTTACACGCAACAAGTTTTTGGCGCCGTTGCCGGGGATTGGCAACATAACTACATCTTTCTTTTATTGCACTTTTTGCTTTTATTTTTATTTTCGTTTTTATTTTTAGTTTTTCTTTAATTTTTCTGTTGTGTTTTCAACTCTTGCTTTTCACGAGGTTTTCTTGTTTATGCGCAGATCCAAAAGAGGTGAAGATCCCGAGTATAAGTTAGATCCAGAGATCAAACGTTCCTTCAATCTCAAGAAACAACTTCGCCGACTTTTAGACAGAAACGAATATCTCGAAGAGCAGCTAGAGAAGATGGGCCATAACCAACCTGCTGGTGGTTTCATACCACCCCTTGGCGATAATAACCCACCTGTCGTCGACCCACCTGGGGCAGATAGACGACGGTCATGTCGTGACTACATGCTGAACGATCATGTAGAGCTGGAGACCACGCTGCCGGATATTGATGTTGATAACTTCGAGCTTAAACCTGTCATGTTTAGTATGATCAACAATGCCGGGCAGTTTAGTGGTTCTGCGACAGAAGATGCTAGGGAGCATCTCAAAACGTTCCAGGAGATCTGTGGTTCGTTTAGACTGCCAGGAGTGAGTCCGGAGATACTGAGGCTTCGGTTATTCCCCCATTCATTGAGGGACAGAGCTAAAACGTGGTGGAATAAACTTACACCGGGTTCCATTATGACTTGGGCAGATCTAACTCGTGAATTTTTATCTCGTTTTAATCCTTCGCATTTATCTGAGCGATTACGTAACGAAATTGCTACTTTTCAACAGGAAGATGACGAGCCGATGCACGAGGCCTGGGACAGATTTACTACTCTTCTACGGAACTGCCCAATGCATGGATTCCCTGTCTGGAATCAGGTAACTAAGTTCTATAATGCTGCTAACTTACAAACTCGCATTCAGATTGATTCTGCAGCAAATGGACTATTATTGGATAAAGATCCGGACGAGGCATTGCAAGTTCTGAAAAATCTAGCCAAGAATGAGGAGCAGTTTCCGACAGCTAGAAGAGGGGGTAAACGGGTACTTGCTGTCAAGGACTATGAGGCCGACAGCACTATGAAATCACAGGTAGCATTCCTCACTAAAGCCATGAAACACTTATTGAATGAAGATGATTTACGAGGATTTGCTGTAGAGGAAGTTTGTGCTACTTGTGAGGGAAATCATAGTAGGGATGAGTGCCCTATAAATATAGAAGAGGGAAAATATGTTGGAAATTACAAGCCAAACTACAATTCCAACAACTATAATCCCAATTGGAGGAAAGATCCCAAATTTTCCTGGAGTAACCCTAACAATGCTCTGAATCCACAAGCCCATCATCAGAATCAGGGGGGTCCTAGATTGTTGACGCGACAGCAACTGCAGCCGCAGAACCTGCCGCAGAACCTGCCGCAGAACCTGCCGCCGCAGCAGCAACAGCAGCCACCACCTGCCACGAGTAGTGTATTGGAACAGACTCTGGCCACTTTTATGTCTCAGACTAGTACGTATATGGAGAATATAAATCAGTTTGTCAAGAAGACGGAAAATTTTATAGATAAAACCGAGATGAGGATGACAAACCATGAAGCTACATTGAAGTCTCTGGAGACACAAATGGGTCAGGTGTCACAACATATTAAGCCGAGGCAAAATGGAGGTTTCCCTAGCAATACTGAAAATGCTAGACCACCCCCACATGAGCAATGTAAGGCGATTACTACTAGGAGTGGGAAGAAACTACCAGGGCCGGAAAAAGAAGCTGATACAGAAAAGGAACCTGCCTTGGATAAACCTGTCGAGGAAGCTGCCCCGACAGGTGAAAAACAGACTGATGCCGATGAGCCTGTCACGACAGCAGAAGCGACAGAGGAGAAAAAAGAAGATTATCGTCCTCAGATTCGCATGCAGTGAGAAGGACGCATTGCTGATTATCGTCCCCCACCACCCTTCCCTCAACGGATACAGCAAGCTAAGCATGAATCTCAACTTAAAAAGATTTATGATATTTTTAAACAGGTTCATATTAATATCCCGTTGTTAGATACTGTTAGGGAGATGCCCGGTTATGCTAAATTTCTCAAGGATGTTATGTCGAAAAAATCTAAACTTGGGGAATTTGAAACGGTAAGGATGCAAGAAGGTTGCATGAGTATTCTTCATCGGCAGCCACCCCAGAAAAAGAAGGATCCGGGGAGCTTCATCATACCTTGCGTAATCGGCGACAAATTTGTGGGTAAGGCACTTTGTGATCTTGGTGCCAGTGTTAATCGAATGCCCAAATCTGTTTTTCAGAAACTAGGTATTGGCAAGGCGCGGCCCATGACAGTTACCCTACAGCTAGCCGACCGCTCTTACGTTCACCCCGAGGGAAAAATTGAAGATATTTTGGTAAGAGTGGATAAGCTTATTTTTCCTGCTGACTTTCTTATTTTAGATTGTGAGGCAGATGAGAACGCACCAGTCATCCTCGGGCGACCCTTCTTAGCCACGGGAAGATCATTGATTGATGTGGAGAAAGGAGAACTCACCATGCGCGTGAACGATCAAGAAATTAAGTTGAATGTTCTCCAAGCAATGAAACATGCCGATGTGGACGAGGAATGCAAAGCCATCATCGAGGTGACCTTTGATTACCCCTGCATCAGGTCGGGTTGCCGTGATATAAAATTTGGTCACTGCTGCGACAGCCACTTAAAGGCCTGTCACGACTGTAACGCCCCGGTTTTGGGCTTAGGAGTTTTGGGCGTTGACCGGTTGGTCAAAGTGTTGTTTGAATCTTAAGAGGTGAATTTAGGAAAACCTAGTTCGGGTTGCATTAAAAATATGGAAAAATGTTCTAAAATCATCTTTTAATATAATTAAGTGAACTGTGAAATCAATTTTGGAAAATGAGTTTTGGAAGTGTGACATTTTGGCTAGTGACCAAAATGTAATTTTCGCAAGTTTGGTGGCTGTTTTATAAAGGGTTGGAACTTTGAATCTTTAAGGAGCTATTAATCCAAAAGTGGTTTCTCCAGATTTTTCTAAGATATTTTGAGTTATAATCTGATTTTAAAGTATATCAAAAAGGGAGGGAAAAGCCATTTGGCTAATTTCTTAACTAACTTCTCAATTTTCTTTCTCTCATTTTCTCTCAACCCAAACACTCCATTTCCAGAGAATTGTTTCTGATTTCTTCACCTAAATCCCTCCTTTCAACTCTCATTTGATTCCAAATCATTGTATCTTCAAAACCTCTTCAATTGCTACTTGATTCATCAAGGTTTTTCATTCCAAAAAGTGGAGAAACACAAGTTTTGAGGTAAGAACGTCCTTCTCCTCTAAACTATCAGTTCTTTACTGAAATTCCTAAGTTTTCAATCCTTAATTGATGTTTAATGAAAGGTTTTAAAGTGTTGAAATGGATCTTGGCTTATTATGCAAGATTTTGATGATTTTTGATGGTTTTCGTTTGATCTGATTAATCTGTGATTTGAGAGGTGTTTTTGATGTTAAATGATCTCTAAATTGATAAGGAATTGAGTTTTGATTAATGCAATCCCGGATAGGTTGAGTTTCCTAAGTTTAGCTTGTGTTTCAAGGTAGTTTTTGAGGTGATCTTGGTGATCTGATGTTGCTGGAGGTATAAGGATGTTAATAGGTTGTTTTTAGATGTTATATGATGTTTATGGAAGTGAGGTTTTGCTGGTTTATGGCTGGGCTTTGTTTTGAAGTGGTTTGGATGCATTTTCGGTTGTGTTTGGTGGCCGAAAATGGAGGTTGGATGAGAGAAGCGAGTTTAGGTGCTTTCATTGAAGCAATTAATGCATGATGATGCATTAATCCTCTGCTTTGATGTGTTGAAACAGGGGAGGCATCTTTGGATCCAAGAGTGGTTGATCCGGAAGCTTGATTTGGTGCTTTGGCTTGAAGCAAAGTGGAAATCGGTGAGTGCATTTGTGGAAAATGGATTTTCAGCTTTTAAAACCAAGGTTTGAAGGTTTTGGGAGCTTAGTTTACGTCTAAACAACTTTGCTAAGCTCAAGTGTAAGTTTTCGGATTTTCTCTCTAGTGGTGGCCATGATTTTGTTGTGATGCAAAATGATGATTTGCATGTTTTAAATTACTGTTTTGAAAGCATGTTTTACCATGGATTTTGCTGATAATGTAAGCCATATGTAGAAGGTAACTCTAGGTAGGAGTACCTTGCTTTTATACATTGAAATAATGTGGTTTGATGCTTTGAAATGCATGATGAAAATGGCTTGGTTTAATGCTTTAAAACAGTGGATTAAATGATGAAAATGATGTATATTGGCAAGTGATGTTTTGAAAAGATTAAGGTCACTAAGGTGGTTAAAAGTCCTTGAGTGAGCCTTGTTACTTAAGATCATCAAGGTGGTTAAAAGTCCTTGGATGAGTCTTGTTGCGGACACTAAGGTGGTTAAAAGTCCTTAGGTGATCCTTTCCATGGTGTTTAAAAGTCCATGGGGCCAAGGTGTTTAAAAGTCCTTGGGGCCAAGGTGTTTAAAAGTCCTTGGGGTGATTCAAGCGTTGGACACAAAGGTGGTTAAAAGTCCTTGTGTGGTCCTCATTCATGGTGTTTAAAAGTCCATGGCCAAGGTGTTTAAAAGTCCTTGGGGCCAAGGTGTTTAAAAGTCCTTGGGAAAGTTGTTGAACTTGTTTTATGAAATGGAATTTGTCACTTGAGCCAATATGACATGTTAAGTATATTGTGAAGCATGAGATGCTTGTTTTAATGTTTTTGTTGAAGCATGAGATTGCTTGTTTTAAGTATGCTTTTGAGCATGTGCAAAGGTTGATTTTAAGCATGTTTATAAATGGTTTTAATTGCATTATTGAATGGTTTTTAAAGAGCATGCCTCACTAAGCTTTTGCTTACGCTCTCTTCGTTTTCTTAATTCAATAATGCAGAGCATTAGAGTATCTTGAGGGGCAGCAAGAAGGGCAAGAATTCAAGTTCAAGTAAAGCTCAATGTATGGAAGGTTTTTGTTAAACATTTAGCTTTTGGGTGATTTGGCAATGGGGGACCAATGTGAATGTTTTGGGAGGTGTTTGGAACTCCCTAAGTATGTTGAATGTTGATTTGAATGCTGGTTTTTGGATTGGAACATTATATGCTTGTTTTGGAAGTTTTGTGTTTTGAATAGCTAGCTTGTGTAGGAAGCATGCCTATAGAATTGGGGCTTTTTGCATATGATGTTGTTTGGTTGATTTGATGATGCCTATAAGTCATATATATGTTGAATTGCATGCTGGTAAAGTTTGGTGACATTTGGAGCATGTTTGAATGATCTATTGCTTGAATTGGAATGCTAGTTTGCTGCAATCTGTGCAGGCGTTTCGGAACAGTGTGCACCGTTTCGGAACGGGTGCTTGAATGAACCCAGGCGTCCGAAACGGTATGCACCGTTTCGAAACGGTTTGGTCTCTGCCAAGGCCACGTTTCGGAACCCGTTTCGGAACGGCCCACGTTTCGGAACAGGGTCTACCTGTTTCGGAACGGTCGACCGTTGGGGGCTGACATTGGCAGTTATATGTTTTGAATTGTTTACGTTTTGGTCCTGAATCTTGTTTGTTCAATTGTATGAGCTTGGGAAGTCCTTTTGAGCTGAAATTTCACAGAGAAGCATGAAACCTGATTAATTTCAAGTTGGTAACTTTAATTTGGGTTAAGTCCTTTTAATTATCAGAAATTACAATTTGGTCCCTAAAGTTGTAATTTGTTCAATTGGGTCCCTGTTTGATCTCTGATGTTTGTGATCTTTGAATATGATGTTTGTGTGATCACAATTAGGATTAATGTGCATCTAGACAAGATTAAAAAGAAAAAAAAGGGTCGTTAATCAAGGTTGACTTTCGGGTTGACTTTGGTTTTCCCCGTGTGACTTTCTTAATTCGGGTCAACCGTCTAGGCCGGGTTAAGGGGGTTACATTTGGTGGTATCAGAGCTGAGTTTGCAAGTAATTGGGAATGAATGTATGCATGATTGAAGTATGTATAGCTTGTATGCTTGTCGTTTGAAAGCATGTTCAGTGGCTTGTGATGTTGATGCAATTGAGATGTATGTTATGATGTTGCATGTTGAGGGTACCCATTGCCAAACAAAAGCTAATGAAATGATGTTGATTTTGAATGAAATTGAGCTTGAATACTTGGATTGCTTACCTTGCTGGGCCTGACTTGTTTTATTTTGCATTGTGATTGCATGGTAAAAGTATGGCACCACGTAGAGAGTTAAGAGGTAGTGTGCGAGCTACGGCTCCCAATGAGAACGAGAATGAAGAGAATACGGGTAGTGCTGTGTTACCCCCTCCTCCGCCTGGTGGTGGTGCTGGAGGTGAGCGAGCTGAAGCTGCAGCTGGTGCTAGAGCTGCTGGACCAGAGGTTGGTCAGGGGCAAGCTATGCCTGATATGTCCATGCTGGTACAAGCTATTGCGGGTGCTTTTCGAGCAGCAGTAGCTGGAGCTCAAGGATCTGGGCATCAGGGAGATGCTGGTGTTAGATTACCTTTGGAGCGTCTGCGCAGTCTTGGTGGGACTGAGTTCAGTGGTATGTCTGCTGAGAGTTCGGAAGCTTGGCTAGAGAGTACCAAGCGTATCTTGGGTCAGATGAGCTGCACGGATGTGCAAAAGTTGGGATGTGTTGTGTCCTTGCTGCAGAACGATGCGTATACGTGGTGGACGACCACCATAGCTGGGATGGCTGAAGCTGATGTTTCTTGGACACCTTTCAGAATGCGTTTAAGAGGAGATATCTAGGAGTGAGATATCTGGATGAGAAAAAGCGTGAATTCATGTCTCTTACCCAAGGGAGCATGAGTGTGGCTGAGTATGAAGTGCAGTTTGTACGGCTCAGTCAGTATGCACCGGAGCTGATACCTGATGAGCGAGAGAGGTGCGAAAGGTTCCGTTATGGTTTGGTGACGGAAGTAAAGACCTACATGTTGGCTGCTGAGTACAATGATTTTGATGTGCTGGTTAGCCGATCCAAGGACATTGAGATGAACTTGCGTTTATCTGCGAAAGGTGCTGGAGCAAGTTCTGGCAAGAGAGCTGCTGAGTATAGTTCCGGAGGTGGACGGAACAAGAGGGGACGTGATCAGAAGTATCAGTCCTCAGCCAAGAGAGGTGGCGGTGCACCTGCTAGAGGTGGTTATGCTAGAGCTGATCCTAGTGCTTGCTGGATCTGTGGTTCTCGTGGTCACATGAAGCGTGACTGTCCTCGTGCTGTGAGGGAGGTGCAAGCTCCTGTTGCGGCAGCTGGTAATGGATGTTGGAATTGTGGTTCTGTTGACCATCTGAGGCGAGATTGTCCGAGGTTGGCTGGTGGCCAAGAGCGTGCTCCTGTTGTTGCTGCACCGCAGAGAGGTCGTGGGCGCGGCCGTGGTAATTTCCAGAGGAGAGAGGAAGGTGGTCGCGGAGTAGCCCATGTTGTGGCTATTCAGCCTGAGGGTGGAGGCCAAGCTAGGGTGTATGCTCAGCGCGAGGGAAGGAATGACGCTGATGTGATTGCAGGTACCTTTACTTTGCAATCCTTGTCATTGCTTTCTTTGATTGATTCTGGATCTACGCATTCATACATTTTGCGTGAGCATGCTGAATTGCTTGGTTTGCCTGTTGAGTCTTTGGATGTTGGTGTTCGCGTCACTAGTTCTTTTGGTGAAACTGTTGTGACTCGAAAGCTTTATAGAAGGTGTCCCTTGGTTGTTCAAGAACATGTCTTTCATGTTGATCTTATGGAGTTGCCTTTTTATGGTTTTGATGTGATCCTTGGTATGGATTGGCTTGTTGAGCATCGTGCTGTTGTGGATTGTGAAAATAAGCGGGTTTCGCTTAAGCTTGCGGATGATTATGAAGTTGTTGTAGTTGGCGAGAATGTGAAGTTTCTTGCTAATGTGGTGTCTACCTTGGAGGCGAGTAGGATGTTGAGGCAAGGTTGCGAAGCTTATCTAGCTTTTGTGATGAATCCTAGCTCTAAGGAGTTGAGGGTGCAAGATATCAAGGTTGTGAAGGAGTTTCCTGGTGTTTTTCCTGAAGAGTTGCCTGGTTTACCTCCTAATCGCGAGGTGGAGTTTGGAATTGAGCTGTATGAGAATACAACTCATGTGTCCATTACTCCCTATAGAATGGCACCTAAGGAGCTGAAGGAGCTGAAGACGCAGTTGCAAGAGCTGCTTGATCGTGGTTTCATCTGGCCGAGTGTGTCGCCTTGGGGTGCTCCTGTCTTGTTTGTGAAGAAGAAAGATGGCACTATGAGGATGTGCATTGATTACCGTCAGCTGAACAAGTTGACTATCAAGAATCGGTATCCTTTGCCGAGGATTGATGATCTCTTTGATCAATTTTGGGGAGCTGCTGTGTTCTCTAAGATTGACTTGAGGTCAGGGTATTATCAGTTGAAAGTGAAGGATGTGGATATGCCTAAGACAGCTTTCAGGACAAGGTATGGGCATTATGAGTTCCTTGTGATGCCGTTTGGTTTGACAAATGCTCCTGCTGCTTTCATGGACATGATGAATCGTGTGTTTCATGAATACCTGGACAAGTTCGTTGTGGTGTTCATTGATGATATCCTCGTGTACTCGCGTACTGAGGAGGAGCACGAAGAGCATTTGAGGATTGTTTTGCAAGCTTTGTTGGAGAATCAGCTTTATGCTAAGCTGAGCAAGTGTGAGTTCTGGCTTAAGGAGGTGGTGTTTCTTGGGCATGTGGTCTTAGCTGAGGGGATTCGTGTTGATCCTCAGAAGATTGAGGCGGTGATGAACTGGAAAGTTCCTAAGTCTGTTCATGAAGTCCGTAGTTTCCTTGGTTTGGCGGGATACTACCGGAGGTTTGTGGATGGTTTTTCCAAAATTGCTGCTCCTTTGACGAAGCTGTTGCAAAAGGATGTTAAGTATGAGTGGACAGAAGTGGGACAGCAGGCTTTTGAGAAGCTTAAGGCGGCTTTGACGCAAGCTCCTATCTTGATTCAGCCTGAATCAGGGAAAGAGTTTGTGGTCTATAGTGATGCATCCTATGTTGGTTTGGGGTGTGTGCTGATGCAAGAGGGTAAGGTTGTGGCTTATGCGTCGCGGCAGTTGAAGGTGCATGAGCGCAACTATCCTACTCATGACATTGAGCTGGCTGCAGTGGTGTTTGCTCTGAAGATCTGGAGACATTATCTGTATGGTGAGAAGTGTACTGTGTACACGGATCACAAGAGTTTGAGGTATCTGATGTCTCAGAAGGAGTTGAATCTTAGGCAGCGACGTTGGTTGGAGTTGCTCAAGGATTATGATCTGACGATTGAGTATCACCCTGGAAAGGCTAATGTTGTTGCGGATGCCTTGAGTAGGAAGGTAGCTGTTGAGCTGAGAGCTATGTTTGCTAGCTTGAGCATATCGCGAGATGGTGGTCTTGTTGCTGAGTTGCAAGTGAAACCATCTTTGGTTCAGTTGATCAAGGAAAAGCAGTTGTTGGATGATTCCTTGGTGTCTCATGTTCAGGATATCGCGGAGGGTAGACCTTCGGATTTCTGCTTTAATGAGGATGGTGTGTTGTGTTTTGGTAGTCGGATAGTAGTGCCTGCTGATGTTGAGTTGAGGCGTGCTATTCTGACTGAAGGTCATAGTAGTCCTTTTGCTATGCACCCTGGTAGTACTAAGATGTACCGTGATCTTCGTGATGAGTACTATTGGGTGGGGTTGAAGAAGGATGTTGCAGAGTTTGTTAGCAAGTGTTTGGTGTGTCAGCGAGTTAAGGCTGAACATCAGGTTCCTTCTGGTTTGTTGCAACCGCTGAAAATCCCTGAATGGAAGTGGGAGAGGGTTACCATGGATTTTGTATCTGGTTTGCCTTTGTCTCCATCGAAGAAGAATTCTGTTTGGGTGGTTGTGGATCGCTTGACGAAGTGTGCGCATTTCTTGCCTGTGCATACTACGTTTTCTTTGGATAAGCTGGCAGAGCTGTACATTGCTGAGATTGTGAGGTTGCATGGTGTGCCTAAGTCGATTGTGTCGGATAGGGATCCGAGGTTCACATCGCGTTTCTGGCAGTGTTTGCATCAAGCTCTGGGTACAAGGTTGCATTTCAGTACATCCTATCATCCTCAGTCGGATGGTCAGTCTGAGCGGGTTATCCAGATTTTGGAGGATATGTTGAGATGTTGCGTTATTGAGTTCCAAGGTTCTTGGGAGAAGCATCTGCCTTTGGTTGAGTTCGCTTATAACAATAGTTATCAGGCGAGTATACAGATGGCACCTTATAAGGCTCTGTATGGGAGGAAGTGTAGGACTCCTCTTTGTTGGGCTGAAACTGGTCAAAATTTGGTTTCGATGCCTGCTTTGTTGAAAGGGACCACCGAGAAGGTGAAGCTCATTTGTGAGAGGTTGAAGACTGCCTCTGATCGGCAAAAGTCTTACGCGGATCTGAAGCGTACGGAGATAGAGTATGCGGTGGGTGACCGTGTGTTCCTGAAGGTTTCGCCTTGGAAGAAGGTGATGAGGTTTGGCCGGAAGGGTAAGTTGAGCCCTCGGTACATTGGACCATATGAGGTGGTTGAGCGAGTGGGTCCTGTTGCGTATCGGCTGAGGTTACCTCAGGAGTTGGAGAAGATTCATGATGTGTTCCATGTTTCTATGCTCCAGAAGTATAGATCTGATCCTTCGCATGTGATGCCTGTGGAGGAAGTGGTTTTGAATCCGGATTTGACCTATGATGAAGAACCGGTGAAGGTTCTGGATTCGGATAGCAAGGTTCTTCGTGGCAAGACCATTGAGTTGGTGAAGGTGCTGTGGAAGCATCAAGGTGTTGAGGAAGCCACGTGGGAGCGGAAGGAAGACATGCTGAAGCAGTTTCCTTATCTCTTTCCTTCAGGTAAATTTCGAGGACGAAATTTCTTAAGGGGGGGAGAGTTGTAACGCCCCGGTTTTGGGCTTAGGAGTTTTGGGCGTTGACCGGTTGGTCAAAGTGTTGTTCGAATCTTAAGAGGTGAATTTAGGAAAACCTAGTTCGGGTTGCATTAAAAATATGGAAAAATGTTCTAAAATCATCTTTTAATATAATTAAGTGAACTGTGAAATCAATTTTGGAAAATGAGTTTTGGAAGTGTGACATTTTGGCTAGTGACCAAAATGTAATTTTCGCAAGTTTGGTGGCTGTTTTATAAAGGGTTGGAACTTTGAATCTTTAAGGAGCTATTAATCCAAAAGTGGTTTCTCCAGATTTTTCTAAGATATTTTGAGTTATAATCTGATTTTAAAGTATATCAAAAAGGGAGGGAAAAGCCATTTGGCTAATTTCTTAACTAACTTCTCAATTTTCTTTCTCTCATTTTCTCTCAACCCAAACACTCCATTTCCAGAGAATTGTTTCTGATTTCTTCACCTAAATCCCTCCTTTCAACTCTCATTTGATTCCAAATCATTGTATCTTCAAAACCTCTTCAATTGCTACTTGATTCATCAAGGTTTTTCATTCCAAAAAGTGGAGAAACACAAGTTTGGAGGTAAGAACATCCTTCTCCTCTAAACTATCAGTTCTTTACTGAAATTCCTAAGTTTTCAATCCTTAATTGATGTTTAATTAAAGGTTTTAAAGTGTTGAAATGGATCTTGGCTTATTATGCAAGATTTTGATGATTTTTGATGATTTTCGTTTGATCTGATTAATCTGTGATTTGAGAGGTGTTTTTGATGTTAAATGATCTCTAAATTGATAAGGAATTGAGTTTTGATTAATGCAATCCCGGATAGGTTGAGTTTCCTAAGTTTAGCTTGTGTTTCAAGGTAGTTTTTGAGGTGATCTTGGTGATCTGATGTTGCTGGAGGTATAAGGATGTTAATAGGTTGTTTTTAGATGTTATATGATGTTTATGGAAGTGAGGTTTTGCTGGTTTATGGTTGGGCTTTGTTTTGAAGTGGTTTGGATGCATTTTCGGTTGTGTTTGGTGGCCGAAAATGGAGGTTGGATGAGAGCAACGAGTTTAGGTGCTTTCATTGAAGCAATTAATGCATGATGATGCATTAATCCTCTGCTTTGATGTGTTGAAACAGGGGAGGCATCTTTGGATCCAAGAGTGGTTGATCCGGAAGCTTGATTTAGTGCTTTGGCTTGAAGCAAAGTGGAAATCGGTGAGTGCATTTGTGGAAAATGGATTTTCAGCTTTTAAAACCAAGGTTTGAAGGTTTTGGGAGCTTAGTTTAAGTCTAAACAACTTTGCTAAGCTCAAGTGTAAGTTTTCGGATTTTCTCTCTAGTGGTGGCCATGATTTTGTTGTGATGCAAAATGATGATTTGCATGTTTTAAATTACTGTTTTGAAAGCATGTTTTAGCATGGATTTTGTTGATGATGTAAGCCATATGTAGAAGGTAACTCTAGGTAGGAGTACCTTGCTTTTATACATTGAAATAATGTGGTTTGATGCTTTGAAATGCATGATGAAAATGGCTTGGTTTAATGCTTTAAAACAGTGGATTAAATGATGAAAATGATGTATATTGGCAAGTGATGTTTTGAAAAGATTAAGGTCACTAAGGTGGTTAAAAGTCCTTGAGTGAGCCTTGTTACTTAAGATCATCAAGGTGGTTAAAAGTCCTTGGATGAGTCTTGTTGCGGACACTAAGGTGGTTAAAAGTCCTTAGGTGATCCTTTCCATGGTGTTTAAAAGTCCATGGGGCCAAGGTGTTTAAAAGTCCTTGGGGCCAAGGTGTTTAAAAGTCCTTGGGGTGATTCAAGCGTTGGACACAAAGGTGGTTAAAAGTCCTTGTGTGGTCCTCATTCATGGTGTTTAAAAGTCCATGGCCAAGGTGTTTAAAAGTCCTTGGGGGTGTTTAAAAGTCCTTGGGAAAGTTGTTGAACTTGTTTTATGAAATGGAATTTGTCACTTGAGCCAATATGACATGTTAAGTATATTGTGAAGCATGAGATGCTTGTTTTAATGTTTTTGTTGAAGCATGAGATTGCTTGTTTTAAGTATGCTTTTGAGCATGTGCAAAGGTTGATTTTAAGCATGTTTATAAATGGTTTTAATTGCATTATTGAATGGTTTTTAAAGAGCATGCCTCACTAAGCTTTTGCTTACGCTCTCTTCGTTTTCTTAATTCAATAATGCAGAGCATTAGAGTATCTTGAGGGGCAGCAAGAAGGGCAAGAATTCAAGTTCAAGTAAAGCTCAATGTATGGAAGGTTTTTGTTAAACATTTAGCTTTTGGGTGATTTGGCAATGGGGGACCAATGTGAATGTTTTGGGAGGTGTTTGGAACTCCCTAAGTATGTTGAATGTTGATTTGAATGCTGGTTTTTGGATTGGAACATTATATGCTTGTTTTGGAAGTTTTGTGTTTTGAATAGCTAGCTTGTGTAGGAAGCATGCCTATAGAATTGGGGCTTTTTGCATATGATGTTGTTTGGTTGATTTGATGATGCCTATAAGTCATATATATGTTGAATTGCATGCTGGTAAAGTTTGGTGACATTTGGAGCATGTTTGAATGATCTATTGCTTGAATTGGAATGCTAGTTTGCTGCAATCTGTGCAGGCGTTTCGGAACAGTGTGCACCGTTTCGGAACGGGTGCTTGAATGAACCCAGGCGTCCGAAACGGTATGCACCGTTTCGAAACGGTTTGGTCTCTGCCAAGGCCACGTTTCGGAACCCGTTTCGGAACGGCCCGCGTTTCGCAACAGGGTCTACCTGTTTCGGAACGGTCGACCGTTGGGGGCTGACATTGGCAGTTATATGTTTTGAATTGTTTACGTTTTGGTCCTGAATCTTGTTTGTTCAATTGTATGAGCTTGGGAAGTCCTTTTGAGCTGAAATTTCACAGAGAAGCATGAAACCTGATTAATTTCAAGTTGGTAACTTTAATTTGGGTTAAGTCCTTTTAATTATCAGAAATTACAATTTGGTCCTAAAGTTGTAATTTGTTCAATTGGGTCCCTGTTTGATCTCTGATGTTTGTGATCTTTGAATATGATGTTTGTGTGATCACAATTAGGATTAATGTGCATCTAGACAAGATTAAAAAGAAAAAAAAGGGTCGTTAATCAAGGTTGACTTTCGGGTTGACTTTGGTTTTCCCCGTGTGACTTTCTTAATTCGGGTCAACCGTCTAGGCCGGGTTAAGGGGGTTACAACGATAGTGACGACGACAGCGATGACGATAGCACCGACGACAGCGACTCCTCTAAATCCGATACATCAGATACTGAAGGTCATGAGGAGGTAAACTGGTTAGACCATCGTCCAGGTAAGTTATTCGAACCCTTGAATTACACTTCGGATAACCATTTAATCCAAAAGCCCTCTACTGTTGAACCACCTGTCTTAGAACTTAAGCCCCTGCCAGGGCAGCTTAAATATGCTTATCTTGGTTGTGATGACACACTGCCCGTAATCATCTCTGCTAAGCTGCCGCAGGAACAAGAACGACAGCTGGTCGACATGCTAAGGCAGCACAAAAAGGCGATTGGATGAACTATAGCAGACATTCAGGGCATTAGTCCGGCGATTTGCATGCACAAAATCCTACTAGAGGAAGATCATAAGCCGACTATAGATGCCCAAAGGCGGTTAAACCTTGCAATGAAGGAGGTAGTGCGTAAAGAGATAATTAAATGGTTAGATGCTGGTATTATTTACGCCATCTCCGACAGCAAATGGGTAAGCCCGGTGCAATGTGTTCCAAAGAAAGGAGGAATGACAGTGATAACCAACGAGAACAATGAACTAATCCCAACCAGGACTGTGACCGGTTGGAGGGTTTGTATGGACTATCGGAAGCTTAACAAAGCTACCCGAAAGGACCACTTTCCTTTACCCTTTATTGATCAAATGCTTGATAGATTAGCGGGTAAATCTTATTATTGTTTTCTTGATGGTTATTCAGGTTATAACCAAATTGCTATTGCACCGGAGGATCAAGAGAAAACGACTTTCACATGCCCCTACGGAACATACGCATTTAGGAGGATGCAGTTCGGCCTCTGTAACGCACCTGCCACCTTCCAAAGGTGCATGATGGCTATATTCTCCGACATGGTAGAGGACTTCCTTGAGATTTTCATGGATGATTTTTCCGTCTTTGGAGACGATTTTGAGAGCTGTCTCGGCAACCTTCAAAAGGTACTTGAAAGATGTGAAAAAGCTAATCTTGTTCTCAATTGGGAAAAATGCCATTTTATGGTAGATGAAGAGATAGTTCTAGGCCATAAGATTAGCTGACGTGGGATAGAAGTCGACAGGGCAAAAATTGAAGTCATAGAGAAGCTGCCGCCGCCGACCACAGTCAAGGGCATTAGGAGTTTTTTAGGGCATGCTGGTTTTTATAGGAGATTCATTGCAAATTTCTCAAAAATCACAAAGCCCCTATGCCATCTCTTAGAGAAGAACCGACCCTTTGACTTTAATGAGGAATGTACTGAAGCATTCAAGGTTCTGAAGGAAAAGTTGGTGACAGCCCCCATAGTACAGCCACCAGACTGGACACAGCCATTCGAGATCATGTGTGATGCTAGTGACTATGCTGTCGGGGCAGCACTTGGGCAGCGCAGAGATAAGATGTTTCACGTCATATACTATGCCAGCAAGACGTTAAATGACGCCCAAGTGAATTACACCACCACAGAAAAGGAGCTGTTAGCTGTGGTGTTCTCAATCGACAAGTTTCGTTCTTACATACTTGGAACGAAGGTTATAATACACACCGACCATTCTGCTCTCAAGTATTTATTTGCAAAGAAGGATGCAAAGCCTAGGTTGATACGATGGATCTTACTATTACAAGAGTTCGACCTTGAGATCAAAGATAAAAAGGGGACAGAAAATCAGGTGGCATACCACTTGTCGAGGTTGGAAACGGGACAGAGTCTACCGCCAGACGAGACAAACATACTGGAGACTTTCCCAGATGAGCAGCTCTTTGCTGCCGCAATGGCTGTCGCGACAGCCATGGCGGCAGGTAAGTCTTCTAACCTTCCTTGGTATGTTGATTTCGTTAATTTTATAGTTAGCGGAATATTACCTATTGATCTTAATTATCAAGCCAGGAAGAGGTTCCAAAATGATGTTAAGCATTATTATTGGGACGAACCTCTTCTTTTCAAAATGTGCGCAGATCAGGTTATAAGAAGGTGTGTACCACAAGAAGAACAAGAAGACATTCTCCATCACTGTCATTCTTCACAATATGGAGGTCACTTAGGAGGCAATAAGACTGCTGCCAAGGTGCTGCATTCAGGGTTCTACTGGCCGACACTATATAAAGATGCACAGGAATTTTACAAAAACTGTGACAGGTGCCAGCGGACAGGTAACATCTCGAGGAGAAACGAGATGCCACTGCAGAACATTCTAGAAGTCAAGATCTTCGACGTTTGGGGGATTGATTTTATGGGACCTTTTCCATCTTCGTGTGGAAATTTGTACATCCTCCTAGCAGTGGATTATGTCTCCAAGTGGGTAGAAGCAATCGCAACTCAAAAGAATGATGCCAAAATGGTCCAAAAGTTTTTGCACAAAAACATTTTTTCTAGATTTGGCATCCCTAGGGCGATTATCAGTGATGAAGGGAGACATTTTGATAATAGGGTAATTGCTGCCGCCTTAAAGAAATATGGTGTCAAGCACAGGATTGCGACAGCATACCACCCACAGACCAATGGACAGGCTGAGATTTCCAATAGGGAAGTGAAGAACATTCTTGAAAAGATGGTTAAACCAACTAGGAAAGATTGGTCTTTACTTCTGAATGATGCATTATGGGCATACAGGACAGCTTTCAAGACTCCATTGGGCATGTCTCCATTCCGACTGATTTATGGGAAAACCTGTCACTTGCCTGTCGAAATCGAGCACAAAGCATATTGGGCAATCAAGGCAGTGAATATGGACTTGGACAAGGCCGGCCAGAAAAGGTTATTAGATCTAAACGAGATTGAAGAATTACGGACAATGGCCTACGACAACGCAAGGATTTACAAGGAAAAGACTAAGAAGTGGCACGACAAGAAACTGCTGCCACGACAGTTCTGCCCAGGGCAGCTTGTGTTGTTATTTAATTCTAGACTTAAACTATTCCCAGGAAAGCTAAAGTCTAGATGGTCTGGCCCGTTTCAAGTAGTTCAAGTTTTTCCCCATGGTGCCATCACAATTCAATCATTAAAAGACGGGCACAAATTCAAAGTCAATGGACAGCGCCTCAAGCACTATCAGGGGACTGAAGCCCCAGGAATTCAGGAAGTGGTTACTTTAGGAGATGCCCCACACGGCACCCCTAATTTAACCTAAGTTTTATTTTTATTTTATTATTATTATTAATATTATGTATTAGGAATTAGATTTATTTTATTCGAATAATGTTTTGTTTTTATAATTTCAGTTTTTAGGAAATAAAGGAGTCAAGAAGGAAAGAAGAAGTGGGCCAAGACCACCGCCCATCCACCAGCCCAATAAAGCCCATTTATGATAACCTGTCGTTTCGGCTGTCGGCGCAGACGGACTTGACAGGCTGTCAACAGACTGACACTGCAGACGCACAGCAGACGCATAAATGCGTGTCAGACGCGTCAGACACGCTACATCCAATCTGCCGCCCCGTTATTCCCGCCTGCCGTTGCGGCATTAAATGGGCAGATACCCAACAACTATATAACCCCGTTCTCCCTTTCATTTTCATCACTTCTGTTTTTTCTCTCTTGCTTTCTCCTCTAGTTTTATTTGTTTTCTCTCTTTCACAGCCCTTGCAACCAAAATGTCGTCAAGACAAACCCGTCGTAACGCTGCTGCCGCTTCTTCTTCAGCAGCAGCATCACCCTTCGCCAACAAGGAACTATGGGAGGAGCGTGGCTTCATTTACAACAGAGATGCTCCCCATATGGGACTCCGGTCGTTCATTGTGAAGGCCATAACGGCACAGCTATGGGAGGACTTTGCCGAACAGCCGGCAGAGCTAAATGATACTTTGGTCCGGGAGTTTTACGAGGCCATCGACAGCAAAACAGCGACATCTGTCACTGTCCGAGGAGTGGAAGTGCCCTTTACAGCAAACAGCATCAACCATATGTTCGGCCTCTTCTTTGGCCCCAATGATGATGCTCACCAACAATTTCTGGACACCCTCGACGCTGCTGCATATGATGCCATCATGGTGGAGCTGACAGAAGCTAGTACGACATGGACAACCAGCAAGAAGAACCCCCACTCTGTCAATAGGGGGCAGCTCCTCCCCGAAGCAAAACTGTGGAACGCTTTCATCAAAAAGCGTATCCTGCCCTCGTCCCACCATACGACAGTCAACCGACAGCGGCTGGCCCTCATTCACTCTATTATGCATGATAGGCCCATCAATGTGGGCAGGTACATGAGGGACAGCATCATTGATTGTGCCTTCCGCTCAGACTCACGACTCTGCCTGCCGTTCACCATCACTGCCCTCTGCCGATGTGCCACTGTCCCAGAGGAGCCCTCCGACAAACTACACCACGGTAATGGCTGGACCGACAGTAACATCTCTAGCCTCATGGAGGTCGTAGCTGCAACACCCATCAACGCCTTTGATCCAAATGCACCACCTGCAGACTCGGATGAGGAACCTGCCACCGAGCCTGCCCCTGAAGCTGCCACCGCCACCGCTCCGACAGATCAGTCGGCACACATCCTTGCTGCAATCCTACGGGTCGAGGAGCGGCAAATGGGTTTGATGACCTTCATCCGAGATTTCTCAAATGCAACGGTAAATTTCATTACTAATACTTTACATTATTCGGATGTCATCTTCCCCACCTTCCCCTCCCATTATTTCCATATCCCCTCCCCCACACCTACACCACCTGTTTCCCCCCATACCCATTCTGCCACTTCCACACCATCCCCTGCCCCGACGGCAGCAGGCAGCCCTCCGGCAAACACCTCCCCTCGAGGAACCAAAAGACTTGCCACTGATGACAGCCCTCTTCTCCGGAGGAATTTGGAGGGGGACTTTACGAGGGTGAAAAGAATTAAGCACGTGGCAGACAAGAAACGGCTGCCCAATGCCAGCACCACCACTAGCAGCAGCTGGGATAGTGGCAGCAGTTCTGACGTCTGGCTAGTGGAGCAACCTGCCCCTCAACCTGCTCCTGAACCTGCCCAGCCCCCTCCACAGCGCAGACACCGCCATCAGATCCGCGTCAGCAGCAGCAGCGAGAGAAGCGATTGAAAATTTAAGTCTTTATTTTACTCTTATTGCTGCCTGCTTTTATATTTTGTGATGTACTTTTTCTTTCTTTTATTTTTCATGTCATTTTGCATTGAGGGCAATGCAACCCTTGAGTTTGGGGGTGGCAACCCTCCATCTTTAATGGAGTCTTTAGCACATCTTTTTATTAATTGTTGTGTCTTATTTTTTATTTAAGTTCTCTTAAAAAAAATCAGAAAATTAAAACTGTTGGCTTAAAACTGTGAAGTTAACTTACTTGTCATGACGGCTCTGTCGTGGCAGCATCTTTAGGACAGGTTAAGGAAAAGTTTAGAGCCTTTCTATAGTTCTGAAAACTTAAACACTTTTGTGACTGTTATATTGCTTAGATTTCTTTTAGCCAAACTAGAATAGGAAGCTTAGAACTTGAATAGCCCCTAGAGGTGCCTAACACTGGCTCTAGGAAAGAAGTTTAGCAAAAGAAAATCAAAAACCTAGAGGTGCCCGAAACCGGCTCTAGGAAGCTAACTAGAGGTGCCCAAAACTGGCTCTAGAAAAATTTAGCTTGAAAATAGAAAAAGAAGCATGAAAATGTGCCATCTAAAAGAATAAACTTTGGCATAAAAATTCGAGTTAAGAAGTTGAATATTCTAGTGAAACTAAGAGATTCTTAGCATATAACTGTTCACAAGCATGCACACACTGCACGAGAACTATAGGGAGATTCCGGACAGATCCTAACCTTTCCGACAGGTTGCTGCCGCCATAGAGAATGAGCGATGGGTAAGGGACAGTTCACTGTTTGAAGGCCAACACAAAAAAAAAATCATTTTTCTTTCTTCATTGCTTGAGGGCAAGCAAAAACTTGAGTTTGGGGGTGTGTTGAGTGTGTAAAAGTTCTATTATTTACACCCTTTTTAACCCATATTTCTGCTGCATTCAAGCATCATTGCATTGCATTTAGGTTAGTTTTTAGTAAAACATCACAAAAGGATTAAAAGTACGGATTCTACTGAAAGATGGCTATTTTTGCAGGTATCTGTCATAGTAGACGATGAAGGCAGGCGCAGGGCAGAGAAGCAGGAGAGCTGAACTGGACAAGCAGACGAAGAAGACGAAGCTGTCATGGACATGTCGTGACAGCATGGTGACAGCAGACTCATGAAGAGGAAAAGCAAAGTGGACCTCGATAGATAGAGAAAAATCTGCTCGTCTGTCGTGTGAAAGCCAAATATTTTTCCAATCCCCGGATTAAAAGATATGTCAAGCCAAAGCTCAAGGAAAGGAATTCCCACAAAATAAGGATGCGGCTGAAAAGTAGGAGACTTTAGAGATTTAGTCTTTATTAGAATCTTACTTTTAATTAAAGTTGTAATCCTTGTTACCTTAGAAGACTTGATCCCAAAGCTTATATAAGGGCATAGATTTACCCTAGGAGCACAACCGATCACCCCATAACCGAAACCAAACCCCTGCCGTCCACCCGTCACCGACATGTTCTAAATTCCCCCTAGGGCTACGGGTTGTTTTGTAAAGTAGTTGCAAGGGTTGCTTTGTTTTAGGATTTTTTCAGTTCAATAAAATAAACTTCAAGTTCTCTTATTTTGGTTTTAACATCTTGCAAGAGCATCGGGAGAGCATTGTGAGGTTATCCATTTACTTAGCATCGGGAGAGTTAAGTATACGAAAGAAATAAGAGCGTGTTCTCTAGTTTATAGTTGAACCATCTCGTGCCTAGGGATAGGGCGAGGTTAAGTGGCTAAGGAAGAATTCATACACATCGGTGTTCATCCTTCGATTCACGCCGGGAGGTATCATCAAAGACGTGTTCATCGACAGACTTGTGCCTAGGGATAGGGCAAGGCAGATCTGGGATTCTTGCCAAACTTGAAGTACGGAGTTGGTGTGTCTGCTGCCGCGACTGCCAACGGACAGACGTCGCGGCAGGTGCTGTCGGCGACGGGAGCGACGACAGAACTGGAGATCCTAAGCAATTCAATACCTGCACTACCGAGCAATTCAATACCAACCCATTCTCTCTATCTTGATAATTCAATCTTGTTATTTGCGTTTTTGTCTTATTATTCTCGTGGCAACTCTCAATTATTTCTTTTACTTTTGTGCAGTAAATCTAGGTGAAGTCATTAGCCCAATCCCTGTGGAGACGATATCCGATACTTAGTATCACTTTACTACTTGCGTCGTGTACACTTGCACTACAATTGCGATAGACTATTTTACACGCAACAAATGCAACTTAAAAACTCTATCTCAAAAACCATTTTCTACAACATGCTCTTTCTATATCATGCTTGAAAACCATTTCAAAGCGATTCTCCATTTGAAAATCACATGTACCTTCAATCTAACTCATGCATATAACCATTGCAAATCTTATGGAAAAGCCATACATATGCTTAATGAAAACAAAAGCATTTCATAAGCCACAAATCTCATATACATTTCTCAAAGCATAAAACATCTCAACATTTGGTACATGTAAATCAAATACATTCTCATATATTTGCATTTCATATTACATCTTTACACGGATATACCGATTAGCTTGACTTAAATCCAAGTCCTACCCCAGTGGAATCTCTCATCACCGGACTCTCATGGTGCTATCTCTCTTTGCCACAAAGCTTGGTGTTGAGTGGATCGATTGAATGATCAAGACCAAGAGGGGGTGAATTGGGATTTTAAAACTTTGTGGGAGTGAATGGACAATTAAAACTGAAGAACAAAGGATTTTAGAGTGGTTCAAGTTCCAAATGAACCCTACATCCACTACCTTCGCTACCACTAAGGATTTGCAACAATTCATTATTTGTTCTTCCCTTTTTCAAGGCTTAAGAGGTAACCTTTACACAACTGGTCAAATTTTCTACCCAAAATTTGACCAAACCCTCACAAATAAACAAAGAAGAAATTGAACAAGAAATATATCTCTCAAATACAATTTTGTCCCTTGAAGTACAACACTCAACCCAAATTTGAAGATAGAATAAGAATTGAATACAACTCAATTTGGGGATTACAAGAAATTGGAAAATAGGCACACTTGAGGTTGGATTTTTGCTTGGATGTTTGTCTTTAATGCAATAGTTGTTAATGGTCTTCAAAGAGCTTCAATTTATACCTTCTCTATCAATTCTAGCCGTTTGGGTGGTTAGGGAATTGATTATAGCCGTTGGGACCCTCTCTTTCCACCATAAATGCACTTCTACAGCTATCAGTATCGGTACACGGGGAGCCGTATTGATACATGTCTCAAAACAAAAAGAGCCATTGTACATAATAAAGAGGGCGTATCGAAACGCACGTAAGCGTATCGGTACGGGGAAGGGATCGTTTCGATACGGAAGAGACTGTATCAATACCTTTTTCTCAACTTAGCTCACTGGAAGTCTCTGTTTCGATACGGGGGTTTACCGTATCGATACGGGTCAACTGCCACTTTAAATGTTAGTTACCTAACGACTGACACCAACGGTCAAAAACATTTAAAACACTTCGAATTAAAAATTCAATTAAAACCGTATCGATACGGGTTAAGCCGTATCGGTACACCATTCAAACTCCTTCAGTTTTGTAGAGGGGCGTATCGATACAGATTGAATTTGTTTCGATACGTTGTTTCGATACAGTTAAGAGCATATCGAAACACGTCTTTTCAGTAGCCAACTTTGTAAAAAAGGTATCGATACGGCTGGAAGCGTATCGATACACCTGGATGATTTTCAATACTTTGGCCTTGGAACACTTAGAAAATATTTGGAGTTTGAGTTCTTCAAATCAGTTTTAAAGTGTTGGTGATTTATAAATTATTAAAGGAACTTAGAAATCAATTTCAAGTTTTCAATTTAATCCTTAACAATTTAATTATATCAAAATCAAACATAGGTTTTTCACTTGGGTGTTTCACCAAGACCTACCCTGATGGTATCTCTCATCATTAGATTCTCACTTTGGATCGGGATGGCACTACCCCCATTGCCCGACTCCAAAGAGCACGTACAAATTTTTAGTTTATAGTGCACTTTCATCCTATTGGTCGACCAATTATATCCGATAATTATCTCATCATTTATGCAAATATATTACATTAAAATCATCATCTCACCTACTATTTTGATGCAACATTTCTCAAATCTTTCTCATCTCATTTCACAACCATAACTGATGATATGCATTAAATCAAAATCTCAAAACTCTTTACTACAACATGCTATCTCATGGAATCAACACATAGCATCATCTCATGCTACAAATCATGCATAAAATAGTAGGAATTTGTCTATCTCAAAACAAGAGCATGTTACAAGCATTTAGGGGCATTAACCACATATCGAGAGCAAATCTAGCCATACTTACTTTCGGACTTAGGATGGTGTTTCAAACCAATCCTAAATCCCAAAATCTTATTTCCTTGTCCCTCAAGGACTTCTAAAACCATTCGCACTCACCGGTTTCGTTTCGCTTGCTTGCCGAAATGATATATAGGCTTCCGGCACCTCCGGATCAACACCAAAAGTGTCCAAAGATGTCTCCCTTGTTTATTGCACATAAGAGCAAAGGATTAATGCATCATCATACATTGAAATCACCAGCCACTCATTCAAACTCGCTGCACTACCCAAAAGCACCATTTCGGCTATCCGAAACAACCGAAATCACCTCCAAACTTTCTCAAGTCAAAGCACAGCCAAGATATATCAATTCTAAACACTTCTAAACCTCAATCAACAACAAAAATCACCACAAACACGTCCTTATATCTCCAGCAACAACAGAACACCAAGAACACTCCAAAAACCACAAATCTAGCATCTAAACATAGGAATCCAAACCTATTCGGGAATTATTTGATAAAACCTCATTCATAACATCAATTATCATCCAAAACAAATTAGAAATCAACCTCAAAACAGAGCTTAACAAAGAGTTGCGAAAATCATCCAGATCTCACCAAGAATCTTGAATTTTACAACAATTCCATACCTCTAACATTAAAGCAACTCAAAAATCATTAACAAAGGATTGATAACTTGAGAATTTCAGTAAAGAACTGATCATTAGAGGAGAAGGATGAAGCTTACCTCTAATGGTTGATTTCTCCTTAATTTGGGCAAGATTTCTTGAAAATCCAAAGTAAAAATAAAAGGATTTAATGAAACAAAGGATGGAAATCCTTAGGAGAATGAAATCTCAGCAAAAGAGATGAAAACCAGAGATTATTTGGTGAGGGAAATGTGTTTGGCTGAGTGGAAGTTGAGAGAAAATGAAAAGAGGGAAAAAGTATCGTATATTCGTCTAGTAGTTATGAAAAGTCAAAATGAAATTCCTCTCTTAATTCCTTTAATTAAATCATTATTAAAACTCCCAAATTAAAGAGAAATCTGATGAAAAACAATTTAGTAAAATTATCTCCTTAAAGATTCAAAGTTCCAATCCTTTACAAAACAATCACTAGTCAACTTTTGCAAAAACTGTAATTTGGTCACTACATCGAAATGTGGTATTTCCAAATCACATTTTGTAAAATTGTTTTCACCATAACCATTTATATTGTAACACCCCAATTTTGGGCTTGGAAGTTTAGTGTCTGAACCGGACCGGTCTGATTTTCGGTTCGAATATAAAAGGTGGTTTTAGGGAAAGCCTAGTTCGGGATGCATTAAAAAATATGGAAAAATATCTAAAAATACTCTTTTAATATATATATAAGAGAGTGGTGAAATCAATTTTACAAAATAAGGTTTGGAAGTGTGACATTTCGAAAAAGTGACTAAAATGTAATTTTTGAAAAGTTCAGTGGTGACTGTTTTGTAAGGATTGAAACTTTGAATCTTTAAGGAGCTAATTTACCCAAGGAAGGATTTCTCCAGATTTTTCTTAATTTTAATGACTCATTTAATGTTTAATTAAATTAAAAGAAAAGAGGGAAACCATATTTTAGTTTTCATAACCAACTTTTGCTAAAACTTTCTCATCTCATTTTCTCTCAAAATTCCCTCAGCCAAACACATTTCTACAGAAGCTTTTCATTTTATTTTCACACCAAATGATGAGATTTCAATCCTCAAATGATTCCTAATCATTTCTACATCAAATCCTCTGCATTTGCTTATTGAATTTTCAAGGATTTTGGCCCTAATCAAGGAGAAATATACATTTAGAGGTAAGGATGTCCTTCTCCTCTAAATACTCAGTTCTTTACTGAAATTCCCAAGTTCTCAATCTTTAAATTAAGTTTTATTAAAGGTTTTAATGTTGTGATCATGATTTTGGCTTAAAACTCAAGATTTGGATTAAATCTTAAAGAAATTCGTGGTGATTGTTTGGGCTCTGTTTTGATATGGCTTTTTAATGTATTTTGGATGTTTAATGATGTGTAATTGAGGTTTAATCAATGCAATCCCGAATAGGTTGATTTTCCTAAGTTTTTGCTCGTGATATTGGTGGTTTTTGGGGTGATCTTGGTGTTTTGTTATAGCTGGAGGTATAAGGACGTGATTAGGTTCTTTTTGGATGTTAATTGATGTCTAAGAATGTTTAGAAGTGATGGATCTTGGCTGGGTAATGTTGTGGAAGTGTTTGGATGTGATTTCGGTTGTGTTTGGTAGCCGAAATGTGAGTTTTGGTGAGAGCAGCGAGTTTAGGTGTAATGGATGAAGATTTTAATGCATGATGATGCATTAATCCTCTGCTTTGATGTGTTTAAAACAGGGGAGACATCTTCGGATCCTTGTGGTGTTGATCAGGAGGCTTGATCGGCGTTTCGGCAAGCTTGTGAAACAGAATTGGTGAGTGGAGTTGGATTTCCAGATTTGTATCGAATATTTGAAGGTTTGGGAGTTTAGTTTAAGTCTAATCAACTTAACTAAACTCAAGAGTAAGTTTTCGGGGAAACTCTCTCTCTTGAATGAACCATGAAATGGTTGGATGCAATGTGTTAAATTTGCATGTTTAAATTCTATTTTGAAAGCATGTTTTAGCATGATTAGTGCTGGTTTTGAAAGCCATGTGTTGAAGGATGCTCAAGGTAAGAGATCCTTGGTTTGATATTGATAATTGTGGCTTGATGCATAGTGATGCATGATTGTTTAATGGCTTTGATATGGATGCTTTAAAACAGTGGATTAATGATGATAATTGATGTATATTGGCAAGTGATGTGTTGGTTTTAAAGTACTTGAATCGGATATAGTTAGCCGGCTATAGGATTGGGTGCACCGTGAATAAAGTCGCCTTGGATGTTAAGGGGTTGTAATTGTACCGTAAACTCCATCCAAGTACACTAACGAGATGTTTAAGATCACAATGGTGGTTAAAAGTCCATGTGTGGATCTTGTGTCGAGTGTCTCGTGTTCTCGTTAGTGATGTTATACAACTACCAATGAGTGATGTGGAGGGGTTGTGATTGTACCGTTAAACTCCATCACGGGTGTTGAGGGGTTGAGATTGTACCGGTAAACTCCACCTTGTGTGTTTGGTAGTGTGTATGAAGCGTATGGGACAACGCTTGTAATCCGCGTATCCGATTGTGTTTTATGTTGAAAAAGGTTATGGTTTATCACTTGAAAGCCAATATGACATGTTAATGATATTGAAGCATGAGATGCTTGTTGTGAATGCAATGTTGCATGAATGATATTGATGTGTGTTAAAAGGACTTATTGGAAAGTGTCTTTATAAGTGCATTATTGTATTGTTTCATTAGAGCATGCCTCACTAAGCATTTGTGCTTACGCTCTCTCTTGAACCAGTAATGCAGATAATTGAGGTGTTTGAGGGCATCAAGGAGGCTAAGATTCCAAGGGAAGGACTAAGCTCATGTACGGTAACTATTTTACAACATTATTAGATTTTGATATTCGGCAATGGGAACCTAGGTTGTGTTTTTGGGAGATGTTTATGGACTCCCTAGTTGTGGCATGATGCCTTAAATATTTTGGATATGTAATTGGCCATTTTGGTGCTTGCCTTGATGACTTGATGAATCTTTGCTTGGGACATTAGAATGCATGCCTTTAGTCTTGTGAGTTTTCCTAATTTATGCCATCATCATGATTTGATGATGCAAATATGTACCTAATATGCATGATGACTTGTTGGCATGATTATCAAGGCATTGGAATATGTTTGAGTGGTTAAATGTATGTTAAACCAGAAAAAATCTGCACTTTCTGGGCAGTCTGTATCGGAACGGGCACTACCGTTCCGAAACAGGGGCCTGTAATGGCCTTTGTGTATCGAAACAGGTATAGGTCGTTCCGAAACACTTTTGCCACTGCCAAGTCCTGTTTCGGAACGGGTTTCGAAACGAACTCGCGTTTCGGAACGCTCAACCCCCGTTCTGAAACACTTGACCGTTGGGCACTGATTTGAATGGTTTATGTTTAGCAAGTTTTACGTTTTAGTCCTAAATTTTGTATTTGCAATTGCTTGAGTTTGAGCTGTCCGTTTGAGGTGAAATTTGACAGGGAAGCATTTAATGAGACTAATTTGATATTGGTAATTTTAAAATCAGTAAAGTCCTCCATCTTTCCAGAATTTACATTTTGGTCCCTAACTTTGTATGTTGTGCAATCGAGTCCCTTGTTGCTTTCCGATTGCTGTGATTTTCAAGTATGCTTTTCTCAAGGGTACGCTTAGGGTTAATGAGCATTTAGATAAGATTAAAAAGAAAAAAAGTGTCGTTAACCAAGGTTGACTTTCGGGTTGACTTTGGTTTTCCCCGTGTAATCTTCGTAGTTCGGGTCAACCGTCTAGGCCGGGCTAAGGGGGTTACATTTGGTGGTATCAGAGCTGAGTTCTCGAGTAAACAGGAATGGTTATGTGGGTGATGTATGTATGAATGCATGATGTGCCTTTTAAATTGAAAGTATGATGTTTGAATTGTAAAGTGTGTTACAATTGTGATGTATGTTGGGGTGAAGCATGTTAGAGGGACCCATTGCCATATCAAAACTAATGAAATGATTTGTTTTTATTTGGAGATGTGCTTGAGTACTTGGATTTCTTACCTTGCTGAGCCTGATTATGTTTATTGCATTTGTGTTAGTGCATTGTTTAGTGAATGGGACCTCGTAGAGAGACGAGAATTAATACGCGAGCTATGGCTCAGAATGAGAATGAGAACAATGCTGAAAATGTGGTGGATTTACCTCCTCATCCTTGTGGTGGACCGCCCGGTGGTGGTGGTGGTGGAGGTGATGGAGCTGGTGTTGGTGCTGGTGCTGGGGTCGCTGGACCTGAAGCTTGGCAGGGGCAAGCTGCTCCTGACATGACAGTATTGATACAGACTATTGCTGAAGCCTTTCAAGCAGCAGTAGCTGGAGCTCATGGAGCTGGGCATCAGGGTGATGCTAATGCGAGACTACCTTTGTAACGTTTGCGCAGTCTGGAAGGGACTGAGTTTAGAGGTTTGTCTGCTGAGGGTTCCGAATCATGGTTGGAAAGTACCAAGAGGATATTGGAACAGATGAACTGCAATGATGTGCAGAAGCTAGGATGTGTGGTATCGATGTTGCATGATGATGCGTATACCTGGTGGACGACCACTGTCTCCGGAATGGAGGAAGTTTATATAACTTGGACGTTCTTTCTGAACGCATTCAAGAGGAAGTATTTGGGTGTGCGATACCTGGATGAAAAGAAAAGAGAGTCCATGTCTCTTACTCAAGAGAGCATGACTGTGGCTGAGTACAAGATCCAGTTTGTCCGTCTCAGTCAATACGCACCTGAGCTTATTCCTGATGAGCGGGAATGGTGTGAACGTTTCCGGTATGGTTTGGTGACGGATGTGAAGACCTTTATGCTTGCCGCTGAGTACACTGATTTTGATGTGCTGGTTAGTAGAGCGAAGGATATTGAGCTGAATCTGAGTTTGTCCTCTAGGAGTAATGGTTCTAGCACGGGCAAGAGAGCGGCTGAGTATAGTTCCGGTGGAGGACGGAACAAGAGAGGACGAGATAGGAGGTATCAGTCTTCTGTTAGGCATGGTGGTGGAGGGCATGGTGCGCCTGTTCAGGGAGAAAGGGCGAGAGCTGATCAGAACACGTGCTGAGCGTGTGGATCGCGTGACCATTTGAGGCGTGATTGTTCTCGGGTGGCGAGAGAAGTGCAGGCTCCTATTGTTGTGACTGGTAATTCGTGCTGGAATTGTGGTTCGGCAGACCACATGAGAAGGGAGTGTCCTTTGTTGGCCGGTGGTGGTCAGGGACGTGCTCCTGGTGTTGCTGCACCACGGAGAGGTCGTGTGCACGGCCGGGGTAACTTCCAGCGCAGAGATGATGGTGGAAGGAATGTGGCTCATGTGGTGGCTGTCCAACCTGAGGGTGGTGGCCAGGCTCGAGTGTATGCTCAGCGAGAGGGGAGGAATGACACAGATGTGATCGCAAGTACCTTCACTTTGCAATCTTTGTCATTACTTTCCTTGATTGATTCTGGATCTACACACTCATACATATTGCGTGAACATGCTCAATTGCTTGGTTTACCTGTTGAGTCTTTGGATGTTGGTATGCGTGTAACTAGTTCTTTTGGTGAGACCGTTGTGACACGGAAGTTATATAGAAGATGTCCCTTGGTTGTACAAAACCATGTTTTTCATGTTGACCTCATGGAATTGCCTTTTTATGGTTTCGATGTAATCCTTGGTATGGATTGGCTTGTTGAACATCGGGTTGTGGTGGATTTTGAGAACAAGCGAGTTCCGTTGAAGCTTGCGGATGATTATGAGGTAGTGGTGGTTGGTGAGAATGTGAAGTTTCTTGCCAATGTGGTGTCTACATTGGAAGCAAGTCGAATGCTGAGGCAAGGTTGTGAAGCCTACCTAGCCTTCATGATGAATCCTAGCTCTAAGGAGTTACGAGTGCAAGATATCAGGACTATGCGAGAGTTTCCTGGTTTGTTTCCGGAGGAGTTGCCTGGATTGCCTCCTAATCGTGAAGTGGAGTTTGGAATTGAGTTGTATGAAAACACAACTCCAGTGTCCATTACTCATTATCGAATGACACCTAAAGAGTTGAAGGAGCTGAAGATGCAACTTCAGGAGTTGCTTGATCGTGGTTTCATTCGGCCGAGTGTGTCACCTTGGGGTGCACCGGTCTTGTTTGTGAAGAAAAAGGATGGCACTATGAGAATGTGCATCGATTACCGTCAGCTTAACAAGTTGACTATCAAGAATCGATATCCATTACCGAGGATTGATGATCTTTTTGATCAATTTTGGGGAGCGGCTGTGTTCTCTAAAATTGACTTAAGGTCGGGGTATTACCAGTTGAAGGTGAAGGATGTAGATGTGCCAAAAATAGCCTTCAGAACGAGGTATGGGCATTATGAGTTTCTTATGATGCCATTTGGTTTGACGAATGCTCCTGCAGCTTTTATGGACATGATGAATAGAGTGTTCCATGAATACTTGGATAAATTTGTTGTGGTGTTCATTGATGATATCCTCGTGTACTCTCGTACTGAGGAGGAGCATGAGGGGCATTTGAGGATTGTGTTGCAGGCTTTGTTGGAGAATCAGCTTTATGCTAAGCTGAGCAAGTGTAAGTTCTGGCTCAGGGAAGTTGTGTTCCTTGGTCATGTGGTTTCTGCTGAGGGGATTCGTGTTGATCCTCAGAAGATTGAGGCAGTGATGAATTGAAGCCTCTTAAGTCTGTTCATGAAGTCCGTAGTTTCCTTGGTTTGGCGGGGTACCATCGGAGGTTCGTGGATGGATTTTCGAAGATTGTTGCACCTTTGACGAAGTTGTTGCAGAAAGATGTTAAGTATGAGTGGACGGAAGCGAGACAGCAGGCTTTTGAGAAACTTAAGGCAGCTTTGACGCAAGCTCCTATCTTGGTTCAACCTGAATCAGGGAAAGAGTTTGTGGTGTATAGTGACGCATCCTACGTTGGTTTGGGGTGTGTGTTGATGCAAGAGGGTAAGGTGGTAGCTTATGCATCGCGCCAGTTGAAGGTGCATGAGCGCAATTACCCTACGCATGACATTGAGTTCGCTGCGGTGGTTTTTGCTTTGAAATTTTGGAGACATTACATGTACGGTGAGAAGTGTATTGTGTATACGAATCACAAAAGTTTGAAGTATCTGATGTCTCAGAAGGAGTTGAATCTTAGGCAACGACGTTGGGTGGAGTTGCTTAAAGATTACGATCTGACGATCGAGTACCATCCGGGTAAAGCCAATGTTGTAGTGGATGCCTTGAGTAGGAAGGTAGCAGTGGAGTTGAGGGCTATGTTTGCCAGCTTGAGCATTTCGCGAGATGGCGGTCTTGTGGCTCAATTGCAAGTGAAACCATCCTTGGTTCAGTTGATAAAGGATAAGCAGTTGTTGGATGATTCCTTGGTACCACATGTTTAGGATATTGCTGCGGATAGGCCATCGGATTTCTGTTTTAATGATGATGGAGTATTATGTTTTGGGAGTCGGATAGTAGTGCCCAATGATGTCGAATTGAGGCGTGTTGTTCTGACTGAAGCTCATAGTAGTCCTTTTGCTATGCACCCTGGTAGTACTAAGATGTATCGTGATCTTCGAGATTAGTACTATTGGGTGGGTTTAAAGAAAGATGTTGTTGAGTATGTGAGCAAGTGCATGGTTTGTCAGCGAGTTAAGGCTGAGCATTAGTTTCCTTCTGGGTTGTTGCAGCCGTTGAGGATTCCTGAGTGGAAGTGGGAAAGGATTACCATGGACTTTGTGTCTGGTTTGCCTTTGTCGCCATCGAAAAAGAATTCGGTGTGGGTGATTGTGGATCGCCTTACGAAGTGTGTGCATTTCTTGCATGTGCATACTATGTATACTTTGGACAAGCTTGTGGAGCTGTACATTGCTGAGATTGTGCGGCTGCATGGTGTGCCAAAGTCTATAGTGTCGGATCGAGACCCGAGGTTTACATCGCGTTTCTGGGAGTGTTTACATCAAGCTTTGGGTACACGGCTGAATTTCAGTACTTCTTATCATCCACAGTCGGATGGATAGTCTGAGCGTGTTATCCAAGTGCTGGAGGATATGTTGAGGTGCTGTGTGATTGAGTTTCAGGGCTCTTGGGAGAAGCATTTGCCTTTGGTGGAGTTTGCTTATAATAATAGCTACCAGGCAAGTATTCAAATGGCACCTTATGAAGCTTTGTACGGGAGGAAGTGCAGAACTCCTCTTTGTTGGGCTGAAACAGGTCAGAAGTTGGTTTCGATGCCAGCTTTGTAAAAAGGAACCACCGAGAAGGTGAAGCTCATTTGTGAGCGATTGAAGGCAGCTTCTGATCGACAGAAGTCTTACGTGGATTTGAAGCGTAAGGAGATTGAGTATGTGGTAGGTGACCGTGTGTTTTTGAAAGTTTCGCCTTGGAAGAAGGTTATGAGGTTTGGCCAAAAGGGTAAGTTGAGCCCTAGGTACATTGGACCACACGAGGTGATTGAGCGTGTGGGTCCTGTTGCGTACAAGTTGAGATTGCCACATGAGTTGGAAAAGATTCATGATGTGTTTCATGTCTCTATGCTTCGGAGCTATAGATCGGATCCTTCGCATGTTATGCCTGTGGAGGAAGTGGAAGTGAATCCAGATTTGACCTATGATGAGAAACCGGTGGAAATTCTGGATTCAGACAGTAAAGTTCTTCGAGGCAAGACCATTGATTTGGTAAAGGTGTTGTGGAAGCATCGTGGTGTTGAGGAGGCCACGTGGGAACGAAAGAATGACATGAAGAAGCAGTTTTCGTACCTTTTTCCTCCAGGTAAATTTTGAGGACGAAATTTCTTAAGGGGGGAGAGTTGTAACACCCCAATTTTGGGCTTGGAAGTTTAGGGTCTGAACTGGACCGGTCTGATTTTCGGTTCGAATATAAAAGGTGGTTTTAGGGAAAGCCTAGTTCGGGATGCATTAAAAATATGGAAAAATATCTAAAAATACTCTTTTAATTTATATAAGAGAGTGGTGAAATCAATTTTACAAAATAAGGTTTGGAAGTGTGACATTTCAAAATAGTGACTAAAATGTAATTTTTGAAAAGTTCAGTGGTGACTGTTTTGTAAGGATTGAAACTTTGAATCTTTAAGGAGCTAATTTACCCAAGGAAGGATTTCTCCAGATTTTTCTTAATTTTAATGACTCATTTAATGTTTAATTAAATTAAAAGAAAAGAGGGAAACCATATTTTAGTTTTCATAACCAACTTTTGCTAAAACTTTCTCATCTCATTTTCTATCAAAATTCCCTCAGCCAAACACTTTTCTACAGCAGCTTTTCTTTTGATTTTCACACCAAATGATGAGATTTCAATCCTCAAATGATTCCTAATCATTTCTACATTAAATCCTTAAATTAAGTTTTATTAAAGGTTTTAATGTTGTGATCGTGATTTTGGCTTAAAACGCAAGATTTGGATTAAATCTTAAAGAAATTCGTGGTGATTGTTTGGGCTCTATTTTGAGATGGCTTTTTAATGTATTTTGGATGTTTAATGATATGTAATTGAGGTTTAATCAATGCAATCCCGAATAGGTTGATTTTCCTAAGTTTTTTCTTGTGAAAATGGTGTTTTTTAGGGTGATCTTGGTGTTCTGTTATAGCTGGAGGTATAAGGACGTGATTAGGTTCTTTTTTTACGTTAATTGATGTCTAAGAATGTTTAGAAGTGATGGATCTTGGCTGGGTAATGTTGTGGAAGTGTTTGGATGTGATTTCGGTTGTGTTCTGTAGCCGAAATGTGAGTTTTGGTGAGAGCAGCGAGTTTAGGTGTAATGGCTGAAGATTTTAATGCATGATGATGCATTAATCCTCTGCTTTGATGTGTTTCAAACATGGGAGACGTCTTCGGATCCTTGTGGTGTTGATCCGGAGGCTTGATCGGCGTTTCGGCAAGCTTGTGAAACAGAATTGGTGAGTGGAGTTGGATTTCCAGATTTGTATCGAATATTTGAAGGTTTGGGAGTTTAGTTTAAGTCTAATCAACTTAACTAAACTCAAGAGTAAGTTTTCGGGGAAAGTCTCTCTCTTCAATGAACCATGAAATGGTTGGATGCAATGTGTTAAATTTGCATGTTTAAATTCTGTTTTGAAAGCATGTTTTAGCATGATTAATGCTGGTTTTGAAAGCCATGTGTTGAAGGATGCTCAAGGTAAGAGATCCTTGGTTTGATATTGATAATTGTGGCTTGATGCATAGTGATGCATGATTGTTTAATGGCTTTGATATGGATGCTTTAAAACAGTGGATTAATGATGATAATTGATGTATATTGGCAAGTGATGTGTTGGTTTTAAAGTACTTGAATCGGATATAGTTAGCCGACTATAGGATTGGGTGCACCGTGAATAAAGTCGCCTTGGATGTTGAGGGGTTGTAATTGTACCGTAAACTCCATCCAAGTACACTAACGAGATGTTTAAGATCACAATGGTGGTTAAAAGTCCATGTGTGGATCTTGTGTCGAGTGTCTCGTGTTCTCGTTAGTGATGTTATACAACTACCAATGAGTGATGTGGAAGGGTTGTGATTGTACCGTTAAACTCCATCACGGGTGTTGAGGGGTTGAGATTGTACCGGTAAACTCCACCTTGTGTGTTTGGTAGTGTGTATGAAGCGTATGGGACAACGCTTGTAATCCGCGTATCCAATTGTGTTTTATGTTGAAAAAGGTTATGGTTTATCACTTGAAAGCCAATATGACATGTTAATGATATTGAAGCATGAGATGCTTGTTGTGAATGCAATGTTGCATGAATGATATTGATGTGTGTTAAAAAGGCTTATTGGAAAGTGTCTTTATAAGTGCATTATTGTATTGTTTCATTAGAGCATGCCTCACTAAGCATTTGTGCTTACGCTCTCTCTCTTGAACCAATAATGCAGATAATTGAGGTGTTTGAGGGAAGCTAGGAGGCTAAGATTCCAAGGGAAGGACTAAGCTGATGTACAGTGACTATTTTACAACATTATTAGATTTTGATATTTGGCAATGGGAACCTAGGTTGTGTTTTTGGGAGATGTTTATGGACTCTCTAGTTGTGGCATGATGCCTTAAATGTTTTGGATATGTAATTGGCCATTTTGGTGCTTGCCTTGATGACTTGATGAATGTTTGCTTGGGACATTGGAATGCATGCCTTTAATCTTAAGAGTTTTCCTAATTGATGCCATGATCATGATTTGATGATGCAAACATGTACCTAATATGCATGATGACTTGTTGGCATGATTAGGAAGTCATTGGAATATGTTTGAATGGTTAAATGTATGTTAAACCAGAAAAATCTGCACTTTCTGGGCAGTCTGTATCGGAACGGGCACTACCGTTCCGAAACAGGGGCCTGTAATGGCCTTTGTGTATCGAAACGGGTAGAGGCCGTTCCGAAACACTTTTGCCACTGCCAAGCCCTATTTCGGAACGGGTTTCGAAATGAACCCGCGTTTCGGAACGTTCAACCCCCATTCCGAAACACTTGACCGTTGGGCACTGATTTGAATGGTTTATGTTTTGCAAGTTTTACGTTTTAGTCCTAAATTTTGTATTTGCAATTGCTTGAGTTTGAGATGTCCGTTTGAGGTGAAATTTGACAGGGAAGCATGTAGTGAGACTAATTTGATATTGGTAATTTTAAAATCAGTAAAGTTTTCCATCTTTCCAGAATTTACATTTTGGTCCCTAACTTTGTATGTTGTGCAATCGAGTCCCTTGTTGCTTTCCGATTGCTGTGATTTTCAAGTATGCTTTTCTCAAGGGTACGCTTAGGGTTAATGAGCATTTAGACAAGATTAAAAAGAAAAAAAAGGGTCATTAACCAAGGTTGACTTTCGGGTTGACTTTGGTTTTCCCAGTGTAATCGTCGTAGTTTGGGTCAACCGTCTAGGCCGGGCTAAGGGGGTTACATATATAATAAATGAGAATTTTTAGATATTTTTCCATATTTTTAATGCATCTCGAACTAGGTGTTCCTTAAACCACCCCTAATGGATTCGAACTGTTCTCGACCTACCCGATTCAACCTCTAAAACATCTTGGCCCAAAACACGGGCGTTACAAACTACAACATTCCCTTTTTCAGGATGATAATCAATATCCAAATCATAATCTCTCAGGAGTTCCATCCAACGACATTGGAGGAGATTTAGTTCCTTCTGAGTTATCAAGTACTTCAAGCTCTTGTAATCGGTAAACAGATAACATTTCTCTCCGTAGAGATAATATCGTCAAATCTTCATATCAAAGACAATAGCCGCAAGTTCAGGGTCAAAGGTTGGGTAGTTAAGTTTGTGCAGCTTAAGTTGACGAGAGGCACATTCTATGACTTTGTCTCCTTGCATCAAAATACATTTCTCATATGTGATGCATCACTCTCCACCACTTGCACTTTAGACTCAAAACATCATTTCTTTTAATTTGGTCACTAATTCTAAATACTTTGAGAATTGAACTTAATAATCAAAAATTATTTAAAAAATGGTTTGATAACTAATATTATTGTTGAAGAGTAAACCTCGGTCACTAGAAATACAATTAACTACTAAATAAATTTTAGGGGTGTTACGCCTATTCTGGATTTAAATGTTCATTATGTTGCCATAAAATTAACGGCTTGTCGTTAACAAGGTGACATTGCGAGAGTTGATTGATAAATTCAATGATAATACAATATAATTGCTTACTCTTAGTTCAACGTTAGATCCAAAAGAGATGTACACTTCACTTAGAATTGATGACATTTATCAATTAGTTCAGAAATTCTATCCTTCATACTTTGCTGAATTTGGGATGATGCAATTAAGGATGCAATTTGAGCACTTTGATCACGTGCGACAACTTTTAGGTTTCAAAAGTTTGAAAACTATTTCTGATTTGTGCCAATGGTCGATGAAAACAAACGAGTTCAAGATCTATCCTCTTGTATATAGAGTGGTGGCTCTCATTCTTACCCTTCCATTTTCTGCAACTACTACGGAACGATCATTTTCAGCGATGAACATCATTAAGAACAAGTTTTGCAACAAGATTGAATATGAGTTTATATCTAAATGTTTGTTGATATATATTGAAAAAGAAATTGTTGAAACATTTGATGTAGATTCAATTATAAGGGACTTTTGTGACATGAAAGAGTGACATGTTCCATTTCGTTAGGTTGAAGATACATTTGTTTTTTTATTCTATAACTAATTGCAGTTCTCCCCTCACCCCCAGAGTTCATTTTTTGGCTTCGTCCCTCATCCTTCATATTTAAAATTTTCATTAATTTAGTTTTTGTGATACATTCAAAGCAAGTTAGCTCATTAGATCAAATCAGTAGTTTGATAACTACATTTTGTCATAAAGTAGCAACAAGTTATTATTAAATTGTTATTGTACTAAGAAAGTAATATAATATTTATGGGACAAACAAGCAATTTAGGATAAATATTAAAATGATGATGTTTTTAAATATTAAGAGTTAAATTTATTGAATTGTTTTGAATTAGGATCAAATTGATAAACTATATGAGTTTTGGAGATTGGAAAATGTTATTATATCATGTCATATTTGAAGAAAAGTAACTTGTTTGTAACAATATGTTAATTGAGTGACATGTTTGTAACGATTTTTTTAATTAAGTGGTGTTTTTAAGCATAATGGCTTGTTTGTATCAATTTTTTTAAGTTGAGTGACATGTTTATAACTTTTCAAAGAAAAATGACATATTTGTTACTAAATCTATAGTTAAGTGGTTTTGGAAGTAGTTTACCCTAAATAATAAGATTGTGGGCACTTAATGATTTTGTTAAGAACTAAGATCATTACCCGTGCTATCGGTCGTCGAGGTAATTAATTAAGATGGCTATAGCATTTAATCTTTAATCTTTTGCTTTATATTATTATTTTGTGGAGCAATGCATGATATCAAGTTCATGTGATCTTTCTCAACGTTTCCTTTGCAAGCAAGAAACGTCCACCATTCGATTTGACATAGTTAATGAAAGTTAAACCACAATCATTTAATATTACATTTGAAACGTAGTTATGAGATTAAAAACACTTTTAAATTTATAATCAGTCTTGAACACAAGTGTCTAGAGGGAAAGTGGATGATGTTCATCATGAGACACGGGTTTAAATTACTTTGTCTACAAGATGTATACCTATTGTCAAAGGGTTAAGAATATGTATGAACATATATTACTTTATAATCACCTTTAAACCATTAAAAAAATATATACAGTATTACTAAAAAAGCATTTAAATTAAAAAAATGCTTGTTTAAAATTGAGATTTAAACCAATCGCAAGCAATTCTGTATCCATAGATCCCGGGAATTAATACCAAAATCTGCAGCCGAAAATGTATATTGTCTTGTCTTTTATATATTTATATACATACACATCATAGTCATACTATATGATTGCAGGTTCCACTTTGGGTTGAGAGTGGAATGCAAGCGGACCGAATTGATGGATAAAATGATAGTGGAAAAGACTAGGACCTAATTAATATACAATGCTATCAAATTCAAAGGTCACTATGACACAATATTCATATTTTATATATTATAATCTGTAAAGTAACGTAATTCTGAATCTCTCAGTCCGAGATAAGATGATACACAACGCACCATCTTCATCTTGGAAGTTGGAAATCAAGTACTACTAGTTGTACCTTAAGTTTCTGTCCCCCCTGAGGTTCATTTTTTATTCTCAAAAATGAAAAATACAATGAATGGAAGCATGATGAAAGGAGCTGACCTAAAAGCCATAGTTTATAAAGAGATTTTATAGCTGTACAGCACCAACATATATGAACTCAACTCCTCCAGTTTTTCAAGTGTATCGAGTTTGAGATTATAAGCACTCACTCCTTTGCGGTGCTCAAGACATGATCATAGAAGAAGGGTTGACCTAAAAACAGCGGGTAACTTTTGAGAAATCCATAAATTTGGGTGGTAAAGAATGAGATCACATAGTAATTCATTTCTAAGGGTGAGATTGATATTGAGAGTGATTTTGAAATCTACTTTTAGATTGTTTGGTTTAAAATGGGAAAATTTAGTGTTGTTGTCGGACAATATTTTTAAGTAGATAAAATATCTATTTTATATATTCTTTTTGAAAATATGAAGGTCCTTTTTGGTAAATAGTGGTTGGAGCCAAAATTAGAGGTTTGAGCTAATATTAGAGGTTTGGCCAGTCAAATTCGTTAATTTGGATGTATGGTGAATAGCGGATTGGGGTGAAATTAGAGGTTTTGACATAAGAGTTATAAAGATCATTTTACCCTTAACAATAATCAAAAATCCCCAAATAACCTGAACTTAACGTTTTCTATCTTAATTCTCCATCCTCACTTATTTACATTGTGACAATTATATCCTTCAAATATGCTTAGCAATGTTTATTAAAAAATTATTTTTCATAATCTAATTAATATTAATAGATAAAAATATTTATAACTAATTAACTATTCAAACAAGTATCGAGTATAATCATGCCCTTATATGTTATTTTGCTTGTTTAAATAATCAAACACCTATCAACTATCCGTTAATTTTACCAAACAATTTTATATATAATCAGCTAATGCAATCTGTTAGTCAAATAAGTTAATGCAATCAGCTATCAACTACTATAATCCGCTATTAACTCTCCGCTATCGACTAGTTCTCAAACATGGCCAAAATAAGTAATTTTATTCAAAAGTGCTTTTGAAAAAACTGAAAGATAAAACTTTCAACTTTCGAATAATACTTTTCAAACTAAACTAAAAAGCATTTTTACCTAAAATCTACCTACTCTACATTATTTTTGATCCCAAAATTACTTTTAACCCCAAAACACATTTCAAAAGTGTTAAAGAATGTGAGAGAATGATACGAATTCTAAAGCTAATGATATCTTAAAATATAGGGTAAATTACATAAATGACCATTATACTATGAGTTAGGTCTTGATTTGAGCACTATATTTTTAATTGTAGCAATTAAACCATTGAACTATTAAAATTAGACTCAATGTGACCACCAACTGTTAGAAACCAACGGAGGAAATGACGTGGCCGTTAGCAAAAATTTGTATAATTCTACATTTGTTCCCTTCTATTTATACATTTTATCAATTTGGTCCAAATTTTATTTAATAAAATAATTTAATTATTTAATTAGGTGGCGACACATGTCGCCACCTTATTGGATGATTTTATTTATATTTTAAATATATATATATATATATGATTTAATTAATTAATTTTCCTCCTCTAATCAGGTGATGACATGTGTCACTCAATTGGAGAAGGAAAAATGGAAACAAAGCAAATGAACCTAGGCAAATTCAAACCAAGGTCTTTGGTGTGCAAGCAAAAAGTGTTTACCATTGGGCCAAGCGTTTTTTTTTTGTGATATAGAATACAACATTTAATATATGTATTAGATGGTTGTTAATGCATGGGAAAAGAAAGCAAATGTGGTTTTAGAGAATTCGAACATGACATATTTATGATGCATAAAAGCATCCAACCCAATTAAATAAATTTAATAATTAAATTAAAGTTAACAATATTTTTTATATATTTTAAATTATAGTTAGTGCACGATTTAAAATCAAACGTTTAAAATTATATTAAATTCATTTAACAAATCCAAACTCACAAACATAATTAAATTTTGATTTAATTAATTTAATATAATAAATTAATTAAATCAACATATATATATATAATATAATTCAATTAATTCATTTATTATATTAAATTAATTAAATCAAATTTAATTATGTTCGTAGTTTGGTTTCGCTAAATGAATTTAATATAATTTTAAACGTTTGATTTTAAATCGTGCACTAACTATAATTTAAAATATATAAAAATTATTGTTAACTTTAATTTAATTATTAAATTTATTTAATTGGGTTAGATGTTTTTATGCATCAAAAGTATGTAATGTTAGAATTCTCTAAAACCACATTTCTTTCTTTTTTCCTTGCATTAACAACCATTAACACATATATTAAATGTTGTATCCTATAACACAAAAAAACACTTGGCCCAATGACAAACACTTGTTGCTTGCACACCAAAGACCTTGGTTTGAATTTGTCGAGGGTTATTTGCTTTGTTTCCAGTTTTCCTTCTCTAATTGGGTGACGCGTGTCATCACCTGATTGGAGAAGGAAAATTAATTAATTAAATCAAATATATATTAAAAATATAAATAAAGGCATCCAATAAGCTGGCGACACGTGTCACCACCTAATTAACTAATCAAATTATTTTATTAAATAAAATTAAGACTAAATTAATAAAATATATAAATAACGGGGACTAAATGTGGAATTATACAATTTTTTGCTTATGGCCACGTCACTCCCTTCGTTGGTTTCTAACGGTTGGTGATCATATTAAGTCCAATTTAATAGTTTAATTATTTAATTACTACAATTAAAAATATATTGGTCAAATCGAATCCTAACCCATAATATAGTGATAATTTATATAATAAACTCTAAAATATAAGTGGAAAAATTGGAGAGAGACAAATTTGCAAAGAAAGGACCCACAGTTTCCGTACTTGATCAAGTGCTACATTGCTACGTCCAAATTTAACGTGCCCAAACACTCAGCAACCCACCAACACTACTACACTAGCAGCAATTTCAATAATATTTTTGACCAAAAAACACCCACCATCTCTCCCTCTCGTTTTCTACAAGAGATTTCGCACCACTTAGCAATTTCATGCCATATTGGCTTTACGTATGAAGGATAAGAAATCGGAACAAGAAAGAAGAAAAAAAGGGGGCAATGGAGAAGGAAGAATTGTCCTCAAGGAGGCCATCAATAGGGTTTCCTCTTGGTTTAGCCCTTCTTTTGCTCTTATTATTTTGCATAAGTTGTCTTCTTATTTGTTATTTCAACTGGAACAAGCTCCGGACCCTTATCTTCGGATCATCCCATCAAAACTGGGATGACGATAACAACGATATTGAATCAGACATCGCTGATCGTTCATCGGACTTTCAAGATTCATCTCCTGTCATAGTACGCTATTTTAAACTCTCTCTCTCGTTTTCCTTTACTTGCAATTGTTGTAGAGCGTTGTTTCACTAATATTTGGACGTCTAAAACAGATGGCAAAAGGCAGAATTGTAGGGCAAAGCCCGCTGGTTTTGATGCCGGGAGATAAGGTCCCAAGGTTCATAGCAATGGCTTGTCCATGTGAGCCTCCGAGAACGGAGAAGATAACCATAACAGTACCCAAACCTCCGGCTCTTTCGGTGCCATTTTACTAGTAATTACTTACTAAATTGCATCTTTACTATACATCTCTGTTGAGCATGATCCATTGTATATTTTTGTGATTTAGAGCTTGAGATAAATTGTCTATATAATTTACCACATATCAGTGTTTCAAACAGTCGAGAAAGATGTAATTAATTTTTTGGGGTTCACGAAAATTGGTTATTGCATATTGTAAACAACTACTCCCTGATGTTTTTCGTTATGTTTTAACTTTTTGATCATCTGGTTTCCAGATTATGTATCTGGCTCTTAAAACATGCCATGTCATTGTAGCATGTCTTTGATTAGTCGGTTCAAGAGTTTTGCCTTTGTTTAATTATGTCTTGTAATCATGAAGAACATTTAATTTCACTGTCTAATTTTTTTTAAAAGGTAAACTATATAAATGTTACACCGACTATGATCCAATACTTTGTTAAAAATAGGTCCTCTGACTAATCGCGACTAACAAATCGCTCTAATTCTGTTAAAAATAAACGGCTGATGATGTGGCAGATAATAAAATATGTATAATAACAAATTTAAGCCTTAACCTTTACATTTTGTTTTACTTTGGTCTTAAATTTAAAATTTTACCTCTCAACATTTAAATATTACAATATTTTAGCCCCTTAAATCTTAATTTTAATCTTCTTCCCTTCTAAAAATCAAGCATCTATTATGTTAACAGTAGCTCATTTTAGATGGCTATTGCTTACAACAATAGAAATTTTGATTCTCTAACTGTTTTCATTGCTCATACAAATGGGTTGCAAATAGTTACTGTTAACATCAATGGAGGTTTGATTTTTAGAAAGACAAAATATGAAATTTAAGATTTAAAGAACTAAAATATTGTAATATTTAAATGTTGAGAGTTAAATTTTAAATTTAGAACTAAATTAAAATAAAATGTAAAGGTTACTTTTCTACGCATTTTTTTCAAAGATTTAAATCTTTCCCATTTTTTCATATGCTGTATTGCGTGAAAGAATTAGAATTGCAGCATCTCCATGTTTCTACGGACAGCGTTGCACTGGAGTTATAAAATGGTTAATTTTCTTTTTGTGTGTTCCGTATTTTTTTTAAATTTTGTTCTTAACTTCGTATTTTTTTATTTCGTTCGATCAAATAATATTATTATTATTTAATTTGCTGTTTATTTTTATTTCTTGGATTAACGTTTTTTCTTACATACACCAAATTATTGAAGCCAATTTTGATGCCCCTACAATTAATCAAAACAGGGAGATTTCAACTCTAGAAAGCACCGATCACTAGGGATGCTTATCGAGCGAGTCGATCACGAGTTAATGAGTTCTTGACTCGACTCATTACTTGATAAATTGTTGCTCGACTTGTGCTTATTAAGAAAAAAACCGTTGATCGTTAAGCTCGCCGAAAATTTTACATTGTTTTTAAAATATAGCGTAATATAAACATAAATAAACAAATTTAATGAGTTACTCGTAAACTTATCGGGTCGAGTTGGACCTTGCTCGACTTGATTTGTTAAAATTTCAATTTAAACTTTAATTCAAAATGAATCAATTTGAGTTGAACATTAGTCAAATTTTGACCAAATTGAACTCAAATTGTTCAACTCAATTAGCATCCTATCGATGACTCCCTTGAGCAAAAATTGGATATGAGGTCCCCAAACCTCAAACAAGACACCCTATACTATAGTGCAACCAAGTCATTTCCTTAGAGCCCAAGCCCTTCTTGCATTCCCCAATACAAGCCCTTTTTTTTTCTTTCTGCAGTCATCCAAAAACTTGCTTTGAATCTCCAGCATTGAACTATACCTTTTCTTTGATTTTGATAAGCAGCCAACTTAGCAAACACCACTCTTCTAGCTTCTGTATAGGCTCTATCCACCTGAGCGGCCCAGTCGCCCAATTCCATATTATCAACGAAAACATGTTCTGGGCTACACCATTTTGAACCCCTGTCTATCATAAACCATCATTCCTGCACTCAAGCCACCCTCCGATCCGATTATCTATTGATCTGATCCAAAAATTTATAATATGATTCGATTTTTATTTTTAGATCAGATATGCGATCCGATTTTAAATTTTTCAGATCAGATACATATAACAATATTTCAATTTTCGGATTATCTGAATATCCAAAAACTCGAAAATCCAAATTTTCATGAATATTAATCTTGTTATATTTAACAATTTGATGCTTGCTATATCCGAAAATTAAAAAAAAATCAAAATTTTCATAGATGTCAATCTTGTTATATTTAGCATTTTGTTTTTTGTTATATTTGAAATTCTAAAATTTTTATAAATACGACCTTCAAATTCGAAAAAAAATAATATTTAAATCAAACTATATTTTTGGATAATTAGATATCCGATTAGCTGAATATCTGATTTTTCAGGTCAGATACGGATCGGTATATCGTCGATCCGAAAACCGGATATAAAGAAACGAATCGGATTCGATTCGATATCCGACAATGAACATCCCTACACGTTTAAATAATAAATATAAATATAAAATCATATACTATTTTTTAAATGGATTTGGGTTAATTTTATGTGTTTAAATATTAAATTTGTATGCATTTAGATTTAGATAAGTTTATATTTTGGGTTTAGGTTTTGATTTGATTTGATTAAAGGGTATAATATTTATTTGGGTTTTGGCTTTCAACAATATATTTAGATTTAGGTTTGGGTATTCATATTTTAAAAGTATATAAAATATATAGAGGTCTATCAATTTTTGCAAATGATGATGCAACCTTACAAAGAATTATTGGTAAACTTATGTTTTTTGGACTTTAAATATGCTGGAATTATTGGTAACCCAACTTAACTGAGTTTCACCAACACTGAAATCAGTGAAAGTTGAAGTTACCGTGGCGAAGTGAGTTAGAAAACAAGTATGTACAGAAGGGTTTACTTTTTTTCTTTCGGGTATTGTGTATGTAGAAATTTTTCGCTGAAAGATTTATTTATTAAAATTAAATGTGCGGTGCAGGTCGGTCTGAATTAATCGAAGAAAAATTTTAAAAATAACAAAGACAAAAAAAATAATGAGTATATTTTATTGGCTTAAATGTTTTCTGAACTCTGCTTATATATATTATCGAAAATAGCCCATTTCTTGGGGTAAAATTGCTTTTCAGATGCGTCATACTTTTGAAACTAAGAAAACTAAAGTTTACCTCCCGATTTTTTTGTTTCAATTATTGTTAAGGTCCCTATTAGTTTTGAAGCTAGAAAAATCAAGTTTTAGCACATATTTTTCAGTTTAAATACTTCTTATATCTCTGTTTATTTTGAAATGGGACAAATTAAATATAACCTTTATTTTTTGGATTTAAATACTATTTAGATCCTTGTCAATTTCAAAATTAGACATAATAGATCTTGACTCTCTCTCAATTTCAAAAGCTTATTTAATGGCTTAGTAATTAGACATTAACCCATTTGTATTATCATTTATATCTATCTTCTGGAATTTTTTTTTATTGAAAAGTGATATTACTATAGACCTCGTTAAAAACTCTCCTAGCTTAAATGAGGGAAAAGAGTATCCATGGTAATAATTGCAGAAACATCAAGATATACTCGTCTAAAATAAAACATGAAAGGAAAAAATCAAAAACTAAACAAAACTTAATAAGCGACAAACCCAAAGACTGAAAAGACTAACCACCCGGATCTGCCTGCAAGTTAAAGCAAATCACATTTGCTTCCCCCGTCCAGGCTTGCACCTGTACCATTTCCTCGAAGCTTCCAGCCCTGTCAAAATTAACCAGATCAATCAAGGAACGCGGAGGCGTCTAAAAAACATCACCGGTCTTCGTCAAGGTGCGACCAATCGCCGTCATTCGATCCGCAAGGCAATTACGTTCTCTATTCCCATGACAGATTACCAACTTCCAATCTCGCCTAGTCGATTGAAAGATTGAATCGATTAAATCATTCCATATAAGGGCCTATGAGGTGCAATTAAGGATCTTCACCACCTCCAAACAGTCCATTTCCAGCTCGACCCTACGATATCCCAACGACCAAACCGTGCACTAGCATATCATGCAGCGCCCAAAGTTCGGCAAGGAGCACTGAGCAGCGGCCAATAGAGCGTGCAAAATCGTGGATACAACCACCGTCCTCACTCCTAATTACCCTTCCAATTGCCGTCTGGCCATCAGCCATATCAACTGCAGCATCCACATTGGCTTTTATCCAACCCGGTGGGGGTCGTGACCATGGCCGAGTATTTTAGCACCTCATAATAGTTTGCTGCAAAGTCGCTGAAAATATTTCTACACACTCTGCAGCCAGCCGATTTCCCCGAGCCAAAATATCCTCCTTGTGAACAACCTTGTTCAAACAGTGTTGTACATCGATCCTTTTAAAGTAACCAAAAAAATCGCAAACTGTGTCCTCCAACTAGTATCCTGCGATGAACTTAACGACGACAAAGTTAAATTCTGCCACAACCAAGTATCAAAAGGTATCTGCATGAACGCGACCAATAAGTCCGATCGTATCACTCTTCTCCATAGTTTACGCGCTGGCGAGCACTCGCGAAGAACGTGACTCATATCCTCCACACCCTAATGACATATTTCACATAATACAGAGGATGCAATGTGTCTTTGAACACGTTCAACATTTGTTAAATGACGCTGGTGGAGGGTAATCTACATAAAAACTCGTATTTGTTGCAGTACTGGTAAACGCCAAATCGAATCGCTTGCACCGAAACACTTTCCACCAAAAATCTATATGCAGAACGAGTCGTAAGCCTTTTCTAAACGGTCATAAGCCTTTTCCAAGTTCACTTTAATGGTCATCCAAGCCTTTTGACCCTTCGTTAAAGACATCGAATGCATAACTTCTTGGGCAACTATGATATTATCAATTATGTGTCAACCTGGAACAAAGCTTACTTGTGTGCATGAAATCCAACTTGGTAAGAAGGGTTTCAACCGATTAACAAGGATTTTAGTAATGAATTTATAGAGGACATTACATAGTCCAATCGGCCGGAACTAACTAATGTACTCTAGAGCCTCCACCTTAGGAATAAGAACAAGTAAAGTTTGATTCACCCAACTCTTTAAAATACCTTCAGTAAAGAAACGTTGGATGAACCGACAAACTGAGGGACTCACCCCCTCCCAATGCTTCTGAAAGAAAGCAACGTGTAATTCGTCTTTCCTAGATGCCTTCAAATGAGCCATGGCAAAAACAATTCCCCGAATTTCTTCCACTGTGACCGTAGCTAACAATGGTCAAAATTCCTGTTATTCAAATTTAAAGAATGAGCTTGTTAAATCCCACACTCGAGGCTGCCTTTACTCGCTTGTAAAAAGGTTTTTTAAAAGCTGTATTGCATGCACTTTGAGTAATTCATGATCATCACACCATAACTCGGTATCTAAACGCAACATACATATCGTGTTGCGTTGACGTCTAGTCACGACCGTCATATGAAAGAATTTCGTGTTCCGATCACCCTTTTCAATCCATGCAGACCTCGCCTTTTGGTGCCACAAGCTTTCTTCCTAATCAAGGACTAAATCCAAATCTCTTTTTAAATTATTTTCCAGCTCGTCAAGATACATGTTACATGACAACTCCAGTGCTTTTTCGACCCCTTCGATACACGCCAATAACATGTTCTTCCAGCGCTCAATATGATCGAAGGTATCCTTACTCCATTTCTGACTACTTTCATGAAAAGAGAACACATTCTGATACATCGAAAATCATCAGACCAAACCTACTTCAAGAAACTAGAAAAATTTGGATGATCGTTCCATGCAACTATATAGCAAAAGGGTCGAGAATCGGAAACCATACACTGGGCCCCCGTATCAAGTAAGAGAGGTCGATGATCCAAGCCCAATTTGACTAAGACCTCAGATAATTGAAATAGCCCATACCAACCAGAGTTACATATGCATCTATCGAGTCGTTGAGATAAGGTGCCCCGCTTTTAAGTAAATCGCGGGCTACTAAAACCCATGTCGATCAAGCCAGACTCTAACATAAAATCACAAAAATTTCGACAGATACCAAATCTATTATGTGACCCTCCTAGTAATTCTTCCAAGCTGCCTATGACATTCAAATCACCACCTATCACCCATGGCGACCCATCCTCAAGTTCTAGTACTTTTAAATTGTCCTAAAGAGCCCGACGTTGGGTAGCATCAGGGCTCGCATAAACAAAGGTTAGAAAAAACTGACCACCACCACCCTCAACAGAACAAAACCCATGAATATACTGATTAGATATTGCTAAGACATCATGGTGAACCGAATCCCTCCATAAAATCCAAATTCCACATGAAAACCAATGCGCTTCCACTCGAAAATAGTATTCAAAACCAATCCTACAGATAAATTTATCAGTTGCCCTTCCGCTAATTCGAGGCTCTAGAACAACAACAATATCTTGTCTTTGTTTCTTAATCAAAAATCTAAATGATCGATTAAACTCAGGGTCTAGAGCACCCTGAACATTCCAAAAAATAACCTTAACCATTAAAAATAAATAAGAAAGTGAGCAAAATGGTTAAATCTGCGTATCTGAGACCTCGTCTAGCTGCTCAAATGCCGAATTCGGTATCCAATTGACTTGGGAATCAACATTCACATGTATAGAAGAGGAAGCACCTTGACGCGCCTTCTCCACTGCTTCAACATTATCCAAATCAGCCATTAGGTTAGAAAGACACGATGCAAGAGCCGGTGTGAGATTTCCTCGATCGTTCTTCTTCCTTCGATTGAGACCTAGATTTTTAACACCTTGTACACCCCCAATTTTCTTAGTAGTACTCTTGGATGTTGCTCCTCGGATCGAACTTGGTAACACTCTCCCCTTACTCTCCCGAGGGGCTAACCCTTTGCTTGAATCCACAACTTGGACTGCTACGTTCTTATCAGCATTCAAAGAGGTTCTAGCCATTACCACCTTCCCTTGGGAAGCCACATTGTTTGACAAACCATGAACAACTATCCGCCTTGTTACCAACTGAAACAGTCGATGCATTCTCCACAGCGGCGACCCGAGGCCCCATACACCTTTGACCCATGTTCGACCCAACATTCTTCCCAACCACAGTCTCCTTCTGCCTTGCCCCCATATCCACCGATTGCAACGTCTTGTGTTAAGCATTCTCACTGCCCCTTGAGCATCCTCAGGATTCCTACAATTTTGTACCGATGTCGGATAGTCATTAGGTTCCCCTAGTTCTTGTTCATCAGCAATTGCCACAAATCTTAAACCAAAGCCAACCTTCCTAGTGTCCCCATTATCCTCACGTCCTGAATCCCTTCTCTATGACATATTCCTTTCACGATTAACCACTTGTATCCATGGCCCATACAACTCACTAGGGTCTCTCTTATTGACAACCACCACTTGTTTACCCTCAACAACCGTTATAATCCCACAATACTCTTTTGTATGCCCGTATTTGCCACATTTGAAACATATTGATGGCAAACCTTCATATTCAGTATCTTGCCTTTGCCCATCAATTATGATTCCAGACATTAATGGTTTTCCCAGGTCAAAAATAATAGCTAACCTCGCAAAACGACCCCTCTTACCTTCTAAAGTGTTATAGTCTATGCGAACAACTTTACCGATAGCGGCATCAATGTGTTAGAATAAGCCCTTGGTATAATAACGATATGGGAGTTTCGGTAGACGAACCCATACCATAATTTGTGAAGGGTGCTCTTATGTTGTGGAAAAATATCTACTCCATGGTTGAATAGTTAGGTAACTTCCATAAATGACCCATGGTCCCCCGGCCATGACACTATGAAAATCTTCCTCCATAGCAAAACGAACAAGATAATACTCATTGTCCATATAAATAAGACGAATCTCCTCCTTCGACTTCCAAATATCATGGATCCGATTCAAAAGTGCTCTATAGCCAATTGATTTTCCCAACAAGCCAATGGAAACAGACAAAGCTAACTTAGCGTCGATCGCATCATGAACCCTATCTAAAAATTGGATTTCTGGTAAAGATGCATTACCCCAGGCGAACATCCTCATCCCTAACTTCAACAACCAACTCAGCGATCGAGGTTGACTTCCTTGACTTCCCAGTAGCACCAATGAACTTATCTTTGAAAGACGGAGCCCGGTGCATATCTTTTCCAGTATCAACTTCATCTCCCTGAGCAACAAAGCTCAGCTTCTCATTCCCATCAGCCATTGCATTCTGGTCATCAACAATATCACCTATAGAAACATCCATAACCCCACATGCCTTTTCCCCCCTCAGAGCTATCCATCAAATTACCTCCTTTTTTTATTAGCCGGTTGTAACTGTGCAGGAAACGGCGAACCTTGGCGTTCAAGAGCAACCGGAATATCCATGACAATAGTGATGTCCGGTGGACGGCCTCCATGATTGTCGATCGTACCGTCATCGACGGTTTGCGTGCTCTCCAAACTAGGGTTTTCCAGAGCGCTAGGGGATTCCATTGTTAGAATTGTTATGTGTATGTATATTTTATCCCCTGGAGTTTTATTGTTATTCCATTCATGGTTCAAATATATAAAATTTATATGTATATCACATAATCATATATATTATTATACATAATTTTTATTTTATTTTATATTTCTCTATTATCAAATATATATAACTTTTACATTTTTTGTGACAAATTTAAATTATAGTGTAATCATCTATAGAAAAAAATATTGATTATGTTCACAAAATATTTATAGTTTATACAACTTTAAAATAATTTTGAATTATTTGAGCTTATTCGATCCGAACTATTCTATAAATTTTGAGTACGAAAAATCGAAATTCAAAGATGAATTGATACGAACCCATCTGTTTGAAACATCTATTTATTCGTATGATAAAAAACCATCTATTTATTCCCTCACTTGTCTCCTATTCCATCACCCTACGTGCGTAATCAACCCCTCCCCGGGCAAATTAATACAAATATTCCCTTTCTTAACAATTATTTAGAAAAATACCCCTCTTAGCCTTCGTAAGGCGAACTCACGTTCTACATAAAGCGATTTTTGAACTTGTATCATGCACTTAGCGGGTTCAGTTCTACGTGGACGAACTTTGCCGTTCAAAAATCGTTAAGTGAAGGACGCAAGTTCAAAAATCGCTTTGTGTAGAACGCGAGTTCACCTTACGTAGGTTGAAGGGGTCATTTTTTTAAATAATCATGTTTGGAGTTATTTTTTTAATTAATTATTAAAAAAATATTTGTATAAAAAACCCTAGAAATTTATGTATTTTGTGTCGTTTGCATGGCTTATTATATTTTAATCGTGCTTAAAAGTGTTTTTTATTTACATAAATTTTGATATAAAAATTTTATGGTATGTAAATTTAGCACATTTGTGTATTTATATTTTATATTTTATTCTGTTTTATCCAAAGTTATTAGTTTAATAAATGCTATCAAAAGTATTAGTTTAATATATATAAAAAAATAAGGAGCTCACTTGAAAAGGTTCATTCATTTGGATCAAAACTAAAAAATGAAAATAGGTAAAGATGCAATGCACCTTTATGATTGGGCCACCTTAGTTGGAGAAGATAGCTGCTCAGATGAGCTTTTTGTCAACTCTGAAACATTTTATCCAAACTGCCCACCAAAGATAACTATCAGAAATTGTCTTCCTTTTGCATAGGAGGAAAAATTACTATTTTTAGGATTGTGAACCTTCAATTATTCTACATTTTGCTAATTCCTGCAAGTATTTGATACATTCTAAATTTAATCTTAATCTTACCTAGAGCGGAGGAAAAAAAGGAAGGAAGGGGAGTGCTCCCAGTGGGTCTAGAACACATAACCTATAAGAGAATATAAAAAACAAAAATGAACTATTTGGTCAACCGGCCAAATATGCTTGCGCGAGTATTTGAGACGGCTGGTTCCTACATTTTGTGAATGCTGGACTTCCCAACTAAGATAATTATGTGCCATTTTCCTCCCTTTATTCTTTCTTGTTCACAGCCTAACATTTGACATAAGCAATGCTAAAGGGATCCTTTAGGCTTGGATTGGATGGTTTTCTTTGCTTCTTTTGATCATGTATAGCAAAACCTAGTAAAATTTTTATCTTTAATAGGGGATTCAGACTTTGTAGACTTTCATATTTAGTCAAAATCCTCACTCATTGCACAACTTGACTGTTTATACACACCTTTGGATCAAAATAAAGTGTGGAGGGAATGAAAGCCAACAGCAATGATTCTGCCATTTTGTCTTGCGCACAAAAAGTAGAATATGTCAACTCCAAAACAAAATGTATTTGGTCCTAACTGGCATAGAAAGAATAATGCAGGGACTTCACATCTTTTGAACATTGTATTATTGGTGTCCCTTTTCTTATATTTTATCAGCTTTCACCTTTCCCTACGACTTTTCAGAACAATGCATGCACTTTATTTATCGACTCTCGTTGACCCTTTATCATCTAATAATTTAGAAGTTTGCTGGTCATTTGAGGTATCTAAAGGGGGCACTTTAATGAAGTTGATTGTAAAGTCTCAAGTTTAATGGTCTAGGTAGAAATTAATCTTGTCGAGTCAGATTTTTTTCATAAGTATTTAACGATGTTGTATTATCAAAGTTTTGAAGCCGACATTCTTGGCCTCTCATGAATTTAAAAAAGCCACATGACCTGCCTCCAAATCTTTGCCCATTCCATGTATGGACTCATAAATGAAAGAGAATACTCTCTTCCTGCAATATTGGCAGATGACTGAGAGAGATTGCACAAGATATATAGCAGCAAAGAATGGCATAGGTAAAAACACCCATTTGATGCTAGTCAAGGTGCCAACAAAAATGTAAAAAAAGATGCGTAAAGCATACTTTGAAAAGATTGATGAAAGTTTGGTGTTAGTGAATAATTTTATCATCTGGCAGCAAAATGTTGGACAAGTCTAGTCCACAACCATTGCCCCATCTCTCCACCCATCCCATATATATTTTTTTCAAAGAATCATAATAATTTTGATGGGATTTTCTTCTCAGACAAGCAATTGAAAGTGGGGTACAAGAAGTGTTATATATATATATATATATATGCTTAAATCAAAAATAGGTTCCCAAAATATATCTTTTTCGAACTTCAGGTGCCTAAAGTATTATTTTGTAAAACTAGGTGCCCAAAGTTTCAAAAGTTATAATTTTAGGTGTCTGACCGTTAATGGGTGTAAAAAAATCTTAACCAATCAATTCTCGACACTAATTTAATTTGTTTTAATTTTTTAAAAAGAAAAACACCAAAATTTTTCAGTTTTCATAAATTTCCGAAGTTTGGAATTTTTACAAAACAATCCCTAAATTCCTAAAATCTCTCAAACCCAAACCCCAAAATTTTTGCCTCTTATGCCGCCGATCGCCACCCCTAAGCCTACCTCTTTGGTTGCCAGACCTAGCTGGCCGTTTTCCCCATAACGACGTCGCCGAAAATGACGAACGGCGTGGCAGCCGAACGTCGATTTCACGTTCGATGTTCGACGTTCGGCTGCCACATCGTTCATCATTTTCAGTGAGGCTGTGCTGGGAGAAACGACTTGCTAGGTCCGATGACTAAAGGAGTAGGCTTAGGGGTGGCGAACAGTGGCAATTTTGGGGTTTGGGTTTGGGAGATTTTAGGGATTTAGGGGTTGTTTTGTAAAAATTGCAAACTTTCAAAAATTTATGGAAAATTGAAAAAAATGTTTTAATTTTTTTTAATTTTGGAAAAAATAAAATAACATGCCACGTGTCAAGAATTAATTAGTTAACAAATTTTTAACACCCATCAACGACCAGGCACCTAAAATTGTAACTTTTGAAACTTTGGGCACCTATTTTTATAAAATAATACTTTAGGCACATAAAGATCGAAAATGGTATACTTTAGATACCTATTTTTGGTTTAAGCCATATATATATTATAGTTCATGTCCATTTTATGGTACATATTTGGGATCCGTGGCTCTCCCTCTCAATAAATTCATCTCCAAGGTTTGAACCTGAGTTCTCTCTGTAAAGGGTTTGTATATTTGATAATTGATAACATTTACAATTTGAGCGTTGGTGGGAATGCATTGAACAAGTAGGAAACCCGCAACAAGTAAGTCACGATTAAAAAATAATCAAGGGCAAGATGCATCATACGAGAATGAAAAACTAGATTCTTTCAAACATACGTGGCACATAGATTGTCGCAGAAGAGGGATGGTGGTTTTGGTAATGCCACTGGAATTTCTTGAAGAAGATGTTGGACCCAAAGCACTTCAACAGTTGCATTAGCTACTGCACGATATTTAGCTTCTGTGGAGGATCGAGAAACATTTTTCAGATGAGCTGACTTCCAAGAAATATGATTAGATCCAAGATAAATAGCATATCCAGTAGTGGATCGACCGTCCGTAGAGGATCCTCCCCAATCCGCATCGGCAAATGCGGTAAGATGAAGGGAAGATGCAGAGAGAGAAAAAATGTCATGACATAATGTTCCTTTGAGATAACGCATGATGCAATAAGATGTTGTCCAATGTGCAAGTGAAGGACCATGCATGTATTGAGATAGACGATTCACGACAAAAGAAATATTCGAATGAGTAAGTGTGTGATACTGAAGGAGACTAAGTAAGTGGCGATACCCAAAAATATCAAGTGTCGTGGATGGCTCCGACGGAGGTAGCTTGTCGGAAGAGGACATAGGTGTGGAAATTGCCTTGGCATTTTCCATCTGAAACTGAGTCAAGATATTAGAGATATATTGCGCCTGAGATAAAAACAACCCAGTAGGAGTAGAAATAGCCTCAATGCCAAGAAAATGGTTGAGGAAGCCCATATCCTTCAAAGCAAACCTCGTAGATAATATGTTGGTGAAATGAGCAGTAAAATTAGTGTTATTACAAGTAAGCACAATATTATCCACATAGACTAGATAGTATAAAATAACTCCCTTTGCATTATAGAGGAAGAGAGAGGCACCACCATTTGATTTCATAAAACCAAAGTGAATGAGAAATTGAGAGAGTTCAACATTCTATGCCATTGGGGCTTGTTTGAGGACATACAAGGCTTTACTCAACCGACAAATATGAGATAAATGAGTAGAATCAACATACCTCGAAGGTTGTTCTAGATAGACTTTCTCATGTAATGTGCCATTTAAGAAGTCGTTATTAATGTCAAGTTGCTTGATGGGACATGCATGATAAAGAGCAAGAGTGAAAATAATACGCACCGTAACATGTTTCATCAAAGCACTAAAAATCTCAAACTAGTCACGACCAGCTTCTTGAGAATATCTTTTCGCTACCAGTCAAGCCTTGTATCGATCAATAGAGCCATCAGCACGTCATTTCACATGGAATACCCATTTGCACTCTACGATAGATTATGTAGACCGTGAAACAAGATCCCATGTTTGATTGCGTAGCAAGGCGTTAAACTCATCATCCATGGCTTGTCTCTATAGTGGATCTTTGAGAGCTTGAGTAACAGTCTTTGACTCTATTGTGGAAGGCAAACGATGACATGTGGTAGCATTAATAAATGAAGGACCAAAGTACCTCAGATTTGGCCAATGAATCCGCTGTTGCGGAGGACCATGTTGTGGAAAGTCAGGGGAGACAACTTGCTGTGGAAAGTCAGGGGCAACATCATGTCGTGGCAGATCAACCAAGATAACTGGTGTGGAAATGGAAACATCAGGTTGTCGTGGTAGGTTACTGAAGGGAACCGGTATGGCAATGTAATCATCAGGTTGCTGTGGCATATTAGACAATGAAGCATCAGGTTGTCGGGGCATAGGAGGCAGTGAAGCATCAAATTGTCATGGGATAGTAGGCATTGAATCATTAGGTTTTCATGGCATTGTAGGCAATGAAGCATTCAGTTGTCGTGGCATAGGAAGGATACATCGTGTAGCAAAAGGGAAGATGTGAGGAACAAACTGAACATGGTGAAAGACATAGACTCTATTAGTGGTTGGCTTCAAGCATTTATAAGCAGACTGCGTCATAAGGTAAACACATTTAGCGGACCGTGGCTCATGTTTATGTGTCTTGTATGGTCTCAGCCAAGGAAAGCACAAGCATCCGAATGGTTGAAGCTTGTCATAATTCGGTACTTGTTGATGAAGGAGAAGATAAGGCGATACATTACCCAATATCAGTGTCGACATCCGATTAATAAGATAAATAGCTTCCTGAAAAGCATTAGGCGAAATACTCTGTTGGAATGGATGCAAAGTGAAGTAGAGAGAGTCCAGTCTCCACCATGTGACGATGTCTCCGTTCAGTAGTCCCATTGTGTTTCGGAGTATGAGGCGATGAAGTAAAGTGGGAAATATCGCCCAAATTCAAAATGGGCAAGAGCTTAACAAACTCACCTCCATTATCATAGAATAGAGATACAATGGATGGTGAAAAAAACTTTCAACAAGCCTTTTAAATTGAGAAAATATTGCAGCAACATCAGATTTCTTCTTCATCGGGTATAGCCAAATATACTTGGTAAAATGATCAACAAACACTACAGAGTATGAATATCCATCATAAGACACATGTTTAGTGCTCCAAACATCAGAGTAAAGAAATTCAAGAGGACGAAAGCTATATTACAAGTGCGTAATATAAAGGCTAAGACTTTATTGGATGGATGACCAAACTTGTGATGCAACTGATGCACGAACAAGTAATTGACTGAGTTGACTTAGGGATAAAAGGATTGCGGAGCATAGTATACCCCAACAATTTTATTGCCTCGAAGAAGGGGAATTCTCATGGGTCGATCCTTACAAGAAAATAAGAGTCAAGGAATTCAACATACGCATGATTAGTCTGACATAATTTAGAAACTAACACCAAATTTGTATTTAACTAAGGAACACATAAGACATTTGTGAAAGAAAGGGGATTGGTAGCTGTGAGAACAGTGCATCAGCTAATATGAGATATAGGTAGAGAGTTACCATTACCCAGGTGAACTGCATCAGGACCATCATAAGAGGAGATATTCTGAAGAGACGTGTTGAGTTGAGAGGGGCTCGATTCGTTCAACCGATGTGGCTCACCAAGTGGTGGAGAGGTGGATTTTTGGGTGGAAGGGTTGTGGAAGCTAAAATGAAATGTGACACAAAGATTTATAGTGGTTCAACCTTCTAACCAAGGTCTACATCCACTACTTTAGCTCCCCACTAAGAATTTCCAATCAATTCACTATTGATTCGTCCCCTTTTCTAGGCTTAGGAGGTAACCCTTATACACAATCAAGCTTTCTACCCAAAGCCTTGATTGAAACCCTCTCTTACAAAGAGAAACAATAAGCAAACTTAAATCCCTCTAATAGGTATTTGTTTGCACAATTTAGCACTCACCCAAAACCTAAAACACTTGAGCAAATTTGACAATTTTGGCCCACTAGTGTTTGTCTACACAATAAATGACAATTTAAGCTCTAAGACAATCTTTGATCATTTGTTGTTTGACAATATGAGCATTAGCCTTTACTTGATGCTTGGAGGTCCCTTTTATACTCCTTGATGAGTTTATAGCCGTTGCTAGCCGTTGGGATTGATTTAGAGCCGTTGAGGACTTTAATTCCCACCATAAATGTAGTTTTGCAGCTCTCCGTTTCGAAACGCTCAAACCCGTTTCGAAACACTCTTTAAGTAGAGAGAGCCGTTGCAGTCTGACAAGGCACCCGTTTCGGAACGCCTCTGACCGTTTCGGAACACGTATCAAAACGCTAAGACCCGTATCGAAACGCCCTGCATTTAAATGTTAGTTGGGAAATAGCCGTTGGGGTTTATGACCGTTGTGGTCAATGCCATGTAGGCGTATCGAAACGGCAGAGCCCGTTTCGAAACGCTGGGCAAAATCCTCATCCAGGGAAAGCCCGTTTCAATACTTGTATCGAAACGTTTTTGCTACTGGAATCCCCTGTTTCGAAACACCTTAGGGCGTTTCGAAACGCCTGGACGATTTTGTGAAGTTTGGCTTTGAAAAACATGTAAAAACATTTTAAAAACTTCCCTAAACATAATTTCAAGTTGTTTGGACTTTGGAAATGTTTTAAATACTTTTTTAAATCAGTCCAAAACATTTTTCAATTATTATATCAAAACATTAGTTCTACAAGACACAATGGTCATTGTGGTGTGATGCGAGACACCACTATCAAACATTTAAGGAACCGTGTCAGATGATGAAAAATCAGTAGCAATGTTAACAACTGGTGAACCAGATGATGGCTTTTGATAAAAGTTGTTATTGTGAAGGAATCGAACAAGCTTATGGAAATCTCGAACAACATGCCTTGGCAAATTATAAAACTTGCACATAACATCTTTTCGTCTAGAATGACTAGATTCTGGAACAGGACTACGACCTCCACCAGAAAACAAATGGCCAGAGCGACCACCCTTCCCGCGAGAACGGTTGGTGGAATAACCATGATTGGAATTAGCCCATTGCGTAGAATATGTCGTGGAAAGAGGTGTAGCTTGGTCAGATTCTTGTAGGAGTCTCTCATGATCCGTTAAGATCTCAGACAACTCAAGCATGGATGTCGATACGTTTCGTACACGAAGGGTAGCAACAATTGGATGATAATCATTACCCAATTGATTGAAAATAGAAATCAAGAGATTTGCATCGGAGACAAGACAGTTTGCCTAGGCAATACTAGAGACAATATCCTACATGTCTTTCATATAGTCGAAGATAGACTTGAAACCACGCAGATTGCGAGCCAACTTGGACTTGAGAGCAAGGATGCGACCGAGAGATGCTCAAACATAACTTGCAACCAGAGTATCCCATGTAACTTTGGCGGTGATAGCAGATGAAATAAATGGTTGAACTTGATCATCACAACTGCCAAGAAGAGCACTGATAAGAATTTGATCCTGACGATACCGTCGTAAATATTCAGGATTAACAATTGTTACCGCGACATCGGTAACCTTAGATGGGGAAGGCTGTGAACCATAAATATAACTGAGTAACCCAAAACCAATGAGAGTAGCCTCCACTTGGTGACGTCAAACATGAAAGTTGACAGACATAAGTTTGATTGGGGAGTTGGTCAGTGCACTAAGATGCACAAGATCATTGGAAGTAGAAGACGGAGCCATGAAAGGAGATTCGGTTTAAAGAAGGCTGGAAAAATATGAGTAGAGAGATTCTACTTGGCTCTTATTACCATGTAAGGATTTGTATATTTGATAATTGATAATGTTTACAATTGACCTATATATAGGCTTACAAATGGATATACAAGGATAAAATTCAAATCAAATATTTAAATACAAGATAAGATTGAGATATATATATGATAAGATAGAATTTGAATGAAATTTGACTAAAAGTTATCTCATGGATTTAAATGAGATAAAATTTATCTCATCTTATCTTTATCCTTGCAATGTGTCTTGTCTAGAGGTGGCAATCGGGTCGTTCGGTTCGGGTTCGGTTCGGGTCGTTTCGGTTCGGGTCATTTCGGGTCTATCTAGAATCAGTTTATATTCGGTTCAGTTCGGGTCTAATTCGGGTCTGTGATGAGTCGGATCCGGTTCGAGTATTGGATCGGGTCAAAATCGGATCGGTCGCTTTCGGTTCGGGTCAAAATCGGGTCGTTCGGGTCACTTTCAGTTCAGGTCGATTTTGGGTCGGGTTAACATTTGAATTTTCGGGTCAATTCGGTTTTAGTTGGGTTTAGGGTTTGAGGTTTAGTATTTATGATTTAGTTTAGAGTTATTGGTGTATGAGATTAATTCTGATTCAACGTGTTAATCTATGCATTTGAGTTTGATTAAATATTTAAATCAAAGCTTCATATATCTATATCAAAATTTTGTGTATAATTATATTAAATCAAAGTTTATTATATGTAATAATAATAATAATAATAATAATAATAATAATAATAATAATAATAATAATAATAATAATAATAATAATAATAATAATAATAATAATAATAATGTATGAAATGAATTAATTTATTAAAATTAAGATATAATTGAGCTAGCTAAAATCTAGAAGCATAAATCACGGACATAATTAAAATAATTCTAAAATTAAATGTGAAATTTTAATTAAATTAATCTAAATTGAAACTCAATTAAATTAAGAAAAAGAAAAAGAGAAAGACAATTGGTAAAAATAGAGAGGGAAAAAACAAAATTTTGGAGGGAAATAAGCCACTGATTTTTTAAGCTAGATTGAAAAAAAAGAAAAAAAAGGCAATTGGTAAAAATAGAGAGAGAAAGTACAAAATTTTGGAGGGAAATAAGCCACCAATTATTTAAGCTAGAGATTAATTACTTTTTAGGTCATGTTGCATTTAAAATGTTACATTTTAGTACTAATATTTAACTTTAAGTTTTAGTTTAATTTAATTTAATCACAAATATCCCCACGGTTTAAACTTTGGATATAGAAATCCCCTCCCCATAGTGATATTTAGTCTCTAAAAATTTACTTTTAGTCAAAATTAACTAATCTTTGTAATTTAGTCTATTAATTTAATATAATGATATTTTTGTTCATTTTAAATTTCTAAGATTTAATTTTTAGCCAAAATTGACCCCTATTTATTTATATGGTATAATTATGAAATTGGTCATTGGACTCTCAAATTTCTCCACTTCCAAATTGTCAATTTAGTCCACAATTTCAGTTTTATGCTATATTTTATGGTGAAATTATAAAATTGGTTACCAAGCTCTCAAATTTCTCTACTTTCAAATTGTTAAGATGGTCTCTAATTTTAGTTTTAGCTATATTTATGGTAAGATTGTAAAAATTATCTCTAATTCCAGTTTATGGTTTATGGTTTAGGCCTTAGTGTTAATGGTTTAGGGTTATTGATTTTAGATTAATTTCTATGGCTTAAAGGTTAATAGTTTAGGTTTTTAGGGCTTAGTAGTGTTAATGATTTAGGGTTTATGGTTTAGTTTAAGGTTATTGGTTCATGAGATTAATTTCTATGACTTAAGGTTTATTGTTTAGGATTTATGACTTAAGATTAAATATTGGGAGAGAAAATAGTACATTAAAATTCTAAATTTAAAAAATAGTAGAGACAAAAGTTTTATTTAATTCATATGTAAACGTAAAATGACATAAAATGTTATTATACCACAACTTTGACAAGAGCAACGATCTCTCCTATGGTATACTACAAAAAGATAATAAAACATACTTCATTTTATTATTTATTATATTGTTAAAATAGATAATATTAAAAATAAATTATTCATTTATTTTACCTTAATTTTCAGGTTAAAATCGGGTCGATATTCGGTTCAGCTTTCGGTTCGGTTAGCATTCGGTTCGGGTCAAATCGATTCGGGTCCATTCGGTTTGGGTCTATTCGGTTCGGGTCTATTTCGGTTCAACAAAAAATTTCGGTTCGGTTTCAATTCGGTTTATTTCAGATTTCGGGTTAAGTTCGGATCATCATGTTCATGTCAAAATCAGGTCCCGGTTTAGATAATTCGGTTTAGGGTATTATTTCTGCAGATCCCGGGTCAAGTTTACCAGGTCTAAGTCTTGTCATTGTCAACTTCCACAATAATGTAAGCATATTATTTCTGCAGATGTAAATTATCTTCAGCTTGACAGATACTATGCATATCTGATCATCTCCAACCTGACAGTCTCAGGTTTAATTTGAACTCTATCCTCTAGTTGTAGACTGTAGCTTTCAGACATGACATTCTGTAGAACACTAAGGAAACAAGGTTAGTCATAAATATAGTTAGACAATGATCCAAAAAATAAGCTTCATCTGATTGAAAACTACAGTTTTAAAGTCGATTAAAAACAATCCCACATGATTTGTTCAAGTCTTGTTGCTAAAATTTTATCATTTTGTGAAGTTTGAAAATATGAGAGAGTGACAAATTCAAAGGTTACTATTAGAAAATTGGAAACGCAAGCACTAAAGATGAACAACAATGACAAATAAATGGAAATACAAAGAACAAAGACCAGAACAAACTAGTTACATCAAGAAAAGAAAAAAAGACAGCTTTTTTAGCGTGCACATATACCATTACCAACCAAAGCTACTTTACAACTTTGAACACTCGTATTTTATTACAATTTTTCATCAATCAAGGCAAAGATAATATATATTAATGTCTCATCCCTTTGTTTTGTTTTTTTTTCATTATTAGTTTTTTTTATCGGCAACTGTATGATTTTATTAAAATAGAAAACATACAGTTTGGCGGATCTTACGCCTCGTTAAAAACCTCCTTAAGTCTAATGGAGGAAAAGAGTACGATGAGATCTGCCGAAAGAACAAAATGAACGAAACATCAACTCATATACATGCCACAAAAAGCGAACATCTGTCCACTCCCTCTTTCGCTAAGACATCCGCGAAGCCATTCGCCTCCCTCGGCACATGGCAAAATTGAATGTCATACGCGACATGACAAGCCTGATCTATCGCTAAGAAAACCTCCCACAACCGCCACGGACGTTTTTGCGGATTGTGTAGCCCAGCTCAACGCCACTTGAGAGTCCGACTCTATAATAACACAGCCTTGCCTCCATTCCCTCTCCTGTACCAAACCCAAAGCGAAAGCTATCGCTCGCACTTCCGCTTCGTTCGAATCCATCACACCTAAAGGTCTCGAGAACAATCCCAATATACGACTATCCTCGTCCCGCATTACGCCACCAAACCCCGCTGGACCCGGCTTACCACGCGCCGATCCATCCGTGTTAAATTTTAACACGCCCTTTAAAGGAGGCTGCCAGCTCCGTCCCACCCCAACTTTCTCGGTTGCGCGCTAACAACAAACTGAGCAGGACATGACCACCAAATGGATTCCGGAAACACTTCGCCTCTCCTATGAACTTTTATCCAGTAGTATGATTGCAACTTAACCAAGAAACATAATTCAGACAAAGACAAACGTTTCCCACGGAAGATATACTCATTTCTCGCTAACCATAGCGACCACAACAATGCACTAACGCTCGCTACCCACCACATTTTCATGCAACCAGTAAAAACGCAATGGAAATCAATCACAAAAAATGCATCAAAACTGACCGGGAAAACTTTGTCGATGCCCCACCATTGTCTCATCCACTCCCAAGCTGACCGCGCAAAGGAACATTCATATAAAATGTGAGCGATGCTCTATTCTTCCGTCACACACCAAGGATAGCGTCCTTGATCATCCGGCAAAGGGATCCCACGAGCACGCAAGAAGTCAGCTGTGGGTAACCGACGTAGCCATATGAACCACAAGAAGGCTTGAACCTTAGGCGGTACCAGCACTTTCCAAGCAAAACATTCGCCTAAGCCCATATCCCCAACCTTATCAAACATGATCAGCTTCGACAAGGTCTGAACCGAAAAATTACCATGAGCATCCGGCCTCCAAATCAATGTGTCCATCTTGCCTTCCCATACCCGAAACTTGGACACCAAATTATACAACTCCCGCAACTGCCCGTGCTCGAACACCCTTAATTGCCTCCTAAAAAACCCGTCCCAATGCTAATGAGAGAAATCCTCATCCATCGCGTAATCACACACCCGAGCTAATTTGTCAATCGCCAACGAGAAGAGACGCGGGAAAACATCTTTCAATGCAAGTTGTTCAACCCACGCACGAATTTGCAACAATTTGTCTCCATACTATCGACATCAACGTTAGCTTCTCCGTATTAAAACGCCACCACTGCGTATGTTCACCATACTTAGCTACTATCAAACTTCGCCATAAAGAATCTTTATCACAAGCGTATCTCCAAACCCATTTAGATAGCAAAGCCATATTCTTTACCCGTAAATCCGCAACTCCCAAACTGTTTTGGCCGACATACAACCTCCCACCCTACCCTAATCATACGTCGTTCTAATCCAACACCTCCCCATAGGAATGCCCTCCGGATCCTATCTAACTTGTCAATCACCCCCTTTGGAGCAACAAATAATCCCATATAAAAGATAGGTAGAGAGGAAAGTACCGAGTTCACCAATACAACGCAAGAAGCAAAGGACAAAGACGATCGTTTCCATCCCGCTAGCTTGCACCTAAAGTTAGCAATTATCGGTTCCCATGTAACAACCAACCTCGGATTTGCTCCTATCGGAAAGCCAAGATATACAAACGGAAAATCTGCCCTTCTACAACCCATCACTTCGGCCACACTATCAACCAGCTCATCGCCTATACCAATCGAGTATAATGAACTCTTACCAAAATTTATCGTCAAACCAGAACAGACTTGAAAACAGTGTAGGATCCGTTTTAAATTATGCGCAACCGCTAATGATGCCTCAAAAAATAACAATGTATCATCAGCAAACTGTAGATGTGTCAGGAATATCCCTGACGCCACCTCAACCCCACGGATTAGTCCTTCCAATTCGGCCTTTCGCAACATCAAGTGCATCGCCTCCGCGACAACCACAAACAGTAACGACGATAACGGACAGCCTTGGCGCAAACCTCTACCCATTCTGAATTCCTTTGTTCATTTAAAAGTACACTTGTAATTACTTTTAAAACCGGATAACTTGGGAATAATTTTCTTCGTTTTACACCACTCTTTTGACATCTAGAAGATTATGACAACAACATGCACATCGAAACCAAAAAAGGGGGGATTTTGGATAAAGATGTCTTTAAGAAACAGAAGTAGCTAGAACTCTCATTTCAAGCATTTTAATTAAGAAAGCTTCTTTATAGTGTTTATTTATGGCAATCTAAACCTACCCATGTTAGGCAAAGGGTTACATATGTTTGGGTAGGTTTCTAAAAGGGTATCTGCAGAGTTTGACACAAAAGTTTGTTGATGCTAATTTCTAGAATTTGCCCCCCGATTCATTGAACGACTCGATGGTCTGCCAACCAAATGGGCCAAACAGATTTAAATATGATGGGATATTAAGCAACTAAGTTCATGCCAGTTGTAAATCATGGGATATTAAGCGGGATGAGGAACTAGCTTCTGTAAGTAAAGTCAAATTAGATTGGGAAGATCTCCCTAATAATGTATCTATGTAAATCTCGATCTAAATTACTCAACTAATAGATCGAAAATTAGTGGTTAAACAAAAAAAATATTGTGATATAGCGGTTGAATTGGAAACGAGAGTACTATTATTAGTATTCAAATATCCATCAGTTCATGTATGCTAAAAAATTGGCATTCTCTTGGGAAATTTTTCCTGATATAGAACAATTGAATTTCGATTGTATTTTTGTTCTTTCATTGTTTCCTTCCCTAAAGATAAAGGGTCGAATGGATCTTCCATGACAATGTTGAGCTTAGTGTTTTGATAACGAATTCCCTAAAATGGTAATCTCTAAAAATATGAACGCATTCCTAAATTATTTCAGCAGCATCCACCTTTTTTTCATAGTGACCCAATCCAAATCTTTTATATCAAAATCACAAAAATTAAATATCCAACGATTTGAATGTTTTGAACGGGATTTTTCATCAGGAAAATCATTTTAGTGGCCACACAATTTTATGAATAATAGCCGTGCTATTCATGCAAAAGACTAAAATAAATAAAGTGTACGACTGTTGGGACATGCGATTCTTCTACTAGTATTTGCATGTTCCCCTTTATTAGTAGAGTAGCTGAATCGATCGATCTCAATTCCTAGAGAAAAAGGAGTATTTCTTATTTTTTTTAGAATTTATATTATTCATTTATTTGTTTCTTTACGATTATGCATTGAGGACAAATCATCTTGTAAGTTTGGGGGTGTATAGACATGTTTAATTTTCATATGCTGGATTTATACTCTATTTAAGTATTTATATGGTAGCATTCCATGCATTTTGTTGAGTAAAGCATATCATGCATATCTTTGTTTATAAAACAATTGCTTATTACATCATTGCTAAGTTGATGATATATTATTAATAATTTAAAATATATTTAAATATATCTTATAGTTAAAAGTATTTAAAACCATATTTAAATAATTAAATTATTCCTAATTAAAAATAGACCAAAATGATAGAATATGTAAATAATGAGGGTTGAATTTATTGAATTTTTCGAATTAGAAGCTAAATTGATTGAATGTGCATATATGGAGGACTAAATGTGCCATAATACAAATTTTCTTAACTACCAAGTCATCCTTTTAATGACATTTAAAGTTCAATGACCATTTTGTAACAAAAAGTCAAAGCATAATGACTATTTTGTAGCATTTGAAAGTTTGATGACCAAAACGAACATTTTACCATACTTTAGTGCCACTTTGTGAACTTTACTCTAAAAATATACTTCGTAAGGAGTTAATCTCAACCATCCATTTTACCTATCCAACGATCTAAAAAAGATTTAAAGAGTGAGGGGGGGGGGGGGGGGGGAGGGGGGGGGAGGGGGGGGGGGGTGCAATTGAACATGTTTGGGTTGAGGTAATTTGGATTCATGCTTTTTTAGATAGTTTTTATGGATTGATTTTTTATTGAATTTTTTCTTTTATGTTTAAATTTTTTGGATAAATTGTCGTGTTTATTTATTCGGATGGTAGCGAATTGCTACGAGGGAAAAACTTACTGCATGTACAAAGAATTCAAAACTATTAGAACCTACAGTCTATACATAATTGGGTATTCACTCTATCAGTTCTATCTATACATCTGTCAAAAAATTTATAACGAATAAATTTTTGTATGTTTTCCACTTACTATCATTGGAATTGCTCCCTCGAATTTTTTTATTGCTATGTTCATGCCATATACTATATATAAAGGTAGCCCACGCAAGCTTTAGCAATCGCACTATAAATATTTTTTCCTTTAATTTCGTGACAACCCAACTTAGTTCTTCCTCCCATGATAGGTTGTCCCTCTCTAAATTGTACAGCTATATCAATTTCCTCCATACATTACTAGAGAACTTGCATTCAAAGAATAGGTGGTCACGTGTCTCCAATGCGTCACCACAGAGTTTGCATACACCATCAGTAAGGATTTTCATCATTTCAAGTTTGTCCTTTGTAGGTAGTCGGTTTAAGATTGCCAGCCACTAGATAATGAAGTGTTTAGAGATGTGTTGGGAAAATCAAATGAGTTTCTCCCATCATACTTTATCTTTCTTCTCACGAGCACCATTTCATATCAATTTTGAGCTAAATTCAATCATGTTATTTGTTGTAGAAAATAAGTTGGCGGCTTCATGTTTAAGTTTTTGGATTTTTTGCAATGACCAACTAAGATAAGGCTTGTTCAGGACTTACCATATATCTAATTCTTTTAGTGCATATTTAGAAATTTAAACTACCCATAAACAACCTTCACCAGCAATGAGTTTCTTCAACAATCAAAGGATGCAAGTTTTGCTCCAAGAATGCAAGTTTTTTACACCCAGACCTCCCTCAGATTTGGGGAGGCAAATATGTTTCCAACTTGCTCTAGCACTTTTTGTAGGTATATTGACCCTTTTTTAAAAGAATCGACTGCATATTTATTCGTTTTTTGAGATTACTGGTTTAAGAATGATAAGTTGTCGATTCCAGTAATTGAAGATACTAAATAGGCCAACTTTGATTAACTGTAAGCGACATCCATAGCTGAGCTTCTTGCTAGACCATATGCTCAGCTTGGCTTTCAGTTTCTCTAGGAGTGATTTACAGTCCTTCTCAGTTAGCCTTCTAGTAACTCGGGGCACACCAAGATAATGAACATGGAGTTTTTCTTGCTTTAATCCAGTAGCCCTATGAATGTCCACATTCTGATCATCCGATAATCTACAAGCAAAGAACTCTATCTTTAAGGCATTTAGTTTCAGTATAAACATTTCATAAAAATGGTCCAATACACTTAACACCCTTAATATAAAGTCAAGTGAACCATTGCAGAAAATAAGTAAATCATCTGCAAAGCATTTGGAGATATTTAAAGACTCTTTTAGCTGCTGCAATGTTTAACAAGGAATATAACACATTCATCACCATTACAAATATGTAAGGTGATAGCGAGTCTCCTTGTCGAACCCCTCTCCTTCTCTGAAAAGATCCAACCAAGCTTCCATTGAAGGAGATTGAAAACTTAGAGGTGGTAGTACAAGACTTGATCCATCCAAAGTAACTTTCTAGTATATTCATTGCTTCTAATACTTTTAGCATAAAATCCCAATTGACAGAGTCGAAAGCCTATGTTTGAATTGTTTTAGTTTAGAGTTCAGACTTGTTTTACATTGAATATGTTTTATTTTTTTCTTCATAAATATAAGTTTTTTTATCGGCAAAAATATGATATTATTGAAGAAATCATACAAGTCAGTAGTGTCCCGAGCCTCGTTAAAAATCTCCCTAATCCTAAAATGAGGGAAAAGATTACTCGAGACAATACATTAGAGAACATAGTATGTATACATGAAAAACAACTAGAAAGACACGCAAAACACGACGTACTCACCTAGCAACATCATATACAATGATGTACTCCGTCACTTAGAACCATGACGATCTATACATGCCATCTTTAGCTAAAGCATTTGTCAAACTATTCGCCTCATGGTATATGTTATGAAAACAGACTCGAGCCATTTCAGCAGATGCATTATCAATTCGCTGAAACCATTGCCACAACATCCATGGCCGCTTCTCATAGTGTAGCACCCAAGAGACCGCTACTAATGAATCTGATTCTATGACCACCGAGTACTCTCGCCATTTCGAGTCTCGCAATATTACCAAAGCATGACATATCGCGCATAATTCCGCCTCATTGGAATCAATCACTCCCAACAGACCAAAAATCAATGCTAGGATTTGACCACTCTAATTCCGCAATACCCCACCACATCCCGTCAACCCCAGTTTCCCATGCGTCGAGCTGTCAACTTTGAATTTTAACACCCCACATGGCGGAGGGCACCAACAAAAACCAATCCTTGTAACTGAGGGGTTCGACCGTTCTACACAAAATCACAGGCAGTGACACCAAGTGGATTCATCAATCAAGCAGGAAGATTTCGCCGCATGAATCCAATACATGGACCTCAATTTGATTAAGAAAAATAACTCACCCACTTGTAGCCATTTGGAGTTAAAAAAATGTCATTTTGGGCCATCAACATCAAAAAAATTATCGTCGCGCACCCAGCCAACCACCATCTACGTGTCACGCTCAAGAAGAAAATATGGAAGCAATAACATAAGAACTCGGCTAATGTAGTTGGGCGAACTACATCCACTCTCCACCACAGAAAAAATAACAATCATACCTCTTCCATAACGCGACAATTAAGAAATATATGTTCAATAGTGTCCGCTTCCTCCCCACACCAACGACATTTCAACTCAGTCATAGCAATCGGCAAGCCTCTAGCCTTCAAAAACGACAATGTCAACAATCATTCCAGCATTATGAACCATATAAAGCACTGAATTTTAGGGGGCAACTCAAGTTGCCAAATTGCCAAGCAGTCGACATCTCCTTCAAGCCCAAATGACGACATTGACTTGGAGAAAGCACCAATGGTAAAATTGCTTGTAACTCTCGCAACTAGTGAACCTTAAAGACCCGTAAACCACGACAAAAGAAATCCCCTCGTAGGTCATTTGCAAAAGAAGTATCATTCGCATAATCACAAAGTAACGCCAATTTTATTTCGCGCTAGAAGAAATACGCGAGGAAAAATGTTACATAGGGGTACCTTTGTGCACCTATTATCGCGCCAAAATAGGATTTTTGGCTCCATTACCAGGCAAACATGTAAAAGCCGATCTCCCTCTGAATTGTTGAACACATGCATTTTAGGAACACCAATACATCACCATTTAGAAACTTTTTCATCGTACTTTGCCACAATTAATGCTCGCCATAGCGAGTTACTCTCTATAGCGTATCACCTGTTACGTGTGTAAAAGTATTCATTTTAGGACCCTTTATGACTCAATTATTGTCAGACTTAAGTTCATCTTAGATGCATTACTAGCCATACATACACAATTTCATTGTTCTTATCATTGTCATGCTTGATCGTCTTTATTTGAATATATTTGGTGGAAAAGGTACTACTTTGGCTTGTGCTTTGTTCATGTGCAGATTTCATTACACACTGCCCGAGCAAGTATTGTCGTGGCAGTGAAGGAAGGAGAAATAACGGTGCGGAACCATCACTTGACGATTCAGACTAAGTCATTCTTTGATGTCAAGCCTTACCGAGGAACGTTAAACCAAGCGAACGAGCCCTGCCGAGCAGAAAAGACTAACAGACCATTGCTGAAGCAATGACTAAGTCACTACCGAGGTAATGCCCAAACATTTGCCGACAAGGGAGAAAATATGCAAAGTGGTAGGCAACTTGAAGAGCATAAAACGTTGAATTTTTAGAGATACTTTGCATGAAGATCGGAGCTTAGAAAGATCATGAAAAAGTTAAAGGAAGGTCAAGGACAAGAAATCGATAAGGAAGAATAAAATAATGAATTAAAAGAGCTCTATTTCTTTTATGAAGTTATGTTCAAATCCAACTTATCCTCCTATTCCAAGAAGAATTTGACAAGGCCATGCTCTATAAAAGCCAAGGCCTAGCCGCCCCAAAGAGAGATAAAAAGATTCAATTGAGAATTTAGAGTGTTTCTTATCGCCATTATAAACTAAATCTTCTTTTAGGCTAGGGTTATTTTGGTTAGTAGTTGTGAGAAGACGATTGTAATTTGTTTAGGTTTTTGTTAATGCAATTAAGTTCAAGGTTTGCTTATTCTTGGTGTTTACTTTTTCTTGCAATTGAATCGGGAGAGAATATTGCGATTGCATCTATTTGTCTAATATTGGGAGAGTTAGACTCACGAAACGAGTAAGCATGGTCTTCATCCCAATCGGTGAAGACTAATTCGACTTAGGGATAAGTACAAGTTTCAAAGGCTAAGAGAAGCGTAAGATTGGTTGATGTTCACCCTTGGTTCACGCTGGGAGGTATTGTCTAGGTCTGCACATTAGTAGAGTTTCGACTTAGGGATAAGTAGGAACCATTGAAGAACGTTTTGTCGAACCTTGGAGGTTGTCGCTCAATTGCCTGGGCAGTAGCCATGTTCTTTGCCGCGACAATAGTTTTACCCATTATCGAGGCAATTCTTTTGCCCATTGCCGAGGCAATTCTTTTGCCCATTGCATTCAAAACCGAGATAGTTTCATTCAATTTCCATACTACGACGCATTATAATCCAACCTACTCTATCATCATATTTACTCAATCTCTTAATTTACTTGTTTTCTTTATTTTAGTTGTTCTCTCTACCAAACCATTACTTGTGTTTTTATTTTTCTACAATATGAGACGATAATCTCTAGAAGTAGCATCAATCCATGTGCAGACGATGTCTTTTATACTATAACTTGGCAACGTGCATACTTGCACTAAAATTGCGACACTGAATACGCGCAACACCGCCAACTCCACTTGAATAGCAATGTCTTATTTCGAGTATGCAATTCGACAACTCCCAATCCATCATACTTCTTTGGTCGACACACCAATTTCCAATTCACTATAGACATCATTTTCTTTAACTCAGAACCTCCCCATAAAGATTATGTCTGATATGGTCAATCTTCAGGATAATGCTTCGAGGCATAAGAAACACACTCATATAATACATGAGCAAAGAGGATAAAACTAAATTTATCAATGTTAGGCGTGCAGCAAAGGGCAATGACCCTCGCTTCCATACCGCCAATTGCTTACAGGATTTTTGTAACAACGGCTCCCATATGCTCGTACTTCATGGATTAACCCCTATTGGAAGACCCAAGTAGATTATCGGCAAGACATGTTGGATTTTACATAAGACATGTTGGATTTTATGGTGCTCGATTTCCTTCAACCGATGTGTTTGCCAAGTTTGGAGAATATTGGATTGTTGGGTGTTAAAGTGGAAGCTAAAAGATTGGAATTGGACACAAGGATTTATAGTGGTTCGGCCTTCTAACAAGCACCTATATCCATTACCTTAGCTCCCCATTAAGGATTTCAACCAAATTCACTAAGAATTTCGTCCCCTTTTCTAAGCTAAGGAGACAACCTTTACAACCCTCAAAGCTTTCTACCCAAAGCTTAAGTAAACCCTCTTTACAAGAGAAATTCTAAAGCAAACTTGAAATCCCTCTAATAGGTAATTGTTTGCACTAATAAGCTCTCACCCAAAACCTAAACACTTGAGCAAATATAACAATGTTTAGCTCACAAGTGTTGTCTATACAAGAAAATGAACAATTAAGCTCTAAGACAAATTTTTGATCATAGTGTTGTTGACAATTCAAGCATTTGTCTTCTCTTGATGCTTGTAGGTCATTTTTATACTCCTAATTGAGTTTGTAGACGTTATTAGCCGTTAGGGTTGAATTGGAGCTGTTGGAGACTTTATTTCCCATATTAATTGCAGTTCTGGTGCCTATCGTATTGGTACACGGGTACCCGTGTCGATACACCCTTCTTCAGAACTAGCTGTTGGGCTCTTGCCAGCCTATGTGTATCGATATGCTAGGGAGCGTATCGGTACGGTCTACACTTTAAAACACCGTTGGGAAATAGTCGTTGGGGGTTGTTAAAGCAGTGATCGGTACGCTTAAAGGCGTATCGATACGACCCCTCTTCGTATCGATATGGGCAAGCCAATATCGGTACGGGTTTTTGTAGAATCAAATCTGGAGTAAAAAGGTATCGATACGGGGTATACCGTATCGGTACGGTAGTGCTGAAAAGCCAAGTTTGAGTACTTTAGGATGTTTAAGACTTTGCCAAAAACCTTTTTGAACACCTCAAACTTATTTTCAAGTTGTTTGGACTTAAAGACATGTTTTAAATTCTTTTCAAATTTGTCCAAAACATTTTTCAATTATTATATCAAAACACTTAGTTCTTCAATCTCCCCATTTTTTGATATAATAAAACCAACTTGAATTTTTTTTTTGGGATTCTTCTCATGACTCGGGAAGGGAGTAGATAAGCTTTCGGACAAGCTACTCTTCCGGGATGGCTTCTCCATAACCTTTGAGTCCATTGGTGATGGTGGAGAACCTATCGAACATCTTCTCAATGTCCTCTTCCGGATCCATCTTGAAGTTTTCATACTCATGGTTGAGGAATCCAATCTTGGTCTCCTTTACTTCGTTGGTTCCTTTGTATGTGACTTCAAGCTTGTCCCATACCTCCTTGGCATCTTCACAAGAAGACATCTTCTCGTAGATGTTGGGGCCCAATGCACAAAAGATGATGTGCAAGGCTTTGCTATTGAGCTCCATCTTCTCGCGATCATCTGTGCTCTAATCCGCTTTCCTTCGTTGTGGCACGAATGGACCGTCTTCTTCTATGTCCCAAAGCTTGTAGTCCTTGGACTTTATGAAATACATCATTCTTGTTTTCTAATGGGTATAATGTGTTCCGTCGAAAAATGGTGGCTTGTCGATGTGTTGCGCCATTTGATCGGTCGGTTGATATGTTGTATCAAGCTTCCTAAATCACCTCAATAAGACGTTAATCCTCTTCGATTGAGCCTTGCTCTGATACCAATTGTTGGATTTTATGGTGCTCGATTTCCTTTAATCGATGTGTTTACCAAGTTTGGAGAAGATTGGATTTTTGGGTGTTAAAGTGGAAGCTAAAAGATTGGAATTGGACACAAGGATTTATAGTGGTTCGGACTTCTAACAAGCACCTACATCCACTACGTTAGCTCCCACTAAGGATTTCAACCAAATTCACTAAGAATTTCGTCCCCTTTTCTAGGCTAAGGAGGTAACCTTTACAAACCTCAAAGCTTTCTACCCAAAGCTTGAGTAAACCCTCTTTACAAGAGAAATTCTAAAGCAAACTTGAAATACCTCTAATAGGTAATTGTTTGCACTAATAAGCTCTGACCCAAAACCTAAACACTTGAGCAAATATAACAATGTTTAGCTCACAAGTGTTGTCTATACAAGAAAATGAACAATTAAGCTCTAAGACAAATTCTTGATCATAGTGTTGTTGAAAATTCAAGATTTAGTCTTCTCTTGATGCTTGGAGGTCCTTTTTATACTCCTAATTTAGTTTGTAGCCGTTACTAGCCGTTAGGGTTGAATTGGAGCCGTTGGAGACTTTATTTCCCACATTAATTGCAGTTCTGGTACCTACCGTATCTGTACACGGGTACCCATATCGGTACGCCCTTCTTCAGAACTAGTCATTGGGCTCTTGCCAACCTATGTGTATCGATACGCTAGGGAGCGTATCAGTACGGTCTGCAGTTTAAAAGACCGTTGGGTAATAGCCGTTGGGTTGTTAAAGAAGGGATTCGTACGCTTAAAGGTATATCGGTACGACCCCTCTCTATATCAATACGGGCAAGCCTGTATCGGTACGGATTTTGGCAGAATCAAATCTAGAGTAAAAAGATATCGATACAGGGTATACCATATCGGTAGGGTAGTGCTGAAAAAGCCTTGTTTGAGTACTTTAAAACCTTTAAAACTTTGCCTAAAACCTTTTTAAACACCTCAAACTTATTTTCAAGTTGTTTGGACTTAATGACATATTTTAAATTCTTTTCAAATTTGTCCAAAACATTTTTCAATTATTATATCAAAACACTTAGTTCTTCAAGAAATCTTCCTCAACATCCACGCCATACAAACATGGTTTCTCATAATTTATCGTTAAACCTAAGGTATACTCAAAACAAGTCAAAACCCTTTTTTAAATTAATCGCAAAATTAACCTCACCTTGTAGGAAGATCACAGTGTCATCTGCAAATTGAGATGTGAGATAAAAACATCAGTAGCTGCTTGCACCTCGTTTATAAAACCCTTCGCTTCAGCATTTAGTAAAAATTGATGCAACATTTCTGCTCCTAGCACAAACAAAAATGGCGACAAATGATCCCTCTATCGAACCCCACGTTTTATATCAAATCCCCTTGTTGACACCCATTAATCAACAAAGACAAACGAACCGTGCTCACACATTCACGTATCCAACTTCACCACCTCGTTCCAAATCCCATACAAAGCAAAATTTGATCAATTTTTATCCCATTTTATACAATCATAAGCCTTTGCGAAGTCCAATTTCAAAATCACAACCCACACTAAATTGTCATTTTTGCATGGAGTGAATTATCTCATTGGCGAGCATAATGCCATCAACGATTTTTCCTACCTCGTACAAAAGCCAACTGGGAATCACTAATTAAAGAAGTCATCATTGTTTGAAGCATTATCTCCATACATTTCGCTAAAATTTTATAAAGCAAATTTAACAAACAAATGGGGGCAAAAATCACCTATATTGACCAGATTGTCTTTCTTTAGAATTAGGACCACAAAATTAGAATTAAGTCCTCTTGGGAGTCTTCCAAACTCAAAGAACTCGATCAACACTTTCATCACATCCACTTTTAAAAACTCCACCATTTCATGTATAATTCAAATGTGAAATTGTTTGGTCCTAGTGCCTTGTATCCCTCACATCACTATATTGCCGCACGCACCTCGTCCATGAAAAAAGAGACCTCCAAGCTTGTTGATTGAGTAGAAGTCAGCTACTAAAAATTCACATTTGCATACAAAGAACCCGATGTATGTTGTCGTGCAAAATGCATCTTGAATTCGCCAAGGAAATTTTTTTAGCCTATCTGGATTATCCTCCCAATGCCCATGAACGTTTAGACCAGTTATGGAATTACGTAAGGTTTTAAATTTTGCCGCTTGATGAAAGAACTTCGTGTTTCGATCTCCTTCTTTCAACCAATTCACCCTAGACTTTTATCGCCAAAAAGATTCACGATAATGATGCAATTGCCATGATTCAGAATGCAAACGTCTCCTTTCCTCCACCAACACATCTGTCAACAGAACCCGTCCCGAGAGATCATTTAAATCCTTAATTTGCTTCGTTGTTTCCATAATACCCTGTCAATGTGCCCAAATGTAGTCTTACTCCAATTTCGCAGGAAACTTTTCAACCCTTTCAACTTGTGCAACATGCTCGAATCAGCCTATAGCCCCGATAAACACCCCCACTCATGTTCCATCACTTTCAAATTCGTAGCTTTCTCAACCCATACGTTCAAGAACTGAAAAGGCTTTAGATCCCAGACTGAATCATCACTCACCAAGAGTAGCAGGGTATTATCCGACAGTCCTCTCGGCAAATTATTCATAACCAATCAAGCGTAACGCTCCATCCACACAGATGAAACTAAAAAATGATCAATTCAGCTTCACTTATTACCTGCTCCAAACCATGTAAAACACTTTCCCCGCATAGGCACATCAATTAAATCATTTCGGGTAATAAAACCAGCGAACTTTGACATACCTTTTATCATACTTGAGCATCCAAGGCGTTCACGCCGTTGTGTGACCATATTAAAATCTCCTCCCAAGCACCATAAGAGTTGTTGGCTATCAATTAAGATGCTTAGCTCCTACCACAAACTGACTTGTGCATGCTGTTATGATATATGTTTTGATATAATAATTGAAAAATTGATTTGGACTAAATTGAAAAAGATTTCAAAATGTTTTGTAAGTCCAAACAACCTGAAAACGTGTTTAAGGGTTTTTACAAGGCTTTGGAATAACTTAAAATGTTTTAAAGTAGCCAAAACCTATGTTTTTAATGTTACATTATTGATATGGTGTATACTTTATCAATACCCCTTAGGGTTTCAGCTATAGGAAAATTCCAGTAGCCAAAACCGATACCGATACGCCTTTGCCATATTGATATGGAGAGCTTTAAACCCCCCCCAACGGCTAGTCGCGTACCGATACGCCTTAACTGCTCCCAACGGTCATTTTCCCAATGGCTATTTAAAATACAGGTCATACTGATACGCTCGTAAGCGTATCGATACGCATAAGCTAAAGCAGGCTCAATGGCTAGTTTCCAAGAAGGTCGTATTGATACAATGACATGAGTTTCGATGCCCTACTGCTCAGAACTACATTTACAGAGGAAAATAATAACCCCAGCGCCTCCAATTGAATCCCAACGATCTACAACAGCTAGAAGCTCAATTGGAAGTATAAAAGGGACCTTCAAGCATCTATGGAAGACTAATGCTTCAATTGTCAACAACAATATGATGTCAAATTTGTCTTAGTGCTTTATTGTACATACTTTTTATAGACAACACTTTTGAGCCAAAATTGTCATATTTGCTCAAGTGTTTAGGTTTGGGTGAGTGAGCTAAATAGTGCAAACTATCTACCTTCTGAGGGTTTTTAAGTTTTCTAGATTTTTTATTGCTTAAGAGTGTTCCCAAAGCTTGGGTTGGAGCTTTGGTTGCTAGACTAAGGTTGAGTCTAGGATTGTAACAGTTGCCTCATAAATCGGTAAAAGGGGACAAATATCTAGTGGATATTAGTTAAAAATCCTTAGTGGGAGCTAAGGTAGTGGATGTCGGTGCTTGTTAGAAGGCTGAACCACTATAAATCTTTGTGTCTTTTGTTTATCCTTTTGCTTCCACAAAATCACCCAAAATGTCAACTTCTCCACAACTTGGCAAGCTAAATCGGTTGAAAGAAATCGTGTCTATCGAGTCTAACAATTGGTATCAAATAGAGGCTTAATTGAGAAGGTTTAACCACCTATTGAGGCGATCCAGGAAGCTCGATACATCAATTCTATCAATCGGTCAAATGACGATCCGGGCAAGCTAAACTGGTTGAAGAAAATTAAGTTTATTGATCCTAACAATTGGTATCAGAGCGAGGCTCAATCGAGAAGGTTTAACCACCTATTAAGGCGATCCGAGAAGCTCAATACATCAATTCTATCAACTGGTCAAATGGCGCAATCCATCGACGAAGATAGAGCTAAATTGCAAGAAGAAAAGGGCAACCTCTAAAATTCATCTAATTCAAAATTGTCGGGAGTGATGATGCCAAATTGCCCCCTAAATTACCGGGAAGATACCCTAAAATTCATCTAAATCGACAGTAAATTGCCCCCTAAATCGACGAAGATGAATTTTAGGGGAACCATAAGGCAATGTTTGGCTTGTTCATTGTCAGGAAGCTGCCAAATTGCCGAGCAGTCGACATCAATTTAAAATCCAAGCATGAATCGAGGAAGAAGAAAATGGCAAGCTCTTCAAGCCATAAGAAGAAGGCATATGTGGCTACTTGGAGTGATGATGACTCCACCGACAATGAACAAGCAAACCTTGCGTTATGGCCATCCAAGAAGATTCAAGGGTAACTTCTAATTCATCTAATTCAACTTCTTATTCTTTTGATGAATTATAAGATGCTTATGATTATTTGGTTTTAGAGTTTAAAAATCACTTTTTGAAAAATAAGAAATTGGTTTCAAACTTGACAAATAAAAATAATTTGATTTCTAAAACCAAAGTTGAACTTGAAGCAAAACTCAATGAGTTTGAGCAAAAGTGTGTGTATTTACAAAATTTGCTTCATAAAGTTGAAGAAAAAATATTTGATTTCCAAAGAGCTTGAAAAGAAAACTAATTTTTAAAAATCAGACTTTTATCAAAGACAATCTAGTGCCTCTAGATTTTTAAATGGTAAATGTTTTAGAAGTATTTGGGTCCCAAAAGGACTAATTACTTCAGCTAAAAAGGATGAAATTGAAAAGTTGATTCCTAAGGGCACTAAGTTATGCGCTACTAACGCTTATGGATCCAAAGCATTTTGGATACCAAAAATTACTTGATTGTCTTGTTTTAGGTGTGATGGAGAATGATCAACAAGTCAAACATTGATGGGGAGCTCCATACACACAAGGAAAGACACTTGAAGAAAGAAGGCTTCACATCCTCCCTGGGTTCAAGTGGTAAAAGATAGTTGAATTTATTTGTTTTTCATTTGATTTATTTATTTTAATTCAACTAGATTATCGTAAATGTTGGACTAACCATTTGATGATGCTTTTGGTAAGGGGGAGTCATTTTTAAAACCAAAATTCTTATTTGTGTCAAAATTTTTAACCTCCTATGTTATCTTGAACTTAAATAATTTTGAAATCTTTTTGATGTAACAAATTGGGGGAGAAATGGTTTGAAAATTTGATCTTTCAAGTAAGAATAAGGGTGAGCTTCAAATTTTAAAAATAAAAAAATATGTCTCTTATTCAAAAATTATTTTACAATGGGGGAGAATCACAAATAATTTTTCAAGTTCTTTTATTATATCAAAAGGGGAAGATTGTTAAGATATATGTTTTGATATAATGATTGAAAAATTGATTTGGTTGAAAATCGGTAAAAGGGGGTGAATATCTAGTGGATATTAGTTGAAAATACTTAGTGGGAGCTAAGGTAGTGGATGTAGGTGCTTGTTAGAAGGTTGAACCACTATAAATCCTTGTGTCTTTTGTTTATGCACTTGCTTCCACAAAATCACCCAAAACACAAACTTCTCCCCAATTTGGCAAGCTAATTCGGTTGAAGGAAATCGAGTCTTTCGAGCCTAACACATACACCCTCACAATTTCGCATGACCAATCCTCAATTACCCAATGTCCTTCAACCATCACAAACCGAAATTGTATGGTTGACCCTTTTAACCAAAACCGAGATTTATCCCAAATCAACAAAATACCCTTTGAATTACTAGCCGATGGAGCATATTCGCATCATCCTTCGATTTCAACCTCACAAAGCCAAACCTAAATCCGTCTCTGGCCTTTTTGTTGGGTAAAAATTCGCCACAAAAATCGTCCAACATCGCTACCATGTACCATTTCCATTCACCGATTGCCGCTGTTCATTCCACGATCCTGCCCCCATTCACCGATTGGTTAATTCTCTATATTGTTTTAGACTTTAATTTTTTTGTACTTTTTAATAAATATAAGTATATCTACATAATTTGATCCATTTAATAATATTTTTATTAAAAACAATAGTTTTATTCTTATTTATTGGCTTAAAATAATATAACATTAAATTGTTACGTAAAATTAACAAGTGATCCCAATGAAAAAGCGGATGATGTTCATCTTAGGAGACTCGAGTTCAATCGCTTTGTCAGCAAGGTGTGTGTGCTTTGACAAATGAAAGAATATGTATGAACAGATACTACCTTGTAATCACCTTTAGACTATTCAAAAAATTCTAGAACGGGCGACACATACCGTTGAACACCATTAATTTTTTAATGACTTTTGAATAATTATTAAAAATCTCAAAGGCTCAACATGAAAATAATCATATTTCAAAACAAAATTAGAAGAAATTATTCCATGAATCATTCTCACCACCTCATACATGGTTCTACCCAATTAAATTAAATCACATCATTTTTATTTTCCACATTTCTTATAAATTAAAATTTACAAATCATTGTATTCATCCTCATACACCATACCTTATCTACTAATCAAAAGAGATAAAATAAAATAATTAATTCTAATATATTAAAAACCTTGAGATTCCTTAGAGGTGTAATCGCCAACGTTAGAGTACTGATTACGTTGGAGAATAAAGACGAAACCGTGAAAATCAGCCCCACCACACCAACACATTAACTTACCAACTTACGGCCGTCCAAACCAAAGTCAGCACATAGAGGTTTCATATTTTGAAAATTAAGGAAAAGGAAAGCCAAATTGATCAAACGCGCCTCACGCGCCCCCCCCCCCAAAAAAAAAAAAAAATTCCATGCGACCAATTTCCGCGAAGCCTCTTGCCGATGCTTTGATTCCTTAACCCAGCAATTGAGAACAGTTCCTGTGATGTGGGTAGGAGTTCCCCGTCCTGAGACCATCCACTGTCGGTGATTATTGAGAAAGACTTCGGCGGTGGTTTGCTACATGGAAATCCAGTGAGCTAGGGTGGCGATGGGGAGGTGTCACTATGAGGTTTTTCGTTGCTGGAATCTGGAGCTACTGTTTTATAGAAGCTTGTTGTAGTAGTGATCATCGTCGGCGCTTTCGTCGTGCTCAATCAGGTTTCACATTATCTTTCCCGTTTCTGCCCTTGACCCGTTCTCTGGTGACTCAACCCCATTCTCCCCGCTTATTGCCCCGTTTCTGGTTGGCTTTCACTTTCTCTGGAACTGGGCTTACGTGTTTCCTGTTGGATTTATTTTTCTGAATGCTGGCTTTGCTTGTATTGTTTGGGCCGAGTATCAACGTAATTTCCTTATTCAGAGAATTTTGCTGTGTTTCCTTGATGTTTCTGTTGTCTTCCTGAATATTGTTTTCTTTCCTGTGATGATTATATTTTTTCGACTAACTTGAACGATCCAAGGATCTGAGGCGTGGACCCTAAAACTGAACTTTCTTCAGCTCTAAGCAGTCTGTCGTTAACAGTGTATCGTGATCAATGAGAGGAAGTTGTTTAATAGAGCAGTGTCAATTTTGGCATGGAATGTACGTGGACTGAGGAACAGGGAGACAGTTCGGGCGCTACGGAATTCAGCTTTCAAATACAACCCTTCTATAATATTCCTCAGTGAGACGAAACAGAAAAAAGGTATCTCAAGAAGATCAAAATCAAAATGAAAATGAAAATGGAGCATTCTTTTTACGTGGAACCACAAGGGTTAGCGGGTGGTCTAGCCCTTTGGTGGATAGGGGACGCAAAAATTAGTATCATGAGACACAAAAAAAAATTATTGACACGGAGGTGGTTCTCCATGAAGGGGACGCATGGTATGGAACCTTCATTTATAGTCCCCATATAGAGTGGAAAGGCAAGCTTTCTGGGAAGATCTTTCAAATCTCAGGAGATCTACCAGTGTCAAATGGCTCATTATAGGGGACTCCAATACGGTGCTTAGAGAATAGGAGAAGAAGAGAGGAAACCCGCTCAATCATGAGGAGGCAAAATGTTTGACTGATCTTGTAAATTCTGTTGGTCTTGTTGAAATGCCTATTAAGGGCAGTAACTTCACCTGGATCAACCAGAGAAGCGGGGATAACTCTATCCTCGAAAAACTCGATCGTATTTGTGCTCCGCTGAGTGGAGCCTGGCTTTCCCAAAAGCTTTGGGGATTATGGAGATCGTCGTCGCTTCGGACCGTGCCCCTATTGTTCTTCTCACTAAGGGCTTCATCAGGAAATATAAAAAGGATTTCAAATTCGAAACCAAATGGCTTCTGGATGAGGAATGTCCCTAGACGGTCTCTAAGGGGTGGGATATCTCGCTTGGGATAAAAGTGGTCTCCAGGTTTGGAAGGAAAATTTGCAGCACTAGGACTGCCCTGATTAGATGGAACAAGGAGAAGATGAAGTGGAAAAACGAGAAGAAACAGACGTTGATGACAATGATTAAACATCTTCAGGGAAGGAAGCTTACAGAGGCAGAGCTGGGAAGTATAAGAAGCTCAAAATGGAATTAGATTCTGAGTGGGAAAGCGAGGAAAGGTACTCGCATCAATGATCCAGGGTTAACTGGTTGAAATAGGGTGATAGAAATACTAAGTTCTTCCACGCCACTACCATCCAACACCGCAGAGCCAATTCCATTATCAAATTAAAAAGGGACGATGGAATCTAGATTGAGGAAACAGACGACATTGCATCCTATCTGCAGCAACACTTCTAGAAGGTTTTCACTAGAGACCAATCGGTAAATTTTCATTGCCTTAGAGACTATATCCCCATATTGGTAACCGAGGAAATGAACTCTGAGTTGAGCAAAGAAGTGACAGAAGAGGAGATTAAAGAGGCGGTCTTTAATATGGTGTAACACCCCTAAAATGTATGCTTATATTTAAAGTTAAATGGAAAAAAATGAATGAAATAATAGGGAGAACTGTGGCCAGTGTGTATTGAACCTGCAACCCCTGCTTGGTGGATCCAAGCCTTAACCATTTGGGCTAAGGTCCCCTTTTGGTTATATCCTACGCCCCACTTCTATTTGAATTGTGTTCTGTCAATCTGATTCAATAATAATTCAAGTCAGACTCCTCACCTACCCTTTGGGAAATACCAATCGAATCTGGAAATTTGAAAGAGAGTGAGAGTCTGGAAATTTTCAAAGTCCCCCTCGTCGTTCACCGACCCAATCTCTGTCACCGCCGCGTCGTACCGTGCACCGTCGTCACCCCCGCGACCACCGTCGTGCCATGAACGAAACCTTGGCCTCCACGCGCGGAACTAATGTCTCGTTCATCGTAGGAATTCCGTTATAAACTCGTCGAATCTAGGGTTTGAACCCTTTTCGTTCATCGGCGATTACGGCTGCTACCGCTGTCCGTTTGCCACGCCAAGGCCGCCATTGAACTCTCTGTCCCAAGGCGAGCAAAACCCCTGTGTTTGATCACCCATCCGACTCCGACAAGGGCCTCATTGGAGCAACGAGTATTCTGACCGTTCACCTTCGTTTTAGGTAAGATTCGACAAGATTTCGTCTTGTTTCGTTGAATTTTCAATTTTGTTTAATCATGTGTCTCATGGGCTTTCGAAATCTGGCAGAATCGAGCATTTTGGGGCTTCCGACGATATCACTGACAACTTTCTGAAGAGGTTTCCAGCAAAATTTGTTAGGGTAAGTGAACCGGGTTCAAACTGGTCTGATCCGGCCCTAAACCCAAGCCAGTGAACCATTTTCCCGAACCAGACCCGAGCCCGACCCATCTTCGACCCGAGCTCAACCCGGAACTGTGTCAACACACTGAGTCAACTCAGTGAGTCAACTCGTCCAAGTTGACTCTGTGAGTTAACTCACCGAGTCAACTCAGTTGACTTTCTGTTGATCGTTGATGTCAGCGTTGACCCTGACCCCCGTTGACCTTGACCTACTGACGTCAGCGTTGACTTTGACCAAAAAGTCAAAATTTTCCGAAAAGCCCTATCATATGCTTTTCAACGTCCTGAGTCTGTTTTTGAAGCCCGTTTCACAAAATTCTGATCCGAAAGCCTCCAAATCTGACCTTCAACTCAAACTTCTATATGTGTTATTCAATTAGGGGTACTATGAGTAAGGACTGAAATGTGAATTTGTGTAATTGAAGGTACTCATATCTCCTTAAATACGAATTGTTGACGGACATCATATTCTAGTTCGAGTGCAATCAAATGGGGTTTCATGAATCGACCGATATAGCTCGGGGTTAAGGTAATACATTACTACCTCTTGTATGCTTTATGAACATGTTGGTATTTGTTAATGCATGCATGAAAATGATGATGAGTACTATTATTTCTGCTCAAGTTAAATCATGTATGAAAATGAGTATAATCATCTAGATAAGATTGCAATGCTCGAATGAGAAGATCAATAAATCAGAAGGATTTGGAGTTCATAAGTAATTAATAAGGCAACTAATATCCAAATATGACTATTTGTGTCAAATGATTAAATGTGAAGAATTTTTGGATATGATATTACGAAAATGCCCTTAAGGTATGAGAATGACTAAAATACCCTTGAAATTGGAAGCGATATAGAAACCTACTCTAGACATGGTAAAATAACCTGATTCATTTGAAAACCTCGAACTACTTGGAAAGTTATGGTAACAAGTTTTAAACCTTCGAGATTGAAAGGTGTTAGGGTTCCTTGATTTTGGGAATGAATCTTCGAATATAGATTTGCGGGAAACAGCTAAAAATATTAGAAATACTGTTATGGTTAAATTAATCGGAAGGATCGTATTAACCAAAAAGGCTGAAGTATCCTCAGACACTAAGGTTTGCAAATTAATTGGAACAATGGATAAACCTTTGAGTTCTGAAATTGAATGAAGTGGTTGGAGGTACTGAAATTTCGTGAATGGCTGAAACACCCACGAGTATTTAATTGATTGAAATATTATATATGGTTCAATTGACAGGAATGATGGATGTCTCGAGCTTCAAAATGACTGAAATACCCCTTGATTGGAATAAATAAATTGCCTCTAAAATTCTGGAAATGCCAATAAAGTTGAAAATGTCCGAAATGCCCCTAAGGGTTGAAGCATGACTCACGTACGTCAATCACTCCTAATATTAATATAAGGTTGGAAGTTTTTCCACGCAGATTATAAGTTCGAATACTCTGTGGCAAGTCTTATAGTGAAATATGAAAGCAACCGTTCAGATATATGATACAGTTGGATGCATTATAAGGGTTGGTTAGTACTTCAAGGTTGAGATATGTTAGTTCATATGGTTTGGAGGCTCGAAAAACATCTGGAAATCTTAAATATTGTAAATCACCAATTTATCACTATTGAGTTAAATTACAAAATCACCCCTAATAGAAATCAAAATAGCCCTGAATGTATCTGATATTGTGAAAGATCTTGACATAGAAATCTCTGAATGCTTGGCTTGAAACCTGATGAGCAAATAGAAATTTCCTGAGCGACGTTTTATGCCTTGTTGGTATAAATTACCAAAATAACCATGTATGATAAAATGACCATAATGCCCTTGTAGGCTTAAATGACTAAATTACTCATGATTTATCTAAATCTTCAAAGATCTTGATGTATCAACACATGAATATCTGGTTTGAACCATTAGTACGAACCCCTTTTTTAATAGGGACCTCGTTTATGAAATTCCTTCAAATTGTCAAAAGTTTAATGTGTTCCCTTCCGTAAATGCTAAGTATCTCCAAGAAATAAATTGTTCCACCTAGTGTGTTCCATGTGTGCTACATTCAGTTGAATGTGTTGTATGATTATTACATGTTAGTAAACAATCTAATGACTTAATTATAAACGATGATATGCTTGAAGAAATGATGAAATGGACATATGATATCATTTTCTGCCTACCTGTTGTAAGTCCGCCCGATCTGTATACTTGGTATATGATTGTGCTATGTGGTTATTTGATCTGTGATAACATTGCACGACTTCTTGATGTAAGTAATAGTATAATCTGTTAGCTTGACCTAAGATGGTACACTTTGTTTGCATGATGAATGATGATATTGTCTGCTCAATGGTATGCCCATAGATGTGTCTAAAGAGCATGAACTTCTGTTTCTGATCCCTTGAATGGAATATATTTGTCACATGAATTATGTTACCCATGTCTGGAATCTGAATAACGATCGATATCGGGGGTATATTGTTGGGTTATTTTATGAAGTCTCTGTTGGTACAGCCCTGATCAAGCTGGTAAATCCTTATGGACTCAAGGTCTCCCCTTGGGTAGGTTCCGATGCTTTAGCATGGGTGAATCCTTATGAACCTAGGGCAGCCCCATAGGTGGCACCTATGCCCATCGGGCCTAGGGTAAGTCCCTATAGATGCAGTTCTTGGGGACTGCATATCTGGAGTAAGGTTGGAGGGTAGTTACTAGTAAACCCTTTTATGTACTTGAACATTTGCATTGAATTGTTATGTGTTCTTATGATATGATTGGTATGTATTTATGCATGTTTGATCTGCACTCATTGGAACACACTAGACACTAAACTCTTTGTTTTCATCTTCGTAATCGATCATCTTGTATAATTCTCGTTTGTTACTCGATGTCTGATTAAAGAACAAGTATCATTATTCTCAAGTATAATGTTACCTCCAGAACAACCACATGATGGAGAGTGTGCATGAATTATAGGAGGCTAAATAAAGTCACGAGGAAAGACCACTTCCATTTGCCTTTCATCGATCAGATGTTAGACAAACTGGCAGGTAAAGCTTTCTATTGCTTTTTAGACGGTTATTCAGGTTATAACCAGATTCTAATAGCCCCGAACGACCAAGAAAAGACCACATTCACCTGTCCATATGAGACATTTGCCTTCAGAAGAATTTCATTTGGTTTGTGCAACGCGCTGACAACGTTTCAACGTTGTATGATGTCTATTTTTCCTGATTTGATTGAGCACAACATAGAAGTGTTTATGGATGATTTCTCAGTGTTTGGTAACACATTTGAGGAATGCATCCTGAGTTTGGAGAAATTTTTGAGGAGATGCATTGAGACCAATCTAGTCTTGAACTGGGAAAATGCCACTTCATGGTGAAGGAGGGTATTGTTCTCGGGCACAGGGTGACCAAGAATGGATAAGAGGTTGATCCAGCAAAAGTAAAAGTAATCAAGCAATTACCACCCCCCACAAGTGTTAAAGGTGTAAGAGGTCTTTTAGGTCTTGCAGATTTTTATCGGCGATTCATTAGGGACTTTTCTAAAATTTCTAAACCTTTATGCTTGTTATTAGAAAAATATGTCACTTTTGCATTTGACGATTCTTGTTTGAGAGCATTTCAGATCCTTAAAGAGAAGCTGGTTAATGCCCCTATAGTTGTGGCACAAGACTGGAATGAGCCCTTCAAGCTCATGTGCGATACCAGTGGCTATGCCATCGGAGCAGTGCTTGGGCAGCGACGCGGCAAAGTTTTTCATGCCATATACTAAGCCAACATAACACTTAATGAAGCACAACTTAATTATACCACAACTGAGAAAGAATTTCTTGTAAATGTATTTGTTATTGATAAATTTAGAACTTATTTGATAGATAATAAAGTTGTTATTTTTACAGATCACTGAGCATTGAATTACATTTTGGAAAAAAAGGATGCCAAGCTGAGATTGATCCGATGGACGCTCCTACTACAAGAATTTGATCTCGATATTCGGGACAAGAAGGGCAGTGAAAACTTAGTAGCTGACCACTTGTCACGACTAGAGCACCACTGTGAGGATGACAAGGTAAAATCTATCAGAGATGAGTTCTCAGACGAGTATTTACTCGCAGCGGATGATGTGCCATGGTATGCCGACATCGTCAATTATTATGTGAGCAATATCATGCCACCATATTTGGACTAATATGCTAGGAAGCGTTTTTTGCGTTATGTACGACATTATTATTGGGATGAGCCTTTCCTATTTAAGCAATGTGTCGATCAAGTGATTCGCCGTTGTGTGTCAGAGGATGAGCAGCAATCTATTTTGCAATCATGCCATGTCGCGCCATGTGATGGACATTTTTCTGGAGTAAAGACTGCTTCCAAAGTGTTGCAGTTGGGTTTTTATTGGCCTACAGTGTATAAGGATGCTCATGATTACACCAAGGCATGTGATCCATGCCAACGAACTGGGAATATCTCTGACAGACATCAATATCTGCTCTAGAACATCATGTCGGTAGACTTATTCGATGTTTGGGGAATAGACTTTATGGGTCCATTTCCCCCAAGTTTTTGGCAATATATATAACCTTGTGGCAGTCGATTATGTTTCCAAGTGGGTAGAGGCTACTGCCCTACCAACAAATGATGCCAAGGTCGTTTCCAAGTTATTGCACGAGCATATCTTTACCCGTTTTGGTGCTCCTCGAGTGATCATTCATGATGAGGGCACCCATTTTAAATGCAGTCTAATTTCTAAAGCTTTGTGCAGGTATGGGATACAACAAAGGATAGCCACGGCCTATCATTCCACAGACAAATGGGCAAGCCGAGATTTCCATCAAGCAAATCAAGAATATCCTAGAAAAGACTTTGAATCCTTTGAGAAAGGATTGGCCTTTGAGACTAGATGAGGCTTTGTGGGCCTATAGAATTGCCTTCAAAATTTTGTTTGGCACTTCATCCTTCAAGCTTGTATATGGTAAACCATGCCATCTTCTAGTAGAGCTTGAACATAAAGCCTATTGGGCAATCAGAACACTTGACATGGCATGGGCCGCAGCGGGAGAAAAAAGGATGCTATACCTCAATGAGTTGGAAGAATTTTGAGCACTCGCCTATAAGAATGCCAAGCTATATAAGGAAAGAACCAAACATTAGCGTGACAAGAAAATTCTGCCCAGACATTTCAAGGTAGGTCAACTTGTTCTTCTTTTTATCTCACGGCTTAAATTGTTTCCAGACAAGCTTAAGTCGAGATGGTCAGGCCCTTTTGAAGTAATACAGTCCTATGCCCATGGTGTTGTGGACATCAAGAATTTGAAAGCCGGAGAAATTTTTAAGGTAAATGGCTAGCACTTAAAGCACTATTTTAAAGGACAACAGAGAAATGCCAAGGAGAGTGTTCTCTTGGAAGAAATACCTTGACACCATCGACATGTTTGAAACTTTGTAAATATTAGGTTAGTTGTTTTCCTTCATTTTTAGGATTCGGGATTTTTTTTATTATTAGTTTTTCTTTTTCTTGTAGTCTTTATTTTTTTTAGATTTTATTTTGATGGATTGAAAGGTTTCATTTGAGTGGATGCAGATTTGGTGACAAACAAATATATTAATTTTCAACGAGCGGCGGGATTGAATGATGTCGCGCCCAGAAGTAGTGTCAGCAGATGAGTTTGGCAAGCGGCGGGAATAACTTGGGGAAAATAAATTACCCTATCTTGATTTAATTTACACCATGAGAGAAAAAATAACAAATATATCCAACCCTAACCGCCCAAAAATTAAGGTGATTTAAATTAAATTTAATAACCTTATCACTCCATATTTTATCACCTTAAAACCTATCCTTATCATTTATCATTTCCATACTTATCATATCATCCCTTTTTCCATTCCCCAAAACACGCTACCTTTTCATCATTGCCTTTTTTTAAACCGATCATAATTACCCTTTTTTGCAACACTCAATCTTTCCATCTTTCAAAGCCCATAAAACCTCTTACCCTTTTTACTTCATCTTCTTCACCTAGTCGATTTACTCTCTCTCTCACCATAAACAAGAAAATCAAGCTTCAATCTTTTCTTTTTCTTGACCATAACCAAGCGCAAATTCTTCGAGATTTCTCATGGCATCTTCGTCTAGACCCTTCAAGACTTTCTTCAACGAGGAGATTCAAAAGAGATATAAAGATCACTTCGCTTCAAATTCCTTTTTCTTTGAGTGAAACTTCAACTTCAACCCTGAGAAAAATCAAGTTTTTCCCCCTGAGTTCATGGACATCGTCACCAAGCACAAATGGCAATAGTTTTGCTAACAAAAGGGTGAGATCTTTCAAAATCTGGTTCGTGAATTTTATGCGCATTTAACTACCAAGTCGAATCCATTTTTAATGATCAGGGGTGAATGTGTGAGATTTGATGAAGGGTTTATCACCATTATGCTCAAGCTGGACGGAGTGGATGAGCATGGCACATTCGTTGCTAGCATGACTAATGTTAAGCGCAAGACATTGTTGAAGGATCTATGCGAGCAGGGCATAGAGTGGATTGTGTCCTCCAAGGGACACCGAACGGTTAAGAGAGTTGCCCTTAAACCAAAAGCAAAGGGTTGAAACCATTTCCTCAAGTTAAGTTTGATGCTGACGACCCACAACGAGACCGTTTCGGAAGACTACCGTTGCTACATCCTATCTTATTGGGCAGGAAAATTAATGTTGGCCGGTTATCATCAATGTAGTATACAAATGCGCTCTCAAGCTAACGGGAGGTTTGTTCTTTCCATTGTTAATTTGTAATATTTGTTGCCGGTACAATGTGCCCACAACCGAGGAAGACATTGACCTCAAAGTAAAGGGCTATAGTATCACGTCGGCCGGTTGAAGGAACCTCACTGGCATTACTATGAAGGATAAGGGCAAGGGCAGTGCTGCCACACCATTGCACAAGGCCAAGACACTGAAAGCCAAGCCAACAGCCTCAATGTCAACGGATTCAATGCCAGCAGACTCGATGGCATTGCTCGCCCTGATACATCAATGTCAAGAGATTATTCTCCAAAAATTAGAGAAGCTTGAGGAGCAACAGAGAAAGCTCTAGCGATATGACCAGGCCAAAAACCTTGGCATTAAAAAAACCTTGGTAAGCCTTTCTCCTGGCATCATACCAGCATTTCCTGCCTTTTCGAAAGAGATCTTTGCTGAAGATGATGCCATGCCAGCCAACCTAATGCTCAGTTTTATTCATAGTTTAGTGCCCAGTCCAGTTCCGTCCACTACCACAGAACCTATTTCCCTTGTCAAAGATGAAACTACCAAGTCTGCTACGCCACTAGAATCTGCTGATGAAAGTGAGAAGAAACCTACTATACCTGCCGAGTTAGCTGCCACGCCAACCTCATCTGAGCCGATGAAGGTTGTGAAAGAGACTCATGCCTCCACTGCCGCTCAAGAGTGGAGCAGAAAGAAGAGGGTGGCTCCTGTCGCTCAAGTTTAATTTGACCTAGGTGTCTGTCCGGTGAGGAAATTTAAATATTTAGATGCATATGCCAGCAGAATAGTAATGCCAGGGTTGCTTGCCAATTGATCTCTATTTTTGGGAATTGAATTACACTTAAACATGTAGTATGCATCTAGTTTCCTAGAAAACTTAGAATTTTTTGACACTATGCTCAGAATTGAAAAAAAAAGGCAAAAAATGATGACAGGGTAAAAAAAGAAACAAATAAGGCAGCAATGTTCTGCTAAGGCACTAGAATAAAAATTGAACTCCGCTCTACCTAGAGATAATAAGTTACTTAGGGCTTCGTGGTATGCTCCCTCTTAGTTCTCAAGTCCAAAACGTTAGGTATGAGTTGAAGAGAAAACTTATTGATGTCTGGATTAAGGTGGGGATTCGTGGTATGCTCCCTCTTATTACTCACGCTAAACAATATCACGAGGTTAGCTTCATTTAATGCCAGAAAAAAACCCTAGGCAAGAAAAGAAAAAGAAAAAAAATATAATTCTGAGTTTAGGTAGCAGATTTGACTAACGAAATTAGCGGACACTTGATGCATATTGCCTACACTTCATGCACTATCATGCCTTAAGACTAGAGTTATATTATTGCTCTTGAATTTTCTATATGTTTGGCATTATTGCACTGAGATAACTGAGGATAGACCTATGCCAACTTTTACTTGCCAGCATTGGTTGACATGCCAACCAAAACTTTGTCGAGGTATCACTTTCATTGTTTTAAATTTTATTTTTTATTACTTGAGGACAAGCAATGAGCTAGGTGTGGGGAAGTGTTGACGCTCCAAAAGTACTAATTTTTATACTTATTTCAAATGTTCTTCCTTGTCTTTTAAATACATTTAGTTGCATTTAGGTTGCAAATTCATGCATTTCATAAAGAGTAAGGATTCAATGTTATGCCAGTGTGAAGGGTTGTTTTTTCACCTTTTTGCAAGATGGCATAGCTGATGGCAAATTAGCCGGTAGAGCATGAGAATATTAGCCAAGGAAGGAGATGACGCCAAGGAGGATGTCGAGTAGTCGTTGGGATAAAATGACCTTTAATGCCAAGCACCGGTCGGCAAAGAAGAACATTTGATGCTAGGCCATGAAGATGTTGACCCCGAAAAAATAGGACCAGATCAGGCTGCGATAAAATAGGGATTGGATCAAACTTCAAAAAATAGCGGACAAGCAGTGCCAAGAGAAGTTGGCAGTACCATGCCGAGCTGCGATGCCATAAGAGCAATGGCACGATGACGCCATCCCTAATCTGATCAGCCTTAGGATTCAAACACCGAATAAGATGATCATTTTTCTTATCCATGTACGTTCAAAATTCAAATCCAAGATAATCCTAGGCTATCCATGGAGTCCTATTTAAATTTGATCAAAGCAAAATTGACGAGGGGATGTGGAAAAACGAGGAGAGTGATCGGAGATAAGGTTTAATAATCGACCAAGAGCTTGGTCGTGAAGAGCTGCATTGAGAGACCATTTTCTAGCACATTCGCTTTGTCGTTATTTTTCTTAGTTTTGATGATGATGGATTTTAAAAACGATTATGGTTTTTTGGTTGATACCCTCACCATGAACTAATTTTTATAGTTGGTGAGGGGTGCTTGCGTTTGAACGCTATGGTTTTTCTTAGTTTTTAATAAATCAACATTGCTTCGGCACTGTTTTTCCTATCCAGCATGTTTACTATTTTTAAGTGTGCTGCCTAGTGACAGCTGGCACTCCTTTTTCTAAATATTATGCCAAGCAACAGCTGACATAGTTAGCCTATTGCATCTCAATATCATAACTGACTTGGGTGGCAACGATTAATTGTTGGATACTAAGGACATATGCTTCGAAAAAAGATGTTCAAGTAGACGAACATACTTCGAGAGTGAAATATACCCCTTAAGAGTAAAGATTGATAATTAATCAAATTGATTTATGAAAAAACATTCACTATTACATATAGGGGGTTTTCAATGATTAATTTAGGGTAATGCTATCGACAGAGGTATTGCTACCTTTGAATATGCTCGGCAAACAATGCCAAGACAAGATTTATTAAAGGCTGGCATGGCCTGAATAGCGTGAAAACCAGGCACTCCTTGCCAACGCTCGTTATTTGCTAAGACACCTTCCTTGCCATCGTTTAAATTTACTTTTCTTTCTTTCATTATCATTTCATTTTTCAAAAACCACTCTACATCAAAAACATGAGTCAATTTCGACCTATTAGCCTCTGCAAAGTCATCTATAAAATTGTCACTAAAGTGATCGTTAATCGTATGAAGCTGATCCTCCCATCTTGCATCTGAGATTCCCAGGCGACTTTTGTCTGTGATCAGAATATTGCTGACAATATTTTGGTCGCCCATGAGCTAGTGCACTCCCTCAACTCGAATGGTCTAGGGCCCTTCTGAGGCGCGAGTCTTAAGCTCGATATGGAAAAGGTTTTCGATTGAGTGGAATGGTGTTTTCTCTAGAGTGTTATGCTAAAGATGGGGTTTGAGGTAGCATGGGTGAACCTCATCATGCGTTGCATCACCTCCGTTTCTTTCACTGCATGTGTAAACGACTCTCTTTCACCGGTATTTTATCCTCAGCGGGGGCTCCATAAGGGTGACCATCTCTCCCATTTCTTGTTTCTCATCTGCTTCCAAGGTCTCTTTACCTCCCTGCTACTGAGAAGTAGGAGGGACGCCTTTAGGGTCTTTGTGCTAGTCGTCATGGGCCAAGGGTGAATCACCTTCTTTTTGTTGACGACATTTTGATCTTCCTCTAAAATAATATTGAGGAAATTACGTGTGCCAAGGAAATCCTCGGTCTCTATGTGTAGAGCGTTTTAGTGTTCTCTAAATATGAGCGCAAGTGCACACTCTTCTCAAGTAATAGTATCAAAGATATCATCTCCCACAGGGATTGGACAGCTTGACTCGAATCGTAACTCCTGCACAAAGGAAAATTAAATGCACAAATAAGTTGAATTGTTTAAGAAGAAAATAAAATAAAACACAAGTAAATAAAGGGAAGAGTTCAGATTGATGGAATGGGCTGGGTTATGCTGTTGTTTAGTGTGAAACTGTGTTGAATAGGATAAGTTGCTTTGTGCTGCTAGACTTCGCTGCCTCGGCGGGAGATGGCAGATTGGCGGCTATGACGCTCTCGCTGCCCCGACAGTGGAATGGATGTGTGTCTCAGTGGCGAACTCGGTAGAACTACAAGGTTCGGCAGGACGCTTCAAAAGTGATTCTGCTTATGTCTAAATCAGAATGTTGTTGATGCCCACTACATATAATACGAGTCGCGGTGTGAATCATGCAAAGATAGCAATGTTTGGTTCGTTCTCTTTTAGCCGCCTTAAACCCTAACCTATGACTAGGTTGGATTGATCAACACTTGATTAAGGTGAAGACCGTACTTACTCCTTTCGTGAGTTCGACTCTCTCGATACCGAACAAATGGATAGTATTCAACTAATCTTTCGCCTTAATTGAAAACTATGAAGAACATGGAATAAGAAAACCTTGAAGCTTTATTGCAAAAACATACTTCAAAACCTAAATGAAATTTCTCACACTAATTACAACATAACCCAAACCCAAAGAGAATTTTAGAACATAATGGCGGCAAGAAAACCTAAACTATACCTAAGAGAAAACCTAAGTTGTTTTGAAGTAAAAGTACAATGGGTATATATAGGCATTAGCTAGGTCTAGTCCTTCTTGAAGTATAAGTCTTCAAAGTAGCTTTTTCATTAAATGCAACCTTAAATTCTGACTTTTTTGAGTTGAATATGGACTTCTTCACGTTGCCTTGCTCCGCAAGTAATCTCACATTCCTCCTTCGGCGGCTCTGCCTACTGCTACAGTCATCGAAAAATTGAGTGGACAGCATCGTTAAGATCAGGATTTTCTGCTCTATAGATCGCACTCTAGTTCTTCAATTCCTCGGTTTGCTGACTTGGGCGGCAGGTCGGGCGGCGACAGCTACTCGGAAGCCGATGTCTCTGTCTGGAACTTTATCAGTACAGCTTCTTAGTTTGCTACCTCAGTATCATGTCCTTGGCTCCTCTCTTCTTCTATCAGCCTTTAGTACCTGAAACTAAAACTAAGCTAAAATAGTACCTTTTCTTTACCAAATAAAAGATAATAAATAAAAAGCATGGCCAAGTAAAGAATAATGTAAAATGCAATGCATGATCCTAAATATGCCTAAAATGTACTTAAAAGCATTAATAATATGAGATGGAATGTTCATGAAATATAGAACTTATGAACACTTTACACACCCCCAAACTCGAACTATTGCTTGTCCTCAATCAATGCAACCTAAACGTACTTTCCCTTTAAACTAATCAAAAAGAAAAAAATATTTAAACTTGATTTAACACCTCAAGGTCGTGGCACCTGTCATTAGATTAGTGAGAGGGGAATAACATGAATTACCTTAGAATTAAACTATAATATGCCAGGGAAGTGTGTGCATAACCGTGTACAGGCTTAATCTAATGAATATTCTAAGTAAACAGAGATGTTGTCATGATTTACAAGGTTGCTGCCGAGACAACATAGTTAAGCACAATTAAATTAATCATGCCAATAAGGGCTTCATCTCATCTCACTACTCTTCTAGGTTTGAAATTAAGATATGAGCAAACTACAAAACCCCGAACCCATGAAGTAGAGTCATCCCGTGAAGACTTTCATTCACTCATACTAATTTGTCCGTCACTTCAAAATTTTCATATTCATGGACTTTGATAGTAGTGGAGTGTCCTTGCACATCATTCTTCCTAGAGCCTGTTTCGGGCACCTCTAGGGATAGACAGCATAAAAATTTTCTTTTGCATGCCTTGCCAGTGCTTTTTGTTTTTCATGTTTGTTGCCTACCACGGTAGCTTCCTGCAACCATGTTAGAATTTTACAAATAATTTAGCATGCAATGTTTATCAGAAACTCAAACAAATTCAGCAAGTAACAATAGTGTTTTTAATTTTTGGCAACTATAGAAAAATCCTAAGTTTACTTCATGCTTTTCCCCCAAAATTAAGTTCATTTTAACTTGGTGCGAAAATTTAAAGTCGGCTATCCTATCATAAGCACAAGTTTTAAAAAAATCTTTTCGGTTAATCTTCTAAGGAAAGTACATAATGCAACCTAGAATGCCCTAAAATATGCCTAAACAATAATAATGAGTGCTAGCCCCCAAAACTCGAGACGGGCATTGCCCTCAATGCACAAAATAAAATACAAAATAAAAACAAAAAATACAATTAAGATAAAAACAAAAAATAAAATAAAGAGAAGAGAAGAAAAGAAAAGAAAAGAAAAGAAAAGAAAAGAAAAGAAAAAAAAAGAACTCTAGAAATTGGCTGAGGGTTGAGAGGAGGCTTGGGTCTTGGCGGCAGAGGAGGAAGAGGAGGATTGGATGACAAGGCGGCGGGCGGCAGACTTGGCTGGTGAGACCTTTGCAGTCCGCGGTGGCTAGACTCTCTTAGGAGTAGGGCGAGGCTCTTCATGAGGTTCTTCTAGAGGGGCTTCGCTCTCCTCGGATTTTGTCTCCTCGTCCACTAGCTTGGTGGCTATGATGTGTCGCTTCCTCTTCTTTGTTCCTTCCATTGCTGGTGTTGTCGGAGGATCAATCGTCATTGGGGTTGTTTCTTTTGCTGATGCTGATGTCATTGCCAGCGGCTGCTCTACCTCACTGGAGAAGGATGTCTTTTCCACCATTCTCGTTATGCAGAGGGGGGAATGATGTTGCTGATGACACTCTGGGGAGTCTACCACCGAGTTGGAAGCGAAAGTGGCGGAGTATGATGGGTAGTGCATCGGAGACGGCATCTGGCGGTGGAAGGCGGCGTAGCGAGCAGCTGCAGCGGCAAGGTCAGCAGGGAAGGTTGGCCAGGTGGGGCCGTCGTCTAGAAATTTCTGAAGGAGATATGCCACAAAGGCATCTTGTACGTCCCTCACATACTTCATGAAGGTTAAATGCTGCTGCTCGGTCTGCTTGTTGTTGTCAATGAGGGTGCGCAACAGAGTGAGGACTTCATTGGTTGTGGCAGCTTCAGTACTGTCGAGGGTGGCTGGAGTGGTTGGTTGGGCGGCAGAGAGCTGGTTGGGGGTGATGGACTTTGTCGTCGAGGCCTGCATCATTTGCAGGCAGACTTTCCTGGTCCACCCCTTCTTGGCAGTTGTCATCTTATCTTCTGGGTCAGTTTGGACGTTGAAGTTGGCACAAAGGCCTGTGATGAGAGACGGGAAGTACAGTCTGCCCTTTGTCTTGCAGAAGCAGTTGTAGATCTCCTTGCATATGATCTCCCCAATGTTGATGGGTCGGTTCACCATGATGATGTGGATGAGTGCAAGGCGCAGCCAGTCGACAGTGGTGTTGTGGGAGGTGGGCAGCAGACGGCATTTGATAAAGATAATCCACAGCATAGGCTCAGGCAGTAGGTGGTGGCGTTGGACAGAGCTGCCATACTTTCCTACCAACCACGATGTGTTGGGCTTGCACAACTTGTCCTTGAGTCTTTCGTAGTCGGCAGCCGTCAGTGACTGCCTCCATTCCTCGTGAGGGTTGTCATCCATCTCTAGGTCGTAGAATTTGTTGATCATGGTGGCAGTCAGCTTGAAAGGCTCCCCTCGGACATAGACAAACGACAGCTCTAGGTGGGGGTGATGGGCATAAAACTCTCTGGCCATGGTGATGTTGTCCATCTCCAGCTGTCGTGTGAATATTTCCCATCCCTTACTGTGGATGGTCTCGATCAAGGCGGGCTCTAAGCCAAGGTCCCATGTTTTCTTCGTGTAGTGGAAACCTTGCTCCTCCCAAATTGCTTGCTTGGAAAACTAATTTTTGTATCTCTTCTCATCTGTCTTGGAGCAGAAGCATTGGAAGGTGGGTTTGAGTGCTGATGTTGATGCCATGTGTGAGACGGTTTAGATATAACTGAAACTTAAAGAAAATATTGTGAGAAAAGAGAGCTATGGATTCAAGAAGAGTATAGCAATGAGGTGAAAGTAAAATGAATGAATGAGATGAGTGAGGTTTAAATAGAGGTTGCTGAGAGATGTCGGGGCGGCATTAAATGTCCAACGGAAAAGTTGTCTCGCGCACGTTACGAGATTTCAGCCCATTATTTATGTAGTCGTTGGCAACTAGCCGGTACGCGCTGTCTGCGCTGGGCTGCCCTTGGCTGTCTTGGCGGGATGGTAGGTGGCTCCTTGTTGGGCCTTCTTCTTAATCCAGCTCTTTTATTCCTAAAGTCTGAAATAAAAATAAAGGTAATTCAATAATAAATTCTGAAAAATTGAAAATGTGGAAAATAAATTCGAATAATATAAAATATAAAAAGAATAAATTGTAAAAAATTAAATTCTATTCCTAAAGCATAAAAATAAAAATAAAGAAAATAAAGATAAAAATAATTAAGTTATGTTGGGAGTGCATTTGGGTGCATCTCCCAGACATAACCACTTCCTGAGGTGGTGTTTCTTGTCTTTCCCTCCTGGGGGTCCTCCTGTTCTTTAAGGTGGTGTGCTGATGGGTCCTTCAGCCTGCCATTGGGTCTGCCGCGACAATTGTTGTCTTGGCTTGTCTCTGTGCTGATGTTTGCGGCCTGGGCATCCTACTTTTTTCCTTTTCTGAAGGGTTGTAACATATTTAACTTGATACTCTGATTGATTGTCTACCCTCATGATCAGCTCCCCATGCTCCACATCTATTAGCATTATGCCTGTAACCAAGAATGGTAGCCCAAGGATGATTAGGGCATTTTCATCGGCCTCGCGGTCTAAAATGAGGAAGTCTGCTGGGAAAATAAGGCTACCCACTTGTACTAGGATGTCTTCAATCTTGCCCTTTGGTTGTACAAATGAATGATCAGCAAGTTTCAGCATAATGGAGGTAGGTTTGGCTTGCCCAATTCCTAGTTTATCGAAGACTGCCTTAGGCATCAAGTTTATGTTGGCTCCTAAATCGCACAGGGCTTTTGTTTCGTGCTTGCTGCCTATTCTGCATGGTATAAGAAAGTGCCTGGATCTGTTTGCTTGGGCGGCAACTTGTTGTGCAGCATAGTCATGCATTCCTCTGTCACAACAACTGTTTCAAACTTCCCAATTCTTTTCCTCTTAGAAACCATGTCCCTTAGGTATTTTGCATAGTTGGGCATGTTCTGAATGGCTTCTATGAGAGGGATATTTATGTGCACATGTTTCAAAATATCCAAGAATTTCCTAAACGGGTGCTCTTGCTTCTGTTGCTTAAGCCTTTGGGGGAAAGGTGCTGGCAGGAGGATGCCCTCTATAAGTTCTTTGCATGGGAGCTTTATTTGTGGAGGATCATCTATCCCAGGGCTGCTGTCAGGCTCATCTGTCGGGGCGGCTGGTGTGGATGCTGTCGCGGCAGGTAGTTCTTTCTGTACTGGCTATTTCTCTGTTGGTTTTTCCATTCTGGGATCATTCAATTATTTCCCACTTCTGGTTGATATGGCTTTACACTGCTCATATGTGGGTTTAGCTGCTGCCTCTGTACTGCTAGATGTTGCACCCATTGTCCTACTACTGAAGATCATAGTGAACTGCCCAAACTGGGTCTCCAAGTTCTTTATCGCAGCCTCCTGGTTCTTCATCCTCATCTCTTTCATGTCCATGAATGACTCAGCTTTATCAATAAACTTATTTGTACGAAGAATAAACTCGCTAGTATTAGACATAAAAGTTTGAAGAGTTGCTTCTAGTGAATTATTGTTTTGTGGTTGCTGAGGTTGTTGTCTGGACTAGTTTTGCTGGTAGCCTCCCTGTTGTTGTTGTGGATTGGCAGCAGTTTTAGGATTGGTCTAGGAGAAGTTTGGATGGTTCTTCCAACCAGGGTTATACGTTTTCGTGTTGGGCATGTTGTTTCACTCCTATCCTCCCATGAAATTGGCAAATGCGGTACATTCGGAGGAGTCGTGGTTGCCCCCACACTCATCGCATAATGGCTCTATTTTCCAGTGAGCTTTACCATGTCCATAACCAGCTCTGTCAGCTTGACGATGTGGGCATTGACAGATTTTGATGCTTCCACTTCGTTTACAACTGTTGGCCGCCTAATGCCGCCTCGAGCGGGCTGTTTGGTACTTATAGTCATTTTTGCGGTTTGGTTCAGGATCCGCAGTGCCTCCTTTAGTGGTCTGTCGAGGATGATTCTGTTGGCTGAGGCATCAATCATCATTCGAGTATGATAGTTTACCTCGTTGTAAAACATTGACACATGTGTCCAAGCCGGAAAACCATGAAGCGGTCAGTTATTGAGCATATGTTGATACCGCTCCCATGTTTCATACATTAGCTCATCATCCCCTTGTCGGAAAACTGTGATCTCGTTTCGCAATCTGTCTGTGACATTAGATGGGCTGAAATGATCCAAAAAATCCTTGCACAGCTCTGTCCATGTGTTGAACTATCCTGTTGGTTGGTTGTTCAACCACTGTTTTGCCCTATCCCTTAGTGAATAGTGGAATAACCTCAACCTTAGCACATCTTGATGGACTCCTTGTATTTTGAAGGCTCTGCATATGTCCAGGAATCCTCTTAAGTGCTGTCGAGCATCTTCTGTGGCAGTCCCTCCAAATTGCCCCAAAGTGTTGATCATGTTAAACATCACGGGCTTCAGCTCAAAGTGATTCGCCTCAATTTCAGGTTCTATCATTGTAGGGTCGAACCCTCTGAAGTCATGCTCCATATAATCCCTGGTGGTTCGAACGTATTGTGGCTGCCTAGGCAGAATAGGGCACGGCTGCCTAGGTGGAACTTGATGTTGTTCTCTGGGCGGCGAGTCTTGCTGCCATCCTTGTCGTTCTAAGAATTATTGGCAGGATTATCGTTTATTACTTCCACGATTTCCTCTGCTTTTCTCTCATCTTTAGTTTTCCATAGGGTTGTTCTGATCTCATTTTTGAGTTCTCTTGCTCTTCGTTCGATATGGTCAACGTAAACGATTTTGCCTTTTGGGTTTGCCCTGGTCATGCACTTAGCAAAGGAACTGTAAATTTTTTTTTTGAATAAAGATAAAAACAAAAAATTAAAAGCAAAGAAAATAAAAGTACATAAATTAAAAATGAATTTCGTTGTTACCAATCCTCGGCAGATGCGCAAAAAAATTGTACAGCGTTTTAGTGTTCTCTAAATATGAGCACAAGTGCACACTCCTGTCAAGTAATAGTATAAAAGATATCATCTCCCACAGGGATTGGACAGCTTGGCTCGAATCGTAACTCTTGCACAAAGGAAAATTAAAAGTACAAATAAGTTAAATTGTTTAAGAAGAAAATAAAATAAAACACAAGTAAATAAAGGGAAGAGTTCAGATTGATGGAATGAGTTGGGTTATGCTGCTGTTTAGTGTGAAACTGCGTTGAATAGGATAAGTTGCTTTGCGCTGCCAAACTTCGCTGCCTCGGCGGGAGATGGTAGATTGGCTGTTGTGACGCTCTCGTTGCCCCGAAAGTGGAATGGATGTGTGTCTCGGCGGCTAACTCGACAGAACTACAAGGTTCGGCAGAACGCTTCAAAAGTGATCCCACTTATGTCTAAGTCAGAATGTTGTTGATGACCACTACAAATAATGCCAGTCGCGGCGTGAATCGTGCAAAGACAGCAATGTTTGGTTCGGTCTCTTTTAGTCGCCTTAAACTCTAACCTATGTCTAGGCTGGATTGATCAACACTTGATTAAGGTGAAGACCGTACGTACTTCTTTCGTGAGTTCAACTCTCTCGATACCGAACTAATGGATAGTATTCAACTAATATTTCGCCTTAATTGAAAACTATGAAGAACATGGAATAAGCAAACCTTGAAGCTTTATTGCAAAAACAAACTTCAAAACCTAAACAATAATTCTCACACTAATTACAACATAACCCAAACCCAAAGAGAATTCTAGAACATAATGGCGACAAGAAAACCTAAATTGTGTCTAAAGGAAAACCTAAGTTGTTTTGAAGTAAAAGTACAATGGGTATATATAGGGATTAGCTAGGTCTAGTCCTTCTTGAAGTAGAAGTCTTCAAAGTAGCTTTTGTATTAAATGCAACCTTAAATTATGACTTCTTTGAGTTGAATATGGACTTCTTCACGTTACCTTGCTCCGCAAGTAATCTCGCATTCCTCCTTCGGCGGCTCTGCCTTCTACTATAGTCATCGAAAAATTGAGTGGACATCATCGTTAAGATCAGGATTTTCTGCTCTACAGATCGTACTCCAGTTCTCCAATTCCTCAGTTTGTTGTCTTGGGTGGCAGGTAAGGCGGCGGCAACTACTCGGCATCTGATGTCTCTATCTGGAACTACATCAGTACAGCTCCTTAGTTTGTTGCCTCAGCATCATGTCCTCAGCTCCTCTCTTCTTCTACCAGCCTTTAGTACCTAAAACTAAAACTAAGCTAAAACAATATCTTTTCTTTACCAAATAAAAGATAATAAATAAAAAGCATGGCCAAGCAAATAATACTGTAAAATGCAATTTATGATCCTAATTATGCCTAAAATGTACTTAAAAGCAGCAATAATATGAGATGGAATGTGCATGAAATATAGAACTTATGGACACTTTACATTATGCTTCCTCCTCAGGGCAAGTTGTCAACTTTGAGAAATCCACAAGCTTCTTTGGCACTCGCTTATCCTCTAACTTTAAACAAGCAGTGTAGGACATTCTCCACGTGTGTGAATTTGATGACCCTGGGATTTATCTTGGCATTCCTCTTCTGGTTGGGCAAAATAAAATGGTTGTGTTGGGTTTCGTTCGTGATAAGGTAAAATCACGTATGACCAAATGGAATAATTACCTCCTTTCCTTCAGTGGGTGGGAGGTTTTTATTAAATCAGTTGCCCAGTCTCTACCACAATATGTCATGTTGTGCTATTCGTTGCCTCAAAACATTATCGATGACATGACTAAGTCAGTTCGCTGGTTCTGGTGGTCAGGTCGCAACAACAAACGAGGATGGCCTCTGGTTGCTTGGGACTTTGTATGCTCCCCTAAGAATGCGGGTGGCGTTGGCTTCCACGATATGTATCTCTTTAATGTCGCGCTATTGGAAAAACAAATTTTGAGGATGATATTCGAACCTGATTCGCTACTCCCTCGCATCTTCAGAGCTCGCTACTCCCTTTATGGGAATATCTTTGACATTGTTCCCAACTAGAAGGCTTCCTTTGCTTGGAAAGGTCTATATCAGGCTCTGCTTTTGCTTTACCCTGGGTTTTTCTGGCGTCCGGGTGTCAACAACAAGATCCGTGTGCACCAGGATAACTGGGGAGGGGCTTCCACATTTCATCTGTACGGGGATTACATAAATAGTGATGAGGTTCCAACTCGTTTTTTGTGACTTTATGGTACGAGCACAAGCCTGATAGGATGAAGATAAAGCTCGCACTTACTTTAATTCAGATGATTCAGACTTTGTTCTTCACGTTCCCATCCTCAATGACCATCATGATATGGTGCTCTAGGGTAATCACGACTCGGGTTTCTACTATGTTCAGTCAGGTTATTTGTTTCTACAGCGTCCGCCTCGACCGCTCAACCGTCCTTCACCGATATGGAAAGTTATATCCCGATCACCGACCCTTCCCAAGGTTCGAACCTTCGGTTGACGGGTGGGGCGTCTGCTCTCCTACCGGTGAAAGACTTCGAAATGTGAACTTGGATCTTGGTTTTTTCCCTTTCTGCCATATTACACTGAAAATGGCTATCCATGCGCTTCGAGACTGCCCTGATGCATCTGAAGCTCTTTCCCAGGCAGGTTTTCCACATCGCCTTCATTTCAGCAATACTACCTTGATGCATTCCTGGTTTGAGGAGTGTGCCTAGTTCCTTTTGCCCTCGGGGTTTGCTCTTTTCCTCATTGTATTATGGAATTTATAGAACTGTCGGAATGATAAGGTCTATAATGATCGTCTCCAACCTCCTTGGCTCACGGTTCTTAATGATCAGGGCCTTTTATGTGACTACGATGCAGCCACCGCGACTCCCTCTTGTCCGTCGCCCTCTGAGCCAGCTCTCTCGGACCCTCGCTGGTAGCCCCCACGGGTCGGTACCATCAAGATCAATGTGGATGGCGCCTTCCAACCGACAATTGGAGATACTGCCATTTGTGTTATCACGCGTAATGAAACAGGCAGCGTCCTCAGTGGGTTAGCTCTTCACTCGACCGGATGTATGGATGCAACATCGACGGAGCTCTATGCGATCGTTGCTGGTATACAGTTGGTTCGTGATAGGGGTTAGTCTAATATTGTTATTGAGTCTGACTCTGTTGTTGTGGTTAACAAGTTAAATCGGCACGATCCAGATGCCTCGGCCTTGAGTCCTCTTATTGAGCAGGCGCGTCAGCTCCTTACTTCTAGGGATTCTATTCAGATTAGTTTTGTACCTATGATGGCTAACTATGTAGCCCATACCCCGGCTTTCCGGACTTTGCATTCTATGTCTTCCTTTTTTTCGACATGGGGTATCCCGAGTTCTTACATCCGCTTGTACTGAATGGGACTTGTTCTCATTAGTTTTAATGATATTAAGGCACTTTTTCCCCTTAGGTGGTCGTTGTCTGCTTAGGCGGATTGCGACTTTAGATGAGTTTTTAATGATGCCCGCCTCTCTTTCTTCAGAAAAAATTATTTAGATTTAAATTTATTATTTTAATTTCTTTTTAAAAATCTTTTTAAATTTAAATGTAACTAAAATTGAAGATCAAGCTAGAATTATTTTTTAATTTTAAAATAAATAATAATAATTACACAATTATTTATTTTTTATTTTATAAAATTAATATTAAAAAATTCTAAAATTTAAATTTATAATATTTATTTAGGATAAATATATTTTTTTGAAAATAGATAAAATATAATTTTTAAATAAAATTTAATTCGTTGACATGTATATGAACAAATTATTTTACATTTAATTAATTTTTAGACTGATCTAATACATTTTTATAAAAATAAATAATTAATTTTTTATTATCAAACGAATTGGAAAAATAATTTTAGATTGAGTTTAGTAGTACTTTTTAATCAGTTTTTGAGGTGATAATATATCTTAAATTAAAGATTGAATTTTGTGGACATAATATGTTTTTAGCCTTGCTTAGTGGTTAAACAATTCTTGGTTCAAATCTCTATGGAGGCATTTTGTTTATTTTCTTTTAGTTTGGGAGAGTATATGTTAAATATTAATTTGGATAAAACTTAGCTAAAGTTTAAGCCTAGCTTAATGGTTAGGCTTTAGACGCCTTATGCAAAGGGTCACAAGTTCAATTATGCTTGGTAACAAACGCCCAAATCATTTTTATTCTTTGATTTGTTTAAAATCAGGAGGTAGTGATGATGACGTGAAAAATAAAAATTACCAAGTTAACAATTTCGTTAGGTTTTTAATAGAGGGACCGAGGGCAAATTCTAAATACTAATGGCTTAATAAACGGCTAAAAAACGGCGGAGTAATATAAACCGTTGGATGAAGCCGATTGGAGCTGAAGATATATCAACCGTTGGATTAAAAGAAAAAAGGGTGGGTGACTTGGTTAACCGGTTACACTAAAATTTGGGGAGATTAAAACCCATAGTAGCGGGAAAATAGGAAAAGCTTTCCATTTGGCATTGAAAAAAAGACCCGAAGCTTTTCTGGGAGATTCTGCAAAATGCGCAAAGCTTGGTAGAGGTGGGGGAATTGGGCGTTCTTACACAAATACTATATTCGGAGGAAAAGGTTTCCATTTATCATGTAAGTAAGGAATTTTTCGAGTAATTTGTGTTTTTAGGGTTTTGTGGGATCATGAACGATTAGGGTTTTTCATTCAGTATTTTTAAGGTTTTGTGGAAATTTTCGGTTGTGATTTGAAGTACTTCTCGACAGACATATAAAAAGGGGAAAATATATTGTTTTGTGTTTATTAGATATGTTCCTTGTTAATGGTATAATTTTGGTCGTTACGTACATAACGTCAACACAATTTTGCAGATTGAAGTTGGTAGCAATGGAGAAAGTTTGTGAAGCTGAGGTAAATGGTGGACAGGGTACAGGAAGAAAATTGTCAGCATATATGTTGTTCTAGTAAGTTATAGTTGAATGATGGTGGCATTGTTCAAATTCTAAGTTGATAAGCATAATTTAATTTGTACTCTAACAACGAAATGAATTTTGTACAGTTTTAGTGAATGTAGAAGACTTAAGGGTGGTAAAAAGAAAATGAACAATACTGTAAGTAAGATGACAAAATTGTTATTGTGTTTTGGTATTAGTTTGTAATGTGTTCATGTTATTCAAATTTATTAAGTGTGTGAATATTACAGGCGAAGAAAGCACTAGGGAAGAGATGGTCGGAGATGACTAATGAAGAAAAGAAGTCGTACTTGGATAGGTACAAGGAGTTGAAGGGATCTTAAATGGAAAGCAATAGGAAAGGGAAGTCGGAGAAATTAGTGGAAAAGGGAGAACTTAAAAAGGCAAGTGGATGTTTATATTTAATTTTACTGAAAGTGGTTATTGTATGAATCATTTGCTGGATATATTTAAGCGTAACATAACGGGAAAATTTGTTGTATTAAATGTTGTAGGAGTTGTCATTGAGGTGCAGTATGAAGAAGGTATCAAGCTTGTTTAAAGAGGTGGAGAAGATGAAAATTGATGGTGTTCTTAACGACATCGGGTTAGGAGCATTACGGGGAATGATTTCGCGAGAAATTAAGCGGGACCTTTGTCGGGAGTTAGCGGAGAAGTTTGACCTTGAAACGTCCACGATGGAATTTAGTGGACACAAGATATATGTTTTGGTAGAAGATGTTGAAGCAATTTTGGGTTTAAAGAACGAAGGTTTAGATGTGGAAGTGGCGACACGAAATGTAAGTGGAAAGGAACTAGCAAAGAAGTACAAAATCAGCACGAAGATTGCATATAAAGAACTTTTAGAGGAGATACTAAGTGGAGGTTTTGAGGCTGAGGAGTTGAAAGCATGTGTATTGTTGTATGTTGTTGGTTTGTTCCTAAGTCCGAATGCCAACCTTGTGTCTTCCATGGAACATTTCAAGTTGTTGTGCGAACCCGGATTGAGGGGGAAGTTAAATTGGTGTAAATATGCGTACGATAGGTTACTTGATGGAGTAGCCAAAGTTAAAGCTCGAGATGGGTTGGCATATATGACGGGCTGCATTCCTATCCTAGAGGTAATGTATTATTAAGATTGAGTATTGTTTGAACGTAATAGTTGATTGAGGCAAGATTTACCTTTATAGTAATCGTATGTTTTTATTATTGTTAAATGTAGGTGAAGCTATTCGATTACTGGAATGGAGTTGCAAGTAGAGCGTCAGCGTCTGCTGATGGGCGCGGTCACATACATGCGTGGGGGCAAAAGGATGTCAGCGGGATTGTTGGCCGCCTAAAGGAAGAGCGGCCTGACAAAAAATTAAAAGTAAGTGTCAAAAACAAGTTTGTATTGTATTGGGTTAATGGTTGTAATGACATGAAAGGAATTAATTAGTAATGTTTGTAGGTATTTGCTTCTAATGATGAACGGTGCGCGGAGGGAGAAGATGGTGGAAGCAACAATGGTAGTAATGATGTTATAATGGAGATGTTGCAGAAGGTAATTTCAGAGTTGGGGGAAATAAATGAGAATCTCGAAGCTCGCGTAGAGAAGGAAAATAAAATAGAAGAAACTTTGAAGACTTTGAAGGAAGAATCTAAGAATGTTGTGGAAAATGTTGATGGTTTGTGTGTGGATATGATGTATATGAGGAAGGCTCTGCGCAAAGCTGATGCAAATTTAGAGTAGGTCTTGACGCAGACGAAGCAATGTCGGAAAAACCTGAAGTACAAGAGGCTGAGGAGAATGATGGTCGTAGTAGTGACCCTAACCTGTTGATGATAGAGGATTTGACGTTGGTTAAAGAAGACAGCGCAGCAAGCTTGCAGAGAAAGAAAAAGGTATGATGAGTATAAATTTAAGAGTTGTGGTTAACGTTGCATTAATTGAATGTACGAGGTAGTTGTTGTTGATATATTTGCGGTCAACTTGTAAGGAAACCCAATCGTCAAAGCAAAGTCAAAGGTTAGTGGGAAAGCGAGTCGAGTAGGGGTGAAAACGAGAAATATGAAATAAGTGGGCGTTTGCACACAAGGGTGATTTCAAGCCTCGGTTGGTTTTAGTAGGCACATGAAAAAAACTTGAAATTAAGTTATTTGTAATATGAATTGTATGATTTAGTTTGGTTTTTAAACGGGTGGATGATTTGGGTTACGTTCGATTAGAACATTAATCATTTGTACTATTTTATAATGAAAGATTGTTAAATAACGTACGTTTAAGATAATATATGAATTAGGTAGAAGTTGTAGTACATTAGAACTTATTAAATATTGCATGCTTTAATGTTATTCAATAGTGAGGAACAAATGTTCAAGTGTTGCAGATGTTGACGTATGTTGAAATAGCTGATGGAGTTGGGCTGTCAGCGAAAGCAACATATGACTATATCTGGAATACAACCTTGACAGAAGGGTAAGCAATCCATATGGCTTATAGAATGTAGTTTGTTTCAATTTAACATGCAATTTTTATGTGTATGTACAGGAAAATCCTGGTAGATTTTGGTCACCTTTATTTGACTATATTTGACGCTGATACGTTACGACCAAATTGCTGGGTTGGTTCAAGGGTCAGTAAAGAACCTATTTTGTACTAATAAATCAAGTCATTTTGAAGGCAGTGTATAATTACAGTTTATTTATGTTATTGGTAACATTTAGGTCATTGATGTTGTTGGTTGGTCGATTGTTGATGAAGATAGTAGGATAAAATGTAAAGCAAGGAGAGGGTACATACCTTGCTCATTGAGTGTACGTAAAATTTGTTTTCATGTTATTGTTGAATAATAATGGTTTGTGAAACATTGAGAATAATAATGGTTGTCTTGTAGGATCAACTTCAACGAGGGGAATTGGATGGTTCGTAGCTTGCTTCGTATTGGCGTAAGAGTTATGGACCGTATGGTAGACTTAGCGACTGCAAATTAGTATGAAGAACGAGGAAACATTTAACTAAACTTTGCAATGTATTACGTAGATATATTATATGGGGTATGCTTATGTGGAGTTTCATTACTGAAATATAATTAATGGCAAGTCTTTATCCTTGTAAATGAAAATAATACTCATTGGTACATGTGCGTTATGGATATCGAGCGGGGGGGAGCGAAGATACTGGACAGCTTGCCCACAATGCGGGGAAATGCTTCAAGAGTGGGTGTAACACAGAAGTTGGTAATAATCGTAAACTTATAACAATTTACCAATCTTATGTTAGTCAGTATTTTAAAAAGTATGTGTGTCTGTGCATCTAGCTTAAGAGGCTAGGTGAGTGTTTGTTCGATGAGAAGTTTGTAGATGTTTTTGGCTCACCATCAAATGCAATTTTTGATCCCCCAGTGATGGTGGCTAAATGCAGACGTCAAGGCAATGGGTATATTGTACTTCAAAAAGTTGAAATGTATTTTTTTTGCTAGAATTTGATATGTTTGTTAATAATTTGATGTTTAAAGTAGTATTTCTTTGAACAGAGATGATTGTGGGGTTTATTGCATTCAGTGGATGCTATTATGGCACACGAAACGTGTTGAGGAAGTGGTACGTTCTGTTGTTGTCTGCATACATTTTAATAATTATTCCATTGAACGAATTATATAATCGAAACTAATGCATCTATTGTTAACACTTGTGTTGCTAGACGGTCGGGGTATGGGACAGAATGCATATTTTGTATGATCTTGTGAATCATGATAAGAATAAAAGGAGGCGGGAAATTGCAGTTGAAACGAAAGCACATGTTGCTCAGCTTCAGTCACGACAATATGTCAGCCGTGTTAGCATTTTTCGGCATCAATGGTGAGGGAGTTACTGCTACGTGTGTTGTTCCTTAACCGTCAACTGGCCTTTAAACATTTCAGCTAACGTTCATATCTTTGCGATATATGTTGTGGTTATGAACAGATTGAAGTTGGAGCGGAGTTGCATTTATTTGGAAGGGAATATGTTTTGTATGTATGAAAATCACATGAGATAGGAGATGACCCTTTTTTTATCAGGTTGGCAGAGGTTTGTAGATAATTTTTGAATTGGACACAAGAAGTCGGGCAGCATATGGTTGTATAGGATAATTTCCTATATTTGTACATGTACAGCATATGGACTATAGGGTTTAAGAATCGAAAATAGGTTATGCTTGTAAAGGGTTTAGGGTATTGCAAAGATGCATTATGTGTTGAGAAATCATATACATATATATATGTGTGTGTGTGTGTGTGTGTGTGTGTGTGTGTGTGTGTGTGTGTGTGTGTGTGTGTGTGTGTGTGTGGCTTTAAAGGATAGACATTTTTCATGGTTGCACTTACATTTATGTACTGTCCATTTTATAGTCACCACTGTCTGAAGATGGTCTAGTTCCAAAAGGAGAAGTCCTGCATCAGATAAAGTTAATTACAATGGCGTTGATTGTAACAAGAATCGTGTAAAAATCTAGGAAGTTCCATAAAAGTGTACCATGGATGTTGTAGTTGGAGGGATACTAAAAAAAATTAATGTTGTCCTCGTTTGAAAGATGTTGGTCCTAACTGAAATATGGATGCAAACAAACGTTAATCATCATATAAACGTTAATAATGTATGGTGATTGTAAAAAGAATCGTGCAAAGTAAGATGAAGTTGCATAAAATTGTACCATGGATGTTCCAGGTTGAGGGATATTAAAAAAAATTTCGAAACCACCATAATTGAGGTTTCGATACCCCCTTCAGGACCAACGAACTAAGTCTTTCTGCAAAACCAGCATCGGAACCAGAAAATAAGGTTTTGATACCCCCTTCAGGACCAACGAACTAAGTCTTTCTGCCAAACCAGCATCGGAACCAGAAAAGAATGTTTCGATACCCCCTTTAGGACCAACGAAATAAGTCTTTCTGCCAAACCAGCATCGGAACCAGAAAAAGAAGGTTTCAATACCCCTTTTAGGACCACTGAAATACGTGTTTCTGTCAAACCAGTATCGGAACCATACAACGTGGTTTCGAAACCCCTTCACAACCCAAAACAACAGCACCCAAACCCCTATGGGGGGAATCGAAACCGGGTGAGCAGGTTTTGGAGGGAGAGCAGTTATTTATTTAAACATTTATGTAATATTAAAAACGGCGAACCCCTCCTTCTTCTACTCAACTCCACTTAGAAAACCCTAAAGCGAGAATACCAGCGTCAAAGAAGTGTTTCTCATCAAATCTGGAATCCAAAGTAAGCTCTACTGAAACTTGAAATTCACACTATTTGGTGCTTGAAATTCACACTATTTGGTGCTTGAAATCCACAAAATTTACAGTATTTGGTGCTTGAAATCCACACTATTTGGTAAGTAAATCTAACATTAGTGATTGTGTTGCATCATGAATCAAAATCTGGTATTTTTTTTTTGCATCTTCGTTACTTTTATATAAACATACGTCTTTTAAACTTGCTTTTTTTGCATGAAATTTTTTTGCAGGGAAGCTTAATCGTGTAGCCGTAGCTCTTCATTGTCATAGATATGCCTTCTAAAAAGAATCCTGGTAAAGGTAAACGGTCTAGATATGAACGCGCTGCTTCTTCAGGTTCTCAAGAACCTCCTCCCCCTCCAAATATTTTGCTGCTTTGATTTAATGGTGACGATGGTCTTCACCGTTACCATGAAATTTATGCTGGAAAAAAGATTAGACAGGAGCGAACCATAGACTTAGATTTCTTGACTTCGGATGAGTATCAGTTCGATTTTTGGGAAATTTTTGTCGAATGGGGATGGGTGAACTATCTGGATATTAAACCCATTGTGTACGAAAACCTTGTCAGATACTTTTATGCGAATGCTACCCTTGTTCATGATGGAAGAACACAAACTGAGGTTGTAGCGATTGAGTCATTTCTAATGGGAAAGGAAATTAGTATAATTGGAGACATTATTGCTAAATTTCTAGGTGTCGAAAATAGTGGAGAGTGGTATGAAGCAGAGCGTGTCCCTATTAAGTTTGATGATGATAGCCCCGCACATCTTCATATCTCTAAAAGGCTTTTGCATCTAATGACAACTTGGTTCTTTTGGCCCTCCGGTGGACGATGCACTCGTATGTGTCATATCGATTACTGGTGGTTACACCAATTTCGGAGGAGAACGCGACCCAACATAGCCCGAATTATCTTCAAGTCTCTTGTGCAACTCATTAGCAACCCTGCAAGTGGCTCCATCAATTATGCATGTGTTCTAAGCCACATATTTGACTGTTTAAATATTAACACCACCTTGGACACCCCAATTCTGTTGAAGAGTAAAATTGATGAAACAACTACTAGGAAGACGGGTTGGACGTTCAATGGGGTTGAATGGGTGCATAAAAGAGATGAAGATGAAGCAAGAATTGCCGGAGGGAATGAAGCTGCAGCGGATGCTCCACCTCCCATCACACTTGAGTCCCTCTATGTTGTTGTCACGAGTGGCTTTCAAAACTTAGATGCATTTATGCGCTCTAGTCATGAAGAGACTCAAGCCCGTCTTGGGAGCTTAGAAGATCGTGTTAAATCATTGGAGCTTGATTTTCATCGGCATGAATTTCCACCAACATCGGCTCCGTATGCGCCGGAGCATGAAGATGGTTAGACTATTCTGCATTGTATAACGAGTTTCTTGTATTACACCTTGTACCGAAAAATATTTTGTTCTACTACTTCATGAACATTGTTCGGTGTTTATTGTAATATACAATGGTTCATCTCCCTTTGCCTTTGGTTTAGCCTTGCATTTTGTTTACTTTTCTTCAAACTTTGAATACAGATTATATCCCATGTAATTCACAAGCAGAGTAGTATCATGAACAAGATGGTTCAGTTGAAGGGCATGATCATGCGAGTGCTCCGGCAAAGACGCCTGAAGTGAGTCAAACTTACGTGCGCAGGAAGCTTCATCGAGTTAGCATAACGCCAATTAATGCAATAGGCTCTGATATTCAGAGACCCAGGTGTGCTCCTGAAATGTATGGGGAGTGGTATCGAAACGTGCCTGCTGCCCCGTCGAAGAAGAAGCTTCTTATTCTTGATTACAATGGCGTGCTTGCCAGTGTTATGAAAGGAGGTATAACTTTTCTCCCGCTCTTCAATTCAAAATTTTTAGAAAATAGTTTATAAAATGATTTTTAACATTGGCAGGTGTGCAACTACGCCCTGGTGCTGTCGACTTTCTGCATTTTTGTTTTAATGCGTATAAAGTGGCTCGTTGGTCTTCAAGGAAAAAGTAATGTGGACCTCTGCCACCAACCTAAATCAATTGAATTAACCAATCTTTTACGAAAATCCCCAATTCTCTTATATTGTTCATCATTGCAGACAAAACCTTAACTGGGCACTTTGGAGAGTCAGCGATCTTAAACACCACTTTGCATTAATTTGGGTAACTTCTGTCTGCTTTTCTTTAACACGTCTTTATAAATTTCTACTCATTTGAAGGCATTCTTTTCAATTATGCGGGATCAGGATATGTGCGAGGAACATCCCTCAAACCCATATATATTTGTCAAAAATCTGAGTCGTGTGTGGGCTGTTATGCCTTAGTATAACGAAACAAACACGGTGGTGGTTGACGACTCACCAGATAAAATGATTAATAATCCGGTCAGTAAATAACTCACCTATTTCTTCTTACTTTCAGCCATGTAATCAATGAATCTTTTTTAAAGTAATTATGTTTTCGATTATGTTCATGTCTCAGGAGAACACCTACATATGTCCTAAATCCTACAAGGAACTAGATGAGACAACTGATAAAGCATTAGGTAAAACTTTCGAGCTCAAGCATCTTCGTTATAAAGTTGGACCATTTTCTTAAACTCAAAGCTAATTATATAATAAATGTACTTGCGTTTGATCTTAGAAAAAGATGGTTCCATTTGGGTCTATATAGAAAACTTGGCCGCAACAGACAATGTTCAAGAGTATGTCAAGCATCATCCTTTTTTTGATTGACTGCATGTCATCCTGATCGTCGATTCTTCAAAAATTTTGCCCATTCGAGTAATTTTATCTGTATTATATGTTTCTTAGTGTTCTTTAATTGTGTAAATACAACAAACGCTGTTAAATATGTTCAAATCGCAATGTAAAATTTTGTTTCTTATTCGGAAACGATTCAAATTGTACTTATGTCATTATATGTTCAAATCTGCTACACAAACGACAAACCTAGCCAAAATTTTTAAAGGATCGCTAAACTGGAATGATATTTTTTTCCCAAACTGTGAAACTAGCACCGAAACCCCATATAGGTGGTTTCAATGTCAGCTACTGGAATGAAATTTTTTCCCAAACTCTGAAACTAGCACCGAAACCCCATACATGTGGTTTCGATGCCACCGACTGTAATGAATTTTTTCCCCAAACTGTGAAACCAGCACCGAAACCCCACATAGGTGGTTTCGATGCCACCTAGTGGAATTAATTTTTTTTCCCAAACTGTGAAACCAGCACCGAAACTCCATATAAGTGGTTTCGATACTACCTACTAGAATGAAAAAAATTAAGATAAAACGATATATACGTTTTTAATTGCATTGTTTCACGAAGGTTCTAAATGGGTCATGTAGTTGTAAGTAGTTACATTGTTTCGGTGTTGGTTTGGGAGATACGTAAATATTTCGACTTCAAGAAACCCCTTATTACTTGAAAATTACCATTTGAAGTAAGACAGAAGGATCACATTAAATTTAAGGATGAAGTATATTTATAAAACAAAAATAAACTGAACTCCCAAGTGCTTCAATTACATATTGAAATAAAAAAAATGAAACTAAAAGAATGGAGCCTCCTCAATCCTCATCTCTGGCCAGGGAAACAACCTTCATGCCCTCTGCCGCCCATGGCACTTGTACCAGCCTCTCGTTGTGAACTGTGCTGACCAACCATCTCTGCATATGATCGCATCTCAAACTTCACCCTATAGTTGCCTAATGAACAAAACATGTATGCATAAGTATGAGTAGAAGTGCATCTTGTATAAAATAAGAAAATAATAGAAAAAACCTTGAGTATGGCGGTTGAAGTTGTCGATGTCTTCTTTGCCAACCATATAACCATAAAGTTGGCGCTGTCTGGCTGGACCATACAAGAAGCTCTGACAACATTGCCAAGCCTCTCTATCGAAACCTTGGGTAGCAAAATGGGTATGCAGACGTTGAGCATCGAAATAACCTCTTGTCGTGCTTTGAAAAATTAGAAGGCTCATCTCACGATGGCCTTGAGGATCGTAAGAATGGCGAGCCTTAACAACAGATTCATAGGACCTGAAATAGTCAAGAAGCTCTTGGTTTCCCATACCAAGCCACTGAAGTAGAAAATTCAAGACATTAGAAGTTAAGGAATTGTATTATTCATGAAAACATAATTCAAAAGTTATACAACTACCTTCCCATTTGCATCTTGATGAAGCCTTGTGTTCATTATCATCACCATGGGTGGCCAGAGTATTTGGTGATCCGCTTCCTCATTGTTTGAAGGCGGGGGGCAGAAAATAGCAGCATCATTCTGATTATCTCTCAAACCACTCCATTCCTCATACGCTTGACCTTGAAGAACAACCGAAGTACCCCTTCTACGCAATTCTTCGTCCAATAGCTGACCAAGTTGGCGATGGAGTTTGAGCTTTGGTCAGCCTTTGGTTTTGGCATGTGTCACTAGGGACTGAAGGCCACGAAACCTGTGAGTGGCACCAGGACCTCCTTGACATGATGGACACTGCCATTGAGTAGAAGGGTCATTTATTGTGGTCATTCTATCGAAGGTCTCGAAAAACTTGTTGAACCATCTACTGGTTTTCATTGTCTCATGGCTTTGTTCCTCCTCTTCATCAGAATCAACAAAGACATCATCATCGTTGTTTGATGATGTCTCGAAATCAAGTTTCCTCTTTGCCAGTGGCTGAGGATTGTGACCAGAACCTCTGCTCGAACTCATTCTATAATAGAAGATGGTGAAGGTGAAGGAGAATTGATTATAGAAATAAACGAAGGGTTGAGTATATTAAGTTGAAGATGTTCTAAAGAGTAAAGAGAAGAGTTGTTAATTTATAGAGAATTTCAGTTGGGAGGGAATTTGAAAACTTAGAAGGGAAAGTGAGAAGGCACAATGCAAAGGTACATGAATATGAAACGGCGCATGTGATACAAGTGAAAAGACATGAAACTGAAAAGGGAGATTCGTTCTGGGGTATCGAAACCAACTTTATACAGGATGACCAGTAAACGGTGGATGTGATTACAGTGAAAAGACACAACACTGAAAAGGCAGATTCCTTTTAATTGTATCGAAACCATCCTTATGTGGTTTCCATGCTACCTAATGGAATGAAAATTTTGCACATATTGTCACACCAGCATCGAAACCCCATATAGGTGGTTTCGATGCTACCTAGTGGAATGAAAATTTTGTTGATATTGTCAAACCAGCACCGAAACCCCATATAGGTGGTTTCGGTGCTACCTAGTGGAATGAAAATTTTTCCCATACTGTCAAACCAACACCGAAACCCCATATAGGTGGTTTCGATGCTACTTAGTGGAATGAAAATTTTGCCCATACTGTCAAACCAGCACCGAAACCACATATAGGTGGTTTTGATGCTACCTAGTGGAATGAAAATTTTGCTCATACTGTCAAAGCAGCACCGAAACCCCATATAGGTGGTTTCAATGCCACCTACTGGAATGAAAAAATTTTACCTTGTTGTAAGGAATTGTGTTTGTACACAATTGCTTACAAAGGGTGGAGCAAATTTACCCCACAAAAAAATTCATATGGAATTGGGTATATACCTAATTTCTTATAATTTCAGTAAGAAACTAAGTATATTGGGTAAGAAATTGTGTATAAATAGAACTTCTTACTTATTTTGTACCAAATTGCGCATTCTTGTAAGCAATTGAGTACAAACACAATTTCTTACAAAGGTTAGAGCAACTTTACCCCCAACAAAAAAATTCATCAGGAATTGGGTATATACTTAATTTCTTATAATTTTAGTAAGAAACTAGGTATATCGGGTAAGAAATTGTGTACAAACACAACTCCTTACTCATTTTGTACCAAATTGTGCATTCTTGTAAGAAATTGAGTACAAACACAATTTCTTACAAAGGTTTGAGCAACTTTATCCCAACAAAAAATTTGTAAGGAATTAGGTATATACCTAATTGCTTATAATTTCAGTAAGAAACTAGGTATATTGGGTAAGAAATTGTGTACAAACACAACTCCTTACCTATTATGTACCAAATTGTGCATTCTTGTAAGAAATTGAGTACAAACACAATTTCTTACAAAGGTTTGAGCAACTTTACCCCAACAATAAATTCGTAAGGAATTGGGTATATACCTAATTTCTTATAATTTCAGTAAGAAACTAGGTATATCGGGTAAGAAATTGTGTACAAACACAACTCCTTACCTATTCTGTACCAAATTGTGCATTCTTGTAAGAAATTGAGTACAAACACAATTTCTTACAAAGGTTTGAGCAACTTTACCCCAACAAAAAATTCGTAAGGAATTGGGTATATACCTAATTTCTTATAATTTCAGTACGAAAATAGGTATATCGGGTAAGAAATTGTGTACAAACACAAATTCTTACCTATTTTGTACCAAATTGTGCATTCTTGTAAGAAATTGAGTACAAACACAATTTCTTACAAAGGTTTGACCAACTTTACCCAACTAAAAAATTCGTAAGGAATTAGGTATATACCTAATTCCTTACCATTTCAGTAATAAAATATGTATATTTAGTGAGAAATTGTGTAGAAACACAAATGCTTACCTATTTTGTACCAAATTGTGCATTCTTGTAAGAAATTGAGTACAAACTCAATTTCTTACAAAGGTTTGACCAACTTTGTTCAACTAAAAAATTCTTAAGGAATTAGGTATATACCTAATTTCTTACCATTTCAGTAAGAAAATAGGTATATTTAGTAAGAAATTGTGTAGAAACACAAATTCTTACCTATTTTGTACCAAATTGTGCATTCTTGTAATATATTGAGTATAAACACAATTTCTTACAAAAGGTTTGACCAACTTTGTTCAACTAAAAAAATCGTAAGGAATTAGGTATATACCTAATTTCTTACAATTGCAGTAAGAAAATAAGTATATTTAGTATGAAATTGTGTAGAAACACAAATCTTTACCTATTTTGTATTAAATTGTGCATTCTTGTAAGAAATTGAGTACAAACACAATTTCTTACAAAGGTTTGACCAACTTTACCCAACAAAAAAATTCGTAAGGAATTGGGTATATACTTAATTGCTTATAATTTTAGTAAGAAATTAGGTATATCGGGTAAGAAATTGTGTTCAAACACAACTCCTTACTTATTTTGTACCAAATTGTGCATTATTGTAAGAAATTAAGTATATACCTAATGCCTTACAGTTATTGTAAAGAATTCGGTTTTGGACTCAATTTGTTACTTTATAAGGAATTGCGTATATACTGTTATTCTTACAATTTTTTATAACAAATTAGGTACAAGCTTTATAAGAAATTATATTTAAAAAATGACCAGGTTAACCGATTTTTCGTCTTTTTGCTGTCTTTTAAGTGCCGTTTTGCAGAATCTCCCGGGACCGAGGGAGGTCAAAACAAAAAATATATCTAATGAGAGGGATGGTTTTGACGAAAAAAAATAGTTGTTTGACTAAAACAAAAAGGGCGATAATTTGGTGACCAGCAGTATAATTTTCCCTAATTTTTATGCCTAATCTGAGAAAATAAAGGTACGGCTCAATGGGTCCAATATCAGTGTCCCACTAGTTCACTCACTCCCGCTCATTTACTCCCTCAAATAGTAAATCTCATAAGCTCATAAATTTGTTTTTCAGTTTAATATTTTTAGGGTAAACTACAACAGTAATTCTTGAACTTTTTGGAAATTTGCAATTCGGTCAGCAAACTTTTACAGCTTATAATACAGTCATTAAATTTTTTATTCGTTTTCATTATAATCATTATCGTCCGCTGCGTTAAAAAAGGTTGATGTGGCACATTAACTTTAAAAAAAAATTATTGAACTTTTAATTTGTTTTCATTACGACTACTACACTTTTAATTCACTTTCATTACAGCTATTGAACTTTTAGTACAATTTCATTACATGAGTAACTCCAAGAGGCGACCGTGACTTTAGCTCATGTATATCTCATGAACAATTGAACTCAAGTGGGGAGTTTGGTTAAAAAAGCACATTGAATCTTTTGTTAGTACAAAGGTAATTTATTATGTTTGATCTAATATAGCATATGAACAACAAAATTGCAGAGTTAAAAGAAAAACCATTTTTTCATTTGTTAATACAAATATATGGTTTTTAAAACAAAGGTAACAAATAAATTGAACAACATTATCTTCCTTTAGTATAATAGACTCAAAACTTTCATAATTAAATTATTCCATAAAGCATGGACCACCAATGCTGAACCTCTCACTTTTGGATTCTCTAGCTTAGGCAAAAAGCTATGAGGTTTTGGTATAACATTCATTGGCTCGGAATAGACAACATCATCCTTTGCACCTTTAAAATACTTTCCAATAAATTATTTCAAATCGTCAACAAAAACTGATCAATTTGCCATTTTGAAAACTTTATCAAATACGTCTGGAGTGATGGAAACCTGATAAACTAAGATCCACCTTGGAAACCTGATAAATTCTTTTATAGTTTCCAAGTAACTGAAGAGTGGAAAGCTGTTGTTTTTGTAAGGTTAAAGCTTTCTCCTTTTTATTTATGATCACCCAAAGCAAGAAAAATATTATAGTATCAAAGGTTGTTTTTTTAGCGACTCTAAATCTTATTATTGGTGTTGTCTAGCTTTGCAGAATATAAAGCGAGAATGTGCGTGTTTTTGAGTGATGGATATGATCTTATTTTCTGGGTTTTACTTTACCTATTACTTATTCTGCAATGTTTGGTGATCACAAGTCTTAGAGACGGAGAGCTCATTCATGGGGACAATTATATTAATTAATAATTTAAAAACTACATTAAATAGTATTTATGCAGTAGCATAAACTAATTGGGTGACTTGGTCTAATGGTTTGTTGGAAAGTTTTTATTCTTAGCGAACCTAGGTTCAAGTCTCCATAGTTAGAATGTCATGTTAACCTTAGACAGTCAGAGCGTCTGTTGACTCACAGTTTTTATTTATTATAGATGAAAATTGCACGAAAATAAAACGCTAAAGGGTTATTTGCACACAAAAAAAAGATTAAAATGGCCAAAGGACGTTAGGGGTTATTTTTTACTTTATGCCTTTATATTTATAAACTCAAATACTCGGTCATTAAGAAATTTTTTTCCATAAATTTTTTTTACCTAATATAAATATTAAGTTATTAAATAAACGGAACTTGATTATCAAAAAGTTCCTTCAACCACCAAAATTACAATAAAAGTTGACTTAATTACCAATTAACATTTCAGTTTTTTTATAAAAATCAATAAATTTTTATTAAATTCATAGAAAAATCATAATTACAATCATCCAAAAAAAAAAATATTTGGATTAAACAACTAAAAAAATCCTTACAACTCAAAAACAAAGAAAAATGAAAACTTCTATGGAGATAAGCATACCAACAAAATTTAGTAGCCTCTTGAATCTCCTTGTCTTTGTCCAAACGAGACGCATAAAGAAGAAAGAAGGAGTGATGCGCGATTCAACCTGTCAAGCAAAAAGTACTGCTACCCAAGTCTGATTTCATCGACAAATAACCATCAACCGAGACAAGTTGACTTTAAATTATAATTACAAATATATATATATATATAATTACAAAAATCGTTTAAATTATAATCAATATATATTAAAAATAATAAATATTTACGATTAAATTTACATTGAAACTAGGGAACTCAAATATCTACAAATGTGTAATTACAAACAATGATAAAGACTCGTGAAAGAGAAAAGACGGGGAAGGAACAGACTTGTAACGTATTTATATCTCGCAATTGCAGTACAAGGTGTAACTGTGTAAGCTCATTGGTCAGGACTCAGGCCAATGGATAAGTTGACTTTACAATCTTCTTTAGTTTAAAGGGACTTTACAATCTTCGTGGTTGACTGTACATATTATTAGTTTATCGAATGTGTACATAAAATTATTAATAGTAAACACTATCGGAAATTATAAAATTTATTTTATTATCATTCATCTCTATGGTGTTTTGGATGGATATAAATTTGTTTTGTTTTTTTGGTGTTTTTATTTATGTCTTATACTAAAAAAATAAATTTAGAGTTTGAGATTAAGGTTTAAGTTAGGGTTTAGGGAATTAGAGGTAAAGTATATTTTTAGAGTTTATGGTTTAAGATTTAGAATTTAGATTTAAAGCTTAAAATTTAAATTTTTAGTGTTGGGTATACAAAGACGCGCCGAAAAGAGATATGAAATTTTTGTCCGTTTTGGACAAATTATTTTAAAGTTTGTTTGTTTTTGTTAATTAATCATTCTAAATTAGACCTATTTATGGGCTAATTGACTCATTCAATCCTATATGATCTTAATATGATTTTAATTTTTTTAATAGTCTAAAGATGATTACAAGGTAACATATGTTCATACATATTCTTAACACTCTGACAATGCGCATACACTTTGTAGACATACTCGTTTCTCCTAGGATGAACATCATCCGCTTTTCTACTGAGATACTTGTTGGGTTCAATATGATTTTAAAAAGTAAAAAATACTTTTATTTAAACTTAATTATAGAATATAAAAATGTTAATATTTTTTTATTTTTAAATTAAATAATGGGCAATTTGGACAAATTGAGGGGGTGAGGTCGATGTGAGCTTGGAAATTCTTTTGTAGTCGAACATCGCCATACACCCAATACTTTAAACCCTAGCCTCAAATTTTAATCATAAATTCTAAACTTAATTATTTCTGATAATAAACCTAAATAGAAGTATCGAAAAATAACCCTCGTAAACACATATTCTAAAGAAAATTACAAAACATAAAAATCTCTTATTATCTATTCAGATGTCTATTTGTTTAGTTTGATTAAATAATTTGTCTACGATGAAGATTATTTTAGTGACTACGGCTCTACGCTCTAGACTATACAATTTCAGACGTGGCATAAAAATATTAATACTGTTATACATATATGTTGTGCAAGATGTGTGTAAGATGTTCATTTTAAGAAACTTGAGTTTGAGTAGTTCTAGTAGAGAAGAAGATGGTGTTCATCTTAGAGACTCAGGTTCGAACAAATGTGTGTAAAATGTGTTCATCTTAGAGACTCAGGTTCATTTTAAGAGACTTGAGTTTGAGTGGGCTACACGGGGATAACTGAGGCGAAACCCGTTAAGGCTTCACTTCGGTTACCAACCCAAGAAAAACGTTTTCATTTATTATCTTATCTAGATGCGTTAATTAAACCTAAGCGTGAAACGACAGCGGAAACAAGGCTCACGAGAAGCCCAACAACAAACAGGGCCTAAGCCCAAACCTTGAGACCCTTTAGAGATGTCAAAAAGCCCATTTACAGGCCTGTGTTTCGAAACAGTCAATGCCCGTTTCGAAACACGAGCTCCAGTTTTAAAAGCCAAACACCCATACCGAAACGCATCCACCCCGTTTCGGAACAGGGTCCCATTTTGCCTAGGCGTTCCGATACCCGTTTCGGAACAGGCAATTCTAGTAGCCAAAGTGTTTCGAAACTTGTTTCGAAACAGGGGCTCACAGTAGCCAAAATGTACCGAAACGCGTTTCGATACGGGGGCCCTGGAACCACACCCGTTTCGAAACAGCACAACCCGTTTCGAAACACATGCTGCCTGTGAATTCCCAAAATCAGTTTTAAACATCTCCAAATGGTCCCAAACGACCTTAACGACCCCAAGAAGCATACATAACATACGAACACACTCTAGAGGCATGCACCCTATTGCAAACATACTCAAGATACATAAAGATACAAGATAGGGGCATCCATTCAAAAGATCATACATGGCATTCAAGATTCATGTTTCACAAGAACATACACTTAGACATTAAGGTAGGCAATTCAAACATGGTTTACAAGCATTCAAGGCAACCAAAAGCCAACCAACAACATGGCATTTAAAGGAGTCTAACATGCTTTTAAACAACCATCACCAACATACTTCAAAGGCTCAAACAACATATACATGTCCCATTGCTTGACCATTACATCATATAATATAAAATCCATACTTGAAAGATTCAAAAGCCCAACTAGCACACTTGGAGGCCCCTTCTTGCACTAGCAACCCACGAACTACGTATATGTATTGTCGAACAAAAGAGAGCGTAATGTCACGGACTTATTTCTTCAAGCTCAATTCCGTGCGGCACTATCTATCTCGGCACGATGTTAGTAAGCCTTAATGTCGCAACGCTATGGCAAAACGAAGGAGCAAGAGTGTTTACAAGGAAATAACCTTGTATTGCACAACGGAAGCTTTACAAAGGAGCTTTACAAATGCTTAAGTGAGTGACTACTTGAGTGAGTTACAAATGAGAGGGGTGGCCCTATTTATAGGCATCCACCTCCTCAATGGACGGCTAGGATTTATTTAATCCGACGGTTGAAAGTTTGCCTCCCAAAATATCTACTAAGCCTAGATATTTCTAGATAGGTTCATACTTATCTACTTACATTTACAATACTCTAAGGTATTCTAGATTGCTCTATAGTTCTACATATATCTATAAGTTTCTAGAAAGTTCCAGAGATGTCCGGAGTTGTCCCGAGCCTTCCGGACATGTCTTGAGTCTTCTCGACTTATCTCGAGCCTTCTAGGTTCCTCCGGGTGAGCCTAGATGGTTGTGGAAGCCTCTGGAACCCCTCGGAATATTGTGGAGACGTTTGGGGCTCTCTGGGTCGTTCTAGAGCCTTCTCTGGACCAACCTTGGCCTTAAAAGGCTTATAACATCTCATTTCCTCCAAGTTGGCCCGTGAGCACCTAGGTGGGGCGTCTTGGGCGCGCGCAGCGCACCTAGGTGGGGCTGTTCGGGCGCGCACTGCGCACCTGGGTGGCACACCTCGGTGCTGCTCGGTGCACCCGGGTGGGTGTGCCCCTCGGCTGGCTGGGTCGCGACCAGGCGGGGCATGACATCCTCCCCCACCCGATCTCGCGACGCCCTCGCCGCGTCTTCGTGGAGCAGGGGTGTTGCTGGAGCGCTTCCCTCGACTCCTAGCTCGCCTTGCCTTTACCCTCGGCTTGTCGGCATTGTTGGAAGACCTCTCCCTCGAACCTTGACCCTCGGTGGTCTTAGAAGCTATGTTCTCCCCTCGAACATGCTTGGTGGCCTTCCCAGACTTGGTCACCCCTTTGCCTTGATTGCATCCCTTGGATGGTTTGGCCCTACGGACGGCCTTGCTGAGCTGAAGTGCTGAGACCACTCTCGTCCCTGGCTTGGTGGCCCTTATTGTTGGTACCACACATGATGGTGCACCTTCTGTGATGCACAGACTGTTGGCAAAAGGCATCGGAATTGCCTTGGCTTGTTCAAAGAACTCGAGCCCTAGGATGATCGGGTAGTCATCTAGCGGCACAATCGAGAAGTCCATGCGGCCTGACCATGTCCCGATGTTGGTCTTGACTCCTCGAACGAACCCATGGATGGGTTGAGCGGCAGAGTTAACGGCCTTGACGGATCCTCCCCCTTTCACGATGCTAAGACCAAGCCTTTTTGCTTCTTTTAAAGAGACAAAGTTATGGGACGCACCTGTGTCGAGCATGGCTCTCGAGGCCTTTCCATTAACGGTGACGTCCACGAATAGAAATCCCTTGGCTTGGGTCTTTGGGGCGGACTGGTTTCCATTCAAGAGCTGTAGTGATCCCATTTGTGCACTTTGGCCTCCTTCGGCATCACTACCTTCGTCGGCATCACTTTCTTCTTGATGCTTGGCTAGGATTGCACTAAGGGCTCGGCGTTGTGGGCACTCCCGAACCCAATGGTCGCCATCGCAGATGTAGCAACTACTAGGCGGTGATCTCTTGGCACCTTGAGAGTCTTTAGGCCTACCACGGTCTTTGTCCCTCCATGAGGACGAGCCTTTGTGCTTCGGTGTGTCCTCGTCCTTGTGACTCTCCTTACGTGGGCTCCTATCTCTTCCACCATTGAAGTGGCCACTCTTCTTGTCTCTCGACTCGTTGTTGGACTCCTTGGGGATGGGATAGTCAATGAGGCTCTTGGCCACGGCGATGGCATCGGCAAGGTTTTGCACCCCACGACGCCTTAACTCGGTCTTGGCCCATGGTTGGAGTCCATCGACAAAGTTGAAGAGTGAGTCCTTCTCTGAGAGATCGGGGATCTCGAGCACCAAGCTAGTGAACTCCTTGACGTAGTCTTGGATGCTCCCCATTTGCTTGAGCCTTCGTAATCGTTCCCTGGCTTCTTCCTCAGCATTCTCCGGATAGAATTGCCGTTTGAGTTCCCTTTTAAAATCAGTAAAGGTAGTGATGGTGCACGTACCTCTCTCGACATCGAGACGCCTTCTCCTCCACCAAAGCATGGCGGTGTCGGTGAGGTATAGGGTTGCGGTCTGGATCTTGGAGGCATCGTCCCTGATGCCAACGGCTTCTAGATATTGCTCCAAGCCATACAAGAAGTTGTCGACTTCTTTGGCGTTGCGTGTCCCTGAGAAAGTTTGAGGCTTGGGCACCTCGACCCTTCTAGCCTCCACGGTGGTGCTTGGCCCGACTGCCATAGCACGTTTGCACAAGGCAAGGTCGCCTTGCAATGCTTCAAGTTGATCATACACATTGGTAAGTTCATGTTGGATTGACTCACGTACTTTTGTGAGTTCGGCTACGAGTGCGTCGCGTACTTCAGCCATTTCCGCGCGCAGGGACTCTTCTAGCTTGATCTTCATTGCCCTAACGGCTGTGTGGATCTCGGAATCCTCTACCTCAAGGCCTTCAATCCGCTCATGAAGGTCGTCCACTTGGGCACCCATGCTCGATACGCCTTCCTCCACGCGAGTTAGGCGCGACTCCAAGCTAGAGAGTAAGTCTTTGGATTTGGCACGAGGCCTTGTCTCGACAGGATCAACCCTTACTTCTTGCCCACCTTGGTCGTGCGTGACCTCGGTCTCGGACGGGCTAGCGGCTTGGTTCTTGGCGTTCTTGGCCATGCTCCCGAGCGATCGGAACTTGCTCTGATACCAACTGTCACGGACTTATTTCTTCAAGCTCAATTCCGTGCGGCACTAGCTATCTCGGCACGATGCTAGTAAGCCTTAATGTCGCAACACTATGGCAAAACGAAGAAGCAAGAGTGTTTACAAGGAAATAACCTTGTATTGCACAACGGAAGCTTTACAAAGGAGCTTTACAAATGCTTAAGTGAGTGACTACTTGAGTGAGTTACAAATGAGAGGGGTGGCCCTATTTATAGGCATCCACCTCCTCAATGGACGGCTAGGATTTATTTAATCCGACGGTTGAGAGTTTGCCTCCCAAAATATCTACTAAGCCTAGATATTTCTAGATAAGTTCACACTTATCTACTTACATTTACAATACTCTAAGGTATTCTAGATTGCTCTATAGTTCTACATATATCTATAAGTTTCTAGAAAGTTCTGGAGATGTCCGGAGTTGTCCCGAGCCTTCCGGACATGTCTTGAGTCTTCCCGACTTATCTCGAGCCTTCTAGGTTCCTCCAGGTGAGCCTAGATGGTTGTGGAAGCCTCTGGAACCCCTCGGAATATTGTGGAGACGTTTGGGGCTCTCTGGGTCGTTCTAGAGCCTTCTCTGGACCAACATTGGCCTTAAAAGGCTTATAACATCTCATTTCCTCCAAGTTGGCCCGTGAGCACCTAGGTGGGGCGTTTCAGGCGCGCACTGCGCACTTGGGTGGCACACCTCGGTGCTGCTCGGTGCACCCGGGTGGGTGTGCCCCTCGGCTGGCTGGGTCGCGACCAGGCAGGGCGTGACAGTAAGCATAAAGCTTAGTGAGGGTAAGCTCATTAAAAACAAACCTCGACAATGCAGGGTCCAAGCACGAGCACAACCAAGGTAGAATGCATGATCTTACCTTCGATCCTCATGAGCCAAATACACATGATGCATGAACATATATTCAATATTATGCCATGCTCAACAAGCTCAAATCCACATCATATGTAACACAGATAATAATCCATATAGGAATCATATTTCGCATCATATTGATACACATATCAACTCATATTGGCACCTAGCTATGACTCGAATACGCGGATAAACACGTTGAAACTCACATCCAACACAACCATTACCTTACGGTAGGGTTACACTCATCATTGTTCATGCGGAGGGGATTCCACTCATCCTCACGCCCCGTCGATGGGATTACACTCATCATCGACTAACATATATATAAGAAGGTTTTCCGGGCGAACCCGTACTCCATCTTGATGACTACCATCATCAAGACCACGCGCGCATTTGACTCACGTGTGCACACTAACATCCTAATGATCGATCATTTGTACCCCAAGCATACTAGTGCCAACATTAAACACAAACCACAACCTCATTTCATATCACTTTCGTGCTTAGCACGTACTTACCATGATTAACAACATGCACAATCCACATGCATATAACAATGCATCAATACCATGCCTCAACATACATGTATAACACACTATACATAACCAACACAAACACAATTGAACATGAGGCTTAACAACAAATAGAGTGCAACCAAAGTCTCTACTAAAGTTTGGGATTAGGCTACCACTCTAATCCCAACTCTAGGTGGGTCTACCAAGCCCAACCTAGTCCACATGCTTGAACCAAATACTCAAAACCATTTTAAAAACATTAAACCACTCACCTTCACTTCCAAGCTCAACAACCAAGCAACCAAGACCTTCAAGCTTCCGGATTCACTCTCGATGCTTCACCAACACAATTTCTTGCCTCTAATCAACCCAACACAATCAAAATAATCTCAAATCAGTCCACACAACAATGTAGCAAACCCGTAACACTATTCAAGCATCAAACACATGATTTTCAAGCTATGAACAACCCCAAAATCATCAAACTCGAGCAGCCCTTAAACTCAACCTAAAACTTATGATTTCAACCTCTTTAACACTCTTAAATGATTCCAAAACAACCCCCAACTATCATACTAACTTTAGCCCTCAATTTCCAACATAAAACAACTCCAAAAACTCCCTTAAAACCCTTCTAAAAACCCACCAAAATTCGAATCCGGGAATCTTAACAAAACACTTTAAAAATCATATATGTTGGACCTCATGGTTCATAAACAACTCATATATCATTAACAAATCAAAATCTTTAGTTAAAAACAATAAAGGTAGCATTTTTAATCAAAACTCTCAAAAACTCAAATTCCAAAATCATGGACAAAAATGAAAACTAATGGTACTTTCAAAAAGAGGAAGATGAGAGCAAGATGGGGATTTAATTACCTTTCAAAACCGACCAACAATGAAGAAGCAAGGAGATGGAATAGTAAAAATGGGGTAGGGAGAGCTCTTGTCGTGAGTTTTTCTTGTTTGGAGAAGAAGATGGTGAAATTTGATTATTTGAAATGGGTTTTATTTGGAAAGACCCACTATTTACAAAAATGCCATTAAAATGGCTATTGGGCTTTAACATCAAAATTTGGTCCAACACTTTCAATTAAATTTTGCAAAGCAAAAACTGATACATTATTTTATTTATTTATTTATTTATTTATTTATTTATTTATTTCACCCGGCCTCTAGACCCGGGTGTTACAGAGTGTGGATATAAAAAGTCATACCCGCCGCGGGTAGTGGGTAGGTGGTGGATTTAAGACCTTACTCGTCCCGCATCCGCCCGTCTCGCATCCTACCCGCCATATAAATTTGGATCATTATGAATTTGGATGTAATTTCAGAAACTATTCTATAAATCCTAACATTTTATAGGATATTGCTTGTAATTTATGTTTTGTGGTTGTTTTTGAATTTATATTTTATGTGTATGGTTGCTGCCAAGCGGGTTAATAGGCGGGTACGAGATAGGTAATGTGTGTAATCACTAATTTTGTCCGAGGTGTAAACCCGTTTTTATTTTTCGTAATAATGGGTTTTGCTTACTTATCTTAATTATGTCGTGTGATTAAAGATTAAAAAATATTATTAGTAATATATATATATATATATGATGCTACTGTTTTTTATCGTTTGGTTATTGTTACCCGATTGAAAGAAAAAATAAAAAATTAGTTAATTACTAATATATATTATGTTATCTTACCGTATTATTATTATTATTATTATTATTATTATTATTATTATTATTATTATTATTATTATTATTATTATTATTATTATTATTATTATTATTATTATTATTATTATTATTATTATTATTATTTGTCTATTCTTATTATTACTATTATTATTATTTACTATATTATTATTATTATTGCTATTATTAACATTATTATTATTAGTAGTATTAGTATTTTGAAACGAATCTAAAAATAAAAGAAAAACTAATATAAATACATTGCAAATAAAAATAAGCCCAAATTTATATACTGAAGAGTCCATTTACAAACATTAAAAAAGTCCAAAAATAATATAAGTATATATTACACGACCCAATAGGCTCGAATAATTAAAACAACTAAAAATCCTAATATGCTTCCTTTGGTGTCTTGCGTAGCTGATCCTACACCGTTAGATCTAATTTAGATCTGACAGTCCAGATTCAATCCCGAATGGAAACCCTAGGAGCCCCCTCCCAAGTCCTGGCGTTGTAGGTTCTCAACCGTCGGATCGGGCTTGTGATCGGGTGGCCAGGATCGATCCCCCACGCGTGTGTGATCCACGCACGACCGTCCATCTTCTCTACGCGCGCGTACGAGGCACGCCTGAGCCTTTCCAGCTCCTCTCCAACGTCTCCTCTGGTTCCCTCTCCCTCGTACGAGAGCCGTCACATGCAGACAAAAAAAAAACAGAATTACAGAGAGGACAAACAAACGTGCAACAAATTCCAGAGGAAAATACCAACAGAAATCAAAGATGAATACAAACAAGAATAGCAGAACCAATAGCATTTTTTTCATTCCAATTTTATGTAAACAAAAATTGTAATTTTCGGTGTTATAAAACCCAAAACACACAATGTAACCCCAAGTTTCGAAGGGGGAATTTCAGAGCAATAAGAAGCAAAAACCTCAAGTTTTAGAGGTATATCGTCTTCCATTTTCATTTCGCATAAAAAAGCAAAAGAGCTAGGGTTTCTGTTTTTACCTTTGTCGATCCATCTTCTCTGTGTCAATTCATTTCTCCTCGCCGGTGACAAGCCGTTTGGTCTCTTTCGAGACCATACGCGGTGAATCGGTGGGAAGCAAACAACAAAAAAGGTTTTTGAAATCGATTTGGGGCTTTTTTGGGTTTCTGTTTCATTTGAAAAAATGAAAAGGGGTTGTTTTCGAAAGGAAAGGTCGGGTCTGGTTTGTAGATGAGAAAAAGTGACGCTTTTTTGTTTGTTTAGGGGAACGCCGGCCGCAGATTTGCGTCGACTGACGTTCCGGCATCGGAAAACGAGAGAGAGGGGAAGGGTTTCGGCAGAGCTTATTCAAAATGACAAAAATGGTTTAAAATGTTTTTTATAGGAGTATCCAATTGAGTGGTGGGTGTGGGGATGAATTTGAGAATATACCTGCATGGGCGGGTGTGCATTTGAAAATTGTACCTGCCGTGGGTGGTGGGTAAGTGGTGGATATAAAAATTTTAGGTGGGTATGGGGATGGGGAGGGGGTATCCGCATCCGCCCCGCCCATTTCTCATCCTTAATTTTAAAGAGTGCTTCACTTTCTATGAAAATCCTATAATTAAAATTCAAAGTTTTGGCATGGGAATCCTAGCTTCTACTCAACGGCGGCCAACCGCTGCTATTAACGACAATTGGCCTCCCAACCATTTTTAGTTCCTTATGTTTTTTTCTTCCCTCTTTATTCCTCCTCTTCTTTGTTGTTGTTTTCTTCTTTCATTGTTTTGGGCGCTTCGAAACTGTCCATTGTCTTGCTTGATGAGTTCTTTTCACCAGCGTTCAAGATCATGTTCGAGTCTTTTAGCGAGGTAGAAGAGTGATTCCGGCCATGAAGGAGAGACATGTCTCCTTGTCCTTCATTCTTCTTCTCCCATGTCTCTCTTTATGAGAATTTTTATTTGTGTCCATTTTGTAGGTCTCTCGGTTCCTTGCGATGGCAGTTTGAGTTCTTGCTTTTTGTCAGCAAGAGACCAATGACTACGTTCATCGGTGTCGTCCCCTCCCTTAATAGTCATCATTCAACTACAATTACATACTTTGCGACACGTTGATTCTCAAACGGTTCATCTCACAACATTACTCCTAATGATCTATACTTTTCGTGACACTGGATTTGACATACGGTTGTAGATCGATTTAGCTGGTTGTTTGTTGTCTTGATTTCCTTTCAGTTTTGGAGACATGTCTTTTACTCTTCTTGTTATGTTTATTTTAGTTTTCTGTCTTGTTTCGTGCTTTATTATGTTGTTCTGGGTTTTTTCCTTGCGTTATTTATATTTCTCTTTGTTATATGGTCAATAAAAATGACTTATTTGTTAAAAAAAAAATCAAATTTTCGGTATTGCCAACATGGGCAGAGCTGTATGGAAAGATTAGGGTGCATTTGGGGTCAGCAATACTTGTATCAATAATTTAAAAAAAAAATATTAAAATTGACCCTACTTAATTTGTTGGGATATGAGATCAACAATACTTGTTGAAGTAGTATAAAATTTCTTATAACACATAATTCACTCTAACTTTATTATATAAAAATCCTGACTTTGTCAATTATTGCGAAAACCTACTCTTTTTACATCAAGCTTCTCACTTTTATTACGAAAAATTTAACTACTCTAGCCTGCTGCCTGCCGCTCGCCATTCTAGATTCCTACTATTAAAATCCATCACCTCGTTCTAAAAACATACTACAATTTTTATTTGAAAGAGGGAAAGTTGAATGATAATGATGATGACGAGGTAGTTTGTTAGATCATCATCATCACTCAATTATTGAATCCGATCAACGGCTAAGAAGAGCAGAATAAAACGCTATAATGAGATGCAGAACAATGAAATATAATATAAAGATATAATATCCCTGCCACCTACCGTATATGAATCACACATGAAATAGCACAATATTCGCAAAGACGAGAATGAAGAGCACGTAAATTACAAACAAACGGGACACTGATGAGGCGCGTGAAGACAGGGTACACAAAGTGCATGGAGCATGAAAGGCATGGGTGAGGGATTTTTAAAGTTTAGTAACAGGTCGGTGTAGGATAACGTGGTTGAAGAACACTGGAGACTCACCGGTAACATTAAAACGATTAACCAGCACGTGGCGGTTAAGCATGTTAAAATCCCTTTAAACTAACCATTTCCAATATAAATGTTCATTTGGGGTCTAGGTTTCGCAAATAGAGAGAAAGAGATCTCAAGCTATTTTAGTTGCAGAGATCTTTTGGGGACCATTTTTAAAAGGATCCAAAATTCCATTAATTTGTCTCTTTGTTTTTCCTTTTTCTTTTCGTATCATTAAGCTTTGATCTTGTATTCGCTTCTGTCGCAACCTTAGATCCTTTTTCGCATCGAAAAAGATAAACAAAGTTGTTAGCGTGTTTGTCACTTACAGTCTTTTGTTGTGACATTGAAAAATGGGAACCGGTTGGAGAAGAGCCTTTTGCACTACGGTTCCTAGAGAACCACCAGAAACTCAAACCAGTGTTTTAGACAACCAACGACAGCAGAGTCCAAGTCCCAGCCCCAAAAGTTGTGCCAAGTTAAGCTTTTTCTCTACTGGAACTAACCCTTCTACTCCTCGTCTTCAACCTCAAGTTCCTAGCCCCCGTCTCCATTGCCGCACTACTGTTGAACCTTCTTCCACGAATGAAACCCCTAAACCAATTCCGCCCTCTCCCCGTTCACCTCTAAAGCTCTCACTTTTCCGCAACAGCTTCAAATTCAGAGTAAGTAATTCTGAAACTGCAGCTAAAGCATAACCTTGGTTGGGACTTGGGTATTTATACTGAGGTTTGTATTTATTCTTTTTGGCAGAGTAGTTGCGGGATATGTTTGAACAGCGTGAAGACCGGCCAAGGAACAGCCATTTACACAGCGGAATGTTCACACGCTTTTCATTTTCCATGCATAGCTTCTCATGTCCGTAAATATGATTCCCTCGTTTGCCCTGTCTGTAGCACCACCTGGAAAGATGTACCTCTCCTCTCCATTCACAAAACCCCGATCCCTTCTCAAAGTCAAAACGACACTGTTCTGATTCAGAACACCACCCCAAGAATCGATGAGAAGAATTTCATCGAATCTTATTCACCCAGAATTGTTAACCAGCAGGAACTCAAATCATCTGATTTAAGATCATACGACGACGATGAGCCATTACTTTCCCCAACTGCCGGTGGTGGTCGTTTCGTTCCAATACCAGAAGCAGATGAAAGCATCGAACAAGAAGAAAACCAAGTCGAGGAGTTCCAAGGATTCTTCATGAATCCCAACACCTCATCCGATGAATTACACCCATTCGACGGCCGTGATTCAAGGAATGTCCGAGTCAGATTATCTCCTGAAACGGCTGTGGTTTCTGTTGGCCGTGGATACGGAACTTACGCCGTGGCTTTGAAAATAAAGGCTCCACCCCCTCCCGTAAAAATACAAGCTTCTTCCAGGAATGGTAGTAATACGGTGTCGCATTGGGGCACATCACGTCGCGCGCCTATTGATTTGGTGACGGTTCTTGATGTGAGCGGTAGCATGGCCGGTGCGAAACTCCAGATGTTGAAACGCGCCATGCGTTTAGTTATTTCCTCGCTCGGCTCAGCTGACAGGCTTTCCATCGTGGCCTTCTCGGCTAATACTAAACGGTTATTGCCTCTACGGAGGATGACGCCTCATGGTCAACGTGCTGCTCGTCGTATTATTGATCGGCTCGTGTGCGGTCAGGGAAGTAGCGTTGGCGATGCGTTGAGGAAAGGTGCAAAAGTGCTCGAGGATCGGAGGGAGAGAAATCCAGTTGCTAGCATTATGTTGTTCTCTGACGGTCAAGATGAAAGAGTCCAATCCAATGCTTCCAATCGACGGCGTCAACCGAACCACATGTCCTCCACTCGTTTCGCTCAGATTGAAATCCCGGTTCATGCGTTTGGCTTCGGGCAAAGCGGCGGGTACAGTCATGACCCGGCGGAGGATGCGTTTGCTAAATGCATTGGTGGGATGTTGAGCGTTGTGGTCCAAGATTTGAGAATCCAGCTCAGCTTCGCCCCTGACTCGGCTCCAGCTGAAATCACTGCCGTTTATTCATGTAACGGGAAGCCGACTGTTTTAACTTCTGGCTCGGTGCGGCTCGGCGATTTCTACGCCGAGGAAGAAAGGGATTTACTCGTGGAACTCAAAATTCCGACGTCGGCCCTTAGGTCCCAACACGTGATGAGTGTTCGCTGTCTTTACAAGGACCCCGCCACGCAAGAAGTTGTGTACGGCCGAGATCAAGCGCTTCTCGTTCCTCAGCCCGACGCCATTCGATCATCGACTCCGGGAATCCAACGGTTTAGATTCTTTTTCATCACGACTCGAGCCATCGCCGAGTCGAGGTGGTTGATAGAGTGTAGTAACGATTTGACAAGTGCGAACCATTTGTTGACGTCGGCTAGAGCGTTGTTGTTGCAGTCGAATTCGTTGGCGGCGGAGGAGTATGTCCGAGGGTTAGAAACTGAGCTGGCGGAACTGCAGTGGAGGAAGCAGCAGACGGTGGAGATCCAACGGCGTAGGGTGAAAGAGAGAGAAAGGGTGGTGATGGATGAGAATGGGGAGCCACTTACGCCGTCATCGGCTTGGAGAGCGGCTGAGAAATTGGCTAAAGTAGCCATCATGAGAAAGTCGTTGAATCGAGTCAGCGATCTACACGGCTTCGAAGATGCTAGATTTTAGTTTTTGTTTAATATTTATTTTTATGAAAAGAAAAAGAACGATTAGGGTGAATATTATCAATTTATCATTCAAGAATTTGATTTCCAGCTCCCTTAAAAAGAAAATATCGGATTTTTCCTTTTGGTAGAAATTAAAAAAAAAACTAAAAAGTCTATATTTGTAGGAAATTTTCGATGATTCTTCATCAACAACTTCCAAAGATGTAAATGCTAATGTAATCGTGTTACTTCTTTATTCACTTTATAAGTAAAAGGATGAGTCTGCTGCTCGACGAATACTGATGAGTACTACTAACGATGAGCACCAATGAGCATTATTAATTTAATTTATAAAGATTAAAAATTTAAAAAATTAACCGTATAATTATAAATTATTTAAAAATTAAAAAATAAATTAATTAAAAATATATTATTTTATTTTTAATTTTCTTTTAAATATAAATCAAAATACCTATATACTCTTAAATTATAAAATATTAATTTTTGTTCATTTGAAATTTAAATCGTGTTGGCTGCCATGCCGTTGTTTCATTGAATGAAAAGATAGCTAACGACGGCCATGCAATTCAAATGAACAATTCCAGTAAATCATGAATTGGTGGGGAACGGCCTTGCAATTCAAATGAAAAGATAGGTAACGACGGACATGCAACCGATGAACAATTCCAAAACCTTATCGATTAGGGTTTTAAATTTTGTTACGCTATTCAAATGTTGTTTATCGGCGGGGGAACGACAGTCATGTAAGAGGCAATGACGACGACGACAGGAGATAGCAGCGGTAACGATGACGACAACAAAGATGGTTTAAATTTCAAATTAATAAAAATTAAGGTTTTATAATTTAGGGGTAGATAAGTATTTTGATCTATGTTTAAAAGAAAATTAAAAATAACACAATATGTTTTAATTAATTTACCTTTTAATTTTTAAATAATTTAAATTATACGATAAATCATTTAAATTTTTAATATTTATAAATTAAATTAATGGTACTTATCGTGCTCGTCGTTAGTGGTGCTCATTGCTGCTTGTCGAGCTTTACATGATTTTTCATAAGTAAAATGTTATCATGTTAATATATTAATAAATAAAAACTGGTTTACAATGATTGGACTTTTAAAACTAAAATATGTAATGATTTTTTTTAACATATTAAAAATATGTAATGACGACTCAATCATTTTCTGGCTATTTTATTCTCTTTATTTATGCCTACAAAAATCTTGATTAATAACATGGTTAACTACCGAGATGATCACCTATATTTCTCTAAGTATAGAGTTGGTCATCGATTCAAAAAAACGACCAGTAAGGTCACTTACGTTTTCGGGGCGTAAACTTTTGGTCATTCAACCGTTTGTTGCTGTTAGCCTTTTGACAGGGGTTGATCTGAAACAAGAAAAAAATAATAAATTACCTAGACAGTCCCTAAACTATCACTTCACTCTTATTTGGACAACCGAAATAAAAACAATTTGTATAATTACACATTTAATCATCCACATTTATAATTTTTTATTTATTCTTCATCTAACTCAATCTCTATTTTCTACCATATTAATCCCCAATTCACGCCGTACAGATCCATGTTTCAAATAATGTTTGTAATCCTCAACTCAGAATTTTTAATCTTCCAAAAAATCCTGAAATTTTGGAAATTTTATAAATCAGTCCTCAAATCTCTAAATTACTCAAACCCCCAAATCGCCGCCGCTTATACCGTCGATCACCGCCCCTGACTACACCCCTTTGGTCGCCGGAGCATGACGGTCATTTCCCCCAACATGGCGTCACCAAAAACGGCGAACGACGTGCAACCGAACGTCAAACGCGAAATTGACGTTCGGCTGGCACGTCGTTCACCCTTTCAAATATACTATGTAAATATTGTTGCACGTAAATTGAGCATTATTTTGTATTGAACAATATTAAGAATTACAAACATTATTTAAAACATTGATATATACGGTGATGGATTATAATATACAATGTGAATTGAGGATTAATATAATAGAAAATTAAAAATTGAGTTAAATGAAGAAGAATATGGAAGATGGGGAGGAGAGAAAAATAAAAAAATATAAACGTAAAGGATTAAATGTGTAATTATACAAATTATTTTTATTTCGGTGGTCAAAATAAGAGTAGAGTAATAGTTTAGGGATTGTCTAGGTAATTTATCCTTTTTTATTATCTCGGATCAGCCTCTCGTTAACATTTAACGGCAACAAACGGCCGAGTGAACAAAAGTTTATGCCCCGAAAAATTAAGTGACCTTACTAGTCGTTTTTCAAAATCGGTGACCAACTCTATGCTGGGGAAACATAAGTGATCATTCCAGTTGTTAACCTAATAATAAAATTCAAGTCTCCAAATCTTTATTTTTTTTTCTTCAGGATTGTTAATTTTAAACACAAAATAATGTTAAGATAATAAATTAACAAGATTTGAAATATAACATTTTAAAATATAGTGATGTTTTTGTAGATTAAAAATTATATAATATTATTAATTCTTTTTGAGGTGTAGAATATATGAAATGTGATTTAAAAATAATAAAAGATAAATTAACAGAAATTTTCAAAAATTAAGTTAAAACTGTTAGAATAAATATTGATCTTGATAATAAATAATATTGGATTTTTTAAAATAAAAAAATATTGCCTAAGTGCTTTTTATTAGCCCTATATTTCTTAAATATTTTTAAGTGTTAAAAACAAAGGAGATGAGCAATATCTAGGAGTTAGTTCCGAGTTTCAATTCCTTAATTTCATTTTTATCTTGTATGTAGTATTTGAGAGCTTCATTTTGCAAACATCAAATCTTGTAAGGATTAATTTTTGTTTTCTCAATATGTTTTCTCTTTTGAGAGATGTTTAAACTTAATATTTGGTAGAAATCTTAAGGAACTTTTTGGGATTTTGGGTATAAGTCCTAAGGAAATTTATAAAGTTAAATTTTGTCCTCAAAGATTCAAATCAAGTTTAGTAAATTTGGATTTAGAGAATAAGAGAGTGAAAATAGGTTAACCTGAAGGGTTTCTGACCTTTTGATTCATGGTGGCATTTAAGCAAGCAGCTGGAGTGCTATTGGGAGCTCTATTTTTTTGAAGTTAATGTGTTTACAGCTCTTACCCTTTTCTGTGATGACCAGTAACTTCAACAGCTACCTACTCTGTGCCAGTCTGTTTTCACTGCTGACTGCATTGGCCCCACACACAGACGTAGATGTTGTGAATTGTGACCCCTTTCATAGCGGGGTCCATATCCTTGTTTGGTTTGTTAGCAGAACAAGTACTTGAAAACTGTTCTTACTTCTTACCACTCACCCACATGTTCTTGTTATTGCTGTTAACAAGTACATTTGGTTTCCTCCATTTTTTTCCAAGAGAATTGCGACTTTGTTGAATCCTAAAAGTAATAAAAGGGTTAACTTCTGATTTTGTTTCTTTTATTATACTCAAATTTAATGTGTTGTCTTTGTATTTTAATTTGATATAATATATTTTTCTCTTCTATTATCATACCATTAATTAATCTAAATAGTCCATTTCGGTCTGTCAATTAGTGTTAATAGCCATCTAATGACAGAGATTATATGATATGGTTACATTTGCTCAAACGACATCATGACCAAATTTGCAGTAGACCTGGCAAATTTGACTCGAGATCCGATTTTGACCCGAACATAATGATCCGAAGTTAATCTGAAATAAACCAAACTCAAATCGAACCGAAATTTTTTATTGAACCGAAATGGACCCGAACCGATTTGACCTGAACCGAAAGCTGAATCGAATATCGACCTGATTTTAACCCAAAAATTAAGATAAAATAAATGAATAATTTATTTTTAATATTATCTATTTTTAACAATATAATAAATAATAAAATAAAGTATGTTTTATTATCTTTTTGTACTATACCATGGAAGAGACCGTTGCTCTTGTCAAAGTTGTGGTATAATAACATTTTATGTCATTTTACGTTTAAATATTAATTAAATAAAACTTTTGTACCTACTAATTTTTAAATTTAGAATTTTAATGTACTACTTTCTCTCCCAATATTTAATCTTAAACCATAAATCCTAAACAATAAACCTTAAGCCATAGAAATCAATCTCATGAACCAATAACCTTAAACTAAGCCATAAACCCTAAATCATTAATACTAAGCCCTAAAAACCTAAATTGTTAACCTTTAAGCCATATAAATTAATCTAAAATCAATAACCCTAAACCATTAACACTAAAGCTTGAACCATAAACTGAAATTAGAGACAATTTTTTACAATATTACCATAAAATATAGCTAAAATTTGAATTAGAGACCATCTTGACAATTTGAAAATAGAGAAATTTGAGAGCTTGGTCACCAATTTTATAATTTCACCATAAAATATAGCATAAAACAGAAATTGTGGAGTAAATTGACAATTTGGAAGTGGAGAAATTTGAGAGTCCAATGACCAATTTCATAATTATACCATATAAATAAATAGGGCTCAATTTTGGCTAAAAATTAAATCTTAGAAATTAAAATGAACAAAAATATCATTATATTAAATTAATAGACTAAATTACAAAGATTAGTTAATTTTGACTAAAAGTAAATTTTTAGAGACTAAATATCACTACGGGGAGGGGATTTCTATATCCGAAGTCTAAACCGCGGGGATACTTGTCACTAAATAAAATTAAACTAAAACTTAAAGTTGAATATTAGTACTAAAATGTAACATTTTAAATGCAACATGGCCTAAAAAGTAATTAATCTCTAGCTTAAATAATTGACGGCTTATTTCCCTCCAAATTTTTGTCTTTTCCTTCCCTATTTTTACCAATTGTTTTTTTTTCAATCTAGCTTAAAAAAATTGGTGGCTTATTTCCCTCCAAAATTTTGTCTTTTCCCTCTTTATTTTTACCAATTGTCTTTCTCTCTTTTTTTCTTAATTTAATTGAGTTTCAATTTAGATTAATTTAATTAAAATTTCACATTTAGTTTTAGAATTATTTTAATTATGTCCATGATTTATGCTTCTAGATTTTAGTTAGTTCAATTAGACCCTAAGTTTAATAAATTAATTCATTTTAGACATTATTATTATTATTACATATAATAAACTTTGATTTAATATAATTATATACAAAATTATGATATGAATACATGAATCTTTAATTTAAATATTTAATCAAATTCAAATGCATAGATTAATAAGTTAATTAGAATTAATCTGTAACACTCGGGTTTAGGGGTCAGGTGAAAATAATATTTTAATATTATTTGGGGTTCAGTTCTATAATTAAAATAATCTTTTGGGCCTCGGGTTTCAAAAACAAACTTTTGATGTTGGACTAAAATGGATGAAATACAAAATGGAGGGATTTTAAAGAATTAAGGAGATAGCCATTCATTAATGGCAAACTTGTAAATAATACAAGTTCCAATTTTAAATCCCTTTTTATCAAACATTTCACTATTCATCTCCTTCAAAACACCATTTCAACGACATTGAGCTCTCATCCTCCATTTCTACTACTCCATCACATAACTCCTCCATTTCAACTCGTTTTTGAAAGGTAATACCATTTTTGACTTCTCCTCAACTCCCTCTCTTCAAAAGTACAAATGGTTTTCATTTTCCTCAATGTTTTAGAAATTGAGTTTTTGGAGATTTTGATTAAAAATGATAACTTTATGTTGTTAAACTTAATATTTCGATTTAATGTTGTTAGTTATGAAGTCTAGGAGCTAAATGGTACCACAAATATGATGTTTTCTTGGTTTTGAACAAATTCCCGAATTTGGGTTCAAAGGGGGTTTTTGAAGGGTTTTGGGTGAGTTTTGGGGTTGTTTTAGGTTGGAATTGATGGGCTAATGTTAGTGCTATGGTGTGAAACAAATATTTTAATTTTGATATAACTAAAAACCTAAGGACTAAATTGAAAATGTCAAAACGAATTTTAAGTCCTCAAAATATCCCCATATAATTTTAAGATTATGCCCAAGTTAAAAACAAAGTTTTTTCAAACATTTTCCTAAGTGTTCAAAGCCAAAACAGTGATTTTCAAGTCCCTGTTTCGAAACGGCCTAAGGCGTTTCGAAACGTTTTCATCACTGCCAACCCCTGTTCCGAAACGTGTATCGAAACGGGTTCCAGTGTTTCGAAACGGTCTCTCACGTTTCGAAACTGTTCTTCATATTTGATTTGAAAAAGCATAACGGTTGCAATATTTTTACTGAATATTTAAAGATAAATAGGGTGTTTCGAAACGGGCTAAGGCTGTTTCGAAACGACCCTTGACAGTAGCAAAACCGTTTCGAAATGAGGCCAAGCGTTTCGAAACAGTTCTTAAAGTTTAAATTGAAAATATAACCGTTGAAGTTGTTTTTAACTGATTTTCTGAAAACCGTTAAGGTGTTTCGAAACGGGCTAAGACCGTTTCGAAACGACCCTTGATAGTGGCAAAAGTGTTTCGAAACGGCCCTAAGGCGTTTCGAAACGGGCTCTTAAATGCACCCCAACGGCTCTTTCTATTTTAGTCCGTTCCGAAACAGGTACCCCGCGTTTCGAAACGGGTTGTTGCAGACTGCATTTATGGTGGTGAGATAACATCCCCAACGGCTCTATTGATGAGTGCAACAACCACAACGGCTAGAAATCAATGAGAATGTATAAAAGAGACCTCTAAAAGCTCCAGCAACAACTATTGATCCTAAAGCAAACATCCAAACATCAAATCCAAGCAATTGTGCAAAAATCCCATTTTGTCTAAAACCCCAATTGTAATTTTCATTCATATCTTGTTCAATTGGGTTGAGTGCTTGTAATTGGGCTATCATTTGTATTGAGAGATACCTTATTAGCCATCAAATTTCTTTGTTCACTTGGGTGAGGATTGGGTTGATTTTTGGGTAGAAAAATCAACCGAAATTGTAAAGGGTTGCCTCCTTGTCCTAGAAAAGGGGAAGAGCAATTAGTGGAATTGTTGCAAATCCTTAGTGAAGCTAAGGTAGTGGATGTAGAGTTCATTTGGAACTTGAACCACTCTAAATTCCTTGTCTATTATTTTCAATTTGCAATTTCCACCATAAAACCTTTAAATTTCCAATTCACCCCCCCTCTTGGTCAATATCGATCTTGTGATCCACTCAACAATTGGTATTAGAGCCTACCTCTTTGAGGATTAACAACCACAAGAGGAGTTCCTTGAAAGAGTGTGATCATCAAAGTATCAAGAGATGACTTCAACCTCCGGTTTCGGCATGTACGAGTCACAATCGACCACAAAGCCTCCCTTCTTCAACGGTGATAACTATTCTTTTTGGAAGAATAGAATGCGTCTATTCATCAAGTCAAATGACTATCTTGTGTGGGATGTCATTGAGGATGGGCCATATATTCCATTGAAGCAAGATGGTGAAGGCAAGATGGTGTTAAAGAAGAAAGTGGAGATGAGTGAAGAGGAGAGGAAAAAGATTCAAGTCAACGATAAAGCTCTCCACATGCTATTTTGTGCTTTCCGTCCGGACATCTACTCAAAGGTCTCATCAATTGAAAGTGCCAAAGAAGTGTGGGACACTCTTGAGACCACTTATGAAGGCACCAATGATGTTAAAGAAACTAAGATTGGAATTCTCAATCTTAGTTATGAAAATTTCAAGATGGAGCCCGATGAGACGGTGTCAAAGATGTTTGATCGATTCTCCATGATTGTCAATGGTCTAAAGGGCTTTGGAGAGATCATACCAGAAGACAAGCTTGTCCGGAAGCTACTTTATTCACTTCCCGAGTCTTGGGATGGGAAGAGAACCGCTATCATCGAAGCAAAGAACTTGAAAATGTTGAAGCTTGATGAGCTTGTGGGTTCTCTCCTTACTCATGAGATCATGAAGCAAGGAAGGGAAGATGAGAAGGAGAAAGAAGAGAAAAGGGTAGAGAAGCTTGAGGTTTAGAAGAAGAAGAAGATGTGAATAGCTCTCAAGGCTAAAGCTTCACAACATGATGAGAGCTCATCTTGTGAGGAGGATGAACTTGAAGAATTGGCTATGATAGCCAAACGGTTCTCACGTTTCATGAGGTCCAACCGGGGAAGAAAAATCCAAAGGAAGATGGACTTCAAAGGGAAGAACAAAGAAGAAGGAAAGGATCCTATCATTTGCTTTGAGTGCAAACAACCCGGCCACATACGTTCGGAGTGCCCTCAACTCAAGAAGAATGGCTTTGAGAAGAAGAAGAGACTCAAAGCCAAGCTTGCTACTTGGAGTGATGAGGAGTCATCGGAGGATGACGAACAAGAAGTGGCTAATCTTTTCCTCATAGCACTTGAGGAAGATTCCTCCTTGGTAACCTCTAACTCATCTACTTTAGATTTTTCATATGAAGAAATAAATGATGCATATGATGAGTTACAAGAGGTATATGATGAATTAGTTGAGAAATATAAGGAGTCGGTCATTAGGAATAAAAAGATTATTCTAGAACTAAATGAGAAAAATGACTCACTTACTCAAGCTAATTCTAAATTTGAGAAAAAGATATTAGGATTAAAAGATGAACTTAAATTTTTTCAAGATGAAAATGTTGATCTTAATAATCTTTTATCTCAATGTAATTGTGAACACCAAAAGGTGTTGGGTGAGCTAAATGAGCTCAAGAAGTCTTTAAAAAATGTTGGTAGTGTCAAGCATGAAGTAGGAGAATCATCTAGAACACACCAACCTAAGAAAAAGACTAACTACTACAAACAAGGTAGCTATCCTAGACATAGTAGAGCTAAAAGAATTAGAAGTGTATGGGTTCCTAAGGAACTTGTTAAATCTAATAATATTATTGTTATGTCATCTTGGATTCCTAAGGGAACCAAGGTTTTGGGAGCTAACACTCATGGACCCAAAATGATTTGGGTACCAAAAACCAAAGTTTAATATCTTTGTTTGTAGGGGGAGCATTGCTACAAGGCCAAAGCACAAAGTCAAAACTCATGGTACCTTGATAGTGGATGCTCGAGGCACATGACCGGAGACAAGAGTCGATTCATGGATCTAAAGCCAAAAAGTGGAGGAGTAGTAACATTTGGTGACAACTCCAAAGGCCACATTAAAGGTATTGGCTCCATAGGTAATCACTCTACCATTCTCATTGAAAATGTATTATATGTCGATGGTCTTAAACACAATTTATTGAGCATAAGTCAATTGTGTGATAAAGGATTTAATGTTTTATTTGATAAAAATGGATGCAAAGTTGTAGACATCAAATCTAATAATATTATGCTCATAGGTCATCGCATAGGAAACATATACATGGTGTATCTAGATGACATACATACATCTCATGCATGCTTAGTTGCTCAAAATGAAAATGATGCATGGTTGTGGCATAGGAAGCTAGGACATGCTAGCATAAGTGTTTTAGAAAAACTAGTCTCTCTAAATCTAGTTAGAGGTTTACCCAAGATAAAATTTTCAAATGATAAAATTTGTGATGCATGCTCAAAAGGTAAACAACATAAGTCTTCCTTTAAATCCATTATGATGTTTCTACTAGTAGATGCTTACAACAATTCACATGGATTTATTTGGGCCAATTAGGACTATGAGCTTGGGTGGTAAGTCTTATGCTTTTGTGCTAGTTGATGATTTTTCTAGATTTACTTGGGTTCTCTTTTTAAGTACTAAAGATGAGGCTTTGGAAAAATTCATCACATTTTCAAAATTAACCCAAAATGATCTTGAACTTAGAATTTCACATATTAGAAGTGATCATGGAATCGAGTTTCAAAATTTAGGGTTTGAAGATTTTTTAAATGAAAATGGTATTAGCCATAATTTTTCGGCTCCTCGAACTCCTCAACAAAATGGGGTAGTTGAGAGGAAAAATAGAACTTTACAAGAAATGGCTAGAACTATGCTTTGTGAAAACAATTTACCTAAATATTTTTGGGCGGAAGCCACAAACACCGCTTGTTATATTGTAAATCGAGTAATGATTAGGCCAATTTTAAAGAAAACACCTTATGAGATTTTAAAATCCAAAAAGCCTAACATTAGCTATTTTCACCCTTTTGGGTGCAAGTGTTTTGTTTTAAATAATGGAAAAGATAACTTAGGTAAATTTGATGCAAAAAGTGATGAAGCCATTTTTATAGGTTACTCTTTAACCTCTAAAGCCTATCGAGTATTTAACAAAAGAACTTTAGTAGTAGAAGAATCTATTCATGTTGTATTCGATGATAACCTCCTTTCTAGGAAGGATTCTTGTGATGATGATGATGTAGGGATCATAAATGCCTTTGATGGAGGTCAAACTTCAAAGGAGGATGAGATTCCAACAAAGGAAGAGGACTCACAAGATCCACCTCTTGAAGCCTTGAAGGACTTGGCTATTGAGGAAAAGGAAGTGAGCTACCCAAGGGAGTTGAACTATGTCAAAGATGGTGAAATCTTGGGTGATCCATCCAAGGGGGTAACCACTCGTTCTTCTCTTAGATTAATGAACCATGTTGCATTTATCTCATGCATAGAGCCTAAAAATATAAAAGAAGCATTGAAAGATGACTTTTGGATTATGGCTATGCAAGAAGAGTTAAATCAATTTGAGAGAAGTAATGTTTGGACATTAGTTGATAGGCCTAGTAATCAATCTGCAATAGGAACTAAATGGGTCTTTAGGAACAAACTAGATGAGAGTGGTAACATTGTGAGAAATAAAGCTAGACTTGTAGCACAAGGTTACACTCAAGAAGAGGAAATAGATTTTGATGAAACCTATGCACCCGTAGCTAGAATGGAAGCCATTAGGATGTTGCTTGCATATGCATGTTATCATAATTTCAAGTTTTTTCAAATGGATGTTAAAAGCGCATTTTTAAATGGTTTTATAAATGAAGAAGTGTATGTGGAACAACCACCGGTTTTTGAAGATTCAAAATTTCCAAATCATGTTTTCAAACTTACCAAAGCTCTTTATGGTTTAAAACAAGCTCCTAGAGCTTGGTATGAAAGGCTTTCAAATTTTTTGATTGAAAAAGGATTTGAAAAAGGTAAGGTGGACACTACACCCTTTATAAAAATGTATAAAAATGACATCTTGGTAGTTCAAATTTATGTTGATGATATTATTTTTGGTTCTACTAATGAATGTCATTGTCAAGAGTTTGCTAAGTTAATGCAAGGTGAATTTGAGATGAGCATGATGGGGGAGCTCTCATTCTTTTTGGGACTCCAAATCAAGCAAAAGAAGGATGACACCTTCATCAACCAAGCAAAATAAATAAAGGATATGCTCAAGAAGTTTGGCTTGGAGAATGCAAAGCCTCAAGCCACTCCTATGAGCTCATCTACAAAGCTTGACAAAGATGAAGGAGGTAAGTGTGTTGACTCTAAGCTTTATCGTTCTATGATTGGATCTTTGCTTTACCTTACCGCAAGTAGACCAGATATCTTGTTTAGTGTTTTCTTGTGTGCTAGGTTTCAAGCTAGTCCTAGAGAGTCTCACCTTATAGCCGTTAAGAGAATCTTTAGATACCTTAGAGATACTCCTTGTTTAGGTCTTTGGTATCCTAGAGACTTTACCTTCAACCTTCATGCTTACTCGGATGCGGATTATGGGGGTTGCAAAATTGATAGGAAAAGTACTTCGGGAACTTGTCAATTCTTAGGTAGTATGCTCATATCTTGGTTCTCTAAGAAACAAAATAGTGTAGCCTTATCTACCACCGAAGCCGAGTACATATCCTTAGGGAGTTGTTGTGCTCAAGTCCTTTGGATGAAGCAACAACTCTTAGATTATGGAATTAAAGTTGAAACCATACCCCTAAAATGTGATAACACTAGTGCAATATGTTTAACAAAAAATCCCATCCAACACTCTAGAACCAAACACATTGAAATAAGGCATCATTTCATTAGAGATCATGTCCTTAAGGAAGATGTTGTTATAGAGTATGTAGACACCTTGAATCAATTAGCGGACATATTTACAAAACCCTTAGACAAGGAGCGTTTTTGGTCCCTTAGGAGAGAGTTAGGTCTAGCTAGCCTATCTTGACCTTTTAGGACCTCTTTTGTGCTTAAATATGCTTGATTTTGTGAAATGCCATGTTTATGTGTTTAAACTCCTAATTTCATCCTTGCCTATAGTTAGGGGGAGTATGTTTATGCTTGAATATGTTTTGCTTGCTAATTCATGACATTTATGCATGTTAGGCCTATTAAAACTTCATTTTTCTGCACTTTTAGAGCCTCATCTGCACTTCCAGGCCCAGGTGTATCGAAACGGGTGACCCTGTTTCGATACGGATACCTTAAATCCAATTCTGAGAGAAGGGCGTTTCGAAACGCCTCCAATGTGTTTCGAAACGTTTTGGCTACTGCCAAGGGGTGTATCGAAACGTGTTTCGATATGGGTCAACAGGGCTTCGATACAGTCAACATCGTATCGAAACGGTCAGCTGACGGTCTCAAAACGGTCAAAACCCTAGTCGTCTCGTTTCGGAACGGTCCTGACCGTTCCGAAACGACATCGCGGATTGCTTTATTTAGGGCTTTTAATGTTAAAATTTTACTTTTTATCAAACTCTTAAAAACCCTAAACCGCCTCCCTCTCTATAAATACCCTATCAAACTCATTGATTTTCACAAATTTGTGAGGGGTTTTACTCTAAAACTCAAGTCTAAGCAAGTTTCATCAACATTGTGCAAGGATTTTCATCAAATCATCCAAAATCCCAAACTAAGGTATTTTTTTTCTTTTCTTTTTCTTTCAATTTATGTTCGAATATTAGGTTAGAAAATTTTATTTTTGTATAAATTATAGGTTTTCCTTTGTGGGTTTTCCATATCTTGTAAAAAAAATTCAAAATCTCAAAATTTTTGATTCGAATATAAAATTTTTCAGTCGTATTTTTTTTACTGTTTTCTTTTTATCTTTTTGTTTGTTTTTAATTTTGTTTCAAAAAACTAAGTGGGATTTATTATTGGATTGATTCTAAATATCAATGCATACACTTAATTTTAAAATATACTTGCTTAATGTTTTTAGATGGCGGAACAAGCTAACAAAAAGCGTAAGGCCGTTCAAACCGGTGATTCGAGCATTCGTCCGAATCTTGCTCTGCTTTTTCAGAAATCCATTAAAACTCCGGAGATGCGTGCTCGCTTCTCGTTTGTCAAGGATTTCGAAGTTCGTAGAGAACGTGCCATTGATCTTGATTTCCTCAATTCCGAGCGATTCCTATTCCGTTATCTCGACCGTTTGAGTGAGTGGAATCTTATCTTTTTCTTGAGCATTCCGGATATTCGCTACAAACACATGGTACTCCTTTTTTACTCTAATGCTCGTTTTGTTCATGATGAGACCAAAACCGAGATTATAGGAATTGAATCTTTCATTTTGGGCAAAAAGTTTGTTGTTAATGTTGATCTCTTGGAGTCTTTTTTTAAACTTAAAGATGAGGGTCTTGAGGATGAACGTCACTTTGGCACTTTCACCGGTCGGGCACTTACTTTGGATGTGCACGATCGCGTTCTTCACTTAATGGTTTCATGGTTCATTCGACCTTCCGGAGGTAAATACTCTCATATCCGTCAAACTGATCATTTTTGGCTTGAGTGTTTCCGTAGAGGTGAGCGCCCTAATGTGCCTAAAATTATTTTTGCCGAGATAGTTAATAATATTAAGCTTATTGACACAAATGAGTTGAAGTCTTTTACCTATGGCACAATCTTGAGCTACATCTTTAATGATCTTGGTATCGATTGTACCTACGACTCTCCGGAACCTCGCAAGACCAAGATTGGTGAGTCCTCCCTTCGCAAGTCCGGGTTTACATATGTGAATGATGTTTGGGAAAGAGTTGATAGAGAAGCTGTTCCTCCTCCCGTTGCTCCTCCACCGCATGTTCAGGTTGCAAACAATGAAGCCCTCACGGCTCTCATTACCGAGCGGTTCAATGCTTTGGATACTAGCATTGCTTCGGGTTTTACTGCCATGGACAATCGTTTGAAAAATGTCGAGGATCGTCTTCATACTCTTGAGACTTCCCACTCAAACTTGGATTTGTCCTTCTCTACTCTCTATGGGCAATGGGCGATGATGATACTTCGGATGATGATGACGAGGCCTAGGATCTTCATATCATATCATATCATATCATATTATCTATGCATTTTAGGATTAAGATTGCATCTTTATGTCTTCTTATGTTTTAGGAACCTATGCTTTTGATCTTTTGTTTGGGATTTTATGTTAAACTTAATGTTGGTTTATGTTTTGGATATTTTGATATTATGAATTAATATTATGGTTGCTTATTAATTCTTATTGGTACTAATCCTTTGTCTTCTCTATGAGCTTTCATTATTCTTTTTGATCTAACAAAAAGGGGGAGAAGAAATTTAAGAGCCACAAACTAAAATTCGTTTTAAATTTTAAAAGGTTTTTTAAAGCTTTACAACTTGGATTTCAAGTCAAACATTTGTTTCTTAACTTTAAAAACCTATCTTAAATTAAGGGGGAGTTAGAATATTTTCAAAACTTTCAAAATTCTTAAAAATTCTAACTTTGGTTTTGTTATATCAAAAAGGGGGAGATTGTGAAACAAATATTTTAATTTTGATATAACTAAAAACCTAAGGACTAAATTGAAAATGTCAAAACGAATTTTAAGTCCTCAAAATATCCCCATATAATTTTAAGATTATGCCCAAGTTAAAAACAAAGTTTTTTCAAACATTTTTCTAAGTGTTCAAAGCCAAAACAGTGATTTTCAAGTCCCTGTTTCGAAACGGCCTAAGGCGTTTCGAAACGTTTTCATCACTGCCAACCCCTGTTCCGAAACGTGTATCGAAACGGGTTCAAGTGTTTCGAAACGGTCTCTCACGTTTCGAAACTGTTCTTCATATTTGATTTGAAAAAGCATAACGGTTGCAATATTTTTACTGAATATTTAAAGATAAATAGGGTGTTTCGAAACGGGCTAAGGCTGTTTCGAAACGACCCTTGACAGTAGCAAAACCGTTTCGAAACGAGGCCAAGCGTTTCGAAACAGTTCTTAAAGTTTAAATTGAAAATATAACCGTTGAAGTTGTTTTTAACTGATTTTCTGAAAACCGTTAAGGTGTTTCGAAACGGGCTAAGACCGTTTCGAAACGACCCTTGACAGTGGCAAAAGTGTTTCGAAACAGCCCTAAGACGTTTCGAAACGAGCTCTTAAATGCACCCCAACGGCTCTTTCTATTTTAGTCCGTTCCGAAACAGGTACCCCGCGTTTCGAAACGGGTTGTTGCAGACTGCATTTATGGTGGTGAGATAACATCCCCAACGGCTCTATTGATGAGTGCAACAACCACAACGGCTAGAAATCAATGAGAATGTATAAAAGAGACCTCTAAAAGCTCCAGCAACAACTATTGATCCTAAAGCAAACATCCAAACATCAAATCCAAGCAATTGTGCAAAAATCCCATTTTGTCTAAAACCCCAATTGTAATTTTCATTCATATCTTGTTCAATTGGGTTGAGTGCTTGTAATTGGGCTATCATTTGTATTGAGAGATACCTTATTAGCCATCAAATTTCTTTGTTCACTTGTGTGAGGATTGGGTTGATTTTTGGGTAGAAAAATCAAGCGAAATTGTAAAGGGTTGCCTCCTTGTCCTAGAAAAGGGGAAGAGCAATTAGTGGAACTGTTGCAAATCCTTAGTGAAACTAAGGTAGTGGATGTAGAGTTCATTTGGAACTTGAACCACTCTAAATTCCTTGTCTATTATTTTCAATTTGCAATTTCCACCACAAAACCTTTAAATTTCCAATTCACCCCTCTCTTGGTATTTATCGATCTTGCGATCCACTCAACATATGGTTAGGGGTTGATTTGGGATCATTCGTGGTCAATTCGAGGGACCACTTTAGGAGAGATTGTCCACATCAGGCGGCACAGGCACCGAACATTGCTCAGGCTCCTGTGAGAGCGAATGATTTTCAGAGAGGCCGTGGGCGCGGTCGTGGCTACTTCCAGCCCCTAGCTGATGCACTTAGGGTAGATGCTCAGAGGAACCTTGCTCACATTGTGGCAGTGCAGCCAGAGGCAGGAGGACCAGCGAGAGTTTATGCTCAGAGAGAGGCCGGGAACGACACTGATGTGATAGCAGGTAATTTCGAGTTACAGTCTATGTCTTTGCTTTCCTTGGTTAATTCGGGTTCTACACATTCCTACATTTTGAGTGAGCATGCACGGAAGTTAGATATACCTGTTGAGATTTTAGATGTAGGTATGCATGTGACTAGTTCTTTTGGTGATACAGTTGTGGTTAGACGTATGTATAGGAGATGTCCACTGAAGATTCAGGGTCATGTGTTCTCTGTGGATATGATGGAACTTCTTTTTTATGGTTTCGATATTATTCTAGGTATGGACTTGTTAGTTGAGCACCAAGCTAGTGTGGATTTTGAGACGAAGAGGATTTCCTTGAAGCTTTCTAATGACTACGAGGTAGTAGTGGTAGGCGAGAACATTAAGTTCTTGTCTAATGTTGTGTCAGCTTTAAAGGCTCATAGGTTGATGGATTCCGGATGTGGGGCTTACTTAGCTTATGTTATGAATCTGAATATGAGTGAAGCTAGGCCGAAAGATATTAGGACAGTGTGTGACTTTCCGGATGTGTTTCCTGAAGAGTTGCCGGGTTTACCTCCTGACAAAGATGTTGAGTTTGTGATTGAGACTGTTTCAGGGTCTAATCCAGTTTTGATAGCTCCGTATCGTATGGCTCCGAAAGAGTTGAAAGAATTGAAGAGTCAGTTGCAAGAATTATTAGACCGTGGTTTCATTAGGCCTAATAGTTCTCCTTGGGGTGCTCCTGTGTTGTTTGTGAAAAAGAAAGATGGTAGTATGCGCATGTGCATTGATTACAGGCAGTTGAATCAGTTGACCGTGAAGAACAAGTATCCGTTGCCTCGCATAGATGATTTGTTTGACCAGTTGAGAGGTGATTCAGTGTTCTCGAAGATAGATTTGAGATCCGGGTACTACCAGTTGAAAGTGAAAGAGTGTGATGTTCCGAAGACAGCTTTTAGGACTAGATATGGTCACTATGAGTTCCTTGTGATGCCGTTTGGGCTCACGAATGCACCTGCAACGTTCATGGATATGATGAACATGATTTTTAGAGACTACCTAGACCGTTTTGTAGTTGTTTTTATTGATGATATACTTGTGTACTCGAAGAAAGAAGAAGAGCATGATGAGCACTTGAGATTTGTTTTACAGAGATTGTTGAGCAATCAGTTGTATGCAAAGCTTAGCAAATGTGAGTTCTGGATTCGAGAGGTTGTATTTCTTGGCCATGTTGTTTCGGCCGAAGGTATCCGTGTTGATCCATTGAAGATTGAGGCTATTGTGGAGTGGAAACAACCTAAGTCTATGACTGAGATTAGGAGTTTCCTAGGATTAGCCGGTTACTATAGGAGATTTGTTGATGGTTTCTCTAGAGTAGCTGCTCCTTTGACTAAATTGTTGCAAAAAGAAGTTAAATTCGAGTGGTCAGATGCAAGACAGAAGGCCTTTGAGAAATTGAAAGAAGCTTTGACAAACGCCCCAGTGTTAGTGCAACCTGTTTCAGGTAAAGAATTTGTGATCTACAGTGATGCTTCCTACATAGGCTTAGGATGTGTTTTGATGCAAGAAAGAAGGGTTGCTGCTTATGCTTCTAGACAGTTGAAGGTTCATGAGAAGAACTATCCTACTCATGATATAGAGTTAGCCGCGGTTGTTTTTGCATTAAAGATTTGGCGTCATTACTTGTATGGTGAGAAGTGTATAGTTTACACTGATCACAAGAGCTTGAAGTATTTGATGACACAGAAAGAGTTGAACTTGAGACAGAGAAGATGGCTAGAATTACTAAAAGATTATGATTTGACCATTGAGTACCATCCGGATAAGGCAAATGTGGTAGCCGATGCTTTGAGTAGAAAAGTGGCCGTTGAGTTGAGAGCTATGTTTTCTAGATTGAGTGTATCCGATGATGGTGGTTTGATCACCGAGTTGCAAGTGAAGCCTTCTTTGATTCAGTTGATTAGAGAGAAGCAATTGCAAGATGTGACTTTAGTTCCTCATGTTCAGGACATAGCCGAAGGAAGACCAACCGAGTATAGTTTCAGTGGTGAGAGCTTGTTGTGCTTTAGAGATAGAATTGTTGTTCCAAAAGATGTTGAGTTGAGACATCAGATTCTGAGTGAAGCACATTCGAGTCCTTTTTCTATGCATCCGGGTAGCACCAAGATGTACCGTGACTTGAAGAACGATTACTTCTGGGCTGGTTTGAAGAAAGATGTAGCTGAGTATGTGAGCCGTTGTATGGTTTGTTAGAGAGTGAAGGCAGAACATCAGGTTCCTTCAGGTTTGTTAAAACCTTTGAAGATTCCGGAATGGAAATGGGAGAGGATCACTATGGATTTTGTGTCGGGGTTGCCTTTGTCTCCTTCGAAGAAGAATTCTTTTTGGGTGATTGTTGATAGGTTGACTAAGTGTTCTCACTTCTTAGCAGTGAACACTACAGATTCCTTAGACAAGTTGGCAAACTTGTACATCCGTGAGATCGTGAGACTTCATGGAGTTCCGAAGTCTATTGTTTCAGATAGAGATCCTAGATTTACTTCGAGGTTCTGGGGTTGCTTGCATAGTGCTCTAGGTAGCCGTTTGCATTTCAGTACGTCTTATCATCCGCAGTCCGATGGGCAGTCAGAGCGAGTGATACAGATTCTAGAGGATATGCTTCATTGTTGTGTGATTGACTTCTAGGGTTCTTGGGAGAAGCACTTACCTTTAGTTGAGTTTGCCTACAACAACAGTTATCAGTCTAGTATTCAGATGGCTCCCTATGAGGCTTTGTATGGTAGACGATGTAGGACTCCGATTTGTTGGGTTGAAACAGGTCAGAGATTGCTACCTATGCCGGATTTGCTTAAGGGGACTACCGACAAGGTGAAGTTGGTTTGTGACCGTTTGGAAGCAGCTTCCGATCGTCAGAAGTCTTATGCGGATTTGAAGAGGAAAGAGATTGAGTTCTCCGTGGGTGAGAAAGTGTTTCTGAAAGTATCTCCGTGGAAGAATGTAATGAGATTTGGCCGGAAGGGCAAGTTGAGTCCGAGGTTCATTGGTCCGTATGAGATAGTTGAGCGGATTGGGCCTGTAGCTTACCGTTTGAGGTTATCTTCTGAGTTAGAGAAGATCCATGATGTCTTTCATGTGTCGATGCTTAAGAGATATAGGTCGGATCCTTCTCATGTTATGCCCGTAGAGGAGATAGAGTTGAATCCGGATTTGTCTTACAATGAAGAGCCCGTTGAGATACTTGCTTCTGATAGCAAGGTGTTGCGTGGTAAGACCATAGAGTTGGTCAAGGTGTTGTAGAGACATAAAGGTGTGGAAGAGGCCACATGGGAGAGGAAAGCGAATATGGTTGAGCAGTTTCCGTATTTGTTTCCGTCAGGTAATTTCGGGGACGACCTTAAGTGGGGGAGAGTTGTAACACTCGGGTTTAGGGGTCGGGTGAAAATAATATTTTAATATTATTTGGGGTTCGGTTCTACAATTAAAATAATCTTTTGGGCCTCGGGTTTCAAAAACAAACTTTTGATGTTGGACTAAAATGGATGAAATACAAAATGGAGGGATTTTAAAGAATAAAGGAGATAGCCATTCATTAATGACAAACTTGTAAATAATACAAGTTCCAATTTTAAATCCCCTTTTATCAAACATTTCACTATTCATCTCCTTCAAAACACCATTTCAACGACATTGAGCTCTCATCCTCCATTTCTACTATTCCATCGCATAGCTTCTCCATTTCAACTCGTTTTTGAAAGGTAATACCATTTTTGACTTCCCCTCAACTCACTCTCTTCAAAAGTACAAATGGTTTTTATTTTCCTCAATGTTTTAGAAATTGAGTTTTTGGAGATTTTGATTAAAAATGATAACTTTATGTTGTTAAACTTAATATTTCGATTTAATGTTGTTAGTTATGAAGTCTAGGAGCTAAATGGTACCACATATATGAATTTTTCTTGGTTTTGAACAAATTCCCGAATTTGTGTTTAAAGGGGGTTTTGGGTGAGTTTTGAGGGTTGTTTTAGGTTGGAATTGATGGGCTAATGTTCGTGCTATGGTTAGGGGTTGATTTGGGATCATTTGTGGGTATAAAAGGTGTTGGAAACATGAGTTTTGGATGAGGTTATTGGGCTGCACGAAATTGTTAAATGTGGGGTTGGTTCATGGCTTGAAATATTGTGATTTGTGTTTGAATTGTATTCCGAGTTAACTACTTTGATGCTTGGGCTAATTTGAAGTTGTTTGGTTGTATTGAGGTTGGTTAAAAGCGAGAACTTGTGTCGGTGAAGCATCGGGAGGAAATCCGGAAGCTTGAAGGTGGTTGCTTGCTTGGTAATTGAGCTTGAAAGTTTAGGTGAGTGGTTAATGTTTTAAAGAGGTTTAAATGTTTGGTTCGAGCATGTGGACTAGGTCGGGCTTGGTAGACCCACCTAGAGTTAGGATTAGGGTGGTAGCCTAATCCTAAACTTAATCTAGAGCCATTGGTTGAACTTGTAATGGATGTTTATGCCTCGTATGACTTGTGATATGATTGCTTATGTATAATGTGTTATACATGTGTGATGAGGCATAGATGTGATGCATTGTGTCATGCATGTGAATGGTTCATGATTGTGATCATGGTGAGTACGTGCTAAGCACAAAATTGGTTGTAATGGATAGTGTGGATTGAGTTAAATGTTGGCACTAGTATGCTTGAGTACAAATGATCGATCATTAGGATGTTAGTGTGCACACATGAGTCAAATTCGTGCGTGGCCTTGGTGGCGTTGAGTCACCAAGGAAGAGTACGGGTTCGCCCGGAAATTGTTATTTATATATAGTCGATAATGAGTGGAATCCCATCGACGGGGCGTGAGGATGAGTGGAATCCCCTCCGCGAGACCGGTGATGAGTGAAATTCCGCCGTGAGGTAAAATGGTTGTTGGATGTGAGTTCCAACATGTTTATCCGCGTATTCGGGTCATAGCTAGGTGCCAATATTGATTGATATGTGTATCAATGTGTTGTGGAAGGTGAACTCTACTTGGATGTTTATATGTGATTACATATGTTGTGAAATAGAGCTTGTTGAGCATGGCATATAATTGAATATTGTTCACGCATCTTTAACATTTGGCTCTTGAGGATCAATGGTATAATCATGCATTTACCTTGGTTAAGATCGTGCTTGGACCCTGCATTGTCGATGTTTGTTTTTAAAGAGCTTACCCTCACTAAGCTTTATTGCTTACGCTCTCTCTTTGTTCGACAATGCAGATCCTTAGTTCGTGGGTTACTAAGTGCAAGAAGGGGCCTCCAAGTGTGCTTCGTGGTGCTTGTTTAGCTACCAAGTATGAACATTTTAATTATGATGTAATGGTCAAGCAATGGGACATGTAATTGTGTTTGATGCTTTTTGGAATATGTTGTTGTTGTTGTTGTTGTTTAGGAGCATGCTAGACTCCTCATATGTATTCGTTAACTTGGCTTTGAGGTGTATGCCCCTTGCTTGTAAACCTTGATGATATTTGCTTACCTTGAATTGTCTAAGTGTTGACTATGTTGATGTATGCTTTTGGTAATGCCTTGCTTGGATGTTTCTTTATAGGTCTTGGGTGTTTGAGCATGTTTGTCTTAGGATCCATGCCTCTAGATCATGTACGTTTATGTTGAGTGTGTTTGGGGTCGTTTAGGGCCCTTAGAATTGTTGAGAAATGCCTAAGTTTGGTTTTCGAAGGTTGCAGACAGCCCGCGTTTCGAAACGAGCTGGGCCGTTTCAAAACGGGTGAGGCTTCAGGGACCCTGTATGGAAACGCTTTTCGATACGGTTTGGCCTGTGAATCCCCTGTTCCGAAACGGGTATCGAAACATTTTGGCTACTGGAATTCTGAGAAAATGACGAGATGAAAGACTTTCGAAACGGTCAAAATCTCGTTGACCACGAGAAGTTGACCGTTGAGGGTGTTTCGAAACGGTTGACCTCCGTTCCGATACGGCCTCCTCGTATGGGCTTGAATCAGTTGACCTGGTCAAGTGCGTTTCGATACGCCTCAATGGAGTTTCGAAATGGCCTGTATAATGGTTTAAAATTAGGATGTTCAAATGTTGTTTTTGGTTCTGAAGTTTGTCTTCCGCATTTTATTCCGTTGTCATGATCACCTAGGATTCAAATGAGCCTCTAGAAAAGATTAAATTAAAAGAAAAAAAATTGGGTTGCTAACCGAGGGGGAACCTTAACGGGTTTCGCTTCGATTTTCCCCGTGTGGCCCACTCAGACCGGTCAAGCGTCTGGACCTGGACGAGGGGGTTACATAATATCATACAACAATAACTCTAAACTAAACCATAAATACTAAACCTCAAACCGTAAACCCAACTCAAACCGAATTGACCTGAAAATTTAAATGTTTACCCGAACTGAAATCAACCCGAACAACCCGATTTTGACCCGAACCGAAAGTGACCCGAACGACCCAATTTTGACCGAACTGAATGCGACCGATCCGATATTAAGCCGAACAAAAAACAACTGACCCGATTTTGACCTGATCCAATACCCGAACCGGATCCGACTCATCACAAACCCGAATTAGACCCGAACCGAATCGACCCGAATCGAATCTAAACCGATTCTAGATAGACCCGAACCGAATGACCCGATTGCCACCTCTAATTTGCAGTCTATAATGACTGGAGAGGGCAACCGGTGGCGCCACAAAACTTGGAAGTCTTCTTATTTTGGCATTATTACATCAAAAACTTTTTTTATTCAATATCTAGAAAAATGGCCCCCGCAAACATTTATTTAGAAAAATGACCCCCAAATCTGCCACGTATGAAGAACTCGCGTTTTGAGGATAGCGAGACATGAACTCACGTTACACATAGAGCGAGTTCTTCATACGTGGCAACACTTTTTAGAATAACGAACTTAATAGAAACCCGCGTTCTGCGAATCACGAGTTCCCCGAGAATTTGAAAAGACGGCTGAATTTATCGTGGGGGAAATCGCATTCTGCAAAAAGCGAGTTCTTTGCAAATCGGGTTGGCAGACCAAGCTTCGATAGGCATGTTCGAGCACTATTTCTGACTTATTAATCGTATATTTTTTGTAAACATTCAGTTTGGGTTCGTAGTACTGGAACATGTCTTTCATTTGACACCAATATGGCCCAGTTCGGTCTATTCTAAACCAACTAAAATTCGGGTCGAAAACGGTACCATAGCTTGTTTTGTTAATGAATGAAAGTTTATAAGATGGCCTCATAGGCTTTTTCTGCCAAATTTTCTGGGTTTTTAATCAGAGAATTGTCACAAATTTTGACCTTGCAGGTGTTGTAGTGGAACTTGTCTTCTATTTGAGACTGATATTGACACGCACGATATATGGAGAATGGTATAAAATTTGCCTAGAAAATGGTTCCAAAGCGTGGTTTTTTTTAAGGACAACGAGCCGGAAAGAGAATTTTTAAAACTAATTAGACTTATTTTTTTAATCGATAGTTGAGAGATGCGGACAATAAGAAATTACAATGTCTTAGTTGATACGAGGGCCCGAGCGATTAGGGCACTTGTTACACATGTGTTCATGATTTCTACATATACTGCAATGTTTCTTTTGTCCAGTTTTTTCTCTATGTTCGACCGGATCCTCGACATAGTAAATTTGTGTCGATCGTGGACGTCTCTTTTCTCTTATTAGTGCTGGATCTGGGCGTATGGCCAGTTCATCGTCAACGGCATAAGGATCAATTTCATTTCTGATGGGAGGAAACTCTTTTTCGTAAACCTTGAATACCGTTTCGAGTAAGTATATCGGATCAAGCAGTCTCATGTAGTTAATTCGTTGGTTTGAACAAGCAGAATTGACGTGTGAGCACATGTATTTGAATGTTTGGAATACTCCGCACTCACATATTCTTTGCCTAAGATCTACCATGTATGCGTTGTGTTGTATGCCTTCCAACGGCCTCGAAAATTCTGAAACACGGAAAAAATGTCCTTCTCGCGAGAAGAGAGTTGCAGTCATCTCATTTGAATGGCACACTTGAGTTTGCAATTTTTTTGCGGAAGTCCGAGTGGACTTTGGGGCCACCTGTCATGTACTCAGTTGCTTGCCTTCCCAAGGTTGCAAATAGGGTAGCCAAATGATAGTAGGTCGCTTTGACAATGAAAGTGATAAGCAAATGTCGCACTTCCTTGAGTGCTGAGTTGACCGCCTCAGCTAAGTTTGTTGTCATGTGACCATATCGTTTACCCCTGTCATATGATCTAAGCCATTTCCCTCGGGATTTTGGCAAGGTAGTCCCGCCATCTTTATTTCTGGCTCTCAGTTTTTCGAACAACTCCTCTACCTTCTGTACGTAATGTGAGTTGCCTAGGGAATGACAGTTGAATAGCTATGGGCGAACAACACATGCAAAGATATCGTAAATGAAAATGACCTAAAAGACGTACCTATTCAAAGCACCAGAGCACATTCATCATGGTCCTTGTACTGCTACAAGTAGTTCGCCGCAATGTGTCACAATCAGAAACGGTGGTCAAATGTAGGGAGGCTTCCAAGAATCGCCCAAATGTTCTATTACCCACAAGATCGTTGTGCCTCTGTCAGAAATAAGACCTATCCCATCGTCCCATGCCCACATTACAGGAGAAAGAACATGTTTTCGTAGGTTCTTAAGGAAGAACACCCAAGACTTGAGATCCTCATTTTCAACTATTGTGAAGGCTACATGAATGGTTTTCTGATTGTCGTCTTGTGCAACCGCCATAAGTAAGACCTGTGTATATTTCCCGTACAACCATGTACCGTCGATTTGAACCAATGGTTTGCAGTGCTTGAATGCATTAATGCACCACGAGAATGTCCAAAATAGCCGATGGAATTGACAAGCACCTCGAACGACGCAATCATTTTCGTATGCCAGAACCGTATAAAGTTTGACAACCATTCCAGGTATGTGTTTCTGCATCAGGTTTAGCCACGAGCGCAATGCTTTGTAAGATTCCTTGCATTGGCCAAATAATTTTTCTACGACAAGGTTCTTTACATACCATGCTTTATGATATTTAGGATAGTAGCGGTGGACCTGTTGAGCTGTAGCCTGACAGACGCGAACCATCACCCGGGGATTCACTTTTACCAGCATAAAGGTGTCGCAGAGGACGTGCACATCCAGGTTCTTGTGATCCTGACTTAGGCTAGTAACGGTGCATGTATGGGGCCCTTCTAGTTTTATGATTCTCCACATGCCGCTCGCCTTCTTCAATTGAGATACACGAATTTTCCACTTACATCCTTGATTCTTGTGGGTGCACACCGCCTTGTAGAACCTCGCTTGGGTTTTCTCCGCATTCGTCGTAACGACCTGGCGAATATTGTACTGCTTAATTGCGGCCACCACCAGTTCTTTTATAAGGAATGTCATCCCAATGGCCAGTTCACCATCAGCACGGTTGATTCTGTCGTCAATTGTTTGGTATTGTAAAAATTCTGGAACATCCAACGTATCCATATCAACCGTTGTGAAGTGGGATGGTGGCTGGAAATAAGAAATAGGTGTGGCCGATACTAGAACGTTTTTTGTTGTCGGGTGTTCTTCGTTGCCTTCTAAATCTTGGAAGGACCCTGTTGGAATGATCACGTCTTTTGGTTCTTCATAGAAGAGCCCTTACTCGTCACCTTCGAGTCCGAGTTCCCTAAGCGGTTCTACGTCACAATTATCCCCCTCGAACCGATATAGTTCAGCGTCGTCGATTGCTACCCTTTCAGGCGAGCAGGTTGGTCGTCGATCGCGAGACCGCTCACGAGACCGCTCATGAACTTGTTTGCCAAGATCAAAATCGAGAGCACCAATACAAGAATGTCTCCCCATAGATGGTTGAATGTACTCTGTGCTAGGGACATACGTTGAGTATCGTCCATATGAGGAATCATCGAAGGGGTTGAATGCTTCATGGTCGGACCTCAAGTGGGATGATGACGCTGCCTCCCCCCATAGTATACGGATTGTACGTCGCAGGTCTTAGCGCATCGAATTCATCGTTCGGGGGCTGGTTCAAGTCGAACCCGAAACTAGCTACGTACAAATGTCTTGGCACAGCATGCGATGATGCACCCAACTCGTTGCGTGGACTGTATGTAGTTAGCAGGTTGAAATCATTTCGTAAATTGGCCATCAGTCTACCAACATTGGCATTCGGATCAAAGTTGAAATTCGCTTGTCTCTAGCTTGGGATTTCGATAACAAGATTAGAATCAGAAAACGATGCATACAACTCTAAGGGACCGCTTAATGAATACTCTAAGTGGGTAGACAACATCAGCTCCACATCATCATTGTCCGCAATGTAGCACACGAAGTACGTTAAGAGATCTATAGAGATCGGCATACGATACTTCAAGTTGGACATATTTTGGTTTTGGCCATGCGAGACATTGCTCTCCAGTTCCTTAATCAACTTCTTGTAGGATAATCTCCTCGAAATCATTAGTGTTACAATATTCGCGGACTGAAAAATGAAGCCGAGTTTGGCATCGACGATTGTCTCGCCATCGTAGTATACTAGAGCAGCAACACCTCTTCGTCTCGACATTTTTTCCAGAAATTGAAAGACTTGAAAAAATTGAAAGACTTGTTTTGTGAATGCTATACAATATCAGTATTGCATTCTGCTGCATATACGGGAACAAAGCGACTTCTAGTATCTTATCATCTAGAAAATCCTTGAGAATCCCTCTTTTGTAGACATGCCAGGAAAGCAAAGAACTCACTTTTTGCATAAATCGGGATGCTATTAGATTCGTGAATCTCGCGTTTTACAAAAAGCGAGTTCCTTTGGTTCACGCGTTCTGTAGAACGTGAGTTCATTATCGAGTTAGATGCTGACAAAGCTAGACTGAAACATCTGAAAAAGCAAATATATCGGCCTGAATGAATCAAACAAAATTGAATACATGTTTGAATAATTGAGGCAATGGGAGGTAAGTAATGTTGTTTGAATATTTGAAGTACATTGTATCATCCTATTGTAACGTGGTGGAAAAATATAATTGAAGATGATTTCTACTGAATAATGATTCACATAAATAAAGGTTGATAAATTGCAGCATTGAAAATACTTAGAACATTAATAAAGGATGAAAATCCAACTCTTAAAACATAATTCGGTGATGATTTCAAGAGTGAAAGGTTAATCGGAATCATCGTGGTCAGTTGAAATGTCTGAACTTAAGTTATGTTCTTCGATCATATGTTGTTTTTTTGTCTATGCCTGTACATAAAAAGCTACAACTCCTCGACAGTTGCATCAACATCCAGTGAAGACGGAGCTTGTTCAGTGGTTGCTGCGAGTGCGGACTGAGTAACTTCTACGGGTGGAGACGTACTACCTTCACCGGCGTTGACCTCATTGAACATAATATTTAAATGGATGTATTTAGCTTCTGCATAATTGAGCTGCTCATACATGTTACGAACGTCAGTTTCGTTGGTAAGCTTCAGAATGTAGTGCATTTCAGCTGCCGTCGGTGTTGAGATTTTACATTCCAAGTAAGAAATTCGCTTGTTAGTGCGTTTACTAACCTCGATTGATATCAACTACCATAAATCGTCGAGGGACATTTTGCTGGTGATTGTTGAGTCGAAATAGGTACCAAAAAAATAAAATGTTGCAGAAAATTTAGCCATGAGAGGAGCAAAGAGTTTAGTTGGATGTTTTGGTGAAATAGACAAGAGAAAATAAAACTTCAATTCGTGGGTTTTTTTTAGTAAATGAAAAACACCACATGAGTAAATTTAATTCGAACTTCAATTCCTAATGTGTCAGTGACCTTGCATTTTACGAAGTGCGATTTTCTACAGAACTTGCGTTTCACAGAGAGCGAGTTTTCCACGTCATTAGCGACTTCTGCTTCTATAAATACCCAGCTGATCGAGGAAGGGAAGCAACACTCATTCGGGGAAAAATGCCTTCTCAATCTGTGCGTGAAGTTTTCGATTGTAACTACTACTGCCAACAAATCACGTATCTAGAAAATTTATTCTCAAAATAATTTTCCCGATATTGTGTTTTGTTGTTATTTGTAGTTGTATATATATGTTGAGCAGATGTTAACTATTCGATATTTTTGTTCACGAGGATCGACAACAAATCACAATATCGGGAAATTCGAGGTCTTTTTGAATGGCAGACAAGTGACAATATCCAATAGACCTCCAAGATTCAAGACATGCATCAGGTGCAAGGCAAGATTCACGAGGACTGATCATTAACATCACCTTCATGATTATCATCACCGTCAAAACAAGTTTTAGCTTCTTTAATAAATGTTGGTTGGTTGCAAATGCGATTTTATCATTCCGATTGTAAAGAAATACTCAAATCCTTTCAATTGTAAAAAAAAGGAATATTCAAATATGATTTTAGATGGAAATATATCATTTATAATTATATTATTCATATTACTATTAATAATAAATAAGATAAATAAAAAAACTTATATTATACTAATATTCAAATACGATTTTAATTATAAAAAAGGAATATTCAAATCCGATATTAAATGGAAATATATCATTTAAATTATATTATTCATATTAATATAAATAAAACTTATTTTATAAAACTACCACTAACTTTATTATAAATATTTAGGAATATTCAAAAAAGGAATATTCAAATATATTATAAAACCTATAAAAATAAAAACTAACTTAATTTATTATAAATATATTATTATATATATTATTAATATAATATATTAATAATATTAAATAATAAATAAGATAAAAAAAACTCATGACCTCGCGTCCTACGAAGCACGAGTTCTTCTTTAACTCACTTTCTACAGAACGCGAGATCTTTCCTGCCCGTTCAGTATACGAGTTTGTTCAGATGCCGCGTCTTTTCAATGGAACTCGCGTCCTGTAAAACACGAGTTCTCTTTATTATCGCGTCATGTAAAATGCGAGTTCTGTTTATTATCGCTTCCTATGAGGTGCAATTTCTTCTTTAAATTGACGGCCCTATATCCCTACCTTACACACAAATCGCGTTTCACAAATTCTTCTTGATCTTCTTCTCTAGTATTTTCTATATATGATAAAAATGGCGAGTTTATTGCGGCTAGACCAGCGACACGTGTTCGACTATTGGGGGGGGGACTCTTGAGGTAATATTCTTTATATTTTCAAATTTATATTAATTTTTCCTTATTTTATTTATTTATTTCGTGTCTTATTTTTTATTTTCTTATTTTTTTTAAGAACTACGAACGCGCATTGACAGTATACATTAATCGTATCATGGTCGTGTCGAATCCAGAAATAATGTTGTTTATTGAGGCAACCGGTTTTGGCCACATCGCTACTACCGTGGGCGGTACGAAGTTGAATCGTCCTTTGATTAACGCCTTAATAGAACAATGGAGGCCAAAGATGCACACCTTTCATCTTCCATGTGGCGAGGCGACAATTATACTGGAAGATGTTGCATATCATCTTGGGTTGCCTACGGACGGCGAGGTTATTACCGGTGTTGCCGACGATCACTGCCATCCCTATATGCTAACCTATTGGGAGTGGAGCCAAAGAAATTCGATGGTGGAAAAATCCTCCTAACTCTTTTGGAGGAAATTTTTTCAATCCTCCCCCCGATGCGGATAACGAAACAAAGTGGGAATTTTTTTATTATATATGTAACGCTCGGGTTTGTGGCCTGGGAGATACACGAGTTTGGTTAAGCCAGTTCGGGTTAAGCTAAATTTTGGGGGAAAAACATTTTAAATGACCAAATTCTAAGGCTTTTGAAGAAACATGGAGTTTTTGGTAAAATGGGTGGCAAAAAGGGGTTTTGAAGATAGATTTTTAAATTGAAATAAAGGAAAATACTTCAAAAACCCCTTTCTTCTCCCTTTTCCCATTCACTTTTCACGTTAAGTTTCCCTTAAGCCAAACAACTTCTCATTTCCACCAAACTTCATCATCTTGGAAGATTTTAGGAGGTAAGATAACTTGATTTTACTATTCTCTACTTTCAAAACTTGTTTTTAGCATTTTCCTTTCAAGGTTTTGAAGATTTCTCAAGTTTCTTCATTTTGGGTAAAAATCGGATTTTGAAGGGGTTTAAGAAAATGTTATGACAACGATTTGGGTCAATTGTAAATCTTATATTAGGTGTAAAATGGTGTTAAGACAATGATTTTAACATGAAATTTCGGATTTTGGTGAAATGAGTAATTTTGATTAATGGGTATTTGGGTTTTTGGCTTAGAAATGGTGGAGAAGGTTTCCTAATGTTTTGGTGGTGTTAGGTTGTTGTTTTTGGAGTGTTTGAACATGGTTTGATTAATAAATTGACGAGGATATGGCTGACTTGAGATTAGAGTAGAAATGAGGATAGTTTTAGTTAGTTCTGAATAGAAATCGAATGCTTGTTGTTGCAAGATTTTGATGGAATTGATTTTTGTGAGTTTGAATGTTGAAAGGTGTAATAATTTTTTGTTTTGAATTGGGTAGAAGCAGCGGATAAAGATTTGGATTCTTTGGACGTTACACTGAGAGTTGCTGAAGCTTGAAAAAGGACCGTTGGCTTGTTTTGGTATTGAGATGGTGAGTGGAAAAGGTTTTGAAGCTTTAAAATGTTCAAAGAAGGTTTCTTGGGGTTTGGGTGGAGCCTTAGGGGCCAACCTAAACCCAAGTGTAAGTGTATTTGTTTCTTGCCTTGTTTCGTTAAGTGTCAGTATATAGGTTTATACACGTTGTTGGATGAAATGTAATTGCTTTTATCTCCTTTTTAATGTTGTTGTGTTGTCATAGTTGTTGTCAAAGCCTCATGTGATGGTTAGTGGAAAGTATGTTGTTGAATACGGTGATGTGTAGTCCCACCGGTAGTGACTAGTAGATGAGTACAGTGATGCGTAGTCCCACCGGAATCATAGTTAGTGAAAAGTATGTTGTTTGTGCTTTTGGATTATCGTATACCCCTTCTAAATAATGTTGCCTTTAAACTAAAATATATGTTTTGAACTGCATTGTTGTTGTTGTGATTTTGAGCTCCGCTCACTAAGCTTTTAAGCTTACGCTCTCTTTTCCAACAATGCATATCGTTAGTGGCTTCGGAAGGAAATCAGGGCAAGGGAGAAGTCTTGGAGTTCTTTGCTAGCTCAAAGTATGGTTTTTATGGTTTTAATAATACTTAGACAATGAGAATGCTAGACTTTTGTGTTTGGGAGTTGGTGTCCAAACTCCTTTTTAGTTGTTTTTGTTGCTAACATGTTTTGAATGTTGATACCATGCTATGTTGAGGCTTGTTATGGCTTTTGGTTATTTGACATGTGTTTTGGCTTGTTGGTGTTTTCGTGCTAAAGTGTTTTATGAGCTTATGAGGTTAAGACCCCTGTTTGTGTGTATGTATGTTTTGAAGCTTGATTTTAGGGTGTAATACCTTTAGTATGTTTGCTTAATATGTTGCCAAAATGCATGTTTGGGCCAATATGTGCCCAGGCATTTTGGAACATCTGGTATGGTTTTGGAACGACTAAGCTTTTGGGGCACCCATATCAGAACGTGGGTGGTGTCGTTTCGGTACGTTTTGCCATTGTAGGCTCCCGTTTCAGAACCATGAGGAGCCGTTCCGGAACGGCCTATGTTTTGCTTTTTGCTGAGAACTCGCGTTTCGAAACGAGCAACCATGTTTCGAAACAAAGGTAGTTAAAGTGGTTAAAGGGCATCTTTGAAGGTTTCAAAATGTTACGTTTTAGTCCCTTTTGCTTGTATGCTTCCTAAATGAGTTTATATGTATTATTTGAGTTGGTTTTGTCTTGGGTGCTTGTAACTTGACTAAATAACTAGTTGGTAAGGTTAAGTTACCTTTATGCCCTCTGCTTGGTTCACATTCGTGCTCGCTTTTCCGTTGTTTGACTTTACACATAGGTTCAAATAAAGCATTTAGACAAGATTAAATTAAAAAGAAAATATGGTTGCTAATCGGGGTGAGGCCTTAACGGGTTTCGCTTCGATTTTTCCCGTGTAACCCATTCGGTTTAGGCTGGTGGCTAGGCTGGGACGAGGGTATTACATTTGGCCGTATCAGAGCCTCGGTTACGAGGTCTCCCAAGAAGGTAAGTTAGGTAAGTTCGGTTGTTTGGTTTGTTTTCCATTGTGCGGTGTGTGAAAGCATGTTTTCTCGTTCTTGTTGTTGGTTGAAGTGTAGTCGAGCGTCCCCATTGCTAGGTATTGTTATTAGAAAATGATTTTGGTTAAAAGAGCTTGAGCGCTTGGATCCTTGCCCTTGCTGACCCAATGTTTTCTTGTGTGTTATGTTTGTTGTTTTAAATTTTATCTTCGTTATGGTGAGACCGAGGGGAAGGCCTAAAGCGGGTGACCAAGCACCCGGGGTTGTGCCTCCTCCTCCTCTTGCTCCCGATGGTAATGGGGCGGATGTCAGAGATAATGTGCCTCAGGTTGGGGCAAATGTTGGGGGTAATGGAGCTCAGAGGGGTCAGGGTCAGACAGGTGCGAACATGACTCATTTAATTCAAACCATAACCGGGGCTTTTCAGACAGCTTTAGCCGGTATACATGCTGCAGCACCACCTCAGGGTGCAGGTAGAGGTGGCAATCGGGTCGTTCGGTTTGGGTTCAGTTCGGGCCGTTTCGGTTCGGGTCATTTCGGGTCTATCTACAATCGATTCGGGTTCCGGTTCAGGTCTGTAATGAGTCAGATCCGGTTCAGGTATTGGATCAGGTCAAAATCAGATCTGTTGTTTTCGGGTCGGGTCAATATCAGATTAGTCGCTTTTGGTTCAGGTCAAAATCGGGCCGTTCGGGTCGGGTCAACATTTGAATTTTCGAGTCAATTTGGTTTGAGTTGGGTTTAGGGTTTGAGGTTTAATATTTATGGTTTAGTTTAGAGTTATTGGTGTATGAGATTAATTCCGATTCAACTTGTTAATCTATGCATTTGAATTTGATTAAATATTTAAATCAAAGCTTCATGTCTCTATATCAATATTTTGTGTATAATTATATTAAATCAAAGTTTATTATATGTAATAATAATAATAATAATGTCTAAAATGAATTAATTTATTAAACTTAGGATCTAATTGAGCTAACTAAAATCTAGAAGCATAAATCACGGACATAATTAAAATAATTCTAAAACTAAATGTGAAATTTCAATTAAATTAATCTAAATTGAAACTCAATTAAATTAAGAAAAAGAAAAAGAGAAAGACAATTGGTAAAAGTAGAGAGGGAAAAGACAAAATTTTGGAGGGAAATAAGCCACCAATTTTTTAAGCTAGATTTAAAAAAAAGACAATTAGTAAAAATAGAGAGGAAAAAAACAAAATTTTGGAGGGAAATAAGCCACCAATTATTTAAGCTAGAGAATAATTACTTTTTAGGTCATGTTGCATTTAAAATGTTACATTTTAGTACTAATATTCAACCTTAAGTTTTAGTTTAATTTAATTTAGTCACAAGTATCCCCACGGTTTAGACTTCGTATATAGAAATCCCCTCCCCATAGTGATATTTAGTCTCTAAAAATTTACTTTTAGTCAAAATTAACCAATCTTTGTAATTTAGTCTATTAATTTAATATATTGATATTTTTGTTCATTTTAATTTCTAAGATTTAATTTTAGCCAAAATTGACCCCTATTTCTTTATATGGTATAATTATGAAATTGGTCATTGGACTCTCAAATTTCTCCACTTCCAAATTGTCAATTTAGTCCACAATTTTATTTTTATGCTATATTATATGGTGAAATTATAAAATTGGTCACCAAGCTCTCAAATTTCTCTACTTTCAAATTGTCAAGATGGTCTCTAATTCAAGTTTTAGCTATATTTTACGGTAAGATTGTAAAAATTGTCTCTAATTTTAGTTTATGGTTTATGCCTTAGTGTTAATGGTTTGGGGTTATTGATTTTAGATTAATTTCTATGGCTTAAAAGGTTAACAATTTAGGTTTTTAGGGCTTAGTGTTAATGATTTAGGGTATGGTTTAATTTAAGGTTATTGGTTCATGAGATTAATTTCTATGGCTTAAGATTAAATATTGGGAGAGAAAATAGTACATTAAAATTCTAAATTTAAAAATTAGTAGTGACAAAAGTTTTATTTAATTAATATTTAAACGTAAAATGACATAAAATGTTATTATGCCATAACTTTGACAAGAGCAACAGTCTCTTCCATAGTATAGTACAAAAAGATAATAAAACATACTTCACTTTATTATTTATTATATTGTTAAAAATAGATAATATTAAATATAAATTATTCATTTATTTTACCTTAATTTTCGAGTTAAAATTGGGTCAATATTCGGTTCAGCTTTCGGTTCGGGTAGCATTCAATTCGGGTCAAATCGGTTCGGGTCTATTTGGTTTGGGTCCATTTCGGTTCAACAAAAAAATTCGGCTCGGTTTATTTCGGGTTTTGGGTCAACTTCGGATCATCATGTTCGTGTCAAAATCGGGTCTCGGTTCGGGTTTCGGGTCTCGGGTCAAGTTTGCCAGGTCTAGGTGCAGAGACTGGGTTGCCTCTTGAGAGACTCCGTAGATTGTGCAGAGTTGAGTTCCGTGGTTTGACTGTCGAGGGTTCAGAGGCTTGGCTCGAAAGCACTACACGAATCTTAGGCCAAATGGAGTGCTCAGACGCTCGTAAGTTGGGTTGTGTCATCTCCTTGCTTCAGGGAGATGCGTATGCTTGGTGGACCACAGTTACTTCGGGTGTGCTTGAAGCGGATGTCACTTGGGAATTCTCCAAAACAACTTTCAGAAAGAAGTACCTTGGAGCCCGATACATGATGAAAAGAAGAGGGAATTTATGACCTTGGTTCAGGGTAGTAGGACGATGTCAGAGTACGAGGTCTAGTTTGTGAGGTTGAGCCAATATGCTCCCGAGTTGGTTCCCATTGAGAGAGAATGGTGTGAGCGCTTCTGTTATGGTTTGACTAGGGATGTGAAGACATATATGCTCGCTTCTGATTACACCGAGTTTGATGTTTTGGTCTCTAGGGCCAAGGATATTAAGCAGAATTTAGGCTTGAACAACCGTGCTAGTGGGTTCGATTCGGGGAAGAGACATGCATATTGGGACAGAGAGCATGCCAAGAGGCACAAAGATAGCATATATAAGCCCGACTCAAGACATAGGGGCGGTAACCATGGACGCGGCCATTAGGGTCAAGGAGCTGTTGTTTACATTCATGAGTGCACTAGATGTGGGAGACGCCATCTATGCGAGTGTATGGGTACCTTTGGGGTATGTTGGAACTGTGGTTCCCGAGATCACTTGAGGCGTAACTGTCCTCACCTGACTAGGGGAAGACATGCTCCGGTTAGAGGTTTTGAGCATCCGAGAGGCCGTGGGCACGGTCGAAGAATTTTTTAGCCAAGGAATGATGGTTAGAGGAATATAGCTCATGTGGTAGCAGTTCAGCCTGAGGGTGGAGGACCAGCTAGGGTGTATGCACAGTGAGAGGCTGAGAATGACACGAATGTCATAGCAAGTAATTTCATATTACGATGTTTATCTTTGCTTTTGTTGATAGATTTGGGTCCGACACATTCCTACATTTTGGGTGAGCATGCAAGATCGTTAGGTTTACCGTATGAATGGTTAGAGGTAGGTATGAATGTTACTAGTTCTTTCGGTTAGAGCGTGGTAGTTAGGAAAATGTACAGGAGGTGTCCTTTGACGATTCAGGGCCATGTGTTTCCGGTTGATATGATGGAATTGTCGTTTTATGGTTTCAATGTGATTTTGGGCATGGAATGGCTCGTACAGCATAGGACTAGGGTAGAATTTGAGACCAAAAGAGTTTCCTTGAGACTTGCGGATGATTTTGATGTTGTAGTAGTTGGCGAGAACATTAAATTCTTGTCCAATGTTGTTTCTGCTTTAGAAGCTCAGAAATTGATGGATTTGGGTTACCAAGCGTATTTGGCTTATGTCATGAATCTGAATATGAGTGAGGTTAGACCGCAAGACATCAAAAGAATTTGTGATTTTCCGAGTGTCTTTCTAGGAGAGTTGTCGGGTTTGCCTTCAGATAGGGATGTTGAGTTTGCTATCGAGACATATTTAGATTCTGCACCCGTGTCTATTGCTTCGTATAGAATGGCACCGAAAGAGTTGAAGACACAACTTCAGGAACTGTCAGATAGAGGGTTCATTAGGCCCAGCATTTCCCCGTGGGGTGCTCCGGTCTTGTTTGTGAAGAAAAAAGATGGCAATATGAGAATGTGTATAGATTATAGGCAGTTGAACAAGGTAACGGTAAAGAACAAGTATCCTTTGCTGCGAATAGATGATTTGCTTGATCAGTTGAGAGGTGCTTCAGTGTTTTCAAAGATTGATTTGAGATCGGGTTACTATCAGTTGAAGGTAAAGGATGTGGATATATCGAAGACATCCTTCCGTACAAGATATGGGCACTACGAGTTCTTAGTAATGCCTTTCGGTTTGACTAATGCCCCAGTTGCATTTATGGACATGATGAACTTAGTGTTCCACGAGTTTTTGGATAGGTTTGTAGTAGTGTTCATAGAAGACATTTTAGTGTACTCTAGGACCGAGGAAGAACATGATGAGCATTTGTGATTAGTGTTTCAGACCTTGCTTAAGAACCAGTTGTATGCCAAGTTGAGTAAGTACAAGTTTTGGATTAGGGAGGTAGTCTTTTTAGGTCATATGATCTCAACCGATGGGATTTGCATGGATCCCAAGAAGATAGAAGCTATAGTGAATTGGAAACAACTAAAGTCAGTGACTGAAATCCGTAGTTTCCTACGCTTGACGGGGTATTACTGAAGGTTTGTTGAGGGGTTCTCAAAGATTGCGGCACCTTTGACTAAATTGCTTCATAAAAATGTTTCGTATGAGTGGACAGATGCAAGGCAGCAAGCGTTTGAAAAGTTGAAGAAAGCATTGACATAAGCTCCTATTTTGATTCAGCCTAAACAAGGGAAAGAGTTCGTAATTTACTATGATGCATCATACGTAGGTTTAGGTTGTGTGCTTATACAAGAAGGAAAATTTGTAGCTTACACTTCGATACAGTTAAAGGTTCACGAGAAGAATTATCCCACTCATGACATAGAGTTAGCTGTTATAGTGTTTTCTTTGAAGATTTGGAGACACCACCTTTATGGTGAGAAATGCACAGTTTACACCGACCATAAGAGTTTGAAATACCTTATGACTCAGAGGGAGTTGAACCTTAGACAGCGTAGGTGGTTAGAGCTTCTTAAGGACTATGACCTTACGATAGAGTACCATCCGGGTAAGGAAAACGTAGTGGTTGATGCTTTGAGTAGAAAAGTGGCAGTTGAGTTGCGAGCTATGTTTGCTAGATTGAGTGTGTCTCAAGATGGTGGTTTGATAGCCGAGCTACAGGTTAAACCTTTGTTAGTTCAGTTGATTCGAGAGAAACAGTTACAAGACGAGTCTTTGGCACCTCACGTGCAAGATATAGCCGAGGATAAACCTACAGATTTCTACTTTTGTGAGAATGGGATCTTATGTTTCAAGGATATGGTAGTTGTTCCAAAAGATGCCGAGTTGAGGCGTACTATCTTGAATGAAGCTCATAACAATCCTTTTGCTATGCATCCGGGTAGTACGAAGATGTATCGTGGGTTGAAAGATGAGTACTACTGGATTGGGTTAAAGAAAGATATGGCCGAGTTTGTGAGTAAGTGTATGGTTTGTCAGCGAGTTAAGGCCGAGCATTAGTTTCCTTCAGGTTTGTTACAACCGTTGAAGATTCCGGAATGGAAGTGGGAACGTATTACTATGAATTTTGTGTCAGGTTTACCGTTTATTCCTTCAAAGAAGAATTCAATATGGGTAATAGTTGACAGATTAACTAAATGTGCCCATTTCATACTTGTTCATACTACTTACACCTTAGACAAGTTGGTCGATCTGTACATCAGTGAGATAGTGAGATTGCATGGGGTACCGAAATCGATTGTGTCAGACTAAGATTCGAGGTTTACAGCTAGATTTTGGGAGTGTTTGCATCGTGCTTTGGGTACTTGGTTAAACTTCAGTACTTCGTATCACCCACAGTCAGATGGTCAGTCAGAGAGAGTAATTTAGGTGTTAGAGGATATGTTGAGGTGTTGCATCATCGACTTTCAGGGTTCTTGGGAGAAACACCTACCGTTAGTAGAGTTTGCGTACAATAACAGTTATTAGGCTAGCATTCAGATGGCACCGTATGAAGCTCTGTATGGTAGGAAATGTAGAACACCTTTTTGTTAGGCTGAGGCTGGACAAAAGCTTTTACCTATGCCCGACTTGCTTAAGGGCACCACCGAGAAGGTAAATCTGATTTGTGATCGCTTAAAGGCAACTTCAGACAGAGAGAAATCATATGTCGATCTGAAGAGAAAAGAGATAGAGTATGATGTCGGTGACAAAGTGTTTTTGAAAGTCTCACCTTAGAAGAAGGTGATGAGGTTTGGTAAGAAGGGTAAGCTAAGTCTGGGATTCATTGGTCCATACGAGGTAGTCGAGAGGATTGGTCCCGTTGCTTATAGATTGAGATTGTTTACAGAGCTAGAGAAGATTCATGATGTGTTCCACGTTTCGATGCTCCGAAAGTATAGATCAGATTCGTCTCATGTAATGCTAGTAGAAGAGATCGAATTGAACCCAGATTTGCCGTATGATGAAGAACCGGTTGAGATCCTTGCTTTGGATAGTAAAGTGTTACGTGGGAGGACTATTGAGTTAGGCAAGGTTTTATGGAGACACTGTGGTGTGGAAGAGGCCACTTGGGAGAGGAAGGAAGACATGGAAAAACAATTTTCGTATCTCTTTCCGTCGGGAAATTTCAAGGACGAAATTCCTTAAGTGGGGGAGAGTTGTTACGCCCGGGTTTGGGGCCCGGGAGATACTCGGGTTTGGTTAAGCTGGTTCGGGTTAAGCTAAATTTTGGGGGAAAACATTTTAAATGACCAAATTCTAAGCCTTTTGAAGAAACATGGGGTTTTTGGTAAAATAGGTGGCAAAAAGGGGTTTTGAAGATTGATTTTTAAATTGAAATAAAAGAAAATATTTCAAAAACCCCTTTCTTCTCCCTTTTCCCATTCACTTTTCACGTTAAGTTTCCCTTAAGCCAAACAACTTCTCATTTCCACCAAACTTCATCATCTTGGAAGATTTTAGGAGGTAAGATAACTTGATTTTACTCTTCTCTATTTTCAAAACTTGTTTTTAGCATTTTCCTTTCAAGGTTTTGAAGATTTCTCAAGTTTCTTCATTTTGGGTAAAAATGGGGGTTTGAAGGGGTTTAAGCAAATGTTATGAAAACAACGATTTAGGTCAGTTGTAAATCTTATTTTGGGTGTAAAATGGTGTTAAGACAATAGGTTTAACATGAAATCCTATATTTTGGGGAAATGGGTAATTTTGATTAATGGGTATTTGGTTTTTTTGCTTAGAAATGGTGGAGAAGGTTTTCTAATGTTTTGGTGGTGTTAGGTTGTTGTTTTTGGAATTTTGAACATGGTTTGATTGATAAATTGATGAGAATATGACTGACTTGAGATTAGAGTAGAAATGATGATAGTTTTGGTTAGTTCCGGATAGAAATCGGATGCTTGTTGTTACTGGATTTTGATGGAATTGATTTCTATGAGTTTGAATGTTGAAAGGTGTATTAATTCTTTGTTTTGAATTGGGTAGAAGCAGCGGATAACGATTTGGATTCTTCGGACGTTACACCGGAAGTTGCGGAAGCTTGAAGAAGGACCGTTGGCTTGTTTTTGTATTGAGCTGGTGAGTGGAAATGGTTTTGAAACTTTAAAATGTTCAAAGAAGGTTTCTTGGGGTTTGGGTGGAGCCTTAGAGGCCAACCTAAACCCAAGTGTAAGTGTATTTGTTTCTTGCCTTGTTTCGTTAAGTGTCGGTATATAGGTTTATACACGTTGTTTGATGAAATGCAATTGCTTTTATCTCCTTTTTAATGTTGTTGTGTTGTCGTAGTTGTTGTCAAAGCCTCACGTGATGGTTAGTGGAAAGTATGTTGTTGAATACGGTGATGTGTAGTCCCACCGGTAGTGACTAGTAGATGAGTACGGTGATGCGTAGTCCCACCGGAATCATGCAAGTTCTTGTGAACGATGATGTGTAGTCCCACCGGTAGTGACTAGTAGATGAGTACAGTGATGTGTAGTCCCACCGGAATCATGCTAGTTGTTGTGAACGGTAATGTGTAGTCCCATCGGAAATGGTTGTGCATATGCATACCATGTGTTGTTTGTGCGTTTGGATTATCGTATATCCCTTCTAAATAATGATGCCTTTAAACTAAAATATATGCTTTAACTGCATTGTTGTTGTGATTTTGAGCCCCGCTCACTAAGCTTTTAAGCTTACGCTCTCTTTTCCAACAATGCATATCATTAGTGGCTTCAGAAGGCAATCTGGGCAAGGGAAGAGTCTTGGAGTTCTTTGCTAGCTCAAAGTATGGTTTTTATGGTTGTAATAATACTTAGGAAATGAGAATGCTAGACTTTTGTATTTGAGAGTTGGTGTCCAAACTCCTTTGTAGTTGTTTTTGTTGCTAACATGTTTTGAATGTTGATACCATGCTATGTTGAGGCTTGTTATGGCTTTTGGTTATTTGGCATGTGTTTTGGCTTGTTGGTGTTTTCGTGCTAAAGTGTTCTTATGAGCTTATGAGGTTAAGATCCTTGTTTGTGTGTATGCATGTTTTGAAGCCTGATTTTGTGTAATGCCTCTAGTATGTTTGCTTAATATGTTGCCATGTGGTTTGTGATCTTTCGGGGGATGTTTGGGGACAGTTGGAGATGCCAAAATGCATTTTAGGGCCAATCTGTGTCCATGCATTTCAGAACATCTGGTATGGTTTCGAAACGACCAAGCTTTAGGGGCACCCGTATCGGAACGGGGGTGGTGTCGTTTCAGTACGTTTTGCCACTGTGGGCTCCCGTTTCGGAACCACGAAGAGCCGTTCCGGAACGGCCTATGTTTTGCTTTTTGTTGAGAACCCGCGTTTCGAAATGTGCAACCCTGTTTCGAAACACAAGTAGTTAAAGTGGTTAAAGGGCATCTTTGAAGGTTTCCAAATATTACGTTTTAGCCCGTTTTGCTTGTATGCTTCTTAAATGAGTTTATATGTATCGTTTGAGTTGGTTTAGTCTCGGGTGTTTGTAACTTGACTAAATAACTAGTTGGTAAGGTTAAGTTACATTTATGCCATCTGCTTTGGTTCACATCCGTGCTCGTTTTTTCGTTGTTTGCCTTCACACATAGGTTCAAATAAAGCATTTAGACAAGATTAAATTAAAAAGAAAATAGGGTTGCTAATAGGGGTGAGGCCTTAACGGGTTTCGCTTCGGTTTTCCCCATGCAACTCGTTGGTTTGAGCTGGTGGCTAGGCCGGGACGAGGGGGTTACAATATATTTGTGTTTTTATTACTAATTTAAATATTTTTATAACACGACTTATTATTTTCGCTGCGGTTTGCTCGTGCTCACATCCTACGAATCATTGGAGGGATTTTGATGCCTGACAAATCCCGCAACAAAGTGCATGCGATGTGGCTATACCATCTCGTTAATTTTGCCGAATCGAGAAGAAAATGTTGGGGAGTAGAGGTCTTGGCCTTTCTGTTCAGGGAGCTTTGCAGAACCGTCGACCCTGATAGACAAGCAATCGAAGGATGTCTTTTGCTGCTGCAGTCTTGGGCTTGGTTTCGGATGCCATTTTTAAGCTTGCGGTCTAGAGATCCCACCTCGTACCTATTCTGACTTATTCAGAGGTACTATTAAAATTATTTAATTTATTTTATTTTTTAATAATTTTTTTCACAATTTTATTTATTTTCCACTTATGACAGGTGGTGCGGTGCACTCACCCACCAGGGACTGCCAACTTCGCAGCGAAACTACAAACTTTTGGCCGACAAGATACAACACGAGGTTAGAAATTTGAATCATTTTTTGTAATTCCTCAAATTCGTGTTCTAATAAATTTCATATAACTCACGTTCAACTAATTTTTTTCAGTTCGTGTGGACTCCGTACACTTTTGTTGCGATTCACAATATTATTCCGACAAACATTGTGGAGACCTCTCACGTATGGTTGCTGATAGTGCCACTCATCAACTACGAAATTGTCGAGTGGCATCCTACGGACCAGGTTCTACAGCAATTTGGCTACATTCAAGGGGTTCCGCAACAACCACCTAATTTTGACGAATTACATCAGTTGACGCGACAAGGGAAAACGAAATTTTATTGGGGCCATCATCACGCTGACTGGGTCCAGCAGTGGATGACACGATATGACAGATGACTGCCCATCCTCGCACCCATTGTGGATATGGACATTGTCGTCACTTGTGACTATATGCAGTGGCACCAGCAAAATGGGAAGTCACATATACTCACTTCCGAGGAGCACGCACGAGAGATTGAGGTGCTTCCTCAAAACCGTCCGCGCCCCCAACGTCGAGCCAGCTAGAGCCAGTTGACGCAGCGCTGTCTAAAACTATGAACTGACACTGCAAGGGCCTCGTCGCCTGGAACAACGTTTCAGAATTTAAGTGGTCCTTCTACGTTTTAGCAGATGAGGCCTCCACCCGAGTTCGGCTTCACGGATGCCTATCATCCCTTCAAGCCAATGAGTGATTCTCCGGTGTTCGATGTTTGATGTTCGATGTTCCACCATTGGCATCACAATTCGACCACAACATTGTCGAGCATACGCCGCCGGTCAGCTTGATTTCCAACCGCCCGGTCCCAACAGTAGTCTGCATTTCGAGGACGTTCTTGGAGCCGATGATGATGCCGCTGATGATGATGATGATGAGAACGACCCTAGAACACGTGACATTCGGAGGAATCCGCCACGAGATCGTCGTGCACCCCGCTGCGGAACGGGTGGACATAGACATCATTAGTAGGAGGGGGTTGCATATATATGTTTTAATTATGTTTATGGAAGATATTATTTTTTTTATTTTGTAATTACGGATATTTTATTTTGCCTTATTAATTTTTTACATACTTTTTAGAATTTTATATTTAATTTTGTTTTTTTGGATAACTAATATTCGATTAATAAACCAAGCCTATCAAGCCTTTTTAAGTGCAAAATCATTCACAAAACAAGCTATGATACCGTTTTCGACGCGAATTTTAGTCAGTTTAGAACGTATCGAGTTGGGCCATATTGTTGTCAACTGAAAGACACATTCCAGTACTACGAACCCAAACTGAATGGTTACCAAAAATATACAATTAATAAGCCCGAAATAATGCTCGAACATGTCTATCTAAGCTTGGTCTGCCAGCCCGATTTGCAAAGAACTCGCTTTCTGCAGAAAGCGAGTTCCCCGCGATAAATTCAGCCACCTCTTCAAATTCTCGGGGAACTCGCGTTTCGCAGAACGCGAGTTTCTGTTAAGTTCGTTATTATGAAAAGTGTTGCCACATATGTAGAACTCGCTCTCTGTGTAGCACGAGTTCGTGTCTCGCTATCCCCAAAACGCAAGTTTTTCATACGTGGCAGATTTGGAGTATTTTTTTAAATAAATGTATGTGGGGGCCATTTTCTAGATATTAAATAAAAAAGTTTTTTCTATGTAATAATGCCTCTCATTTTTCTATTACTTGTCCTTTTGATTCCAAAATAAATCTTGTTTGTCCTTGGGATTATATCATTTCATGTCAAAATATCCACAATTTTTATATTTTGACGAATTACACCAGTTGACGCGACAAGGGAAAACGAAATTTTATTGGGGCCATCATCACGCTGACTGGGTCCAGCAGTGGATGACACGATATGATAGATGACCGCCCATCCTCGCACCCATTGTGGATATGGACATTGCCGTCACTTGTGACTATATGCAGTGGCACCAGCAAAATGGGAAGTCACATATACTCACTTCCGAGGAGCGCGCACGAGAGATTGAGGTGCCTCCTCAAAACCGTCCGCGCCCCCAACGTCGAGCCAGCTAGAGCCAGTCGACGCAGCGCTGTCTAAGACTGTGAACTGACACTGCAAGGGCCTCGTCGTCTGGAACAACGTTTCAGAATTTAAGTGGTCCTTCTACGTTTCAGCAGATGAGGCTTCCACCCGAGTTCGACTTCATGGATGCCTATCATCCCTTCAAGCCAATGAGTGATTCTCCGGTGTTCGATGTTCGATGTTCCACCGTTGGCATCACAATTCGACCACAACATTGTCGAGCATACGCCGCCGGTCAGCTTGTTTTCCACCCGCCCGGTCCCAACAGTAGTCTACATTTCGAGGACGTTCTTGGAGCCGATGATGATGCCGCTGATGATGATGATGATGAGAACGACCCTAGAACACGTGACATTCGGAGGAATCCGCCACGAGATCGTCGTGCACCCCGCTGCGGAACGGGTGGACATAGACATCATTAGTAGGAGGGGGTTGCATATATATGTTTTAATTATGTTTATGGAAGATATTATTTTTTTTATTTTGTAATTACGGATATTTTATTTTGCCTTATTAATTTTTTACAAACTTTTTAGAATTTTATATTTAATTTTATTTTTTTTTGGATAACTAATATTCGATTAATAAACCAAGCCTATCAAGCCTTTTTAAGTGCAAAATCATTCACAAAACAAGCTGTGGTACCGTTTTCGACGCGAATTTTAGTCAGTTTAGAATGTATCGAGTTGGGCCATATTGTTGTCAACTGAAAGACACATTCCAATACTACGAACCCAAACTAAATGTTTACCAAAACTATACAATTAATAAGCCCGAAATAATGCTCGAACATGTCTATCTAAGCTTGGTCTGCAAGGCCGATTTGCAAAGAACTCGCTTTCTGCAGAAAGCGAGTTCCCCGCGATTAATTAAGCCGCCTCTTCAAATTCTCGGGGAACTCGCGTTTGACAGAACGCGAGTTTTTGTTAAGTTCGTTATTATGAAAAGTGTTGCCACAAATGTAGAACTCGCTCTCTGTGTAGCGCGAGTTCCTGTCTCACTATCCCCAAAACGCAAGGTTTTCATACGTGGCAGATTTGGAGTATTTTTTTTAAATAAATGTATGTGGGGGGCATTTTCTAGATATTAAATAAACAAAATTCTATGTAATAATGCCTCTCATTTTTCTATTACTTGTCCTTTTGATTCCAAAATAAATCTTGTTTGTCCTTGGGATTATATCATTTCATGTCAAAATGTCCACAATTTTTATATTTTGATGAATTACATCAGTTGACGCGATAAGGGAAAACGAAATTTTATTGGGGCCATCATCACGCTGACTGGGTCCAGCAGTAGATGACACGATATTACAGATGACCGCCTATCCTCGCACCCATTGTGGATATGGACATTGCCGTCACTTGTGACTATATGCAGTGGCACCAGCAAAATGGGAAGTCACATATACTCACTTCCGAGGAGCGCGCACGAGAGATTGAGGCGCCTCCTCAAAACCGTCCACGCCCCCAACGTCGAGCCAGCTAGAGCCAGTCGACGCAGCGCTGTCTAAGACTATGAACTGACACTGCAAGGGCCTCGTCGTCTGGAACAACGTTTCAGAATTTAAGTGGTCCTTCTACGTTTCAGCAGATGAGGCTTCCACCCGAGTTCGGCTTCATGGATGCCTATCATCCTTTCAAGCCAATGAGTGATTCTCCGGTGTTCGATGTTCGATGTTCCACAGTTGGCATCACAATTCGACCACAACATTGTCGAGCATACGCCGCCGGTCAGCTTGTTTTCCACCCGCCCGGTCCCAACAGTAGTCTAAATTTCGAGGACGTTCTTGGAGCAGATGATGATGCCGCTGATGATGAGAACGACCCTAGAACACGTGACATTCGGAGGAATCCGCCACGAGATCGTCGTGTACCCCGCTGCGGAACGGGTGGACATAGACATCATTAGTAGGAGGGGGTTGCATATATATGTTTTAATTATGTTTATGGAAGATATTATTTTTTTATTTTGTAATTACGGATATTTTATTTTGCCTTATTAATTTTTTACAAACTTTTTAGAATTTTATATTTAATTTTATTTTTTTTGGATAACTAATATTCGATTAATAAACCAAGCCTATCAAGCCATTTTAAGTGCAAAATCATTCACAAAACAAGCTGTGGTACCGTTTTCGACGCGAATTTTAGTCAGTTTAGAATGTATCGAGTTGGGCCATATTGTTGTCAACTGAAAGACACATTCCAATACTACGAACCCAAACTAAATGTTTACCAAAACTATACAATTAATAAGCCCGAAATAATGCTCGAACATGTCTATCTAAGCTTGGTCTGCAAGGCCGATTTGCAAAGAACTCGCTTTCTGCAGAAAGCGAGTTCCCCGCGATTAATTAAGTCGCCTCTTCAAATTCTCGGGGAACTCGCGTTTGACAGAACACGAGTTTCTGTTAAGTTCGTTATTATGAAAAGTGTTGCCACAAATGTAGAACTCGCTCTCTGTGTAGCGCGAGTTCCTGTCTCACTATCCCCAAAACGCAAGGTTTTCATACGTGACAGATTTGGAGTATTTTTTTTAAATAAATTTATGTGGGGGGCATTTTCTAGATATTAAGTAAACAAAATTCTATGTAATAATGCCTCTCATTTTTCTATTACTTGTCCTTTTGATTCCAAAATAAATCTTGTTTGTCCTTGGGATTATATCATTTCATGTCAAAATGTCCACAATTTTTATATTTTGACGAATTACATCAGTTGACGCGATAAGGGAAAACGAAATTTTATTGGGGCCATCATCACGCTGACTGGGTCCAGCAGTAGATGACACGATATTACAGATGAGCGCCCATCCTCGCACCCATTGTGGATATGGACATTGCCGTCACTTGTGACTATATGCAGTGGCACCAGCAAAATGGGAAGTCACATATACTCACTTCCGAGGAGCGCGCACGAGAGATTGAGGCGCCTCCTCAAAACCGTCCACGCCCCCAACGTCGAGCCAGCTAGAGCCAGTCAACGCAGCGCTGTCTAAGACTGTGAACTGACACTGCAAGGGCCTCGTCGTCTGGAACAACGTTTCAGAATTTAAGTGGTCCTTCTACGTTTCAGCAGATGAGGCCTCCACCCGAGTTCGGCTTCACGGATGCCTATCATCCCTTCAAGCCAATGAGTGATTCTCCGGTGTTCGATGTTCGATGTTCCACCGTTGGCATCACAATTCGACTACAACATTGTCGAGCATACGCCGCCGGTCAGCTTGTTTTCCACCCGCCCGGTCCCAACAGTAGTCTACATTTCGAGGACGTTCTTGGAGCAGATGATGATGCCGCTGATGATGATGATGATGAGAACGACCCTAGAACACGTGACATTCGGAGGAATCCGCCACGAGATCGTCGTGCACCCCGCTGCGGAACGGGTGGACATAGACATCATTAGTAGGAGGGGGTTGCATATATATGTTTTAATTATGTTTATGGAAGATATTTTTTTTTTATTTTGTAATTACGGATATTTTATTTTGCTTTATTAATTTTTTACATACTTTTTAGAATTTTATATTTAATTTTGTTTTTTTTGGATAACTAATATTCGATTAATAAACCAAGCCTATCAAGCCTTTTTAAGTGCAAAATCATTCACAAAACAAGCTATGGTACCGTTTTCGACGCGAATTTTAGTCAGTTTAGAACGTATCGAGTTGGGCCATATTGTTGTCAACTGAAAGACACATTCCAGTACTACGAACCAAAACTGAATGGTTACCAAAAATATACAATTAATAAGCCCGAAATAATGCTCGAACATGTCTATCTAAGCTTGGTCTGCCAGCCCGATTTGCAAAGAACTCGCTTTCTGCAGAAAGCGAGTTCCCCGCGATAAATTCAGCCACCTCTTCAAATTCTCGGGGAACTCGCGTTTCGCAGAACGCGAGTTTCTGTTAAGTTCGTTATTATGAAAAGTGTTGCCACATATGTAGAACTCGCTCTCTGTGTAGCACGAGTTCGTGTCTCGCTATCCCCAAAACGCAAGTTTTTCATACGTGGCAGATTTGGAGTATTTTTTTAAATAAATGTATGTGGGGGGCATTTTCTAGATATTAAATAAAAAAAAATTCTATGTAATAATGCCTCTCATTTTTCTATTACTTGTCCTTTTGATTCCAAAATAAATCTTGTTTGTCCTTGGGATTATATCATTTCATGTCAAAATGTCCACAATTTTTATATTTTGACGAATTACATCAGTTGACGCGATAAGGGAAAACGAAATTTTATTGGGGCCATCATCACGCTGACTGGGTCCAGCAGTGGATGACACGATATTACAGATGACCGCCCATCCTCGCACCCATTGTGGATATGGACATTGCCGTCACCTTTGACTATATGCAGTGGCACCAGCAAAATGGGAAGTCACATATACTCACTTCCGAGGAGCGCGCACGAGAGATTGAGGTGCCTCCTCAAAACCGTCCATGCCCCCAACGTCGAGCCAGCTAGAGCCAGTCGACGCAACGCTGTCTAAGACTGTGAACTGACACTGCAAGGGCCTCGTCGTCTGGAACAACGTTTCAGAATTTAAGTGGTCCTTCTACGTTTCAGCAGATGAGGCCTCCACCCGAGTTCGGCTTCACGGATGCCTATCATCCCTTCAAGCCAATGAGTGATTCTTCGATGTTCGATGTTCGATGTTCCATCGTTGGCATCACAATTCGACCACAACATTGTCGAGCATACGCCGCCGGTCAGCTTGTTTTCCACCCGCCCGGTCCCAACAGTAGTCTACATTTCGAGGACGTTCTTGGAGCCGCTGATGATGATGATGATGAGAACGACCCTAGAACACGTGACATTCGGAGGAATCCGCCACGAGATCGTCGTGCACCCCGTTGCGGAACGGGTGGACATAGACAACATTAGTAGGAGGGGGTTGCATATATATGTTTTAATTATGTTTATGGAAGATATTATTTTTTTTATTTTGTAATTACGAATATTTTATTTTGCCTTATTAATTTTTTACAAACTTTTTAGAATTTTATATTTAATTTTGTTTTTTTGGATAACTAATATTCGATTAATAAACCAAGCCTATCAAGCCTTTTTAAGTGCAAAATCATTCACAAAACAAGCTATGGTACCGTTTTCGACGCGAATTTTAGTAAGTTTAGAACGTATCGAGTTGGGCCATATTGTTGTCAACTGAAAGACACATTCCAGTACTACGAACCCAAACTAAATGTTTACCAAAAATATACAATTAATAAGCCCGAAATAATGCTCGAACATGTCTATCTAAGCTTGGTCTGCCAGCCCGATTTGCAAAGAACTCGCTTTCTGCAGAAAGCGAGTTCCCCGCGATAAATTCAGCCGCCTCTTCAAATTCTCGAGGAACTCGCGTTTGACAGAACGCGAGTTTCTGTTAAGTTCGTTATTATGAAAAGTGTTGCCACATATGTAGAACTCGCTCTCTGTGTAGCGCGAGTTCGTGTCTCACTATCCCCAAAACGCAAGTTTTTCATACGTGGCAGATTTGGAGTATTTTTTTTAAATAAATGTATGTGGGGGGCATTTTCTAGATATTAAATAAAAAAAAGTTTTTTCTATGTAATAATGCCTCTCATTTTTCTATTACTTGTCCTTTTGATTCCAAAATAAATCTTGTTTGTCCTTGGGATTATATTATTTCATGTCAAAATGTCCACAATTTTTATATTTTGACGAATTACATCAGTTGACGCGATAAGGGAAAACGAAATTTTATTAGGGCCATCATCACGCTGACTGGGTCCAGCAGTGGATGACACGATATTACAGATGACCGCCCATCCTCGCACCCATTGTGGATATGGACATTGCCGTCACTTGTGACTATATGCAGTGGCACCAGCAAAATGGGAAGTCACATATACTCACTTTCGAGGAGCGCGCACGAGAGATTGAGGTGCCTCCTCAAAACCGTCTGCGCCCCCAACGTCGAGCCAAATAGAGCCAGTCGACGCAGCGCTGTCTAAGACTGTGAACTGACACTGCAAGGGCCTCGTCGTCTGGAACAACGTTTCAGAATTTAAGTGGTCCTTCTACGTTTCAGCAGATGAGGCCTCCACCCGAGTTCGGCTTCACGGATGCCTATCATCCCTTCAAGCCAATGAGTGATTCTCCGGTGTTCGATGTTCGATGTTCCACCGTTGGCATCACAATTCGACCACAACATTGTCGAGCATACGCCGCCGGTCAGCTTGTTTTCCACCCGCCCGGTCCCAACAGTAGTCTGCATTTCGAGGATGTTCTTGGAGCCGATGATGATGCCGCTGATGATGATGATGATGAGAACGACCCTAGAACACGTGACATTCGGAGGAATCCGCCACGAGATCGTCGTGCACCCCGCTGCGGAACGGGTGGACATAGACATCATTAGTAGGAGGGGGTTGCATATATATGTTTTAATTATGTTTATGGAAGATATTTTTTTGTATTTTGTAATTACGGATATTTTATTTTGCTTTATTAATTTTTTACATACTTTTTAGAATTTTATATTTAATTTTGTTTTTTTGGATAACTAATATTCGATTAATAAACCAAGCCTATCAAGCCTTTTTAAGTGCAAAATCATTCACAAAACAAGCTATGGTACTGTTTTCGACGCGAATTTTAGTCAGTTTAGAACGTATCGAGTTGGGCCATATTGTTGTCAACTGAAAGACACATTCCAGTACTACGAACCCAAACTGAATGTTTACCAAAAATATACAATTAATAAGTTCGAAATAATGCTCGAACATGTCTATCTAAGCTTGGTCTGCCAGCCCGATTTGCAAAGAACTCGCTTTCTGCAGAAAGCGAGTTCCCCGCGATAAATTGAGCCGCCTCTTCAAATTCTCGGGGAACTCGCGTTTCGCAGAACGCGAGTTTCTGTTAAGTTCGTTATTATGAAAAGTGTTGCCACATATGTAGAACTCGCTCTCTGTGTAGCGCGAGTTCGTGTCTCGCTATCCCAAAACGCAAGTTTTTCATACGTGGCAGATTTGGAGTATTTTTTTAAATAAATGTTTGTGGGGGCCATTTTCTATATATTAAATAAAAAAAGTTTTTTCTATGTAATAATGCCTCTCATTTTTCTATTACTTGTCCTTTTGATTCCAAAATAAATCTTGTTTGTCATTGGGATTATATCATTTCATGTCAAAATGTCCACAATTTTTATATTTTCATGCAATAATTCTGCTTCAGATTTTAACCGTTAATGTTTCCATCTCTTACATGGTCTTTTAACAACCATTACTTTTTATGGACCTTATTGATGTTTCACGGTGGGCTGGTAATTGAAAAACTCTGTATTTAATGTGTATTATGTAATAATATGATATAAAATAAATGATAACTTAAGGATGAAATTGAAAAATTTAAAAAGTTTGGCGACCAATTTAGAATAAAGGATATAGTTTGGGAATATAAATGGAACATTCAAAAGTTTAGAGACCAATTTAAAAAAAAAGTCATAATTTGAAGATAAAATTGGAACATTTAAAAATTTTGAGACCAATTTAAAATAATAATTATAACTTGGGACGTATGATGCAATTAACTCGGTTTTTAATTCTATTACAATGTGTAGTTTTATATATTTTGAGCAACTGCTTTTAAATGATTATATTTTTTTTGAAAAATTGTTTTTAAGTGTTTTATTTATCTAAAGTAGGCAGAAGTATACTACTGCAAAACAACACTCAAAACTCTAGGTTGTACATAATTTTTTTGAGGAGCTAGGTTGTACATAAGAATCAACTATACATGCCAGAAACCTTGGCTACCCTCTAAATGGTAAATATCTTTTAGATTTTATATATATAAAAAATTTACACAATAGTAAAATTGTATTTTGACCCCTTCAAAATATTAAATTTATAAATTAATCACTTTAAAGGTATAAAATTTTAAATAAATATAATGATGAATGTATATATTTTGAAACCCCCCCCCCCCAGTTTCGTCCATGTTATAGACTATAAGAATTGATTTGTCGTTTAGGTGAGTTTAAAAGGTTTAACAAGAATCTCTTGTTACATTTAGTTTCTGAAAATATGATAGCTTTATAATTATTTTGTAAAATATAAAAAAAAATTGTTCAAATGACTATAAATATTTATTTCAAAACATTTTTATGTTAGTAATATTGTTTAAACATTTCTACTTCAAATTTACATTTAAAATATCTTCAAAAAGTAAAAAATCGACTTCAATTTAAAAATATAAATTTCGTACTTAAACAAGAGTCTCTGAACATAAATAGTCATTTTTTTCAAACCCGCTCAAAGAGTTTCAATACTCTTAGAGAAGTTTCTATACTTTTGTGTAGGTGAGCATTAAATGCTTTGTTTTAATGGCTTTCAACAGCTCCAAACTTACTCCAATAAATTTAAACAATTTAAAATTAATTAGAGGACATAAAGGGAACTCCAAGCGATTGAAGAACATCAAGAAAGTTCATATCAACATTCGAGTAGAATAATTTTTTTTTTTGATGAAAGGATGGCCTCGTTAAAAACCCCCTCGTATCGATCAATTCTTTCGAATCGATCTAAAGAGGAAGGGGGAAAAGAGTGCCGTTGTGTTTATTAATTAATATTATGAGGTTACAATAAGTCCGACAATCAGCAAACAACAAAAATAACCAACAGTACCATTACATCAACGATCCCATAACCATTTGCCTAGAATGGCTGCGATCCCTACCTGTGGTCACCGCAGCCAAGTTCAATTACCCAATGCCCATCTTTGCCAAGGCATCTGCGTCAATATTGCGAACTCGGGGAATTATCAGAAAAATGCAGCCCCTACTCTTCCCCGCTTCAGCGATACCATTTACCAACCTTGAAAAAATTGCTGGGCAATCGTCTTTTTTGTTTATCCAGTTGATTGCCAAAGAGCTATCGCTCTCAATAATAGGCCTTCCTCTGTTGCAGGACTGTTCGAATAGCAAAAGCTCCATCCCTTGCTTGATTGCTAGCAGCTCGGCCAGCACTGGAGGTCCCGGCCCACACCCCTTCGAAAATTGGAACAATATTCTCTTCATGTGATCTCGCGCCAGTCCCCCTATACCCCCTGCACTTCTATCGGCCAACATCGCTTCGTCGACATTCACCTTAATGAAGCCTTCTTCCGGCGGTCGCCAACGGTTAGTGTCAGCCCCCTTACTGGTTGAGCATAAACGTCCATCCGCGTATCTCAGATTGTTTATTATGTCATTCATCGAAACCTGAGACGAGGGGAATCTAGCACAATACCAAGTAGCTATTCTTGTTTTTACCACAAAAAACATTCAATGTTACGAGGATTATTCTTTGTTTGTTAAATTTGTATTTTTTCTTTGAGAGTGTTCTTAAGGTTTGGGTATAAACCTTTGGGAGTTTGTAAGATTACACTTTATCCTGAAAGGTAAACGATTCTAGTAGATTTAAGAAAAATACTTAGTATGAATAGCTAAGATAGTATAATAGACTTGATTTAGAAGTCGATCCATTCTAAACTGTTGTGTAAAGTTTATATTTTTCGATGGCTTCCGTCACAAATTTTAATTAGCATATTCACCCCTCATTGCTTATTTTGATTGATCGATTGAGCTAACAATATATTTTTTATTTTATAATTTTTTGAAAATAAGAAAAAATAATTTTGGTAAATAGAAATAAAATTTTAATTTTAATAATGAAAAAAAAACACATTCAATACTTATTTTCTTACAATAAAAACATGAAAAATAAGATAATAAAAACCCTTACATTTACATGGACTGAACCAAAAATCAGACTGACAGGTTTCATAACTAAAAATTATTGACAAAGAAAAATATTTTTTTTTTGTTTATATAGATATAAACATGAGTCAATTTATTAAATTAAAAACTACATCCCTCAACCTTTCAATTTGACAAAATATTTTTAGGAAAAACAATAAAATCAAATTTATTATTTCGTTTTCAAAATTTTATATATTTTCATTTTTCAAAACTTATTTTTTATGGTTTATGATTTAGAGAGTTAATTTATGGTTTATGGTTTATGATTTATGAGTTTAGGTTTAGGTGTTTAGACTTTAAGGGTTATAGTTAGAATTTAGGATTTATATGTTAAAATCTAAATTCCTAACATATTACCATAAACCCTAAACTATAAATTCTAACTACAATCCCTAAATTCTAAACCCTAAACATCTAAACTTTAAACCATAAATAAAATTCATAATCCCAAATTTAAGTCATTTATAAAAACTAAAAACTTTCGCCGTCGGTACATATATTATTTTCTCTTTTTATTTTCATATAATTTTTTTTCCAAACCAAACGCAATCGTCCTTCCCTAACGTTTCTCTCTCTTTATATTACGTGGAGATTACAAAAGGTTTTCAGAGATTTCCACTATACAGAAAATGTTAACTAATTCCATCTTTAAATCGTGACAGGATGTAAGAAAATTATATACATTTACAACAAAACAATTGTAAATCGTTTCTTATTTGATATTCGGCATATTATTGTTAGTATTATTTGTGTTCTTTCATATCTTACACCTGGCATAAGAGTCAGGTTATAATCTTTGTTTGAATTTCTATAAATTGCAAATTACGTTTTTTCATTATTAAAATTGGAAAATGCTTAAGTTCATAACTGATTCGAGGATTTTGGAGTTTATGTTAAAGTTGTCTATTGGGTTCTAGATTAGGTCACGGTTTTCGAACTTCCTTTCTAGCAATTCAACATTTTTTAAAATTTGCTTTGGGCCTCAAAAAGGACTCAATCATAAGTTGGTTCCCAAACTTTCTAAAATTTATGAAATTCTCAAAAAACTTTATGATTTGCTCAATTTAATCCAAAGTTTTCAAACCTTGAACTTAATCATTTAAACCCTAAAATTCAATTTGAAACCAATAAATAAACTGGTTTTGTCAAAAATAAAAATCCTAATCCCGTTTTCAGGCCCGTTTCCGAGATTTTGCTGGCTCTAGGGCAAACAAAAAAATTGAGCCCTCAATCAAAGATTTAAATTACAGTTGTGGTCCTGTTTTTTATCATGCGGACATAACGGACGCAATTGTTGTCACCGCGAATACCGCGGTTGCAAATTTTTTAATAACACATGCTATTATGGACATAATGGTTACAAAAATCACGATTTCGAACGATGTTGCTACTGCTATATAATAGTCGTTGTTGCGGTTGCAAACCGTTATGTAAATCCCTGTCACTAATAACAAGTATTGAAGAAAATTAAATTTTAAGAGTATGTCCATAATATCAAGTATTGAAAAAAATGGAGCCCTAATAAAAAATATTGAAAAATTGAATTTTAAGAGTATGTTTCATAATAGTAAACATTAAAAAAATTGAACCCTTAATAATATGTATTAAAAAATTGGACCTTAAAAATAAATATTAAAAAAATGACGAGAAATTAAGATGAGACGACAAAAACAATGTGAAGATTATTTATAGGTGTATTTGATTTTTTTGATTAATTAGAGATATATTATATTTCTATATCGAGATTCGAACTCATACAAGATGAGACAATATAAACATCATTGGCTACTATGCCAATTAGTAAAATTCAGTATTTGAAATTTTTACTCTCATTAAAAATAAAAAATAAACTATTATTATAATATTAATTATGGTACTAAAACCCACTAATACCTAGACTAACCAAATACCAGTAATTATTTTTGATTGATTGTTTAACGCGTCTTTGTGTTAAAAGAATTATTTCAAATGGCTAAATTAATCTAATCATATGTGGGCCAACTATATTTTAACTTCAGGTTCTTATCTCACAATATATATATGGATTAATATCTTATACACTAGCGGTTAAAACTGAAAGTTTCCACAAACGCCTTAGTTTTAGAATATAAGGAGTTAGTTTAGGGTATAAGGTTTAGGGGTATGGATTTAGAATTTAGGGATAGATGTTTCAATTTAAAGTTTAGGGTTATAATCTAGGGTTTATAGGTTAGGGTTTAGTTTTTAGGTTATTTGTGAGGATTTAGGTTTTAACCTATAAACACTAAATTATAACCCTAAACTTTAAATTGAAACAACTATCCTTAAATTCTAACACCCTACATCTAAACCCCTAAACTATATACCCTAAATTAATTCCATATATCCTAAAACTAAGGCGCTTGTGGAAACTTTCAGTTTCTACCGCCTGCGTATAAAATATTTATCCTATATATATTATAAAAATATCTTGATGAACAGTAGGCCCTCAAAAGAGTTCAGTGGGCCCTCAAAACTCATCCAGCTATTATATTCTTTAGATTTTTTTATCACTTGCAAATTGCAAGAGCTGACAGCCGAGATCACATTATTTTAACTTCTCTGGACGTGGGCCCTGGGCAAGGTAGGGGCCTAGGCGGGTGTAAGGTGAGCAAAATTTGACTCGATTTGAAAAAGTTGAAAATTTTAATTCGACTCGAAATTATATAAACTTGACTTGACTTGAGAAAATTTTAAATAAAATTTGAGTTGTAAAATAGAAATTCGAATAACTCGAAATTTTTAGCAATTAGTGGATTAATTTTTAAGTTCGAGTTGAGTCCCTCAATTATTCTTGATATATACATACCAACATATATAAAAAAAATATGAAGAAATATATGTCACATATGAAAAAATATGATAAAACATATATGCATATATTATATGATTAGAGAAAGTCGTTTAAATTAGAATCGAATTGTACTATAACATGCTAAATAATTACAATTAAATTTGTATAAAAACTCGAAAACTTGACTCGACTTGAATTTCATAAATTTCTCGAAATTTTTTTACTCGACTCGATCGAGCGCTCACCCCTAAACGGGCGTCCTTATTGTCCTGTCCAGGGACGGGCTGCCTGATATTAGGGTGTGACACTTTATCTTTCGCCTCCTTGTAATACCCCTTTTTTTTTATCAAACTTGTAATACCCCTTGTTCTTATGATTCTTGCCCTATAAATAATATTGACTTTGTAAAGCTCATATTACACAAGAAATAGAGACATCCTTTCATATTGTGTTCCTTATTTCTTTAGTTTAACCCTGTAGTTTTCATCAACTTCGATCAAATCAGTTCTAAAATCAATAAAAACATTATGTTTTCAATAGCTTGAACGAAGTACATAATATAAATTTTTATTTCTAAAAAATTCAAAATCCAGGTTTTCTAACCCTTTTTTTGACCCATATAGTAAATTCATCAAAACTAGGAGTGGTAATCGGGTTATTCGGTTCGGTTTCGGTTCGGGTCACTTCTAGTCTGCTTGGAATCAGTTTAGATTCGGTTCGAGTCGGTACGGGTCTGGTTCGAGTTTAGTTCGGGTCTATGATTAGTCGGGTCCAGTTCGGGTAATAGATCAGGTCAAAATCAGATCAGTTGTTTTCGGTTCAGGTCAATATCAGATCAGGCACTTTCAGTTTGGGTCAAAATTGGATCGTTCGGATCAGTTTCGGGTCGGGTCAAACTTTAAATTTTCGAGTCGATTCAGTTTAAGTTGGGTTATAATTCACATAGACTTCGTTGATGTAGAAGATTGTATGTAGGGAAGTAAAAAACTGACTCGATCTACAAAACTGACTAAAACTGACTTGAGTCAGAACTGCTTGTGACCCGATGTGGTGATGACCCGAAATCGATTCGAGTCCAAATTGGTGTTGACCTAAACCCGAGTTGGACCTGGAAATTTTGGACATGTACCCGACCTAAGAACGACCTGAACCCGAGTTTAACCTGATATGGTGGTAACCGAACCCGAACCCAAGATTAACCTAGTAAATAACTGATATTACACGGCCTGTTATGAACATGAACTGTAATTGACTCAACCTGTAAATGACCTGACTTGTTATTGAACTGATCTTACTTTATTTGGTATTTATCCGACTTGTAATAACTAATATATTACAATTGATGAAGGTATGATAATATAAATTTATTATATTATAGTTTGACAAAATACATCTTCACAATTTAAAGTATATGATTAACTATGATCATTTAATTAATATTTTTGTTTTTATAGTTTATAAATTATAGTATGTAATAATATTTAAATTTTTTATTAAATTAATAATTTGATATTGATAAATTTAAAATAAATTATTAAAAATTTAAACCAATTTGTTAATTATGATCACTTAATTAATAAATTTGCTTTTTGTATTAAGTATGATCATTACATAAAAAAATTAATTATGACCATTAAGTTAATTTTATTAAATGATTCATTTGTTGATTATTAACTTAATCATTAGAAATAGACGACTTTAAATATCAATAAGTTTATTTTATAGTAAATCAGGCCTCGTTAAAAACCCTTTTCGTACCTAAACTCGTTCAACCAAGTTCACGCATTGATAGGGGAAAAGAGTGTCCTATAATTTATTGATGAGCCATAAAAATCATCTTACATATATCAACTAGGATCAAAACCAAAGAAAATACAAACAAAATCCCATTCTTGATCTTACATATGCCTATCCAAAGGCTAACTAATACCTCTCAAGGCACGATAGTAGCATCTTTGTTGGGGTTTTAGGGGCTCGATTCGATCAACCGTTCTTGCTCGCCAAGTGTGGAGAAGTTGGATAATTGGGTGTTATAGTGGGAGGTGAAAATTAGGCAATTTGACACAATGATTTATAGTGGTTCAACCTTCTAACCAAGGTCTACATCCACTACCTTAGCTCCCCACTAAGGATTTCCAAACGAATTCACTAAGAATTTCGTCCCCTTTTCTAGGCTAAGGAGACAACCTTTACAACCCTCAAAGCTTTCTACCCAAAGCTTGAGGAAACACTCTCTTGTACAAAGAAAGACTTAGCAAACTAGAAATCCCTCTAATAGGTGTTTGTTTGCAATTCTAAGCACTCACCCAAAACGTAAACACTTGAGCAAATTTAACAATGTAAGCTCACAAGTGTTGTCTAAGCAAGAAATAAACAATTTAAGCTTTAGACAAATTTTGACATCATAATGTCGTAACAATTGAAGCATTAACCATTACAAGATGCTTGGGGATGATTTGAAGCCGTTGAGGACTTTATTTTCCTTAATAAATGTTGTTCTGCAGCCATCCGTATCGATACGCTTGGATCCATATCGGTACGACCTTCATTAGAAACTAGTCGTTGGGCTCTTGCCAGCATGGGCGTATCGATACGCTTGAGGGCGTATCGGTACGGGTTCACTTTTAAATGACCGTTGGGAAAATAGCCGTTGGGGTGGTTGAAAGGGGATCGGTACGCTTACCAAGCGTATCGAAACGATCCCGATCCGTATCGAAACGGCCAAGCCTGTTTCGATACGAGTTTTGGCAGTGACCAAACTTGGGCAAAAAGGTATCGGTACGAGTACAACCGTATCGATACGGGTAGCTTGAAAAGTCTAGTTTGGCTCTTTAAAATTAGTAAAAACATTGCCAAAAACCCTCTAAAATATCTCAAACATTATTTCAAGTTGTTTGGACTTAAAACCAAGTTTTAAATTCTTTTCAAATTAGTCCAAAACATTTTTTAATTATTATATCAAAACACTAGTTCTACAATCTCCCCCTTTTTGATATAATAAAACTAACTTGAAAAATTGTTTGGGATTCTCCCCCTTTAACTTTAAAAATGTGAATAAGAGATTAAAGATATGAAATCAAATAAAGCTCCCCCTTATTCATTTGAAAATTCAATTTTTTCAAACCATTTTCCTCATTTTTGTTATATCAAAAAGAATTTAAAACATTAAGTTTCAAAATAACAATAGAGGTAAAAAAATTTGACACACTTAAAATTTTGGTTTAAAATTGACCCCCCCCTTACTCAAAGCATTATAAGAAAGTTAGTTCAACATATATGATTATCTAGTTGACAAAAAAATTAATCAAATAAAAAACAAAAGCAACTAGATTTACCACACTTGAACACAAGGGAGGATGTGAAGCCTTCCTTCTTCAAGTGTTCTTCCTATGTGTGCATGGAGCTCCCCCTCAAAGTTTGACTTGTTGATCACTCTCCATCACACCTAGCAAAAGACAATCAAGTAATTTTTGGTATCCAAATTGCTTTGGATCCATAGACATTAGTAGCACAAAATTTAGTCCCCTTAGGAATCCATTTTTCAATTTCATCCTTTTTAGTTGAAGTGGTTAGTCCTTTTGGGACCCAAACACTTCTAAAACATTTACCATTTATAAATCTAGGGGCACTAGATTGTCTTACATAAAAATTTGATTTTCCAAAACTATTTTTCTTTTCAAGTTCATTGGAAATCAAATCTTTTTCTTTTTGAACTTTAAGAAGAAAATTTTGTAAATCAAGACATTTTTGTTCAAATTCTTTCAATTTTGCTTCAAGTTCAAGATTTGTTTTGGAAAGCAAATCATTTTCAATTTTTATTTTTGAAATCAACTTTTTGTTCTTGGAAAATGATGCCTTGAATTCCAAAAGCAAATCATCATAGGCATCTTGTAACTCATCAAATGTATAAGAATTTGAAATAGATGAGTTAGAAGTTACCTCCCCCTCATTGAGGGCCATCAAGCATAGGTGGGCTACTTCATCATCGGTGGAGTATTCATCACTCCATGTGGCCACATATGCTTGTTTTGAAGATGATCCCTTCTTTTTGGATTTGTGGGAGTCCTTCATCTTCTTCATCGATTCACGCTTGGATTTTTCCATTTTGCTCTTCATGAACCGGGGCAAATTTGTTGAAGAGATAGGCCATCTCTTCATCTTCACTTTCCTTCTCACTTGAATCTACATGATGGCATGTGGAGGATTTGAGAGCTACGACACTAGCATTGATGCCTAGCTCCATGATCTTCTTCTTCCCCATCGCTCTAATCTCTTCCTTCTTCTTCTCTTCTTTTTTGTTTTTCTTCATTATTTGGTGAGTGAGAAGTGACCCCATTAGTTCATCAAGCTTCAAGGTTTTGAGATTTTTGGCTTCAATGATGGCGGTCCTCTTTGAGTCCCATGACTCGGGAAGGGAGTAGATGAACTTTTGGATAAGCTTCTCTTCCGGGATGGCCTCTCCATAACCTTTAAGACCATTGGTGATAGTGGAGAACCTATCAAACATCTTCTCGATGTTCTCTTCCAGATCCATCTTGAAGTTCTCATACTCTAAGGTTAGGAGCCCAATCTTGGTCTCCTTGACTTCATTGGTTCCCTCGTATGTGACTTCAAGCTTGTCCCATACCTCCCTGGCACTCTCACAAGAAGACATCTTCTCAAAGATGGTTGGGCCAAATGCACAAAAGATCACGTGCAAGGCTTTGCAATTAAGTTCCATCTTCTTGCGATCGTCGGCACTCCATTCCGCTTTGCTTCCTTGAGGCACGAACGGACCATATTCAACTATGTCCCATAGCTTGTAATCTCTTGACTTCAAGAAGAATTTCATCTTTATCTTCCAATGGGCATAGTGATCTCCGTCGAAGAAAGGCGGTATGTCGATTGATTGTGCCATTGAGCCGGTTGATGAACTAGTGATCGAGCTTGCCGGATCTTCTCAATAGGATGTGAATACCCTTTGATTGAGCCAAGCTCTGATACCAATTGTTGGGTTTTTAGGGGCTCGATTCGATCAGCCGTTCTTGCTCGCCAAGTGTGGAGAAGTTGGATAATTGGGTGTTTTAGTGGGAGGTGAAAATTAGGCAATTTGACACAAGGATTTATAGTGGTTCAACCTTCTAACCAAGGTCTACATCCACTACCTTAGCTCCCCACTAAGAACTTCCAAACAAATTCACTAAGAATTTCGTCCCCTTTTCTAGGCTAAGGAAGCAACCTTTACAACCCTCAAAGCTTTCTACCCAAAGCTTGAGGAAACACTCTCTTGTACAAAGAAAGGCTTAGCAAACTAGAAATCCCTCTAATAGGTGTTTGTTTGCAATTCTAAGCACTCACCTAAAACCTAAACACTTGAGCAAATTTAACAATGTAAGCTCACAAGTGTTGTCTAAGCAAGAAATAAACAATTTAAGCTCTAGACAAAATTTGACATCATAATGTTGTAACAATTGAAGCATTAACCATTACAAGATGCTTGGAGGTCCCTTTTATACTCCCAATTGAGTTTGTAGCCGTTACTAGCCGTTGGGGATGATTTGGAGCCGTTGAGGACTTTATTTTCCTTCATAAATGCTGTTCTGCAGCCATCCGTATCGATACGCTTGGATCCTTATCGGTACGACCTTCATTAGAAACTAGCCGTTGGGCTCTTGCCAGCCTGGGCGTATCGATACGCTTGAGGGCGTATCGGTACGGGTTCACTTTTAAATGACCGTTGGGAAAATAGCCGTTGGGGTGGTTGAAAGGGGATCGATACGCTTACCAGGCGTATCGAAACGATCCCGATCCGTATCGAAACGGCCAAGCCTGTTTCGATACGGGTTTTGGTAGTGACCAAACTTGGGCAAAAAGGTATCGGTACGGGTACAACAGTATCGATACGGGTAGCTTGAAAAGTCTAGTTTGGCTCTTTAAAATTAGTAAAAACATTGGCAAAAACCCTCTAAAATATCTCAAACATTATTTCAAGTTGTTTGGACTTAAGACCAAGTTTTAAATTCTTTTCAAATTAGTCCAAAAATTTTTTCAATTATTATATCAAAACACTAGTTCTACAATCTTAACCCCATAAACGTTTATAACAACTCAGCATCTAGCTATAGCAGATCGCCTTCTCTTTCGATTCCGTTTTTCGCCAATATATCCGCATCTGAAATTAAAAATAGCCTCATTTCGAGCATCAGATACTGAAAAACGCCACACACCATATTGGTTTTGAAGAAGGTTTGATGGCGCTTTCGAACCCAGATAATAGTAAACTTCTGATGGAGCCAGGAAAGACCATATTGACATTCCACAATACACACCAACTCATCCATAACTTTTAACTAAAACGACACGAGATAAAAAGATGAGCTAGAGTTTCAGTTTCTGATCCGCACAATGGGCATTTATGTTCAAAGTTTACTGGTACACCTTTGCGTAAAAAATTCTCTTTAGTAAGTAATCTGCCTCGCACCATTCTCCAAGCAAAAAATCGAACTTTCGGGTGTATAAACTTATTCCAAACAAGCTTTCAGAATTCATCCTTACTTTTGTCTAGTACAACAACAACTTCACAGTAGTGTTTTGCGTTATAAAATCCAGAGGAGTTGCCCAGCCAACGTATGCTATCACATGATAAGATCGATACCGAACATCTTTGCAACATTCCCACACATGAACTCCCAATCAAATAAACTTCTTCTGAGTGAAATATTCCAACGCCAAACTCCAAAAACTTTAATCCCGAACTCACACACCTTACCTTTTTTTTCACTGCTAGTGTAAAAACTCGAGGGAACATAGTTGATAACGGTGCTTCTCCCGCCCAGCAATAGAACCAAAAGTCAATTAGATTGTCATCACCTAAAATCGGACCCAACTTCTCTATAAAGGTGTCCGAAGAATTGTATAAGAGTCTAATAATTTCCTTCCAAACCCATGACAATTGTCTTTGATTTTTTAGAGGCCGTAGTAATGTTTCACAATTAGGATAATATTTGGCTTCAATGACTTTTCACCACAAGCAATGTTGTTTATTGCTGAATCTCCAAGACCATTTGTTTAGGAGATCATGGTTCCTTACTTTTAAGTCGACTATCCCCAGACCTCTGTATTCCTTGGGGCAGCACATATCCACCCAACTTACCCAATGAATATTTTTTCTTTTCACCCTTTTCCCAAATAATGTTTGCTATTAGCATATTTAGAGAGTCTCTAACTGAAGATGGCATATGGAATGTAACGCCCCGGTTTAGGGGTCGGGTGAAAAATAATAATTTAATATTAATTCCGGGTCCGGTTTTGTAATTAAAAATAATTTTGGGCCTCGGGTTTTAAGACAACAAAATTTAGTTGGACCATATTTTAAACAAGCCCACATAGCCATGGGTGTCATCCTTTGTAATTCCCTTGATTCATTAAGGGCATTTAAGTCTTTAGCCTTTTAATTTCAAATAAACCTAAAATACTAATTTGAGTCATCTTCTTCACCTCTCCTCACTATTCACTCCAACGTCTAAAGACCCCCCTCTCCTTAGGTTACTATTTCATCAAATGTCTTGCTCGTTTTGAAGAATTTCGCAAAGGTAAACACGTTTTTGACTTACCCTCGTTATTCCTTACAAGTTAATACCATTTGTTTTCATTTTTAGACATGTTTTGGGAATGGAGGTTTGAAGGATTTTTGGATTAAAAATGTTGCCTTTGGAGTCTTTAACTTAAGTTTTCTATTTGTTTAAGTCATATGAGTTGCCTACAACAAAAAGGGTCCAACAAAACCGATTTTTACAATGTTTTATGGAATTTTCGGAGTTGGGTAAAAATGAAGTTTTTGGGAGGTTTTAACATGGGTTTTGGGGGTTTAAGAGGTGAAATTTTGAAGGCTGGTGATTAGGCTATATGTGAGTGGTGTTTTGGAGACTTTTAGGAGTAATTAGAGGGTTGAAATCGATGATTTTGAAGAGTGCTTAAGGGCTGCTCGAATTTTTGAGAAATTGAGCTTGTTTCAATGGAAAAATTGGTGTATTGCACTTAGTATGTTATCCGGGTTGGTTTTTATTAGAACATGGACTGATTTGGGGTTGTTTATAATGTGTTGGAATGTTTAGAAACGAGAAATTTGGTTGGTGGAGCTTTGGGGACAAATCCGGAAATATTGGAGTCTTGAGCTTGGTCTACGATCTCCTCTTGGGTAACAACGGTGAGTAGAATTGTTGATTTTTGCATTGAGCTCGATATGGATTCCTTTGGGGTTTGGGTGAGACCTTGAGGGGTCATCTAAACCCGTGTGTAAGCCTCTCTACTCTCATGTTGTTGTGATATGTTGGATGCTTATATGTCATGTTCATTAAGTGCATTTTGAGTTGTTAATTGTGTAGTCGAGTTGAGTTCGTGCCTCACGTGATGGTGGTCTAAACTACGGTGATGTGTAGTCCCACCGGTAGTGACTAGTAGGATAGTACTTTGATGTGTAGTCCCATTGTACATCCACTAGTCGAAACGGTGATGTGTAGTCTCACCGTATGTGTATGATGGTTGTGCTTGTGCAAACCATGTGTTGTTATGAGATTAACCCTTGTGCATCCATCGTTTTCTTGCATATAAATAGTGTTTTGGAAAACTACATGTTGTGAATTATAGAGCCTCTCTCACTAAGCTAGTTGCTTATGCTCTTTGTTTCCAACGTGCAGATCGTTAGAGTTCGGGAGGCGAGCGGGCGAAGGAGGAGTTCTTGGGAGTTCTCAAGCAAGTTTAAGTATGGTTTGCTTTTTGTAATAATGCCTAGACAATGGGGTATAGAGTGTAGGAGTTGGGGTCAAACTCCTTAGGAATTTGTATTGAGTATGTTAAACTCAAGGTTATGATATGCTTTGCTTCTTGGTTTGCTATTTATACTTGGTATGATGCTTATGTGAATGTGCCTTATTATGTGTGTTGCTGACCTTGTATGCTTTATATTTGACCATCCCTTGTGAGGAGTTCATGTTTGTTAAGTATGCACTTTTGGGTGAAATTGCATGAAGCTTGTTACGTATGAATTTCATTAGTTTAAATACCTCACATGTTAAATTGTGATTGTGGTCTGGTGTGTGAATGTTGCTTGTTCTTAGGGAAGTCCAACCATGCATTTAGAGTTGGGTTAAGGGTCACTTGTGCAACAATCGTGGAGTTGCAGTGCAGGGGGTATCGATACCCTAGCTAGGGTATCGATACTGTCTTGTCCAATGGCCTCAGATTTTGCCTTGGGTATCGATACCCTAAGGGTATCGATACCCTCCAAACTCTCTGTAATTTGGATTTGGGGGGTTAGAATAGAGCGTATCGATACGAGGTCCCGAGTATCGATACGGATGTATCTTGTTGACCAAGGAGGTTGACCGAGGAAGAGGGTATCGATACTCCTGGAAAGGGGTATCGATACGGTCATCTGGGGTTGATCTTCTGGGTTGATCTGGAAGGGGGTATCGATACCCCTTGAATGGGTATCGATACTGCCTGCCTGTAAACTTAAAAATGGACTGTTCATGCATGGCCGGGGTTCGAATGTGTCTTCCTTGTATGTTTCCGCTGTTGTGAATCACTTAGGGTTTAATCATCCTCTAGACAAGAAAAAAAAAGTAGGGTTGCTAACCGAGGGGGAACCCCTTTGGGTTTCGCTTCGGTTTTCCCCGTGTGGCTCACTCGGACCGGTCATCCGATCAGACCGGGACGAGGGGGTTACATTTATTGGTATCAGAGCCTGAGGTTTCCGAGACCTCGGGCAGGTAAGTGAGGTAAGTTAAGGTATTATGAGTGTTTTGCCATGCCTGTCTAAGTTTTGCTTTAGCACGGTGTATGTATGCATGCTATGGTGACCTCTATGTTGTTTGAAAATCGGTTGAGTCCCCATTGTTAGGCATTGTTGTCAAGATAAAAAGGGAAAATTGTTTTGGTTTAAAGAGCTTGAGAACCGGAGTCCTTTGCCCCTTGCTAACCTAACGTTTCCGTGTTGTTGTGTGTTTGTTGTTTTAGATTACATTAATTGCTATGGTGAGACCGAGGGGACGGCCTAGAGCGTGTGACCAGGCACCCGAGAACGCGCCTCCTACTCTTAATGCTCCGGGTGATAATGGAGAGAACGTTGGAGGTGATGGTAATGGGGCTCAAGCGGGCCAAGGTCAGGCGGGTCCAGATGTGGCACATTTGATCCAGACTATAGCCGGAGCTTTTCAGACAGCTTTGGCCGGAATGCAAGCTGCAGCACCACCTCCGGGTGCGGGGACAAGATTACCCCTTGAGAGGCTTCGCAATTTGGGGGCAGTTGAGTTTCGTGGGTTGTCTCCGGAAGGTTCGGAAGGGTGGCTTGAGAGCACTACTCGCATCTTGGGTCAGATGGAGTGTTCGGATGCTCGTAAGTTGGGATGCATTGTCTCATTGCTTCAGGGAGACGCTTATACTTGGTGGACCACTGCTACTTCTGGTATGGCAGAGGTGGATGTCACATGGGAGTTTTTCAGGAATACCTTCAAGAGGAAGTACCTCGGAGTTCGGTACTTGGATGAAAAGAAAAGGGAGTTCATGGCTTTGGTTCAAGGCAGTAGGACCGTGTCTGAGTATGAGATCCAATTTGTGAGGTTGAGTCAGTACGCGCCTGAGTTGATTCCGGATGAGAAGGAGCGTTGTGAGCGCTTCAGATATGGTTTGACTACTGATGTGAAGACTTACATGTTGGCCGCCGACTACACTGAGTTCGATGTCTTAGTTTCTAGAGCCAAGGATGTAGAGCAAAACCTAAGCTCTAGAGCACGTGCCGGTGGGTCTGACTCCGGGAAGAGACATGCGAACTGGGATAGAGATCATGCCAAGAGGCATAGGGATAAGAGGTATCAGCCGGATACGAGGCCTAAGGGTGGTAACCATGGTCAGGGCCGTCAGGGCCAAGGGGCTGTTGGGCATATTCCGGAGTGCACTAAGTGCGGGAGACGCCACCCAGGTGAGTGCATGGGTATGTTTGGGGCGTGTTGGAACTGTAGCTCCCGAGATCATTTGAGACGTGATTGTCCACACCCAGTCAGAGGAGGACCGGCTCCAGCAAGGGGATTTGAGCATCAGAGAGGTCGTGGACGCGGCCGTGGGAACTTCCAGCCAAGGAATGAGGGTCAGAGGAACTTGGCTCATGTGGTAGCAGTCCAGCCCGAGGGAGGAGGACCGGCTAGGGTGTACGCTCAGCGGGAGGCTGGGAATGACACTGATGTCATCGCAGGTAATTTCACATTGCAATCTTTGAGTTTGCTTTCTCTGATAGATTCGGGGTCAACGCATTCATATATTTTGGGTGAGCATGCAAAGTCATTAGGGCTACCTTGTGATTGGTTAGAAGTAGGTGTAAATGTCACTAGCTCCTTTGGTGATACAGTGGTAGTCAGGAAAGTGTATAGGAGGTGTCCCTTGACGATTCAGGGCCATGTGTTTCCAGTCGACATGATGGAGCTACCCTTTTACGGCTTTGATGTGATTTTGGGCATGGATTGGCTTGTAGAGCATAGAGCTAAGGTTGACTTTGAGACTAAAAGAGTCTCTTTGAAGCTTACTGATGACTTAGAGGTTGTGGTAGTTGGGGAGAATGTTAAGTTTTTGTCCAATGTGGTTTCGGCTTTGGAAGCTCAGAGATTGTTAAGTTTAGGGTGTCAGGCTTACTTGGCTTACGTAATGAACCCGGATATGAGTGAGGTGAGACCCCAGGACATCAGGACTGTGTGTGACTTTCCGAGTGTTTTTCCGGAAGAACTACCAGGTTTGCCTCCAGACAGAGCAGTTGAGTTTGCCATTGAGACATATTCTGATTCTGCACCGGTGTCGATCGCTCCGTATAGGATGGCACCGAAAGAGTTGAAAGAGTTAAAGACACAGCTTCAGGAGTTGACTGACAGAGGTTTCATTAGGCCTAGTGTTTCCCCGTGGGGTGCTCCGGTCTTGTTTGTGAAAAAGAAGGATGGTAGCATGAGGATGTGCATAGACTATAGACAGTTGAATAAGGTGACAGTGAAAAACAAATATCCCTTGCCAAGGATAGATGACTTGCTAGATCAGTTGAGGGGTGCTTCCGTGTTTTCAAAGATTGATTTGAGGTCGGGGTATTATCAGTTAAAGGTAAAGGATGTGGACATACCGAAGACAGCTTTCCGTACACGCTACGGACATTATGAGTTTTTGGTGATGCCTTTTGGGTTGACCAATGCTCCAGCGGCCTTCATGGATATGATGAACCGGGTGTTTCATAAGTTCTTGGACAGGTTTGTGGTAGTGTTTATCGATGACATCCTAGTGTACTCTAGAACCGAAGAAGAGCACGATGAACACTTAAGGTTAGTGCTTCAGACCCTACTTGAGAACCAATTGTATGCCAAGCTAAGTAAGTGTGAGTTTTGGATTAGAGAGGTGGTCTTTCTTGGCCACGTGATCTCCGCTAGTGGGATTAGTGTAGATCCCAAGAAGATTGAAGCCATTGTAAATTGGAAGCAACCAAAATCAGTGACAGAAATCCGCAGTTTCCTAGGCTTGGCGGGATACTATAGGAGATTCGTTGAGGGGTTCTCAAGGATAGCGGCTCCGTTGACCAAGTTGCTGCAGAAGAATGTTCCGTATGAATGGTCAGATGCAAGACAAGAAGCGTTTGAGAAGTTGAAGAAAGCTTTGACCGAAGCTCCCATTTTGATTCAGCCCGAGCCGGGGAGAGAGTTTGTAATTTACAGTGATGCATCTTACGTGGGGCTAGGTTGTGTACTTATGCAAGGAGGTAAGGTAGTGGCATATGCTTCCCGACAGTTGAAGGTTCATGAGAATAATTACCCTACACATGACATAGAGTTGGCCGCAGTGGTGTTCGCGTTGAAAATTTGGAGACACCATCTTTATGGTGAGAAGTGCACTGTGTACACCGACCACAAGAGCTTGAAATATTTGATGTCCCAAAAGGAGTTGAATCTTAGGCAACGAAGGTGGTTAGAGCTCCTTAAAGATTATGACCTTACCATAGAGTATCATCCGGGCAAGGCGAATGTGGTGGCCGATGCCTTGAGTAGGAAGATGGCCGTTGAGTTGCGAGCAATGTTCGCAAGGTTGAGTGTGTCTACGGATGGTGGGCTAGTGGCCGAGCTTCAGGTTAAGCCATCGTTGGTTCAGTTGATTCGTGAGAAGCAGTTGCGAGATGAGTCCTTGGCACCTCACGTGCAAGACATAGCGGAAGATAGGCCTACCGAGTATTGTTTTGGAGAGAATGGGATCCTATGTTTCAAGGATAGGATAGTGGTTCCGGAGGATGCCGAGTTGAGGCGTACGATCATGAGTGAGGCTCACAATAGCCCTTTTGCTATGCATCCGGGTAGCACGAAGATGTATCGAGGATTAAAGGAAGAGTATCATTGGGTTGGTTTAAAGAAGGATGTAGCCGAGTTTGTAGGTAAATGCATGGTTTGTCAAAGGGTCAAGGCGGAGCACCAGTTTCCCTCAGGGTTGTTGCAACCGTTGAAGATTCCAGAGTGGAAGTGGGAGCGTATCACTATGGACTTTGTATCGGGACTTCCGTTGACTCCTTCGAAGAAAAATTCAGTGTGGGTGATTGTAGACAGATTCACCAAGTGTGCACACTTCATACCGGTTCATACCACCTATACGTTGGACAAGTTGGCCGAATTGTATATTCGGGAGATTGTGAGATTACATGGGGTACCGAAGTCAATTGTGTCAAATCGAGATCCGAGATTCACCTCTAGATTTTGGGAGTGTTTGCATCGAGCCTTAGGCACTTGGTTGAATTTCAGCACTTCGTATCATCCACAGTCAGATGGACAGTCAGAGAGGGTGATTCAGATTTTGGAGGATATGTTGAGGTGTTGTATCATTGACTTTCAGGGGTCGTGGGAGAAACACCTACCATTAGTGGAATTTGCATATAACAACAGCTTCCAGTCGAGCATTCAGATGGCTCCTTATGAGGCTTTGTATGGTAGGAAGTGTAGGACCCCGATTTGTTGGGCCGAGGTCGGACAGAAACTTGTGCCGATGCCCGAGTTACTCAAGGGAACCACCGATAAGGTGAAATTGATTTGTGATCGCTTGAAAGCGGCTTCAGACCGGCAAAAGTCCTATGCCGATTTAAAAAGAAAGGAGGTGGAGTACTCCGTGGGGGATAAAGTGTTTTTGAAAGTTTCACCTTGGAAGAAGGTGATGAGGTTTGGGAGGAAGGGCAAGTTGAGCCCGAGATACATAGGACCGTATGAGATAGTTGAGAGGATTGGTCCGGTTGCATATAGATTGAGACTCCCTGTTGAGCTAGAGAAGATTCATGATGTATTTCATGTGTCGATGCTTAGGAGGTATAGATCGGATCCGTCCCATGTTATGCCAGTGGAAGAAATAGAGTTAAATCCAGACTTGTCTTACAATGAGGAACCAGTTGAGATACTTGCTTCTGATAGCAAGGTGTTGCGTGGCAAGACTATAGAATTAGTCAAGGTCTTATGGAGGCATAGAGGTGTGGAGGAAGCCACGTGGGAGAGGAAAGCGGACATGCTTGAGCAGTTTCCGTACTTGTTTCCGTCAGGTAATTTCGAGGACGAAATTCCTTAAGTAGGGGAGAGTTGTAACGCCCCGGTTTAGGGGTCGGGTGAAAAATAATAATTTAATATTAATTCCGGGTCCGATTTTGTAATTAAAAATAATTTTGGGCCTCGGGTTTTAAGACAACAAAATTTAGTTGGACCATATTTTAAACAAGCCCACATAGCCATGGGTGTCATCCTTTGTAATTCCCTTGATTCATTAAGGGCATTTAAGTCTTTAGCCTTTTAATTTCAAATAAACCTAAAATACTAATTTGAGTCATCTTCTTCACCTCTCCTCACTATTCACTCCAACGTCTAAAGACCCCCCTCTCCTTAGGTTACTATTTCATCAAATGTCTTGCTCGTTTTGAAGAATTTCGCAAAGGTAAACACATTTTTGACTTACCCTCGTTATTCCTTACAAGTTAATACCATTTGTTTTCATTTTTAGACATGTTTTGGGAATGGAGGTTTGAAGGATTTTTGGATTAAAAATGTTGCCTTTGGAGTCTTTAACTTAAGTTTTCTATTTGTTTAAGTCATATGAGTTGCCTACAACAAAAAGGGTCCAACAAAACCGATTTTTACAATGTTTTATGGAATTTTCGGAGTTGGGTAAAAATGAAGTTTTTGGGAGGTTTTAACATGGGTTTTGGGGGTTTAAGAGGTGAAATTTTGAAGGCTGGTGATTAGGCTATATGTGAGTGGTGTTTTGGAGACTTTTAGGAGTAATTAGAGGGTTGAAATCGATGATTTTGAAGAGTGCTTAAGGGCTGCTCGAATTTTTGAGAAATTGAGCTTGTTTCAATGGAAAAATTGGTGTATTGCACTTAGTATGTTATCCGGGTTGGTTTTTATTAGAACATGGACTGATTTGGGGTTGTTTATAATGTGTTGGAATGTTTAGAAACGAGAAATTTGGTTGGTGGAGCTTCGGGGACAAATCCGGAAATATTGGAGTCTTGAGCTTGGTCTACGATCTCCTCTTGGGTAACAACGGTGAGTAGAATTGTTGATTTTTGCATTGAGCTCGATATGGATTCCTTTGGGGTTTGGGTGAGACCTTGAGGGGTCATCTAAACCCGTGTGTAAGCCTCTCTACTCTCATGTTGTTGTGATATGTTGGATGCTTATATGTCATGTTCATTAAGTGCATTTTGAGTTGTTAATTGTGTAGTCGAGTTGAGTTCGTGCCTCACGTGATGGTGGTCTAAACTACGGTGATGTGTAGTCCCACCGGTAGTGACTAGTAGGATAGTACTTTGATGTGTAGTCCCATTGTACATCCACTAGTCGAAACGGTGATGTGTAGTCCCACCGTATGTGTATGATGGTTGTGCTTGTGCAAACCATGTGTTGTTATGAGATTAACCCTTGTGCATCCATCGTTTTCTTGCATATAAATAGTGTTTTGGAAAACTACATGTTGTGAATTATAGAGCCTCTCTCACTAAGCTAGTTGCTTATGCTCTTTGTTTCCAACGTGCAGATCGTTAGAGTTCGGGAGGCGAGCGGGCGAAGGAGGAGTTCTTGGGAGTTCTCAAGCAAGTTTAAGTATGGTTTGCTTTTTGTAATAATGCCTAGACAATGGGGTATAGAGTGTAGGAGTTGGGGTCAAACTCCTTAGGAATTTGTATTGAGTATGTTAAACTCAAGGTTATGATATGCTTTGCTTCTTGGTTTGCTATTTATACTTGGTATGATGCTTATGTGAATGTGCCTTATTATGTGTGTTGCTGACCTTGTATGCTTTATATTTGACCATCCCTTGTGAGGAGTTCATGTTTGTTAAGTATGCACTTTTGGGTGAAATTGCATGAAGCTTGTTACGTATGAATTTCATTAGTTTAAATACCTCACATGTTAAATTGTGATTGTGGTCTGGTGTGTGAATGTTGCTTGTTCTTAGGGAAGTCCAACCATGCATTTAGAGTTGGGTTAAGGGTCACTTGTGCAACAATCGTGGAGTTGCAGTGCAGGGGGTATCGATACCCTAGCTAGGGTATCGATACTGTCTTGTCCAATGGCCTCAGATTTTGCCTTGGGTATCGATACCCTAAGGGTATCGATACCCTCCAAACTCTCTGTAATTTGGATTTGGGGGGTTAGAATAGAGCGTATCGATACGAGGTCCCGAGTATCGATACGGATGTATCTTGTTGACCAAGGAGGTTGACCGAGGAAGAGGGTATCGATACTCCTGGAAAGGGGTATCGATACGGTCATCTGGGGTTGATCTTCTGGGTTGATCTGGAAGGGGGTATCGATACCCCTTAAATGGGTATCGATACTGCCTGCCTGTAAACTTAAAAATGGACTGTTCATGCATGGCCGGGGTTCGAATGTGTCTTCCTTGTATGTTTCCGCTGTTGTGAATCACTTAGGGTTTAATCATCCTCTAGACAAGAAAAAAAAAAGTAGGGTTGCTAACCGAGGGGGAACCCCTTTGGGTTTCGCTTCGGTTTTCCCCGTGTGGCTCACTCGGACCGGTCATCCGATCAGACCGGGACGAGGGGGTTACATGGAAGATAGGTAAGTAATATAATTGCAAACTTATGAAACCTATGTTTGATTTTGATATAATTAAATCTTTAAGGATCAATTTGAAAAACTTAAAATTGTTTTATAAGTCCCTTAATAAGTTTTAAACCACCAACACTTTAAAACTGATTTGAAAAACTCAAACTCAAAATATTTTCTAAGTGTTCCAAGGCCAAACTATTGAAACTGTTCAGGTGTATCGATACGCTTCTACCCGTATCGATACCTTTTTTACAAAGTTAGCCAATAGAGGAACTCGTTTCGATACACACTTAACCGTATCGAAACAGATTCAATCTGTATCGATACGCTCATTTGTAAAGTCTAAAAGAGTTTAAATGGCGTACCGATACGGCTTCACCCGTATCGATACGGTTTTAACGAATTTTTAATTTAGGTCGTTTTAAATGTTTCAACCGTTGGTGTCAGTTGTTAGGTAACCAAATTTTAAATTGGTAGTTGACCCGTATCGATACGGTAAACCCTCGTATCGAAACGGAAACTGACAGTGAGCTAAGTCGAGAAAAAGGTATCGATACGGTCTTAGCTGTTTTGATACCCCGTATCGATACGCCTACGTGCGTTTCGATACCCCCTATTTATTGTGCACAACAGCTATTTCTTTTCTGAGACAGGTATCGATACGGCTCCCCGTGTACCGATACAGATAGCTGCAAAATTGCATTTATGGTGGTGAGAGAGGGTTCCAACGGCTCTATTCAAGTCCCCAACCACCCAAACGGCTAGAATTAATAGAGGAGGTATAAATTGAAGTCCTTTGAAGGTCAGCAACAACTATTCAACCTACAAGCATCATCAAAGCAAAAATCCAAACCCTTGTGCTCTTCAAAGTCAAATTCTTGTACCCAACTCTAGAGTTTTCATTGCTATCTTGTATTGTGAGTTTGGGGTAATTGAAATTGTATTTGGGTAGACATTTATCCTTTGTGAGGAATTATTTGAGTTTACCAAAACCTTCTCTTTGTAATTTGAGTGGATTAAGCTTTGGGTAGAAAGCTTAATCAAATTTGTAAGGTTACCTCCTCATCCAAGAAAAGGGGAAGAATTCAAGTAGTGAATTGGTTGAAAATCCTTAGTGGGAACTAAGGTAGTGGATGTAGAGTTCATTTTGAGAACTTGTACCACTCTAACTACTTGTGTCATATTTTATTTTTCACTCATTCTTCCCACCAAAATTTTTATTGCCAATTCACCCCCTCTTGGCCATTCGCAATTGTTTGATCAACTCAGCAATTGGTATCAGAGCTACACTCATTGGAAGGATTACAACCCTCTTGAGTCGATTCTAGGAGAGTTTGATCAACAACTAGTCAAGCAATGGCTTCCACCTCCAACTCCAACATCTATGAGTCCCAATCTACCACCAAGCCTCCATTCTTCAATGGGGATAGCTACCCATATTGGAAGAATAGGATGAGGCTCTTCATCAAGTCTACTGACTACATAGTGTGGGATGTGGTTGAAGAAGGTCCATACATTCCTATGAAGAGAGATGGAGAAAGACTCGTCCTAAAGGTAAAAGTCGAGATGACGGATGATGAAAGAAGAAAGATGCGAGTGAATGACAAAGCTCTCCATGTGATATTTTGTGCAATTGGTCCGAATATCTACGCCAAAGTGTCTTCAATCGAAAATGCCAAGGAGGTTTTGGATACCCTCGAGACAACATATGAGGGAACTAGTGATGTCAAGGAGACAAAGATTGAGCTACTCAATCTAAGCTATGAAAATTTCAAGATGGATCCCGATGAAAGTGTCTCCAAGATGTTTGATCGATTCTCGGTCATTGTCAACGGATTGAAGGGTTTCGGCGAGATCATCCCCGAAGACAAACTAGTGAGGAAATTGTTGTACTCTCTTCCGAAATCATGGGATGGCAAGAGAACGGCTATTATTGAAGCTAGAGATTTGAAGACTCTCAAGCTTGATGCTCTTGTTGGATCTCTACTCACTCATGAGATCATGAGAAAGGGAAGAGAAGAAGAGAAGAAAATGGTTGAGAAGAAGGATGTTGAGAAGAAGAAAGTGGGAATCGCTCTAAAAGCTTCATATCAAGAAAGCGATTCAAGTGAAGATGAAGATGAGGAGATAGCCATGTTGGCCAAACGGCTTACTCGGTTCATGAAGTCCAATCGTGGAAGAAAATTTATTAGAAAGGGAGACTTCAAGAGCAAGAGTAAGGAAGAGGAGAAGGACCAAATCACTTGCTATGAATGCAAGAAGCAGGGTCACATCCGTTCCGAATGTCCTCAATTGAAGAGGAAGAGCTTTGGGAAGAAGAACAAGCTCAAATAGCAACTTGGAGTGACGATGAGTCATCCGAGGAAGAGGAGGAAGTGGCTAATCTATGTCTCATGGCCATTGATGATGAACCAAAGGGGGAACATTGCTACAAGGCTAAAGCTTCAAGCCAAAATTCTTGGTATCTTGATAGTGGATGCTCAAGACATATGACCGGTGACAAGAGTAGATTTGTGGAACTAAAGCCAAAGAGTGGTGGAGTGGTAACTTTCAGTGACAACTCCAAAGGCCACATTGAAGGAATAGGCTCCATTGGTAATCACTCTTCTATTTTCATTGAAAATGTTTTGTATGTCAATGGTCTTAAACATAACTTATTGAGTATTAGTCAATTATGTGACAAGGGTTTTAATGTTTTATTTGATAAAAGTGGTTGCAAAATTGTAAACATTAAAACAAATCAACTAATGCTCATTGGTCATCGCATAGGGAACATATACATGGTGCATCTAGATGACATTCATTCATCTCATACATGCTTAGTTGCACATGATGAACATGACTCATGACTTTGGCATAGAAAATTAGGACATGCTAGCATGAGTGTCTTAGAGAAATTAATTTCCCTTAATCTAGTTAGAGGTTTACCCAAACTTAAATTTTCTAATGATAAAATTTGTGATGCATGTTCAAAGGGTAAACAACATAGAACTTCATTTAAATCCATTAATGATGTCTCTACTAGTAGATGTTTACAATTGATTCATATGGATCTTTTTGGGCCTATTAGAACAATGAGCTTGGGTGGAAAATCATATGCTTTTGTGCTTGTAGATGACTATTCTAGGTTTACTTGGGTTCTATTCTTAAGTACAAAAGATGATGCTTTAGAAAAATTCATCACATTTTCTAAAATAACTCAAAATGATCTTGAACTTAAAATTTCTCACATTAGAAGTGATCATGGAACCGAATTTCAAAATCTAGGTTTCGATGAGTTTTTAAATGAAAATGGGATTAGCCACAATTTTTCCGCACCTCGCACTCCTCAACAAAATGGGGTAGTTGAAAGGAAAAATCGAACTTTAGAAGAAATGGCTAGAACCATGCTTTGTGAAAATAATTTACCTAAATATTTTTGGGCGGAAGCCACAAATACCGCTTGCTATATTATAAATCGAGTAATGATTAGGCCAATTTTGAAGAAAACACTTTATGAGATTTTAAAACCTAAGAAGCCTAACATTAGCTATTTTCATCCTTTCGGTTGCAAGTGTTTTGTTTTGAATAATGGTAAAGAAAACTTAGGTAAATTTGATGCTAAAAGTGATGAAGCTATTTTCTTAGGGTACTCTTTAAACTCTAAAGCCTATCATGTATTTAATAAAAGAACTCTAGTAGTTGAAGAGTCTATACATGTTGTTTTTGATGATAACCTCCTTCCGAGGAAGGAATCTTGTGATGATGATGATGTAGGAATCCTTGATGCCATTGATGGAGGACAAACGTCAAAGGTGGATGAGATTCCAACTAAAGATGAGGATACACAAGATCCACCTCTTGAAGCCTTAAAGGACTTGGCTCTTGAGGAAAAGGAGGTGTCTTACCCAAGGGAGTTCAACTATGTTAAAGGTGGTGAAATCTTGGGTGATCCATCCAAGGGGGTAACTACTAGATCCTCTCTCAAATTAATGAACCATGTTGCATTTCTTTCATGCATTGAGCCTAAAAATATTAAAGAAGCTTTAAAAGATGATTTTGGATTTTGGCCATGCAAGAGGAATTAAATCAATTTGAGAGAAGTAAAGTTTGGACATCAATTGAAAGGCCTAATAATCAATCTACTATAGGAACAAAATGGGTTTTTAGGAATAAATTAGATGAAAGTGGTAATATAGTGAGAAACAAGGCTAGACTTGTTGCTCAAGGCTATACCCAAGAATAGGGAATTGATTTTGATGAGACCTATGCACCCGTAGCTAGAATGGAAGCTATTAGGATGTTTCTTGCATTTGCATGTTATCATAATTTCAAGGTTTTTCAAATGGATGTGAAAAGTGCCTTTTTAAATGGTTTTATAAATGAAGAAATGTATGTTGAACAACCACCGGGTTTTGAGGATTCAAAATTTCCAAACCATGTGTTTAAACTTACAAAAGCTCTCTATGGTTTAAAACAAGCTCCTAGAGCTTGGTATGAGAGACTTTCAAATTTCTTAATTGAAAAGGGTTTTGAAAAAGGAATGGTGGATACTACACTCTTCATAAAAAGATATAACAATGACATCTTAGTAGTTCAAATTTATGTTGATGATATCATTATTGGTTCTACTAATAAGTGTTATCGTAAAGAATTTTCTAAGCTAATGCAAGGTGAGTTCGAGATGAGCATGATGGGGGAGCTCTCATTCTTTTTGGGACTCCAAATCAAACAAAGGAAAGATTGCACCTTCATAAATCAAGCTAAGTACGTGAATGATATGCTCAAAAAGTTTGGCTTGGAGAATGCAAAACCTCAAGCTACACCTATGAGTTCTTCCATAAAGCTTGACAAAGATGAAGGAGGTAAGTGTGTTGATTCTAAGCTTTACAGATCCATGATAGGTTCTTTGCTTTACCTTACCGCAAGTAGACCGGATATTATGTTTAGTGTTTGCTTGTTTGCTAGGTTTCAAGCTAGTCCTAGAGAATCACACTTAGTTTCCATTAAGAGAATTTTTAGATACCTTAGAGGCACACCTACCTTAGGCCTTTGGTATCCTAAAGATTCTTCCTTTAGCCTTCATGCTTTTTGGGATGCGGATTATGGGGGATGTAAGATAGATAGGAAAAGTACGTCTGGGACATGCCAATTCTTAGGTAGTATGCTCGTATCTTGGTTCTCTAAGAAACAAAATAGCGTAGCCTTATCTACCACCGAAGTGGAGTACATATCCTTAGGGAGTTGTTGTGCTCAAGTCCTTTGGATGAAGCAACAACTCTTAGATTATGGTGTTGAAGTAGAAACCATACCCCTTAGGTGTGACAACACTAGTGCCATTTGTCTCACTAAGAATCCCATCCAACACTCTAAAACAAAACACATAGAAATTAGACATCATTTTATTAGAGATCATGTTTTGAAAAATGATGTTGTTATTGAATTTGTTGACACCTTGAACCAATTAGTGGACATATTTACAAAACCTTTAGATAAAGAGCGTTTTTGGTCCCTTAGGAGAGAGTTAGGTCTAGCTAGCCTATCTTAATCTTTTAGGACCTCTTTGTGCTTAAAATTGATTGATCTTGTGAAATTGCATGTTTGTGTGTTGTAACTCTTGAAAATGTCCATGCCTATAGTTAGGGGGAGCATGATTCTATTCAAATATGTTTAGAACTGTTCATTCATAATTTGCATTCCTTTAGGAGATGTTAAAATCGAGCATATGGTTGTTTTTTAGGCCTAAAGATGTATTTCTGGGTATAGGGTATCGATACGGCTCTACGTGTATCGATACGAGTACTTCATTAAGCTTCCCAGACTTCTTTTCGCCTTAAACGGGTATCGATACAGTTAAACCCGTATTGATACGAGCTTCAATCGTTTCGATACGGATCTCATCCATTTCGATACGATTCTTCAACAGGCATTTTTAAGGAAATTACGTTTCTACCCCCGTATCAATACACCCTCAGGCGTATCGATACTCGATTGCGCAGACAACTTTAAATTTGGCATTTAAAGTCTTCAACTTTTACCAAAACTAAAATTCTCAAAACCTTAAAAACCCTAGCCGTTTTAGCCTATAAATAGGTTCTTCCTCCCTCATATTTTTACACCACAACTCAAAAACTTAAAGAGGGTTTCCATCAAGCAAAGCTCTAAGATCTTTCTCATCAAATTTGGTGCTAGATTTTTCTTCATTCCTCTCTAATCCCTATCAAGGTAAAATACTTTCTTTTTCTTTTTCAATTTTTGTTTTTGTTTTGCTTTTATATTCATCTTCTTAACAAAATTTTGTTTTTCAAAATTTCTTCTTCAAATTTTATTTTCCAATTTTTTTTTTTACCTTGATCTTTGATTTCTAAATGACTTGAATGAAGGAATTTAAATGCATATTTTTTTCTAGTTCATGGCACCCAAGGAATCTAGGAAGAGATCTCGGGTTTCTCAAACCGGTGAATCATCTAATCCCAAAGAGGTTGCACGTTCAGATTACACCCAAATCTATGAACATTCCTTTGAAACCCCCGGATCTCTCACATATTTTCGTCAATTCGAAAACTACAAGATTCTTCCGGAAAGGGTAATATCTATTCCTTTTCTTAACTCGGAGCGATTCAAATTTGAATATCTTCCTTTGCTCCAACTTTGGAATTTTATGGATTTTCTCTCAATTCCCGGGTTTTATTTCCGTCTTTTGGTTTTGATCTTTTATACTAATGCCAAATGTTGTTCTAATCGTAATGAGGTTGTTACCGGAGTAAGTTCTTATCTCATGGGCAAGAAAATTCTCCTTGATGTCAAGTCTATATGTGAAGTTTTTAATTTGGAGGATAAAGGCCATGATGATGAGAATGCTTTAGGCAATGTTCTTAGTGGCTCCGTCACCGCCCTCAATGCTCAAGATCGGATCCTCCATTTGATGGTCTCTTGGTGGTTTAGGCCTTTCGGAGGAAAGTACTCTACCATCCGTCAAGTGGATGACTTTTGGATTCGGTGCTTCCATGAGAGAAAACGTCCAAACCTTGCTCGTATCATGTTTGCGGAGATTGTCTATCTTGTGCAACATCGCCACACCTCTCTTGTCACCTCCTTCACCTATGGTACGGCCCTAAGCTATTTCTTTTTGAAAAGGATATTGATTGCTCGTTTGACTTCCCAACTCCCCTCACCGATCCTATTGATGAACGCTCTCTTGCACGGGGTAAGTTCCATTATTTTAATGGTAATTGGTTACGTCTTTCTGAGCTACCACCCGAGGCCACAGCACAACTTGAAGAACCTCAAGGTGATCAAGCTCCTCAACCTCCTCCTCAACCTTCCATGGATGCTCTCATGACCTTCCTTAATGAGCAATTCACAGGGTTGCGCACGGATATGGGAAATCGTCTTACCGCTCTTGAAACAAGATTTGACACAAGGATGACGAACATGGAGAATCGTCTAACCTCTCTTGAAAGCGGTCATAACTCTTTGAATATTTCCCTCTCCGCTTTCCATGATGAGTGGCGCAATAGCATGAGGAATGATGATCTAATTGGAGTTGACGATGAAGATGATGAAGAAGGCGATGATGATGCCTAGTAGCTTCTCCCTTGCATATCATGCATATCATCTAGGATATTTCTATTTATACACCTTTGTTTCATGCTCTTAGGACTAAGTTTGCTTTATTTTAAACCTATGCTTTGATTTTTCTGTTTTTGTTGGATTTTTAAGATTGATGTTATGCTTTATTTTTGAACTTAAGGATATTTATGTTGCCTATTTATACCTTTGCCTATATTATGCACTTTACTTTGTCTCAAATATTTTTGATCTAACAAAAAGGGGGAGAGAAGCTAGCTCACAACACTTACAAATTTTGATTTTCAACTTAAAAGTTACCTAGCTCATATTAAGGGGGAGTTAATTTTACAAAGTTTTTCAAAGTGTCAAAAATTTTAAGTTTTAGTTTTGTTATATAAAAAAAGGGGAGATTGTGAAACCTATGTTTGATTTTGATATAATTAAATCTTTAAAGATCAATTTGAAAAACTTAAAATTGTTTTATAAGTCCCTTAATAAGTTTTAAATCACCAACACTTTAAAACTGATTTGAAAAACTCAAACTCAAAATAATTTATAAGTGTTCCAAGGCCAAACTATTGAAAACCGTTCAGGTGTATCGATACGCTTCTACCCGTATCGATACCTTTTTTACAAAGTTGGCCACTGGAGGAACTCGTTTCGATACACACTTAACCGTATCGAAACACCGCATCGAAACAGATTCAATATGTATCGACACACTCCTTTGTAAAGTCTAAAAGAGTTTGAATGGCGTACCGATATGGCTTCACCCGTATCGATACGGTTTTAACGAATTTTTAATTCAGGTCATTTTAAATGTTTCGACCGTTGGTGTCAGTTGTTAGGTAACCAAATTTTAAATTGGTAGTTGACCCGTATCGATACGGTAAACCCTCGTATCGAAACGGAAACTGACAGTGAGCTAAGTCGAGAAAAAGGTATCGATACGGTCTTAGCCGTTTCGATACCCCCTATTTATTGTGCACAACGAATCTTTTTTTCTGAGACATGTATCGATACAGTTCCCCGTGTACCATTACAGCTAGCTGCAGAAGTGCATTTATGGTGGTGAGAGAGGGTTCCAACGGCTCTATTCAAGTCCCCAACCACCCAAACGGCTAGAATTAATAGAGGAGGTATAAATTGAAGTCCTTTGAAGGTCAGCAACAACTATTCAACCTACAAGCATCATCAAAGCAAAAATCTAAACCCTTGTGCTCTTCAAAGTCAAATTCTTGTACCCAACTCTAGAGTTTTCATTGCTATCTTGTATTGTGAGTTTGGGGTAATTGAAATTGTATTTGGGTAGACATTTATTCTTTGTGAGGAATTATTTGAGTTTACCAAAACATTCTCTTTGTAATTTGAGTGGATTAAGCTTTGGGTAGAAAGCTTAATCAAATTTGTAAGGTTACCTCCTCATCCAAGAAAAGGGGAAGAATTCAAGTAGTGAATTGGTTGAAAATCCTTAGTGGGAACTAAGGTAGTGGATGTAGAGTTCATTTGGAGAACTTGAACCACTCTAACTACTTGTGTCATCTTTTACTTTTCACTCATTCTTCCCACCAAAATTTTTATTGCCAATTCATCCCCTCTTGGCCATTTACAATTGTTTGATCAACTCAACAAAACTACACAATACCGACTTCACCAGGGTTAGGCGGCCTGCAGAAGACAAATGGGGCCTTTTCCAGCTTGCTAGACGGCTACGAAACTTCTCTACTACTGAATTCTAAAATGTCTGATGGAATGCCATTAATTAGAACAACCACAGAAACCGATGAGATACACACTCGGATCCAGTTACACCACCTTTGCTCAAAACCAAACTTCTTTAGGGCAAGCAGTAAGAATGGCGATTTAGCCAATGTTGGGGTTGTTTTGGATTCTGGCATTTGGTTCTTTCTATCTAAATTGAATCTGAAAGACCATGGTGATAATAGTCTCGATAACTTATAATATCTGGGCTTGATTATAAATAACCCCGTGTCTTGGTCCGAAGATGAGTATGAAAGCCCATGCCCTTTGTAATAGGAATGTTGAGAATATTTGGATTATTGGAAGTCCATGAACTGGATGGGCCCACCTTGATCTATGCGACAAACGTACATCTGTTGGTAAATGATAATCATCTATACCCACATCATACATACCTTTCACCTGACCGACGAAGCAACAATTCTGCCATTCCATTTCCGAAACTGGAAAGACGGCTTGAATATAGTATCTCCCTTTTGGTCCTCCAACCGACCTGGACCTGTTCTTTGATCCTTACAACTTAAGTTAGTCAATAGAGAATCCTTGAAAGACTTATCTCCTGAAACTTTGGACAACACTTTTTTTAATGATCCACTGTGAAACGCTTACACTTTGAGTCATGCTTCTTATCCAGTTCGACAGAGATATTAAATCCATCAATTTTCCTACCGTAGAGTTGTTGTTTCTTCTTCTCGTATTATTGTGAGCAATGTATACAGTTAACACTCTCCCATAAATATAGAATACTTCCTTAAGCGAGCTCCACTGGATCCATTTACTGACGTGGTTGAAGAAAACTTCATACCCTGCCCGTGCATTGTTCTTCTTGTCTCTTTTGCTAGTCCAAACATCTGCTCCGCCATGACGCTTTATTTTCTCTGAATTACTAGTTATCCAGTTCTCTTGAAACCAAGTCAAAGTTCATCAATGTATTAATCAATAAGTTTAATTATTATTTTGATGTAATAATTAATGAATAATTTAAATATAATTAAACTTATATATATATAATATTTGAACATGATTGTACAATTGTACTTATCATAAATTGATAATAACAAATATAATCAAAACATGAAAATGATAAGTTTCGTAGCTTTACAAATTTTAAAAAATTAACAATCAACACAATTTATACATTTACAAATTAAATTAACTAAATAAATTTATGTTAAAATTTAAGCTCTCGGATCCTATAGCAAAAATTTTACAAAAAATTATAAGTGTACATTATAATAATAGTTTACACTTATCAGCATTTTAAAATCATTTTATATAATCTCATGTATAATATAATAAAATTAATAATAAAAAATTAATCGTATCACAAAAACAATTTAAATAAATGAATTAATAATTTAAATTCATCATTATCAGTGGTATTTATTAAATTTATAAATACTAAAACTACTAAAATTTATTAATAATGGTTTATTTTGTGAGTTTAGTATTTAAAATCTAAGGTTTAAGGTTTATAATTTAGGTTATTAGGGTTATATTTTTTGATTCTTTAAGGTGTATGTTTTAGGGTTTAGTGTTAACGATTTATGGTTTAGTTTAAGGTATTGATTTATGAAATTAATTATGATTCATTAAGGTTTTTATGATTTATGGTTTATTATTAACGATTTGTGATTTATGGTTTAGTTTATTGTTATTGGCTTATGATAATAATTTTGATTCCTTAAGTTCATGGTTTAATTTAGTATTTAATTTCACTACAACAAAACATGTTTTTAGCAGCACTTTTTTTTCTCTATAGAGGCGTTTTTAAGCGCCGCTAAAAACCCTCCCGACGCTAGGAAAAGCGCCACAAGAAGTGCCGCTAGATCCAGCGCCGCAATAGTTAGCGACGTTTGTGAACAAAAAACGCCGCTAAAGATCAAGTTCTGTAGTGACATTTACAATTCAAAAAGTCGCTATTACTCTGTCTTTAGCGACGTTTGACTCGAAATGCTGTTGAACTTCTTCAGTTGTACACGAATAATCCACCTACATTCACAGAATGTAACATGTTCTTGACACATTCACTGTTAATGTAACGATATGCAAGATCCATACACCTAGCTTCATCTGCCAATGAAGCCGCAGCTGAGAGAACACCAACATGTTTCAAAATCTAGCTGTCATCAAAGAAGCAACTAATATAAACCTGATCCAGCTTCAAGAAAATTCCAAAAAAAATTTCAAAAGACATTGAAAGGAAAAAGGTTCACAAAAGATGCAATAAAATTGTATCAAAATACTAAACCTATGAAAGGAGGTCATATACTTGCCCAATGGCCATCAAGACTTATGTTCAACAAAGAAAACCTAATACCCATTCTATATGAATATGTATATTAACTTAGCAAAATTTATTGCATGATACAAAATATTCAAAGTTAGTACAGTAAGTGATAAATTTAACAAGTAATAAGCCCAAGGATATATATATCTTGAAGAGTTTTCAGGAAATGTTATTTCTCATTAGATGTGCGACAAACAATACGATATAGATTCAAAAAATACTTTTTTTATAAAATTATTTTAATGAAAGGATGGCACATCTAACACATATATAAAACCTAGTAGATGAAGCCAATGTGAAACGTTTTAAGATCAATGATAAGAACAAACCTTGACAGAATAAAAATCAATTATAGTTGGTGTGTGCTGTATAGCCTCATCAATCCTTGAAAGAGCAACATCATACTATCCTCTTCTGTCATAATGCTGCAACAATTGGCAATAAGTCCAAAGTTGCTTAAATTAAGATGCAAAGAAAACGGTGTCAAATCTAGAAAGTCGGGTTGAAAACGTGTCCCTAAAGTAAATAATTATTAGGTTTTCGAAAGTCAATATTCAAAATATTAACTAAAAATGGTGTCGTTTAACATTAAAATCCATATTTTAAAAACGCAATCGTGTAGATAAAGTAATCCAAAATAAGGTAGCAAAATATCCAATTAAAATTCTCATGCATGCTAAACAATTTAAAAATCCCCAAATAAATATAAAAGTAATCAAATTTACATAAAAATCCCAAATAATGAAATAACTGGAATAAAACCAAAATAAATATGAAAACTAAAAATATTCATACTAAAACGATATTTCACAGTCAAACATCACACAACAACAACATATTTCACAGTCAAACATCACAACACAACAACATATTTCATAGTCAAACATCACACAACAACAACATATTTCACAGTCAAACATCACACATCAGCAACACATACAATATAGCACAAGCAGAGAACAGACCTTAGACAGCTAACAGCTCAACGTCGGAAGTGACGTCTCCTACGCTCGGATCTAGAAGCAGACAGAATAGGATCGGCACCTACAAAAGTTCACTAAGTCAAAATTCTTTACTACTATGCCACAATCTACTAAAAAGAAATTTATTTAAATTCACATACGTGCGGAACTCGAAGGTTGAGACACAAAAGGTCGACCAGGCGGAGGAGGTGGAAGAATCTCGGTGTCCAAATCGATATCACCTAAATGTAAAAATAACTCGGTTCAGAATTCTGAATACACAATTTCCAAATTAAACATAAAATAATTCGAAGGGTCAAAACGGTCATATAGGATCGAATTTAGAAAAACGGGCTGCGAATCTGGAACCGGGACGTCGAAAAACATAAAGTTGACTTTTGGCCCGAAAAGTCAATATTGATGTCATCATAGTCAATGATGACGTCATCGTCGACGTCAGCCTGCATCATCATCCCATCAGCAGATGATGTCACTGCTGACGTCATCCGACTTGTCACAAAAGGTCTGGTTCGGTTTATAGGGTCCAGCTCGGTTTGGTTTCAGGTCCGATTCAGTCCAAATTTTCCTATTCGGTTCGGTTCTCAAAATCCCCAATTTCAGTTAACAAAACCCTAATCTCGATTATTTCCCCAAATCAATTAACCAAAACCCTAGTCAACTATCAGACCTAAACTCTTAACCCCTGGCGGTGACCAACAAAAACTGACGGCGGCAGCCGCTCAACGCAACAACGGCGGCCGAAGCTTACCCAAACAAATCTGACAAGGAAACGACGGAGGGACAACATCACACACGAGGATGTTCTCGATGAAGACGAAAGTGAGGAGACGAATGGGCCAAGGCAAAATGGACGGTTTGGACCCGTTCCCAAGCTATCGACAACGACGAAGGAAAATCTAAGTCGTGGTTTTGGTCAGACGGTCATGGTGAACACGCCGATGACCTCGGAACGGCGAACGGACAATAACGACCCCTTAATCAGAGCTTGAACGGAAAAGTGGGCGAGGGGGTTTTGTTTTTGAAAAGAGACGGGAGAAGAAGAGAGAGAGGCTGAAAAATAGGCAGATGAAGAGTCTCACCAGACTAAAATGGTTTTACCCTAAATTTTTGGGTAAATTACCCATTAAGGGCTCCAACTTTAGCTTGCCTTTCAAAATAGCCTCAACGGTTTACTTTTTATACAATTAGGTCACCAAAAACCCTAAAATTCACATTTTAGCCCCTAAAATTCATTGAGGTTTTTCGATTCAAATTCCTAAAAATTAGGGTTTCAATTTGGGGATTTAAAATATCAGGGACTTTCAAATTTGGGAAATTTTTTGGGTGTTACAACTCTCCCCTCCTTAAAAGAAATTCTGGCCTCAAAATTTTCAGACTTAGCGACAGATCCCAAAAATTAGCTAACATAACTTAAAGTTCTTCATTCTGAATTCCCCATCCTTCAACATGAATGTAAAAATCTGACAACATTAGAAACGTACCTGCTATGTCTTCTGGCTCACCATCATAACTCTCATGAGCTCCAGTTGCATAAATCAACCCCAGATGTCTAGTATCGGGTCTAGCTGATCTATCACTCTGGGCAGGTCTACCTCTATTAGTAGTACCTGAAATAGCAAGTCTACCATGTCCTCTACCTCCACCAGAAGTCTGTATAGATGCATGTGACTGACTCAGAACATAAGATGATGAAGGTGGTACCGGACAATCCCTGAAAAGATGCTCAAATGATCCACATTAAAAACAAGCCTTAGACTGCCTCCTACACTCACCCAAGTGCCACTTCTTACAGAAGGAACACTACGGCACCCCACGTGTACTAGTCGAACCCCCGACACTAACGGTCGGAACAATGGAAGTCACTGGTCTAGCTCTGGAATAACCCTGGTGATCAGACTCGTCTCTGGCTCTCTTCTTATACTGGTTACCCTGACTGTGCTGAACTGATGCAGTCGACTGCCTCCTACCCCGATCAGTTTCATAAGACTCAAGTAGTCTCAACTCCGCCTCATTCTGCTCAGCTATCCTAGCTCGCTTGGTGATCTCTTCATACTCATTATCCATATATAGAGCCACACCTACCTTAATCGAAGGGCGCAACCCTTTCATTAACCATTCACACTTCTCCTTTTCAGTAGTCACCAGCCCCGGAACATACTGGACCAGTCTCATAAACAGAATTTCATAATCATTCACAGACATGTCGTTCTGCTTCAGATTCATGAAATCATCCCGACACTTTGCTAGATACTCAGCCCCAACATATCGGTCACGAAAAGCCTGTCAAAAATAATCTCAAGATATCTAGCCAGCTAGAATAACATGCTCCTCAGCCTCCCACCAATTTTGAGCCTCACCCTGCAATAGTGATACGACAGCTCTAAGCTTCCGGTCTGTAGGATAATCCATCTCAGTGAACAACCTCTAAAGCTTCTTCAACCAATACTTAGCATCAGCAGGATCGGTACCCGTCTTCCCATCAAACATAGTCATCTCGGCAACGAAGAACTCAGTAGATATGGGCCTCCTAACACCCTCAATCTAATGAAGATAGCGGAGCAACTCCCTGCGCACTACAACAACATCCATGCCCGCAGTCTCATCTCTAGGCCCAGATGGTCCATCACCCGGTGTCTGCTGGGCTGGCTGATCCTCACCACCAGCTCGTTGGGCCCTAGTCTGTTTGGCCCCGGTCTGTTGAGCTCTAGTCTGCTGAACCCTAGGCTGTTGAACCTCAGGCTGCTGACCAAAGACCCGCTCCTCCTCATTAACATCATGAACATCGTCCTGATGCGACGACACCTCCACTGTTTGTGAAGCACCGCTCTCAGCTGCTGCCGTACGATCTCGGCCTCTGCCACGAGCTCGGCCACTACCTCGATCGGTCGCTAACCTAGTACTCCTACGTGGTGGCAGAATAGTCTATATACAAAAATTAGAGAATACTAAGATTAAATTTGGTACTTGGAGTTCTATTCAAAATATGTCAAAATTCTAAAAATATTCACTTTGCCATAAATACTTTTTTCCCCGAAAACTTTAGTATACATGCAAAAGTTCAAATTTAGTTTAAAACCTTGTTTGAGCCTCACAATCCGAGGGTTGAACCTAGGCTCTGATACCACTAAATGTAACCCTCTAAACTCGACCCAAGGGTTATGGGTCAAATCTAGAAAGTCGGGTTGAAAACGTGTCCCTCAAGTAAATAATTATTAGGTTTCTAAAAGTCAATATTCAAAATATTAACTAAAAACGGCGTCATTTAACATTAAAATCTATATTTCAAAAACGCAGTCGTATAGATAATGTAATCCAAAATAATGTAACAAAATATCCAATTAAAATTCCCATGCATGCTAAACAGTTTAAAAATCCCCAAATAAATATAAAAGTAATCAAATTTACATAAAACCCCTAAATAATGAAATAACTAGAATAAAACCAAAATAAATCTGAAAACTAAAAATAATCATACTAAAACGATAATAAATCTGATATCTGTGGTCCTCCAAGTACCGAACTCCTATGTCTGAGAATCTGAAATAGAAGCTAAGGGGGAGTCAGCTATTGAGCTCAGTGTGTCTCTAAAGTGCGAAAAATATAGTATCTAAGTATCATACAATCACAAGTCAAATCAGCAGACAATCAAGTCGCTAATTTGTGTTTAGTATTAACGGTTTATAGTTTAGTCTAGGTTATTAGTTTACGAGATTAATTCCTATTCAACTTGCTAATTTGTGCATTCGGATTTGATTAGATATTTAAATCAAAGCTTCATGTGTACAATTGAACTAAATTAAAGTTTCAACTTTCATGTGTACAATTACATGTTTACATTCAAATCAAAATTTTGTGTATAATTATATTTAATCAAACTTTATATGGTATAATAATAATAATAATAATAATAATAATAATAATAATAATAATAATAATAATAATAATAATAATAATAATAATAATAATAATAATAATAATAATAATAATAATAATAATAATAATAATAATAATAATAATAATAATAATAATGTTTGAATTGAATTAACTTATTAAACTTAGAATCTAATTGAACTAAATTAAAAGCTAGAAAAAAAATTCACAGACATAATTAAAAGAATTCTAAAATTAAATGTGAAATTTCAATTAAGTTAATCTAAATTGGGACTCAATTGAATTAAACTAAAATCTAAAAGTGAAAATTTAGGACTTAAATGGAAAACATCTAAATTTAGAAGAGCTAAAAATACAATTATCCTAACCTAAATATTCACGCGGTTTGTTTGCCGCCCACCCTTCAATTTTAATTAAAAAATGAAAAAAACAATTGGTAAAAAAACAAGGGAAAATGACAGTTTTGGAGGGAATGATTATGGAAATAAGCGTGTTTTTTAAGGTTAGAGGTTAATAACCCTTTAGGTCTTGCTGCATTTAAAATGTTGTATTTTAGTATTAATTTCATTTTTAAGTTTTAGTTTCACTTAATTTAGTCATAAGTATTCTCACGGTTTGGACTTCGAATATAACAACCCTTCCCCACAATGATAATTAGTCTAATAATTTCAATATGCTGATATTTTTGTAATTTAGTGTAACCCCCTTAGCCCGACCTAGACGCCTGACCCGAACTAAGAAGATTACACAAGGAAAACTAAAGTCAACTCGCAAAAGTCAACCTCGATTAACGACCCCTTTTTTCTTTTTATCTTCTATAGATGCACATTATTATCTTATGTGTTCAGCAAAGCACTTAGAAGAAAACGACACATCGATCCGAGTTCATTTAGGGGTTCATTTGTATATTTTTGACTTCAAGGGACCAAAATGTAATTTATAGAAAATACAAGAACTTTTCCATTTCTAAAGTTACCATTCCATAATTAGTCATGTAACAAGCCAACATGTCAAATTTCATCCCAAACAGATCATCCAAACTCAGCTAATTGAGCAAACATTAATCAGGGACCAAAATGCATAAATTCAAAACTTAAAAGATTCCATTAACATAATTAACTAACCTGTATCAATACACTTCTCCCCGTATCGATGTGCAAATCGACAGTAGCAACCTTTGGGAAAAGGGTATCGATACGCCTAAGTTCGTATCGAAACGGCCTTCAAACATATGCCTAGGTGTATCGATACGCGGGCAAATCGTATCGGTACACCTAAGCTGAAAAGCTTGGTTTTGGCCTTAGCGTATCGATACTCGTCCCCGTGTATCAATACGCATACCAGAGATGCATTTCCAAAAGTCATTTTAGCTCATTTAATCACATCTAAACATGCTTAGATCATGCATACAAGCTATAATCAACCTACTAAACATGTAAGCATCAACAAACATTATAACATACTCATCAAGCACATCAAAACATGGTGAATCATAAGCTACTCAAGCATGCTTAAGAAAACTAGCCATAGCATAGTCAAAACACAAAAAACAAAACCGTAAACCAATTAGAGGCCATTTACAATCCAAGATCAGAAACCAAAACATGCTTAAGGTGTTAAACATCACCAACAAAACCAAGAGAAGAAATCCCACCCATTGCCTCTTATTACACTAAGGATAAACCACATACATTGTTTAGCCAAAAACTCTTGGAACCCACTTGCTCCTGGACTGCCTTGAAAGCTCAATTCTCTGCATTGATGAAACAAATGAGCGTAAGCATAAAGCTTAGTGAGGATCACAAAAACCAAACATTCATCAATGCATTTTATAAAACCAACATATCATAATTTGTAAACATATGCCTTCCTTTAAAATATGCCTTTCAAGGCATCAATGCACTTTTAAAACCACAAGCTTATTGCATCATTAAAAACAACATCAAAATCATTTGCTCATGCTTAAACTAAGCATCACATGCACTCTAGCATAATTCCCAAGCATCTCATGCTTAATCATTAATCATCAACATTATATTGGCTCGCAAGTGATTAATCTCAAACCATATCAAAACCAACACAATTGACACAATCGGATACACGAACTACAAGCGTTGTCCCACAGGCTTCATACACACTACCGGACTACACAAGGCTCACACACGGGATTAGTCCATCAACCATTCTGACACCCGTGGTGGAGTTTAACGGTACAATCTCAACCCCTCAACACCACTCATCGGTAGTTGTATACTTCCACTAACGAGAGCACGGGACACAAACCACAAGATCCACACACAGGATTAATCCATCCACCGTTGTGATATTAGCCTCGATCGTTAGGGTACTTGGATGTACTATACGGTACAATCACAACCCCTCGACATCCAAGGCAACTTTATTCACTGTGCACCCAATCCTATAGCCAGCTAACTATATCCGATTAAAGTAACCAAAACCATTTCCATCGCTTGCCAATATAATCATTTAACATCATTATTTCACTGTTTTACAAGCATAATTCACAATGCCATTTCCACAAGCAATACTATGCTTAAACCAATCTCATAAAACATATAAATCCAAGGATCACTTACCATGTGCATCCTTAACATAATGACATTTAAAACTAGCAACATTATTGCTCAAAATATGCTTTAAAACAATAATCAAACCACATTCAAATCAAGTGCATTTTAAACCTAAACATAGCACATTCCGAGAGAGACTTTCGAATCACTTACTCTTGAGCTTAGCTAAGTGTTTTAAACTTACTCTAAGCTCCCAAGACCACGTTCAAAGCGTTACAAAGCTGGAAAATCCATTTCCACTCACTGATACACGAAACTTCACTCACCGACGCGAAGAACACCCCTCCGAAGCCTCAAAAAATGGTTCGTTTGCTTCCGAAACAAGATCACATGTTTTTAGATCATCAAAACATAGATCCAAATGCATTTCAACACCAGCAACTAAATACAAACTCGTTGCTCACCAAAACTACACCAATTTACCCATCTGAAACAACCAAAAACTCAATCGGTTGCTTCCTAAACCAAGCCCAGCCAACATACAACACTTTCAACCATTTATAAACATCAAAACACATCTAAAAACAACCTAAACACATCCTTATACCTCCAACAAGCATAATACCAACCTTTCACCTCAAAAACCCAACTAAAACCATCAAGAAATCCAATGATCTCAAGGATTTCGGGATCTATTTTATCAAAACCCATTTTCAACATAATAATCAACTCAAAACTCTATTAAACCCAATCCAAAACAGAGCTCATCAATACCAATCCGAAAATCAAGATTTAAATCACGATTTTGCAAGATTTTGATCTTAAATCAAAACTATTATTAAATCTCAGCCAAAAACAACATTTAGAAGTCAAAGATCTTGGGAATTTCAATAAATAAACTAGATTGAAGGTTGAGAACGGGATTTACCTCCAGTATTTGCCTTCCTTAGTGATTGACAAGTTTTTCCTTCACAAAGCTTGAAGAATTTGAAGAGAGCTCTTGAAATTGGTTTAGAATTAAAGAGAGAGTGTTTGAGAGAAAAGAAATTTGGAGAAAAAGAGTTGAGAGAATGGTTTTGCTGAAATGAGAGGTAGTTACGTGAAATGAATCTAAATTTTCTATTTCATAAATTTTAATTAAATAAAAAATCCCTTTTATTATAATCATCCAAAATTATTTTATTTTAAACAACATGTCAATTTAAGGAAGGTTTAATTGCACCATAGCTCCCTAAAGATTCTAAGATTTTGACTTCTTTTGAAATTTTGCAATTTTCCATAGTTTTGAAACTTTACATTTTGGTCACTACCCAAAATGTACCACTTCCGAAACTCTTTTTGTAAAATTGATTTGACGAATCTCTTAAACACGTTTTTAGAGGATTTTAGCAATTTTTACCATATTTTTATCCCTTCTTGATCCTTGATCTCCTTAAATCATCTAACACGATTCGAACCGTTTTCGACCGGTCCAATCCGATGTCTAAAACATCTAGGCCCAAAACCAAGGCATTACAACTCTCCCCCACTTAGGAAATTTCATCCCCGAAATTTTACCTGAAGGAAAAAGGTGCGGAAACTGCTTTAGCATGTCCGCCTTGCTTTCCTAAGTGGCCTCCTCAACTCCTCGGTGTTGCCACAACACCTTCACAAGCTCCATCGTCTTGCCACGAAGAATTTTGCTGCTCGAATCCACAATCTTCACCTGTTCCTCATCATAAGAATATCTAGATTCAACTCTACCTCCTCAACAAGCATTACATGCGAAGGATCCGATCTATACCTCCGCAATATAGAGACATGAAACACATCATGAATCTTTTCCAGCTCAGTAGGCAACCTCAACCGATATGCCACATGACCAATACGCTCCACAACCTCATATAGTCCAATAAACCTCGGGCTAAGCTTACCCTTACGCCCAAATCTCTTCACCTTCTTCCAAGGCGATACTTTCAAGAACACACGATCGCCAACCGCGAACTCGATCTCCTTACGCTCCAGATCTACGTAACACTTTTGCCGATCCGATGCTGCCTTCAAACGCTCACAAATGAGCTTCACCTTCTCGGTGGTTCTTTTCAACATAACCGACATCGAAATCAACTTTTTCCCAGCTTCTGCCAATCAAAGAGGGGTTCTACATTTTCTCCCATACAAAGCCTCGTATGGAGCCATTTGAATACTTGCCTGATAACTATTGTTGTAAGAAAACTCAACCAACGACAAGTGCTTCTCCTAAGAACCCTAAAAATCTATGACGCAACATCTCAACATATCCACAAGCACTTGGATCACACGTTCCGACTGCTCATCCGTGTGAGGATGATAAGAAGTACTGAAATTCAACAGTGTACCCAAGGGTTGATGCAAACATTCCTAGAACCGCGATGTAAACCTCGGATCTCTAACCGACACTATAGACTTTGGCACCCCGTGCAATCGTACAATCTCAGCAATGTACAACTCTGCCAGCTTATCCAAGGTATACGTAGTATGCACAGACAAGAAATGTGCACTCTTCGTAAGGCGATCAACAATCACCAAAACCGAATTCTTCTTCGATGGTGACAAAGGCAAACCAGACACAAAATCCATGGTAATCCTTTCCCACTTCCATTCGGGATTTCTCAAAGGTTGCAACAACCCAGAAGGTACCTGATGTTTAGCCTTCATCCGCTGACATACCATACATTAAAGAACTCAGCTACATCCTTTTTCATCCCCACCTAGTAGTACTCATATTTCAAATCACGATACATCTTTGTAGTACCAGGGTGCATAGCGAAATGACTACTATGGTCTTCAGTCAGAATAGTGCGCCTCAACTCAACATCATATGCCACCACTATTCGACTTCCAAAACACAGAACACCATCACCATTAAAATTGAAATCCGAAAGCTTACCCTCCGCAATATTCTCAACATGAGAGACAAGAGAATCATCTAGCAACTGCTTGTCCTTGATCAACTGGATCAGGGATGGTTTCACTTGCAATTCAGCAACAAGACCACCATCTCGTGATATGCTCAAGCGAGCAAACATCGCCCTAACTCCACATCCACTTTTCTGCTCAAAGCATCGGCCACAACATTGGCCTTTCCCGGGTGATACTCGATTGACAGGTCATAATCCTAAAGCAACTCCACCCAATGTTGTTGCCTAAGACTCAACTCCTTCTGAGACATAAGATACTTTAAGCTCTTATGATCCGTGAACACTATACACTTCTCACCATACATATAATGTCTCCAAATCTTCAAGGTAAACACAACCACAAGTTCAAGATCGTGAGTAGGGTAGTTACACTCATGCAGCTTTAGCTGCCTAGATGCATAGGCTACTACCTTACCCTCTTGCATCAACATACAACCCAAACCAACAATGGACGCATCACTATAGACCACAAACTCCTTACCAGACTTAGGTTGAATCAAGACATGAGCCTGCGTCAAAGCTTCCTTAAGCTTCTCAAAAGCTTGCTGCTTCGCATCCGTCCATTCAAAGCGAACATTCTTTTGCAACAACTTGGTCAAAGGTGCAGCAATCTTTGAGAAACCCTTGAAAAATCTGCGGTAATATCCAGCTAAACCAAGAAAGCTTTGTACTTCCGTCACTGACTTAGGCACCTTCCAGCTCATCACTGCCTCAACTTTATGCGGATCAACACGAATACCCTCAACCGATACAACATGCCCAAGGAAGACCACCTTCTTAAGCCAAAACTCACACTTACTTAGTTTGGCATACAACTGGTTCTCCAACAACGCTTGCAAAACTATCCTCAAGTGTCTATCTTGATCCTCCTCAGTACGAGAGTACACGAGGATATCATCAATGAACACCACTACGAACTGATCCAAAAACATATGGAATACACGATTCATCATGTCCATGAAAGCGGCAGACGCGTTGGTTAAACTAAACGACATCACCAAGAACTCATAATGCTCGTACCTTGTCCGAAAAGCCGTCTTAGGTACCTCCATATCCTTCACCTTCAACTGGTAATACCCCAACCTCAAATCTATCTTAGAAAACACCGAGGCTCCTTGGAACTGATCGAAAAGATCATCAATCCTTGGTAAAGGATACTTTTTCTTAATCGTCAACTTGTTCAGTTGCCGATAATCTATACACATCCGCATTGTCCCATCTTTCTTTTTACGAACAAGACTGGTGCACCTCAAGGTGACACACTCGGCTGGATAAACCCTCTATCAAGCAATTCCTAAAGTTGTGTTTTCAACTCTTTCAGCTCTTTAGGTGTCATGCGATAAGGAACGATGGACACCAGAGTCATATTTTCATACAACTCGATACCAAACTCAACTTCTATGTTTAGTGGCAACCTAGACAATTCTTCACGAAAGACACCCAGAAAATCACAAACGGTTCTGATGTCTTGCACATGTACATCCTTTGAACCAGGATTCATCACATAGGCAAGATAAGCCTTACAACCCAACCTTAGCATATGGCTTGCTTCTAAAGCCGAAATCACATTAGACAGGAATTTCACATTCTCGCATACTATCACCACTTCATAATCATCCATAGGGTTTAGGGTGACTCGCTTAACATCAAAGTCAACCACTGCTCTATGCTCAGACAACCAATTCATACCAAGAATCACATCAAAACCATAGAAGGGTAACTCCATTAAATCCATAAGGAAAACATGACCCTGAACAGATTAGGGACACCTCCGATACAACTTCCTAGTGACTACAGTCTCACAAAAAATAACTAGTCACTTGCCTTCCTACTTCAAGCAACTCAACATGTATATCAACCAAATGCGCATGCTCACTCAAGATATAAGAATGCGTGGATCTAGAATCAATCAAAGCTAACAATGATAAAGACCGAAGAACAAAGGTACCTATGATGACATCAGTATCATTGCGCTCCTCGCGCTGAGCATAGACCCTCACAGGAACGCCTCCCTCAGGCCGAACTACTACAACATGAGCAATGCCTCGCTGCCTCTCATCTCTCCTCTGGAAATTTCCTCGGCCACGCCCACGGCCTCTCTGAGGTGCAGACACAATTGGTGCACGTCCTTGGCCTCCACCAGCCAACAAGGGACACCCATGCCTCATATGGTCCGTTAAACCACAGTTCCAGCAATAATTCCCTACCACCACAATATGAGCCTATGCCTCCCTAGCCGCACGAGGACAATCTCGCCGCAGATGACCCCGAGAACCACACGTCCAACACGTGTTCTGATCCACCCTCATCCTGTCTCCCTGAGCCGGTGCACCATGACCAACAGTACCTCACCTGGCAGCAGGCTGATATCTCCTATCTCGACCTCTCTTGTTCAGCCCTCCACCAGAACTAGACTCAACTGCTCTTTTTCCAGAGCTAGAACAACCTCCATGAGATGACAGGCCCAAATTCTACTCGGTGTCCTTAGCTCGACATACAAGCACATCAAAATCTGTGTAGTCTGTGGCCAACATAAAAGTCTTGACTTCCTGCACCAGCCCATATTGGAAGCGATCACAATGATGCCTCTCACTAGGCATCAACTCAGGGGCCGTACTGACTCAAACGTACGAACTGAACCTCGTACTCAGCCACCGAGAGACTCCCCTTAACAAGCGACATGAATTCACGCTTCTTTTGAAAAACTCATAATTTACCTCATTGGGTTCCATACCAGCGGTGATAGTTGTCCACCAACTATAAGTGTCACCCTAGAGCAGAGAAACCGCACACATCATTACATCCCATTTGATCCATAATACGGATCGTGCTAGCTAACCAGGCTTTCGACGCCTCAGGAGACATTCCATAGAACTCAACAGCTCCTAAACTCCTCAGCCTTTCCAAAGGCAAACCCACCTGCCCAGCTGCAGGGGCCTGAACATGCGCTCCGGCTACCACAACCTAAAACGCTCCGGTGATCGCCTCAACCAGTGGCGCTAGATCACCCAATCCTGGACCAGCTTTTCCTTGTTGCTCCGTCTCTCTACCCCAAGGTGGTGGCGGAGGAGGTAAGTTTCCACCAGGAGGAACATCAGCCCCTGGGTTACCCTGGTCGCCCTGCTCAGCCGCAGGCACTACCGTGTTCGACCTAAGCTCTCTCCTCGGACCCATAGTGCTATTTTAACAAGGCATAACAACAAATACAAATCAAACCATTTAGGCCAGCCTCAAGCAAGGATCCAAGTTCACAAAAACATTTAACTAGTGTAATAAGGCAATGGGCACCCCGATTTCCCTCAAGCACAACATAGCATATCATACACATCATGCTTTACATCATCCCAAAATCAGCACATACTCATATCATATCATCCTCATACAATTATATCTAGCTCATGTAAGATTCACGACAATCAAGCATGACATAAGCTCCAACATTTCATCAAAACATGCTTTTCCAAACAACATACTTCAATTCATACCAATTTCACTTACCATCATCCCCAAATCTTTCGTAATCTGGCTCTAATACCAACAAATGTAACCCCATTAGCCCGGCCTAGATGCCCGACTCGAACTAAGAAGATTACACGGGGAAAACTGAAGTCAACTCGCAAAAGTCAACCTCGATTAACGACCTTTTTTTCTTTTTATCTTTTCTAAATTCACATTATTATCCTACGTGTTCAGCAAAGCACTTAGAAGAAAACGACACAATGATCGAAGTTCATTTAGGGGTTCGATTGTATATTTTCGACTTTTAGGGACCAAAATGTAATTTATAGAAAATAAAAAGACTTTTCCATTTATAAAGTTACCAATCCATAATTAGTCATGTAACAAGCCATCATGTCAAATTTCATCCCAAACAGATCATCCAAACTCAACTAATTGAGCAAACATTAATCAGGGACCAAAATGCAAAAAATTAGAACTTAAAAGATTCAATTAACATAATTAACTAACCCGTATCGATACACTTCTCCCCGTATCGATAAGCAAATCTATAGTAGCAACATTTGGGAAAAGGGTATCGATACGGCTAAGCCCGTATCGAACCAGCCTTCAAACATATGCCTAGGCGTATCGATACGCGGGTAAATCATATCGATACACCTAAGCTGAAGAGCTTGGTTTTGGCCTTATCGTATCGATACTCGTCCCCGTGTATCGATACGCATACTAGAGATGCATTTCCAAAAGTCATTTTAGCTCATTTAATCACATCTAAACAGGCTTAGATCATGCATACAAGCTATAATCAACCTACTAAACATGTAAGCATCAACAAACAGTATAACATACTCATCAAGCACATCAAACTATGGTGAATCATAAGCTACTCAAGCATACTTAAGAAAACTAGCCATAGCATAGTCAAAACACTAAAAACAATACCGTAAACCAATTAGAGGCCATTCACATCCTAGATCAGAAACAAAAACATGCTTAAGGTGTTAAACATCACCAACAAAACCAAGAGAAGAAATCCCACCCATTGCCTCTTATTACACTAAGGAAAAACCACATACATTGTTTAGCCAAAAACTCTTGGAACCCACTTACTCTTGGACTGCCTTGAAAGCTTAATTCTCTGCATTGATGAAACAAATAAGCGTAAGCATAAAGCTTAGTGAGGATCGCATAAACCAAACATTTATCAATGCATTTTATAAAACAAACATATCATCATTTGTAAACACATGCCTTCCTTTAAAACACGCTCTTCAAGGCATCAATGCACTTTTAAAACCACATGCTTATTGCATCATTATAAATAACAACAAAATCATTTGCTCATGCTTAAACTAAGCATCACATGCACTCTAGCATAATTCCCAAGCATCTCATACTTAATCATTAATCATCAACATTATATTGGCTCACAAGTGATTAATCTCAAACCATATCAAAGCCAACACAATTGACACAATCGGATACGTGGATTACAAGCGTTGCCCTACAAGCTTCATACACACTACCGGACTACACAAGGCTCACACACGTGATTCGTCCATCAACCGTTGTGACACCTGTGGTGGAGTTTAGCGGTACAATCTCAACCCCTCAACACCACTCATCGGTAGTTGTATACTTCCACTAACGAGAGCACGGGACACAAACCACAAGATCCACACATGGGATTAATCCATCCACCGTTGTGATATTAGCCTCGATCGTTAGGGGTACTTGGATGGAGTATATGGTACAATCACAACCCCTCAACATCCAAGGCGACTTTATTCACGGTGCACCCAATCCTATAGCCGAATAACTATATCCGATTAAAGTAACCAAAACCATTTCCATCACTTGCCAATATAATCATTTAACATCATTATTTCACTGTTTTACAAGCATAATTCACAATGCCATTTCCACAAGCAATACTATGCTAAAACCAATCTCATAAAACATATAAATCCAAGGATCACTTACCAGCAACTTTATTGCTCAAAACATGCTTTAAAACAGTAATCAAACAACATTCAAATCAAGTGTATTTTAAACCTAAACATAGCACATTCCGAGAGAGACTTTCGAATCACATACTCTCGAGCTTAGCTAAGTGTTTTAAACTTACTCTAAGCTCCCAGGACCACGCTCAAAGCGTTACAAAGCTGGAAAATCCATTTCCACTCACCGATACACGAAACTTCGCTTGCCGACGCGAAGATCACCCCTCCGAAGCCTAAAAAAATGCTTCGTTTGCTTCTGAAAACAAGATCCCCTGTTTTTAGATCATCAAAACAAAGATCCAAATCCATTAAAATTCATTTCAACACCAACAACTAAACACAAACTCGTTGCTCACCAAAACTACACCAATTTACCCATACAACTAAAAACTCAATCGAATTCTTCCTAAACCAAGCCCAGCCAACATACAACACTTTCAACTATTTATAAACATCAAAACACATCTTAAAACAACCTAAACCCATCCTTATACCTTCAGCAAGCATAAGACCAACCTTTCACCTCAAAAACCCAACTAAAACCATCAAGAAATGCAAGGATCTCAAGGATTTCAGGATCTATTTTATAAAAACCTCTTTTCAACATAATAATCAACTCAAAACTCAATTAAACCCAATCCAAAATAGAGATCATCAATACTAATCCGAAAATCAAGATTTAAATCACAATTTTGCAAGATTTTGATCTTAAATCAAAACTATTATCAAATCTCAGCCAAAAAGCTTGAAGGTTGAGAACGAGATTTACCTCCAATCATTGCCTTCCTTAGTGATTGACAAGTTTTTCCTTCACAAAGCTTGAAGAATTTGAAGAGAACCCTTGAAATTGGTTTAGAATTGAAGAGAGAGTGTTTGGGAGAAAAGAAATCTGGAGAAAAAGAGTTGAGAGAATAGTTTTGCTGAAATGAGAGGTAGTTACGTGAAATAAATCTAAATTTCCTATTTCATAAATTTTAATTGAATAAAAAATCCCTTTTATTATAATCATCCAAAATTAGTTTATTTTAAATCACATGTCAATTTAAGGAAGATGTAATTGCACCATAGCTCCATGCAGATTCTAAGATTTTGACTTCTTTTGAAATTTTGCAATTTTCCACAATTTTAAACTTTACATTTTGGTCACTATCCAAAATGTACCACTTCCAAAACTCTTTTTGCAAAATTGATTTGACCAATCTCTTAAACATGTTTTAGAGGGTTTTTAGCAATCTTTACCATATTTTTATCCCTTCCCGATCCTTGATCTCCTTAAATCACCTAACCCGATTCGAATCATTTCCGACCGGTCCAATCCGATGTCTAAAGCATCTAGACCCAAAACTAGGGCGTTACATTTACTCTAATATTTATCCTATTTATTTCTAATTTTTGTAATTTAGTCTAATAATTTCAATATGTTGATATTTTTGTTCATTTTAGTTTCTAAGAATTTATTTTTGTTCCTAAGAATTAAGCAACGGTCTCTCCCATAGTATAATACAAAAAGATAATAAAAAATACACCATTATACTATTTATTATATTGTTAAAAATAGATAATATTAAAAATAAATTATTCATTTATTTTACCTTAATTTTTAGGTTAAAATCGGGTCGATATTCGGTTCAGCCTTCGGTTCAGGTCCATTCAGTTCGGGTGAAAATCGGTTCGGGTCCATTTCGGTTCAAAAAAAATTTTGGGTCAATTTTTGTTCAGTTCGATTTATTTCAAGTTTCGAGTCAACTTTAGATCATCATGTTCGGGTCAAAATCGGGTTTCGATTCGAGTAGTTCGGTTCGAATCTCGGGTCTCAGGTCAAGTTTGCCGGTTCTAATCAAAACGATCAAAATTCAGTTAAAAAAAGAGTCTAACACCCTTAAGGAAACACAACCTAAAAGGCCCATTTAACCAATCCATTATGAGAAATCAGACCAACTTAGACCAGTCCAATGTCAAATGTCTGAACCAATCAAACTTGGTTAAGTCCACGACCAAACTAGTCAAAGTTTGACTAAGGTGTTTAAGAGTTGACTAGCCCATGAAGGATGTTGCTAGTTGATCTCTTGACCAGTGGTATTTTAAATATTTAGGGGAATGTGCAATTTATTAAAAAGAAGTTCTTAATTTATAGCCCATAAAAAATAAATTTTGTTCGAAAAAATTACCTTAATACAAAAAATGTTTAATTACTCTGCTGAACAACAAAAAATCACTTATAAACATATAATTTTTTTTTTTACATTTTCACTTAAAAAGTCCCACTTTTTTTGCATGTTTTGAAGTAAAATCATTTACAACATTTTCAATATAAACTTCTTCCAAAAGATCAATCTTGATTGTCATCTAAGCAAGTCCATTTAACTATTTTTGCGACATAGTTGTTCGTAAGTATGACTTCAACAACTTTAATTTTGAAAAAATTTTGTTCAGTAGGAACAACAATAATATGAATAGTTAAAATTTTTAATAAACCCATCGCTCTCATTTAATAAAAAACTTCGCATTTGGGAAGCAATTAAAATGTTTTAAAAATTTTAATAAATCCATTGCTCTCATTTTTTTCTTAAGTAGAAGTCCTCTAAGTAACCCCAGCCCAATGAATAATGCATTTCCATTAACATCAGATAACTCACATTCTCTTAAGATCATTTTCAAAAGGCTTAAAGGCCCAATTGGCCCCTGAAGTATACACAAAATACTGAACGGCCCCCTAAATTATTTTTTGGGACGTTTTTCCCCATGAACTAAAAATCGTGACCTCATATGCCCCTTCCGTTAAAAAAATTCTCACGGACCAATCATTTTATTAACAAAAAATGACACGTTATTTTTTTGTTAATAAGGGACTAAAATGAACAAAGAATAAAATTTGGCATACTTGATGTGCAATCCACCTTTTTTTAAGTTAGGTTATTTTTTTTTGTTAATAAAATGACACATGGCACGTTTTGATTGGTCTGTGAGAAATTTTTTTAACAGAAGGGGCATATGAGGTCACGATTTTTAGTTCAGGGGAAAACGTCCCAAAAGTACTTTAGGGGGCAGTTCGGTAATTTGTGTATACTTCAAGGGCCAAATGGGCCTTTAAGCTTTTTCAAAGTTATTAGAATGAGTTTTGAGATTAATATTGTCGAATGAAAGTTATTTATCAAAATTAAACATGAAATAATGACTTGATATCGTTCAAATCTCTTATCCAAAGACATAATAGCTTGATCGTCAACGTACAAAAAATATAAAATTTAAATGACTCATCAGGAGATATTATTGTTCGTATTTTGCAATTAAATAAGGACGATGTAAATTGTTAATTACCGAATATAAAAAATTATAAATATTTAATTTATAGTTGGTCTTTATTTTTGGAGCCTCTCATTTTTGGGCCTTGTGCGATCGCTCCACTGGCACTTATCTAGAACCCCTCTGCTCCTGACTAGCATCTCTATAAAACATTTTGAAAAAAAAAACAAAAACATTTGCAGATACACAACGTAAAATTATTGTAATTACAATGAAACACTTCATTGGGAAAATCAAATACATAAACAACTAACTTAGTGAATTTATAATTTATTCGAAATCATGTTTATATGCACAAGTGATTAAATGAATTATGAACTAATTGACTAAGGTGAATTGACTAAAATTTACTAACTAAAAACACCCTCAATTCATCATTTCCGTTAGCAAGTATTAAGTAGCTATTAATCTATTTGTCTAATAGCTAGTGAACTAAAAAGCTAACTTGAATAGAAATATGTTATGATAACCATAGGTCCACTGTGAGCAGATCCATATATTTTTTAGGGTGGGCACAAATTATAAAAATCTCAAAATTTTAGGGTGTGCACGGGTCATAAAATTTAAGGATCAATTCATAAAAATTAATAAAATTGAAGCTAGCTAGATATGTGAATTTTGAAAAACTGAAGGTGAACACAAGTTCACCTAACCATACACGTGGATCCGCCACTATCCACCTAATCGGCCTCATATGTCTTTCCTTTGGCCATATTCATCACCAGCTCGGTCAATTTTTCCAGACGGCCATTGACAGATTCTGTGGCCTCTACATCATCCACAACAGCTGGCCGCCTTATGCCGCCGCAGCGGGCTGTAGGGAACTTGTAGTCATTTTTAGCAATTTTGTTCAGAATCCGTAGTGCCACCTCAGGTGGTTGGTCGAGGATTATCCCATTGGCGGAAGCGCCGAGCATCATTCGGGTTGGGTAGTTCACCTCATTGTAAAACATTGACACCTGTGTCCAAGTCGGAAAATCATGAAGCGAGCAGTTATTGAGCATCTGTTGGTGCCGTTCCCATGCTTCATACATCGGCTCATCATCCCCTTGTCGGAAGGCTGTGATCTCGTTTCTCAATCTGTTTGTGACGTTAGATGGGCTGAAACGATCTAAGAAGTCCTTACACAACTCTTTCCATGTATTGAATAAACCTACTGGCTAGTTGTTCAACCACTGCTTCGCCCTATCCCCAATGAATAAGGGAATAACTTAGCCTTAGCACGTCTTGGTGGACTCCGTGTATCTTGAAAGCTCTGCATATGTCCAGGAATCCTCTTAAGTGCCGCTGAGCGTCTTCTGTGGCAGTCCCTCCAAATTGCCCCAATGTGTTTGTAAAACCTATGTTTGATTTTGATATAATTAGATCTTTAAGGATCAATTTGTAAAACTTAAAATTGTTTTATAAGTCCCTTAATAAGTTTTCAAAACACCAACACCTTAAAATTGATTTGTAAAACTCAAACTCAAAATATTTTCTAAGTATTCCAAGGCAAACCATTGAAAATCGTTCAGGAGTATCGATACACTACCAAGCGTATCGATACCTTTTTGCCAAACTTGCTTACTATCGGAACCCGTATCGATACCCTAAACCCTCGTATCGATACGCCCATGCGTTAAAATTCAAAGATTTTGAATAGCGTACCGATACGGCTAACCCTCGTATCGATACGGGCTTTATAATTTTTAAATATTAAGTCGGTTTAAAAATATGACCGTTGGTGTCAGTTGGTTGGTAACCAAACTTTAAAAGGTCGTTGACCCATATCGATACGCCTAACCCCCGTACCGATACGGATTTCGACAGTGAGCTAAGTTCAGAAAAATGTATCGATACGACCCTTACCGTTTCGATACCCCGTACCGATACGCTTACGCGCGTATCAATACCCCTTATTTATTGCACACAACGACTCTTTCTTTTCTGAGACAGGTACCGATACACCTTCCCGCGTACTGATACTAGTAGCTGCAGAAGTGCATTTATGGTGGTAAGAGAGGGTTCCAACGGCTCCATTTATGTTCCCAACCACCCAAACGGCTAGAAATCAATGAGGAGGTATAAAAGACACATCCAAAAGCTACAACAACAACTATTGATCTTCAAGAAAACACCTATTCATCAAATCCAAGCAATTGTGCCAAAATTCCTATTTGTCTAGAAACCCCAATTGTAATTTTCATTCATATCTTGTTCAATTGGGTTGAGTGCTTGTAATTGGGCTATCATTTGTATTGAGAGATACCTTATTAGCCAACAAATTTCTTTGTTCACTTGTGTGAGGATTGGGTTGAATTTTGGGTAGAAAATTCAACCGAAATTGTAAGGGTTGCCTTCTTAGCCTAGAAAAGGGGAAGAGAAATTAGTGGAATTGTTGCAAATCCTTGTCTATTATTTTTAACCGAAGCTAAGGTAGTGGATGTAGAGTTCATTTGGAACTTGAACCACTCTAAATCCCTTGTCTATTATTTTTAATTTGCAATTTCCACCACAAAACCTTTAAATTTACAATTCACCCCCCTTTTGGTTTATATCGATCTTGCGATCCACTCAACAATTGGTATCAGAGCCTACCTCTTTGAGGATTAACAACAACAAGAGGAGTTCCTTGGAAGAGTGTGATCATCAAAATATCAAGAGATGGCTTCAACCTCCGGTTCGGGCATGTACGAGTCACAATCCACTACAAAGCCTCCTTTCTTCAACGATGATAACTATTCTTTTTGGAAGAATAGAATGCGTCTATTCATCAAGTCAAATGACTATCTAGTGTGGGATGTCATTGAAGATGGGCCATATATTCCATTGAAGCAAGATGGTGAAGGCAAGATGGTTTTGAAGAAGAAAGTGGAGATGAGTGAAGAGGAGAGGAAAAAGATTCAAGTCAATGATAAAGCTCTCCACATGCTATTTTGTTCTTTCGGTCCGGACATCTATTCAAAGGTCTCATCAATTGAAAGTGCCAAAGAAGTGTGGGACACTCTTGAGAGTACTTATGAAGGCACCAACGATGTTAAAGAAACTAAGATTGGAATTCTCAATCTTAGTTATGAAAATTTCAAGATGGAGCCCAATGAGACGGTGTCAAAGATGTTTGATCGTTTCTCCACAATTGTCAATGGGCTAAAGGGCTTTGGAGAGATCATACCGGAAGACAAGCTTATCTGGAAGCTACTCTATTCACTTCCCGAGTCTTGGGATGGGAAGAGAACTGCTATCATCGAAGCAAAGAATTTGAAAACTTTGAAGCTTGATGAGCTTGTGGGTTCTCTCCTTACTCATGAGATCATGAAGCAAGGAAGGGAAGATGAGAAGAAGAAAGAAGAGAAAAGGGTAGAGAAGCTTGAGGTTGAGAAGAAGAAGAAGATGGGAATAGCTCTCAAGGCTAAAGCTTCACAACATGATGAGAGCTCATCTAGTGAGGAGGATGAACTTGAAGAATTGGGTATGATAGCCAAACGATTCTCATGTTTCATGAGGTCCAACCGGGGAAGAAAAATCCAAAGGAAGATGGACTTCAAAAGTAAGAACAAAGAAAAAGAAAGGGATCCTATCATTTGCTTTGAGTGCAAACAACCCGGCCACATACGTTTGGAGTACCCTCAACTCAAGAAGAAGAGCTTTGAGAAGAAGAAGAAGCTCAAAGCCAAGCTTGCTACTTGGAGTGATGAGGAGTCATCGGAGGATGACGAACAAGATGTGGCTAATCTTTGCCTCATGGCACTTGAGGAAGATTCCTCCATGGTAACCTCTAACTCATCTACTTTAGATTTTGAAGAATTAAATGATGCATATGATGAGTTACAAGAGGTATATGATGACTTAGTTGAGAAATATAAGGAGTCGGTCATTAGGAATAAAAAGATTATTCTAGAACTAAATGAGAAAAATGACTCACTTACTCAAGCTAATTCAAAATTTGAGAAAAAGATATTAGGATTAAAAGATGAACTAAAATTCTTTCAAGATGAAAATGTTGATCTTAATAATCTTTTATGTCAATGTAATAGTGAACACCAAAAGGTGTTGGGTGAGCTAAATGAGCTCAAAAAGTCTTTGAAAAATGTTGGTAGTGTCAAGCATGAAATAGGTGAATCCTCTAGAACACACCAACCTAAGAAAAAGACTAACTACTACAAACAAGGTAGCTACCCTAGACATAGTAGAGCTAAAAGAATTAGAAGTGTATGGGTTCCTAAGGAACTTGTAAAATCTAATAATATTATTGATATGTCATCTTGGATTCCTAAGGGAACCAAGGTTTTGGGAGCTAACACTCATGGACCCAAAATGATTTGGGTACCAAAAACCAAAGTTTAATATCTTTGTTTGTAGGGGGAGCATTGCTACAAGGCTAAAGCACAAAGTCAAAACTCATGGTACCTTGATAGTGGATGCTCGAGGCACATGACCGGAGACAAGAGTCGATTCATGGATCTAAAGCCAAAAAGTGGAGGAGTAGTAACATTTGGTGACAACTCCAAAGGCCACATTAAAGGTATTGGCTCCATAGGTAATCACTCTACTATTCTCATTGAAAATGTATTATATGTTGATGGTCTTAAACACAATTTATTGAGCATAAGTCAATTATGTGATAAAGGATTTAATGTTTTATTTGATAAAAATGGATGCAAAATTATAGACATTAAATCTAATAATATTATGCTCATAGGTCATCGCATAGGGAATATATACATGGTGCATCTAGATGACATTCATACATCTCATGCATGCTTAGTTGCTCAAAATGAAAATGATGCATGGTTGTGGCATAGGAAGCTAGGACATGCTAGCATAAGTGTTTTGGAAAAACTAGTCTCCCTAAATCTAGTTAGAGGTTTACCCAAGATAAAATTTTCAAATGATAAAATTTGTGATGCATGCTCAAAGGGTAAATAACATATGTCTTCCTTTAAATCCATTAATGATGTTTCTACTAGTAGATGCTTACAAATAATCCACATGGATTTATTTGGGCCAATTAGGACTATGAGCTTGGGTGGTAAGTCTTATGCTTTTGTGCTTGTTGATGATTTTTCTAGATTTACTTGGGTTCTATTTTTAAGTACTAAAGATGAGGCTTTGGAAAAATTCATCACATTTTCAAAATTAACCCAAAATGATCTTGAATTAAAAATTTCACATATTAGAAGTGACCATGGAACCGAGTTTCAAAATTTGGGGTTTGAAGATTTTTTAAATGAAAATGGTATTAGCCATAATTTTTCGGCTCCTCGAACTCCTCAACAAAATGGGGTAGTTGAGAGGAAAAATAGAACTTTGTAAGAAATGGCTAGAACTATGCTTTGTGAAAACAATTTACCTAAATATTTTTGGGCGGAAGCCACAAACACCGCTTGCTATATTGTAAATCGAGTTATGATTAGGCCAATTTTAAAGAAAACACCTTATGAGATTTTAAAATTTAAAAAGCCTAACATTAGCTATTTTCACCGTTTTGGTTGCAAGTGTTTTGTTTTGAATAATGGAAAAGACAACTTAGGTAAATTTGATGCAAAAAGTGATGAAGCCATTTTTATAGGTTACTCTTTAACCTCTAAAGCCTATCGAGTATTTAACAAAAGAACTTTAGTAGTAGAAGAATCTATTCATGTTGTATTCGATGATAACCTCCTTCCTAGGAAGGATTCTTGTGATGATGATGCTGTAGGAATCATAAATGTCTTCGATGGAGGACAAACTTCAAAGGAGGATGAGATTCCAACAAAAGAAGAGGACTCACAAGATCCACCTCTTGAAGCCTTGAAGGACTTGGCTATTGAGGAAAAGGAAGTGAGCTACCCAAGGGAGTTGAACTATGTCAAAGATGGTGAAATCTTGGGTGATCCATCCAAGGGGGTAACCACTCGTTCTTCTCTTAGATTAATGAACCATGTTGCATTTATCTCATGCATAGAGCCTAAAACTATAAAGGAAGCATTGAAAGATGACTTTTGGATTATGGCTATGCAAGAAAAGTTAAATCAATTTGAGAGAAGTAATGTTTGGAAATTAGTTGATAGGCCTAGTAATCAATCTACAATAGGAACTAAATGGGTCTTTAGGAACAAGCTAGATGAGAGTGGTAACATTGTAAGAAATAAAGCTAGACTTGTAGCACAAGGTTACACTCAAGAAGAGAGAATAGATTTTGATGAAACCTATGCACCCGTAGCTAGAATGGAAGCCATTAGGATGTTGCTTGCATATGCATGTTATCATAATTTCAAGCTTTTTCAAATGTATGTTAAAAGCGCATTTTTGAATGGTTTTATAAATGAAGAAGTGTATGTGGAACAACCACCGGGTTTTGAAGATTCAAAATTTCCAAATCATGTTTTCAAACTCACCAAAGCTCTTTATGGTTTAAAACAAGCTCCTAGAGCTTGGTATGAAAGACTTTCAAATTTTTTGATTGAAAAAGGATTTGAAAAAGGTAAGGTGGACACTACACTTTTTATAAAAATGACATCTTAATAGTTCAAATTTATGTTGATGATATTATTTTTGGTTCTACTAATGAATGTCATTGTCAAGAGTTTACTAAGTTAATGCAAGGTGAATTTGAGATGAGCATGATGGGGGAGCTCTCATTCTTTTTGGGACTCCAAATCAAGCAAAATAAGGATGGCACCTTCATCAACCAAGCAAAATACATAAAGGATATGCTCAAGAAGTTTGGCTTGGAGAATGCAAAGCCTCAAGCCACTCCTATGAGCTCATCTACAAAGCTTGACAAAGATGAAGGAGGTAAGTGTGTTGACTCTAAGCTTTATCGTTCTATGATTGGATCTTTGCTTTACCTTACCGCAAATAGACCAAATATCTTGTTTAGTGTTTGCTTGTGTGCTAGGTTTCAAGCTAGTCCTAGAGAGTCTCACCTTATAGCCGTTAAGAGAATCTTTAGGTACCTTAGAGATACTCCTTGTTTAGGTCTTTGGTATCCTAGAGACTCTACCTTCAACCTTCATGCTTACTCGGATGCGGATTATGGGGGTTGCAAAATTGATAGGAAAAGTACTTCGGGAACTTGTCAATTCTTAGGTAGTATGCTCATATCTTGGTTCTCTAAGAAACAAAATAGTGTAGCCTTATCTACCACCGAAGCCGAGTACATATCCTTAGGGAGTTGTTGTGCTCAAGTCCTTTGGATGAAGAAGCAACTCTTAGATTATGGAATTAAAGTTGAAACTATACCCCTAAAATCTGACAACACTAGTGCAATTTGTTTAACAAAAAATCCCATCCAACACTCTAGAACCAAACACATAGAAATAAGGCATCATTTCATTAGAGATCATGTCCTTACGGAAGATGTGGTTATAGAGTATGTAGACACCTTGAATCAATTAGCGGACATATTTACAAAACCCTTAGACAATGAGCGTTTTTGGTCCCTTAGGAGAAAGTTAGATCTAGCTAGCCTATCTTGACCTTTTTGGACATTTTTTGTGCTTAAATTTGCTTGATCTTGTGAAATGCCATGTTTGTATGCTTAGACTCCTAATTTCATCCATGCCTATAGTTAGGGGGAGTATGCTTCTGTTGAAATATGCTTAGAACTGCTCATTCATCATTTGCATACCTTTAAGAGATGTTACGTTCGAGCCTTTGGTTGTTCCTTGAACCAAATATGCATTTCTGGGCATCCAGTATCGATACAGCTCTACGCGTATCGATACCTGTTCTTCATTCTGTTTCCCAGAATATTCTTCGCTTCACGGGTATCGATACGATTAATCTCGTATCGATACAGGTCGTTTCGATACGGACCCCTCCGTTTCGATACGACTTTCCAACGGACATTTTTGCGGAAAAGACAATTCTATCCCTGTATCGATATACCCTCAGGCGTACCGATACTCGACTGCGCTGATGGCATTAAATTTGGCTTTTAATGAGATTAACTTTTACGAAAATTTAAACTCTTCAAAACCTAAAAACCCTAGCCGATTTTGCCTATAAAAAGTCCCTTCCTCCTTCATATTTTTCACACCTCAACTCAAATCTAAAAGAGTTTTTGAATCAAGCAAGGCTTTGTGCTCTCTCTCTCATCTTTGTGCTAGTTTTTCTTCAATCTTCCAAGTTTCTATCAAGGTAATCTCTCTTTTTTTTTTCATTTTTTTTGTTTTATTTTGTTTCATCTTTTTATCAAAACCTTTGTTTTCTTCAAAAATTTTCTTGGACTTTTACTCAAATTGAAGAAATCCTTTTTGCTTAATCTCTCTTTTAGATCATGGCACCGAAAGAACCTTCGAAGAAGCGTACAAGGGTTTCCCAAGCCGGTGAATCTTCCACCCTTGGGGAAATTGCTCGTCCAAACTACTCTATCATCTATGAGCAATGCTTTAATGGCAATTCGGGTCTAACTCACTCTTGTCAATATGAGAATTATAAGATCCGTGCCGAAAGGGTAATCTCCGTTCCTTTTCTCGACTTCGAGCGTTTTAAGTTTGAATATCTACCTTTATTTTGTCGATGGAACTTCATGGATTTCATCTCTATTCCTGGTTTTTTCTATCGCCTTTTGGTTTTGATTTTCTATGCAAATGCCAAATGTATTAGTCGTGATGGGGAAGTTTTTGCTATTAGCTCTTACCTCATGGGGAAGAAAATTATTCTTGATGTCAAATCCATTTGTGAGGTTTTCAAATTAGAGGATGAAGGCCTTGACAATGAGCATGCTTTGGGCATGTTCTTCATAGATCCGTCACCGCCCTAAATGCTCAAGACCGGATCTTACATTTGATGGTGTCTTGGTGGTTCCGTCCCTCCGGAGGAAAATATTCCACCATCCGTCAAGTGGATGATTTTTGGATTCGGTGCTTCCGTGAGAAAAGGCGACCAAATCTTGCTCGACTCATGTTCGCGGAGATCGTCTACCTCGTGCAAAATCGTAACACATCTCAAGTCACCTCCTTCACATACGGTACGACTTTGAGTTATTTCTTTCTTAAAAAAGATATTGATTGCTCTTATGACTACCCAACTCCTCTCACCGATCCCATTGATGAGCGATCTCTTGCTCGGGCAAAATTTCATTATCTTAATGGTGAATGGGTACGTCTTGCCAAGTTACCACCGGAAGCAGCCGCCGTTTTCGAAGAAGCTCAAGCTCCTCAAGTCCAACAACCCAACATGGATGCTCTCATGACCTATCTCAATGAGCAATTTACCGGGTTGCGCACGGACATGAATACTCGTCTTACTTCAATAGAAACTACCTTTGATACAAGGATGACAGGTATGGAGAATTGCCTCGCATCTCTTGAAAGCGGGCACAATTCTTTGAATATTTCCATTGCCGCTTTCCATGATGAGTGACGTAATAGTATGCGAGCTAATGAGCCTATGAGAGATGATGATGAAGATGATGAAGACGATGCTTAGACGTTTCTTCTTGTTTGTCATGCATATCATTTAGGATTTTCTATTTTATGCACCTATGCTTTATGTTCTTAGGATTAAGGTTGTTTTAGGATTAAAACCTATGCTTTGATTTCTCTTTTGCTTTTGTTTGGATTTCAAGTATGTTGCTATGATGAATAAAATCTATGTTGCTTATTATACCTTTGATTTCTTTATGCACTTAATTGTCTCAAAGATTTTTTGATCTAACAAAAAGGGGGAGAAGAAACTAGCTCACACTTCAAATATTTTGATTTTAATTCAAAGGTTACCAAGCTTATATTAAGGGGGAGTTAACTTTGTAAAGGTTTTTCAAAAATATCAAAAATTTTAAGTTTTAGTTTCGTTATATCAAAAAGGGGGAGATTGTAAAACCTATGTTTGATTTTGATATAATTAGATCTTTAAGGATCAATTTGTAAAACTTAAAATTGTTTTTATAAGTCCCTTAATAAGTTTTTAAAACACCAACACCTTAAAACTGATTTGTAAAACTCAAACTCAAAATATTTTCTAAGTGTTCCAAGGCAAAACCATTGAAAATCGTCCAGGAGTATCGATACACTACCAAGCGTATCGATACCTTTTTGCCAAACTTGGTTACTGTCGGAACCCGTATCGATACCCTAAACCCTCGTATCGATACGCCCATGCGTTAAAATTCAAAGAGTTTGAATAGCGTACCGATACGGCTAACCCTCGTATCGATACGGGATTTATAATTTTTAAATATTAAGTCGGTTTAAAAATATGACCGTTGGTGTCAGTTGGTTGGTAACCAAACTTTAAAAGGTCGTTGACCCGTATCGATATGCCTAACCCCCGTATCGATACAGATTTCGACAGTGAGCTAACTTCAGAAAAAGGTATCGATACGGCCCTTACCGTTTCGATACCCCGTACCGATACGCTTACGCGCGTATCGATACCCCTTATTTATTGCACACAACGACTCTTTCTTTTCTGAGACAGGTACCGATACACCTTCCCGCGTACCAATACTGGTAGCTGCAGAAGTGCATTTATGGTGGTAAGAGAGGGTTCCAACGGCTCCATTTATGTTCCCAACCACCCAAACGGCTAGAAATCAATGAGGAGGTATAAAAGACACATCCAAAGCTACATCAACAACTATTGATCTTCAAGAAAACACCTATTCATCAAATCCAAGCATTTGTGCCAAAATTCCTATTTTTCTAGAAACCCCAATTGTAATTTTCATTCATATCTTGTTCAATTGGGTTGAGTGCTTGTAATTGGGCTATCATTTATATTGAGAGATACCTTATTATCCAACAAATTTCTTTGTTCACTTGTGTGAGGATTGGGTTGAATTTTGGGTAGAAAATTCAACCGAAATTGTAAGGGTTGCCTCCTTAGCCTAGAAAAGGGGAAGAGCAATTAGTGGAATTGTTGCAAATCCTTAGTGAAGCTAAGGTAGTGGATGTAGAGTTCATTTGGAACTTGAAACACTCTAAATCCCTTGTCTATTATTTTTAATTTGCAATTTCCACCACAAAACCTTTAAATTTCCAATTCACCCCCCTCTTGGTTTATATCGATCTTGCGATCCACTCAACAGTGTTGATCATGTTGAACATCACGGGCTTTAGCTTAAAATGGCTCGCCTCGATTTCAGGCTCCGCAACAGTTGGGTCAAACCCCCTGAGTCATGCTCCAAGTAGTCCCTGGTGGTACGTACGTACTGTTGCTGCCTGGGCAGAATTGAAGGTTGTTGTCTAGGTGGGACTTGTTGTTGTTGTCTGGGCGACAGATCTTGCTGCCCATCCCTGCCGATACGGGCATCGATGACAGGGCTATTGTCTTTTTTGTTAACCATTGTTGCTTTTGCTTTTCCCGGCTCTTCCTTTGATTTTCCTAGAGCTTCTCTGACTTCTTTCTTAAGTTGTCGTGCTCTTTGTTCGATGTCGTCAAAGGAAACGATTTCGCCCTTTGGATTTTCCGTGGTCATGCACTAGCAAAGGAAACAATAATTTTTTTCGAATAAAAATAATAAAAACTAAAATTAAATGTAAATAAAATAAAAGTGCAGAGAAATAAAAACGAATTTACTATTGCCAAAAACTTGTATAGTGGTAAGTATTCCCACCTGTCACACGGGTGACCTGGGTACGATCCCTGGCAACGGTGCTAAAAACTTGTAGAGCGTTTGGGTTTTCCATAAATACGAGTGCAAGTGCACACTCCTGTCAAGTTATAGTATAAAAGATATCGTCTCCCACAGGGATTGGACAGTGTACTCGAATTGTGATTCTTGCACGAAGAAAAGTAAATGCACAAATAATTTTAGTTTATGAACGAAGTAAAAATAAATAAATGGTAAGTATTCCCGCCTATCACGCGGGTGACCCGGGTTTGATCCCCGACAACAGCGCCAAAAACTTGTAGAGCGTTTGGGTGTTCTCTAAATACGAGCGCAAGTGCACACTCTTGTCAAGTTATAGTATAAAAGATATCTTCTCTCAAAGGGATTGGACAACGTACTCGAATTGTGATTCCTGTACGAAGAAAAGTAAATACACAAATAATTTTAGTTTATGAACGAAGTAAAAATAAATAAAACACAAGTAATTGAAGAAAAGATCAGAGTGATAGAATGGGTCAGATTATGCTGCTCCTAGTGTGAAACTGCGTTGAATATGTTAAGTTGCTTTGCACTGCCAGACTTTGCTGCCTCGTCGGGGGACGGCAGATTTGTTGCTTTGATGCTTTGGTTGCCTCGATAGTGGAATGGACGATTGTCTTAGCGAAAAACTCGATAGACCTTCATGGCTTGGTAGAACGTTTCGATATTGGTCCCGCTTATGTCTAAGTAAGAATACTGTTGTTGCCCACTGTAGATAATACTCGTCAAGGCATGAATCTTGAAAAGACAACAACCTTGGTTCATCCTCTTTTAGCCGCTTTAAACTCGTACCTATGTCTAGGCCGAATTGATCAACAACCGATTAGGATGAGGATCGTACTTATCCCTTTCATGAGTTCGACTCTCTCGATACCGAACAAAAGGATAGTTAACAACTAAGCTTTTGAACTTAATTGAAAACTATGAAGATCATGGAATAAGAAAACCTTGAAAGTTTTAATGCAAAAACAAACTCAATACCTAAACAACCGTTCTCACACTAGTTTACATCATAACCCAAACCCAAAAGAGAATTTAGAACATAATGGCGACAAGAAAACCTAAACTATGCCTAAGGGAAAATCTAAGTTGTCTTCAATTACAAAATATGTCAAGTATGTATTGGCATTAGCTAGGTCAAGTCCTCCTTGGAGTAGAAGTCTTCAAAGTAGCTTTTGTATTAAATGCAACCTTTAATTCTGACTTCTTTGAGTTGAATGTGGACTCCTTCTCATTCCCTTGTACCACAAGTTATCTCGATTTCTTCTTTCGACGGCTCTGTCTGCTGTTCCAGGCGTCAGAAAATTTAGTGGATGGAATCGTTAGAATCATGATTTTCTGCTCTATAGATCACACTCAAATTCTCTAATTCTCCAATTCCTCAGCTTGCTGCCCTGGGCGGCAGGTATGGCGGTGGCAGGTACTTGGCAGCGGCTTTCTCTACTTGGAACTATATCAATACAGCTCCTTGGTCTGCTACCTCAGCCTCAGCTCCTCTGATTTGTCCTCCTCCTAACAACTCCTAGCCCTGAAATGGAAACTAAACTAAAAAACATCTTTTTTCTTACCAAATAGAAGATAATCAATAAAATCATGGCAAAGTAAAGAATACTGTAAATATGTAATGCATGAACCTAAATATGCCTAAATTGTACTTAAGAACATCAATAATATGAGATGGAATGCATATAAAATATAGGACTAATGAGACTTTACAGGCTTCCTTTTCATAATTTAGCTTCCTTCAGTAGAAGCTGTCATCTTTGGCTTAGCTTGATTTGGATCTGTTACGAGCTTGTTCTGCACCATCTTTCTTTTTCCTTATTGCCCGCTCGACATCGCCTGCCCCAGTAGTGCGTAAATTTGCGCAAATACAAAACATGAATCGAAACAATACCTTTTTCATTAAATACATCAAATATTAGGATCAAAAGTAAAGGTATTGTAATTAATGCATATGAGGCCATAATGCCACTCGGATGGGTGTAGGTTAAGCAAGAAGTCTTAACTTCTCTTACCAACCCATAGCGGAAACGTTCACAACTCGCCCGCTTATCCGGTATTAACTTAGGTGCATACTGGCTCAACCTTACAAATTGCACCTCATATTCGGCAACCAACATACTGCCCTGAACTAAAGCCATAAATTCACGTTTCTTCTCGTCCAGATAATGGACCCCTAAGAACTTTTTCTTAAACGCGCTCACGAAAAAGGTCCAATCAATCTCATCCTGCTCCATCCCAGTTGTAATAGTTGTCCACCACGTATACGCATAGCCATGCAGTAACGACACTATACAGCCCAGCTTCTGAACATTATCACAGTTCATTTGTCCCAAGATTCGCTTGGTACTCTCGAACCAAGCCTCAGACCCCTCATGAGCCAATCCTCTAAACTCAGCACTGCCTAGGCTGCGTAAACGCTCCAGAGGCAACCCAGGGTTGGCACCCTGTTGTGGTGCAACTACATGAAAGCCAGCCACTGCCGCCTGAAAGGCTCCAGCAATAGCTTGTACCAAAATTGTCATATCCGGAACACCTTGCCCCAGTGCCCCCTCAGGTGCAACACGTCCAGCACCAGCTCCAGCCTCGACTCCTGCCCCACCACCTACAGGTGGTCCACTCGGAGGAGGAGGTGGTAGATTCTCAACTTGCTCTTCCAGCCCATTCTCAGCCACAACTCGGGCATTGCCCCTTGTCTCTCGTCTCAGACCCATGGTGAAAAAGGTATACTATAACGCAAACACAACAATAAAATCAATCAGGCCTTCAGTAGCAAGGACTTAAGTCACTCAATAAGTCACTCAATTCATTTGCTCAAAACAAAATTTCCTTTATCAGTAGCTTGGCGATGGGTACCCCGACTATACCTCAACAATCACACAAAATCAACTTACAATGCTATCTTATCATCAACACATGTTCATGTTGTACTTCACATATAATTCACAACACCCAAACATGGCATAGATACCAACGTTCAACCAAAACATGATTCTTCAACTAAAATGCCAATTAATACTGAATCAAACATCAAAACATACCAATATCACTTACCAACATCCCCAATTCTTTCAAAACCTGTCTCTGATACCAAAAAATGTAACCCCTTTAGCCTGGTCTAGACGGTTGACCCAAATCGAGATGATTACACGGGGAAAACCGAAATCAACTCGTTAAAGCCGACTCTGATTGACGACCATTTTTTATCTTTTCTAAATTCAACTTAAGTCCTATGTGATCACCAAAGAGCATAGGAAGAAACGACACAACGATCAGATTTCGTTTGAGAGTTTAATTGCACAAACTAGACATTTAGGGACCAAAATGTAATTTCTGAAAATTACAAGAACTTCTATGATTTTAAAGTTACCTTTATTCAATTAGTCATATTTCATACTTCTCTGTCAATTTTCATCACAATTTGACTAGCCAATCACATCCAATTACATTCATGAAGTTCAGGGACTAAAATGCAACGTTTCAAAACATCCTCAGAGGAGGTTTAACAAACTTAACGACTCGCGTATCGATACGCCTAAGGAGGGTATCGATACACCCTCGATGATCAAACTTCCCAGGCTTGCGTCACTAGACCGTATCGATACACTGAGGTACTATATCGGTATGCCCTCGTCCAGTGACCAAAGAGGGTATCGATACGACCCCGTGTACCGGTACGCCCCTCACAAATCAAGCAGGCTGTATCGATACGCTCTGAGGTGTACTGATACGCTGCAGTCTGCAAATGCCCAAAATGCAGATTTTGAACCCTAACGACCCATCCAAACCATTCCAACATATAGCTAAACATGCTTGCACACAAATATGCATCAACACTCAAAGGTACAAGTCAAGGAAAACATCAAACATCATCAACATTAATATTTGAATTCTAAAGCATGCTCCCTGAAAGTCAAAAACACCAAAAGACCATAAGCATCTCAAAAGGCAAGGTAAATCCTAAAAACCAATATAATGACCTTTTACAAACCAAATAGGCAAGCCAACATATCTCAACTAGAAGATTACAAAACCAAACTCCCAAACCGGGGTTCTTTCCCCATTTCCAAAATCTACTTATTTAAATTCACTAAAGTTCATACTTGATTTTTAGTGACGACTTAGGTGCTCCCACTTGCTACTTCTCAGCCCTCAAGCTTAGTTATCTGCATTGTTGGGAACAAAGAGCGTAAGCACTTTTGCTTAGTGAGGGAAAGCTCAAAACACAACAACAATGCAATTTTTAAAACATCAATTGAAACCATATCATGCTCAATCTTAAACATGCTTTTAAACCAAAGCAAAACATTCTTTAACCATGCCCCACATCTATCATTAGTCTCATGCATTGTTCACAATGCAAAACTCCATTAAGCCTCACTTGCATAGATATACCCTATGCAACATCTCATCATCACATCACATGCATATCCATTATGCAACCAAAAATAATCATGATACATGAGCAATAACAACAAACACATATATTGGCATATAACATTCTGGCATAGGCTCACCCCTATCCGTTATGATAGACACACCTCTATCACTTTCACACACAATATCAGATACACGGACTTGTATAGGCTCACCCCTATACTCAATGATGGCTCACCCCATCTTAATGGCTACGAATGGAATTAGGCTCACCCCTAACCCATAGTGATAGACTAACCTCTACCACCCGTAATAAGCTCACCCCTATTACGTTACGTAGATAGACAAACATACGATTTATAGATTATAGTGCACTCACATCCTATTGGTCGACCAACGTACCTGAATATTAAAATAGATCAAACACTTGCCAATATACTCATAAAACCTTGTCAACTCACTGCTTTCAATGCATCACTGAAAATCTTCACATATCCCAAATTAAACATGCTTTTTAAATTGCAAAACCATTTCATACAAGAGCAACCCATCTTGTATTCAAATCAAATCATTCCATGGGATAAACACAAGCAAAAACATGCCTAAATCCATGCATAACAGTGAGTAACAACCATTATCAAAACATGAGCATGCTAAACCATGAAGTCCATTTCAAACTGAAATCCGAGAGTACAAGTATACAAACTTACTTTCGAGATTAGCTAAGTGTTTCAAGCTTACACTAACCTCCCAACACCTCGTATCCAAGCTTAACAAAGCTTGAAAATACATCCACTCACCGATACGCGAAACTTCACGTTCCAACATGAAGATCACCTGTCCGAAGCCTCCAAAAATGCTTCGCTTGCTTCCGGATCAAGATCCCCTATTTTTAGACCATCAAAATAGAGATCCAAATGCATTAAAATGCATTTCAACACCAGCAACTAAACACAAACTCGTTGCTCACCAAAACTACACCAAAATACCCATCCGAAACAACTGAAAACTCAATCGATTGCCTTCTAAACTAAGCCTAGCCAAGATCTATCAATTCTAACCTTTTCTAAACTTCATTCAACATCAAAAATCACCATAAACACAACCTTATACCTCCAGCAAAAGCAGATCACCATAAACACCTCAAAAACCACAAATCTAGCAACTCAAACTTAGGAACCCAAACCTATTTGGGATTTATTTGTTAAAACCTCATTCTTAACATCAAATATCATCCAAATTATATTAGAAATCAACCTTAAAACAGAGCTTAACATAGAAATATGAAAATCACCAAGATCTCATCAAGAATCTTGAATTTAGCAACTATTTCTTGTTTATAACATTAAAACAACTAAAAAACCATTAACAAAGGATTGATAACTTGGAAGTTTCAGTAAAGAACAGATCATTAGAGGAGAAGGACGAAGCTTACCTCTAATGGTTGATCTCTCTTCAATTTGGGCAAGTTTTCTTGAAATCCAAAGCAAAATCAAAAAGGATTTGATGAAACAAAGATAAGAAATCCTTTGGAAGATAAAATCTCAGTAAACAAAATGAAAATCAGAGGAGAGAAAAGTGCTTGGCTGATTAGAAGTTGAGAGAAAATGAAAAGAGAAAACTATTGTGAAATTAGTTATGAAAAAGTCAACTTTGATTTCCTTTTTATTTATTTAATAAAATCATTATTAAAAGCTCCCAAATTAAAGAGAAATCTGATTAAAACAAATGGTAAAATTAGCTCCTTAAAGATTCAAAGTTTCAATCATTTACAAAAGAGACATTAGTCAACTTTTGCAAAAACTACATTTTGGTCACTATACCAAAATGTAATATTTCCAACTCTCATTTTGTAAAATTGTTTTCACCATAATCATTTATATAATAAATGAGGATTTTTAGATATTTTTAAAACATCCCGAACTAGGTGTTCCCTAAACTAACCTCAAGGGTTCGAACCGTTCTCGACCGACCCAATTTAACATCTAAAACATCTAGGCCCAAAACCAGGGCGTTACAAGGTTTAGCAAAATACTCGAACTGGGAAGGTTGTGAGTACACATTCTGCTCCGAGCCATGATGCTTCCCTTTCTTGGAAGATCCAGAGAAATGAGACTCGTCTCGATTTCTCTTTTCAGACTTATTGGAAATATTAGTCCGCTGAGTTCTTTGTACTCCTTCCGTAGCTTTAAATATATTCATAGTATTTTGGGAATTAGTGATGCACTATGCTGTGAACATAGGACGTAACTCATCGTTGAGTCCAGCAATGAACATCCGACACTTTTCTTCCTCTTTCTTGATAAATTCAGCGACATATCTACAGCACTTGCAAAAGTCATGGATGTACTGTTCGATCAGCTGTCCACCTTGTTTCAGATGAAGGAAGATACTTCGCCTCTTGGCAAGATAAAATTCAATTATGTACTTATTACAGAACTCTTTAAGGAAGAATTCCCAATTCACGGTATCCTCAGAGAAGGTAAGAATGGTAGTCTCCCACCATTGTAAAGCTTCATTAGCAAGAAATGCAAGGGCGCATTCAAGCTTATGTTCATCCGAACATCGTAATTGCTTATTCAAGATTCTTAAGGTATTTTCTAACCAATACTTAACAATTTCAGGATTGTCATCATCCTTCCTAGTGAAGGTGAAGGCTCGATATTGAGATAAATTATCAACAGGGTGTAACGCCCGTGTTTTGGGGTTAGGAGTTAGTGGGGTTTGCGGTTCGAGTCGGTAAAATTTAATTAAAATCAATTCAACCTAAATTAGGATCTATTTGGGCTGTAGTAAAAAGAGGAGGGACTAAAATAGTAATTTGACCCAAATGATTTTAAAAGCAAGACAACTTTTCAAAAGTTGTCATCTTCTCTCCCCAACCCACCCCTTTCCAACGTTGGATACCCAAACACCATCTTCAAACTCTCCCAAGTTTCAAGCTACTATTCCATTGGGTCTCTTCATCATTTCAAGGTGTTTTTCAAAGGTAAAAATGTTTTCTAACTCTCCTCTTCATTCCCTATCCATACATAGTCATAGATTTCAAAAATACGAACTTTTGAAATATTAGGGTTTTGCTAAAAGCATGGGTTTTTATGGGGATTTTCAAGTCGCTTTGAAATATATGGTTGGGTTTTGGTTTAATCACCCTAAAATGCTTAACATATGTCAATTTGGTTGGGTTTGGGTGAAAACCCGAAATGGGGTTTTGAGGCAATTTTAAAGGTGTCAAAAACTCAATTTTTGGTGGGTTTTAGGTTGAAATTAAAGGGTTGATGGTTTGTATAGGTTAGGAGGTTGTTTTGGGACCTTTTGGGGGGTCATTTGGGTGATTGGAAATGGAAATTTCAGCTATTGTTGTAGGGAGCACGAAAATTGAAATATTTGGGGATTAGTTTGATTTGGGAATTTGGGTGAAGTTGGTTTGAGCTCAAAGGTTGAGTGTTGTTTGAATGTTAGCATTGATTGAGGTTGTTGGTTGTGTTTTTGGTTGGCTAGAAGCAAGAGGAGTCGTTGAAGGAGCATTGGGACCGAATCTGGGCTCGTAGGAGATTTGCTTTGGTTGCTAAGGAAGGGCGGTGAGTGGTTTCAACCTTGTTTTAAAGTTTGGTTCGAGTGTGCGTAGAGTGTGTGTGGAATGTGCTTGGTAGGCCATTTCTTTAATTCAAGTTGTTTATCTTATCCATTGAGTTCCCTTAAGTACTATTGTGTATTGCCTATCTATGCTCTAGTGATATGTGGTTAATTTGTACATGTATGCCATGGTATGAATACGTGATGAGCATGATGATATGGTTGATGGAAATGTGATGTGTAAATGAAAATTGGCACTAAGTAAATTACCGGTTGTAAATGATCGATCATTAGGATTAGTGTGCACACAAATTGAGTCAAAACGTACGTGGCCTCGATGGCGTTAAGTCATCAAGGAGGAGTACGGTGATGTAATATTCCACTGGAAGCTTTTATATATTTCTACAGGATGATGAGTGGAATCCCATCCGTAGGGCATGTGGCGATGAGTGGAATCCCGCACATGCAAGGTCTGGTGATGAGTGTAATCCCACCGAGGTAATGTGATTGTTGAGGTTAAATTTGCACATCCGGGTAATTAATAGTGGCCAATTACACTTGTTCATGTGTTTGTGATATATGATGTTGATATGTGGTGTTGTTATACGATGATTGAGCTTGGTAGGATATGAGAAACCATATTATGATTCTTGAAAGACTAGCTAGGTCTACTCGATTACTTTGCCAATGTATGTTGTAGGTGAGATTAGGATTTACATGCTTGAACCCTGCGTTGTTGATGTTTTTCGTTTTAGAGCACCCTCACTAAGCTTATAGCTTACGCTCTCAATTTTCAACAATGCAGATCATTAGCGTGGTGTTAGCTCGGAACAAGGCAAGAAGGGCTTTCCAAGTTTGTGGCTTAAGTACGGTTGTTAATTACGTATTAGTTAGCAATGTGGCAAGGGTATTTGTATGAGCTATGTATGACTCATTGATATGTTGATGTTTTGGATTGACTATGGTTTGTAAAGCATGATATGCCATGATGAATGTTTGTGTGTGGTGGCATGCCTTTAGATGTTTAGGTTGCCTTGTTAGTGAGTGCAAACCTCTTATGTGTTGAATTGTGCCATTTTGGCCTTTTGAGCTTTCATGTATGACCTTAAATGCTAAATTTTCCCTTTTGTTGGAATGCCATGTATGAATGCCTTGACTCATGTTTGATTGCTACCTATGGCTCATGTATGATTGCTTAAATGTTTGTATGTGCATAGGAGAGTCTGAAAGTGCATCTAGAGTCGTGTTTGGGGTCGTTAAGTTGGAAATTGTGGAATTTCAGAGCAGAGGTATCGATACGATTGGACCCGTATCGATACGGCCTTCTTGTTTCAGGCCACGCGTTTCGATACGCGAGGGGGTGTTTCGATACCATTTTTGCTACTGGAATTATGAGATTTTGACGAGAAATTTGGGTATCGAAACAGGCCTTGGCGTATCGATACGGTCTTCTTAGCGTTGACCGCGAGAAAATGACCGTTGGGGAAGTATCGATATGCTCTTTGGGTGTATCGATACGGTCCCCTCGGGTTGACTCTGACCAGTTGACCTAGTCAAGGCGTACCGGTACACTCTTTGGGCGTATCGATATTGTCTGCAGTTTAAGTTAAAATTGGGCTGTTTAAATGTTGTTTTGGGTTCGATTGATTGTCTCGTGTATGTTGTTCCGCTGTTCGATCACCTAGGTCTAAAATGAACTTTTAGAAAGGATTAAGTTAAAAAAAATTATTAGGGTTGCTAACCGAGGGGGAATCCTTAACGGGTTTCACTCGGTTTTCCCCATGTGGCTCACTCGGACCGGTCATCCGGCCAGACCGGGACGAGGGGGTTACACAGGGGCTCGAGGAGGTTGAGCAAAAGGTGGCGTAGGTTGCACAACTTGATTAGTTCTCATGACATTCATGAATTGTTGAAACATGTATGCCATGTTCCGATAACACTCTGCCTGAGCCGTAGGTGCTTTAGACTCAACACCCTTAACAAGATGGTTCTTTGGATTCAGAGGATTCACTCCTCGTACCTCTTCTCCACTAGTCTAGGAGCCAATAGCGAACTCATTATCACGATCTTCGTTAGTTTGAGATATATCTATATTACAAGGAGATCGGATTAGTTTACAAGTCACAATACTAAACAGAATAACTCCTAGGTGGAAAATAAACACAATAAACAATACAAGAAAGCAAAGGTTTAGTCCAGAACGAACTAAACTCTATCTCTAATAGTACAAATGTAACACGCCCTTCCCGGCCTGGTTAAGAACCAGGTCGGAGCGTGTTACCGGTGATCGGTGCGATAAAATTTCATATTGTTACCAACACATAATCAATATTACACAATCAAAACTTTACCGGATATACGACTTAGTGCAATTCATTCATAAGAAGGCCACATTTAACTATTTAGGACAAATTTATAACTTTTACAAGTTTTAGGGACTAATCTATAAAACTAACAAATTAAAGGTCCTTTGATGTAACAAACAATACCGCAAATAAATTCAATACACTATTATCAACACTGTAAATTTTCATGCAAAACGGTGATCGTTTAATCATCATAAACTGAGGGACTAAACTGTAAGCAATGCAAACATTTAGATTAAGCTTTTTACCCACATTAACTAACCCTGTATCGAAACGCTCAAGCTTGTTTCGATACGGGTGGATGATGGTCAACCTTGCTAACTTTCTTCTTTGACCGTATCGATACGGGCAAGCCCTGTATCGGTACGGGTTGACTTTCTTTGACTTTGACCAGTTTCGATACGCTATGAACTCGTATCGAAACGATGGATTCCAGTAGCAAAATATTTCGGTATGACCCTAGACTGTTTCGATACGCCATGTTTCCTACGTTCATTTATGCTTACCCGTATCAAAACGCTATCACCCGTTTCGATACGGCATGGCATGTAATGACAGATTCTTGTTGGTTTTATTCATTTTAACTAATCAAACAATGCCCAAATGTAATGAAACTTTACACACAACATTATAACCATAAATGCTACTTGCATGTCAAATTTTAGAGCGATATGAATCCATTTACCCGGTTTTTACCTTTTAGTGCCAAAACATGCAATTAAGGCCATTTCTTACTATGTAAAAGACTCTTCTTAAACATACCACTCTTATAACACTTAACCATAACATAGGCACATCAAAAGAGACTTAATAGACTTATACATATACCTTGCCACCAATTAGGAGTTTCAAAGGGTCTATATACATTACTTAGAGCTTGATTGTGACTTGTGCAACGCTTCAAGTCCTCCGATCTCAATCCCAAAACTTAACTAACCTAAAATGGATGCAAAGGAATGCATTAGGCATACTTTGCCTAGTGAGGTAGTCACAAATCAATGAAAGATATGGATGCCGTATAACATGCTTCAATGATAATCATAATATTAATTATACAATGAACAAATCATACTCCTTATTCATAATAAGAACATAGTAACATGTCATCAATGGCAATATCATGATTTCATAGCAAACAATATCAATAATCAATAGTTCCCTTGGATCGATACATGGTATATAGATACACGAATTCCACCTCAAGAAATAAATGGTCAACCCACCAACATCGCCAATAAGACCAATACTCAATACATCCTTCTGCCTCGCTAAATCAGTATAGGCTGTAGCCCTAGGGCCATAGTCCACCCGTACACCGAGCTCATGAATTCTATGGTATGTCAGTTGTATCCAATACTTAAATTCCAAGGTCCAATAATCAATAGTTCAATATACATGATTCATTAACAATATTTCAATAATCATATAGTCATAGCAATAGACATTAACAATAATCTCCATGAATTCTATGGTATGTTGATGTTTTGGAATGACTATGGTTTGTAAAGCATGATATGCCATTATAAATGTTTGTGTGTGGTGGCATGCCTTTAGATGTTTAGGTTGCCTTGTTAGTGAGTGCAAACCTCTTATGTGTTGAATTGTGCCATTTTGGCCTTTTGAGCTTTCATGTATGACCTTAAATGCTAAATTTTCCCTTTTGTTGGAATGCCATGTATGAATGCCTTGAATCATGTTTGATTGCTACCTATGGCTCATGTATGATTGCTTAAATGTTTGTATGTGCATAGGAGAGTCTGAAAGTGCATCTAGAGTCGTGTTTGGGGTCGTTAAGTTGGAAATTGTGGAATTTCAGAGGAGGGGTATCGATACGATTGGACTCGTATCGATACGACCTTCTTCTTTTAGGCCACGCGTTTCGATACGCGAGGGGGGTGTTTCGATACCATTTTTGCTATTGGAATTCTGAGATTTTGACGAGAAATTTGGGTATTGAAACGGGCCTTGGCGTATCGATACGCTCTTCTTAGCGTTGACCGTGAGAAATTGTCCGTTGGGGAAGTATCAATACACTCTTTGGGTGTATCGATACGGTCTCCTCGGGTTGACTCTGACAAGTTGACCTAGTCAAGGCGTACCAGTACACTCTTTGGGTGTATCGATACTGTCTGTAGTTTAAGTTAAAATTGGGTTGTTTAAATGTTATTTTGGGTTCGATTGATTGTCTCGTGTATGTTGTTCCGCTGTTCGATCACCTATGTCTAAAATGAACTTTTAGAAAGGATTAAGTTAAAATTATTAGGGTTGCTAACCGAGGGGGAATCCTTAACGGGTTTCACTCGGTTTCCTCGTGTGGCTCACTCGGACCGGTCATCCGGCCAGACCTGGACGAGGGGGTTACATTTGTTGGTATCAGAGCCTGAGGTTACCGAGACGTCGGGCAGGTAAGTTTGATGTGTTAAGTGATTGTGTTGTTCGATGCATGCCTTGCCATGAATTTTTGATATTTGAATGTTCGCATGATGTTTTGAAGCATGAGTTGTCGTGTCTGGTGTGGAGTGTGTGCCCATTGCTACTATTACTTAATTTAAAAAGATTTTTGGAAAAATGAGTACTTGAGCACTATTGGACCCTTGCTTTGACTAACGTAATCCATATTTGTCTGTTGTTGTAGATTTTTCCTTGCTAGCTGTACCATGAGACCACGTGGGAGGCCTAGGATGGTTCGACCAGAACCACGGGCATCGGCTCCGAGAGTTGAGCCAGTAGTGAGAGTTGAGGCTCAAGTGGGAGAGCCTGTGGTTGGAGTTGGAGCTCCTCCACCACCACCTCCACCACCACCATCTCCTCCACCTGGAGTGGGAGGCGAGGCCGGGGCCGAAATAGAGGGACCTCAAGGAGGCCAAGGTGGCCAAGGACCGGCCGGGATAGACTTAGCCCCGTTGGTTCAAGCGATAGCCGGGGCGTTTCAGGCTGCAGTAGCTGGGGGTCAGGCAGCAAATCGTTAGGGTGAGGGCACCGGATTGCCTTTAGAGAGACTTCGAGGCCTTGGGGCCGAAGAGTTCAGGGGGTCTACTCCAGAGAGATCAGAGTTGTGGTTTGAGAAGACTGTCCGTATCCTTGCTCAGATGGGGTGCACTGGTGAGCGCAAGTTGGGATGTGTTGAGTCCTTGCTTCAGGGTGATGCCTACACTTGGTGGGTCACCATTACTACGGGTATGGATGAGGCCAAGATCACTTGGGAGTTCTTTGAGACAGCATTCCGTAAGAAGTATCTGGGTTCGCGATACCTCAATGAGAGGAAGAGGGAGTTTATGGCATTGCTTCAAGGGAGTATGTCCGTGACCGATTATGAGATCCGATTTGTCAGATTGAGTCAGTATGCACCTGAGCTTGTTCCTACTAAGGTGGAACGCGGTAACCGTTTTCGTTATGGGCACTAATTTTGATGTCTTAGACGCGAGGGCCAAGGACTTAGAGCACAGTTTGAGTTTGACCAGGCGGTCAGGTGGATCTAGTTCAGGTAAGAGGTCCAGTAACTTTGATAGAGGTGATGCCAAGAGGCATCGGGACAGCAGACATCACTATGATCATAGACGTGGTGGCGGTAACCACGGGAGGGGCCAACAGGGCCAGAGAGCTGGTGGGAAGTTGCCCACATGTGCTACTTGTGGGAGGAACCACACCGGTGAGTGTTGGGGAAATTTTCATTCTTGTTGGAGTTGTGGGGGCTAGATACCACATTAGGCGTGACTATCCACATCAGGTGGGACAGGCACCAGCTAAGGCTCCTGCTAGAGCCAATGACTTTGAGAGGGGCCGCGGGCGCGGCAGAGGTAACTTCCAGCCGAGGAACGATGATCAGAGGAACATAGCACATGTAGTTGCAGTTCAGCCAAAGGGCGGAGGACAGGCCAGAGTTTACGCTCAGCGTGGGGATCAGCATGACACCGATGTGATCGCAGGTAACTTCTCGATACAGTCCTTGGGTTTGCTTTCTTTGATTGACTCTGGGTCTACACATTCCTACATATTGAGTGAGCATGCACAGTCTTTGAACTTGCCATGTGAAATGCTAGAGGTAGTAGTTAGTGTTACTAGTTCCTTTGGGGACCCGGTAGTAGTTAGAAAGATGTACCGAAGGTGTCCGTTGATGGTTCAGGGGCATGTGTTTCCAGTGGATATGATGGAGCTTCCTTTCTATGGTTTTGATGTGATTCTGGGTATGGACTGGCTCATGGAGCATAGAGCTAGGATAGATTTTGAAACTAAGCGGATTTCTTTGAGGCTAACAGATGACTATGAGATTGTTGTGGTGGGTGAGAATGTGAAGTTCTTGTCCAATGTGGTTTCAGTATTATGGGCTAAGAGATTAGTTGAGTTGGGGTGTGAAGCATACTTGGCGTATGTGATGAACCCTAACATGAGTGAGGTTAGACCTCAGGACATCCGGACAGTATGTGACTTTCCTAGTGTGTTTCTGGAAGAGTTGCCAGGGTTACCACCGGACAAAGAGGTATAGTTCACCATTGAGACTTATTCTGATTCAGCTCCTGTTTCGGTTGCTTCGTATCGCATGGCACCGAAAGAATTGAAAGAGTTGAAGACTCAGTTGCAAGAATTGACAGATAGAGGTTTTATTCGGCCTAGTTCTTCACCTTGGGGTGCACCAGTTTTGTTTGTGAAGAAGAAAGATGGAAGCATGAGAATGTGTATAGATTACAGATAGTTGAATCGGTTGACAGTGAAGAATAAATATTCGTTGCCTAGAATTGATGACTTGTTTGATCAGTTGAGAGGAGCATCAGTCTTTTCGAAGATTGATTTGAGATCAGGTTACTACCAACTAAAGGTAAGAGAGGTTGATGTACCGAAGACGGCCTTTAGGACTAGATATGGTCACTATGAGTTCTTAGTCATGCCATTTGGGTTGACTAATGCACCGGCTGCTTTTATGGACTTGATGAATAGGATTTTTCATCAGTATTTAGATCAGTTTGTAGTTGTGTTTATAGATGACATCTTGGTGTACTCGCAAACTGAAGAAGACCATAACCGACACTTGAGACTAGTTTTGAAGACTTTGCTAGATCATCAGTTGTATGCGAAGTTGAGCAAGTGTGAATTCTGGATCTAAGAGGTAGTCTTCCTAGGACAAGTGGTGTCAGCCGATGAGATTAGAGTTGATCCGAAGAAGATTGAGGCCATCGTTGAATGGAAGCAACCGAAGTCTGTGACAGAGGTACGTAGCTTCCTAGGCTTAGCCGGATACTATAGGAGATTTGTAGAGGGTTTCTCTAAGTTAGCCGCTCCATTGACACAGTTACTTCAGAAGAGTGTTCAGTTTGAGTGGACAGATGCAAGACAGAGAGCCTTTGAGAAATTAAAAGAAGCTTTGACCCAAGCACCGATCTTGATTCAGCATGAGTCCGGGAAGGACTATGTAGTTTACAACGATGCTTCTTATGTAGGGCTAAGATGTGTTCTTATGCAAGACAAGAGAGTGGTGGCTTATGCCTCAAGACAGTTGAAGACCCACGAGCGCAACTATCCGACCCATGACATAGAGTTAGCGGCAGTTGTGTTTGCTCTGAAGATTTAGAGGCACTATTTGTACGGAGAGAAATGCACAGTGTACACCGATCACAAGAGTTTGAAGTACATTATGACTCAGCGAGATTTAAATCTCAGACAGCGTAGATGGTTAGAGTTGCTAAAGGACTATGATCTTACCATCGAATACCATCTGGGTAAGGCCAATGTAGTGGCCGATGCATTGAGTAGGAAGATGGTCGTGGACTTGAGAGCCATGTTTGCTAGATTGAGTTTGTCCGGGGATGGCGGCTTGGTAGCCGAGCTACAGGTTAGACCTACTTTAGGTCAGTTGATTAGAGAGAGACAACTCTTAGATAGATCTTTGGCACCTCATGTGCAAGATATAGCTGAGGGTAGATCTTCAGACTACAGTTTCAGTACCGAAGGGGTTTTGTGTTTCAAAGATAGAATAGTTGTGCTAGAGAACAGTGACTTGAGACGTACGATTTTGACTGAAGCCCACAGTAGTCCGTTTGCTATGCATCCTGGAAGTACAAAGATATATCGTGACTTGAAGAATGAGTACTTTTGGGTTGGCTTGAAGAGAGATGTAGCCGACTTTGTGAGTAAGTGCTTAGTGTGTCAGAGAGTGAAGGCGGAAAATCAGGTTCCCTCAGGTTTGTTACAGCCGTTGAAAATTCCAGAATGGAAATGGGAGAGCATCACCATGGATTTTGTTTCGGGTTTGCCTTTGACTCCTACAAAGAAGAACTCAGTTTTGGGTGATAGTAGATCGTTTTACGAAGTGTGCTCACTTCTTGGCAGTCAACACTACCTACACTTTAGATATAATGGCCGATTTGTACATTGGTGAGATTGTTAGACTGCATGGTGTGCCGAAGTCCATTGTGTCTGACAGAGATCCACGGTTTACTTCTCGATTTTGGGAGTGTCTGCATACAGCCTTGGGTACCCGTTTGAACTTCAGCACGTCTTATCACCCTCAGTCAGAGAGAGTTATTCATATCTTAGAGGACATGTTGCGTTGTTGCATCATTGACTTTCAGGGTACTTGGGAGAAGCATTTGCCTCTAGTAGAGTTTCCGTACAATAATAGCTTTCAGTCGAGCATTCAGATGGCTCCATATGAGGCCTTGTATGGTCGAAAGTGTAGGACTCCAGTGTGTTGGGCCGAGGTAGGACAGAAATTGTTACCTATGCCGGATTTGCTCAAGGGGACAACCGACAAGGTAAAATTGATTTGTGATCGTTTGAAAGCTTCTTCGGATAGGCAGAAGTCTTATGCCGATTTGAAGAGGAGGAAGTTGAGTTCTCAGTGGGCGAGAAGGTGTTCTTGAAAGTGTCTCCGTGGAAGAAAGTGATGAGATTTGGCCGAAAGGGGAATTTAAGTCTGAGATACATAGGATCGTATGAGATTGTGAAGAGGGTTGGTCTGATTGCTTATCAGTTGCGGTTGCCATCCGAGCTAGAGAAGATACACGATGTGTTCCATGTTTCGATGCTTCGTAAGTATAGGTCCGATCCATCACATGTTATGCCCGTAGAAGAGATTGAATTGAATCCGGATTTGACTTATGAGGAAGAGCCCGTGGAGATCTTAGCTTCCGACAGTAAGGTGTTGCGGGGTAGATCGATTGAGTTAGTAAAGGTGTGGTGGCAACGTCGAGGTGTGGACGAGGCCACTTAGGAGAGGAAGGAGGATATGGAGAAGCAGTTTCCGTATCTCTTTCAGTCAGGTAATTTCGGGGACGAAATTCCTTAAGTGGGAGAGAGTTATAACGCCCGTGTTTTGGGGTTAGGAGTTAGTGGGGTTTTGCGGTTCGAGTCAGTAAAATTTAATTAAAATCAATTTAACCTAAATTAGGATCTATTTGGGCTGTAGTAAAAAGAGGAGGGACTAAAGGAGTAATTTGACCCAAATGTTTTTAAAAGCAAGACAACTTTTCAAAAGTTGTCATCTTCTCTCCCCAACCCACCCCTTTCCAACATTGGATACCCAAACACCATCTTCAAACTCTCCCAAGTTTCAAGCTACTATTCCATTGGGTCTCTTCATCATTTCAAGGTGTTTTTCAAAGGTAAAAATGTTTTCTAACTCTCCTCTTCATTCCCTATCCAGACATAGTCTTAGATTTCAAAAATATGAACTTTTGAAATATTAGGGTTTTGCTAAAAGCTTGGGTTTTTATGGGGATTTTCAAGTCGCTTTGAAATATTTGGTTGGGTTTTGGTTTAATCACCCTAAAATGCTTAACATATGTCAATTTGGTTGGGTTTGGGTGAAAACCCGAAATGGGGTTTTGAGGCAATTTTAAAGGTGTCAAAAACTCAATTTTTGGTGGGTTTTAGGTTGAAATTAAAGGGCTGATGGTTTGTATAGGTTAGGAGGTTGTTTTGGGACCTTTTGGGGGTCATTTGGGTGATTGGAAATGGAAATTTCAACTAGTGTTGTAGGGAGCACGAAAATTGAAATATTTGGGGATTAGTTTGATTTGGGAATTTGGGTGAAGTTGGTTTGAGCTCAAAGGTTGAATGTTGTTTGAATGTTAGCATTGATTGAGGTTGTTGGTTGTGTTTTTGGTTGGCTAGAAGCAGGAGGAGTCGTTGAAGGAGCATTGGGACCGAATCCGGGCTCGTAGGAGATTTGCTTTGGTTGCTAAGGAAGGGCGGTGAGTGGTTTCAACCTTGTTTTAAAGTTTGGTTCGAGTGTGCGTAGAGTGTGTGTGGAATGTGCTTGGTAGGCCATTTCTTTAATTCAAGTTGTTTATCTTATCCATTGAGTTCCCTTAAGTACTATTGTGTATTGCCTATCTATGCTCTAGTGATATGTGGTTAATTTGTACATGTATGCCATGGTATGAAAACGTGATGAGCATGATGATATGGTTGATGGAAATGTGATGTGTAAATGAAAATTGGCACTAAGTAAATTACCGGTTGTAAATGATCGATCATTAGGATTAGTGTGCACACAAATTGAGTCAAAACGTATGTGGCCTTGATGGCGTTAAGTCATCAAGGAGGAGTATGGTGATGTAATATTCCACCGGAAGCTTTTATATATTTCTACGGGATGATGAGTGGAATCCCATCCGTAGGGCATGTGGCGATGAGTGGAATCCCACACATGCAAGGTCCGGTGATGAGTGTAATCCCACCGAGGTAATGTGATTGTTGAGGTTAAATCCGCACATCTGGGTAATTAATAGTGGCCAATTACACTTGTTCATGTGTTTGTGATATATGATGTTGATATGTGGTGTTGTTATACGATGATTGAGCTTGGTAGGATATGAGAAACCATATTATGATTCTTGAAAGACTAGCTAGGTCTACTCGATTACTTTGCCAATGTATGTTGTAGGTGAGATTAGGATTTACATGCTTGAACCCTGCGTTGTTGATGTTTTTCGTTTTAGAGCACCCTCACTAAGCTTATAGCTTATGATCTCAATTTTCAACAATGCAGATCATTAGCGTGGTGTTAGCTCGGAGCAAGGCAAGAAGGGCTTTCCAAGTTTGTGGCTCAAGTACGGTTGTTAATTACGTATTAGTTAGCAATGTGGCAAGGTTATTTGTATGAGCTATGTATGACTCATTGATATGTTGATGTTTTGGATTGACTATGGTTTGTAAAGCATGATATGCCATGATGAATGTTTGTGTGTGGTGGCATGCCTTTAGATGTTTAGGTTGCCTTGTTAGTGAGTGCAAACCTCTTATGTGTTGAATTGTGCCATTTTGGCCTTTTGAGCTTTCATGTATGACCTTAAATGCTAAATTTTCCCTTTTGTTGGAATGCCATGTATGAATGCCTTGACTCATGTTTGATTGCTACCTATGACTCATGTATGATTGCTTAAATGTTTGTATGTGCATAGGAGAGTCTGAAAGTGCATCTAGAGTCGTGTTTGGGGTCGTTAAGTTGGAAATTGTGGAATTTCAGAGCAGGGGTATCGATACGATTGGACCCGTATCGATACGGCCTTCTTGTTTCAGGCCACGCGTTTCGATACGCGAGGGGGGTGTTTCGATACCATTTTTGCTACTGGAATTATGAGATTTTGACGAGAAATTTGAGTATCGAAACTGGCCTTGGCGTATTGATACGGTCTTCTTAGCGTTGACCGCGAGAAATTGACCGTTGGGGAAGTATCGATACACTCTTTGGGTGTATCGATACGGTCTCCTCGGGTTGACTCTGACTAGTTGACCTAGTCAAGGCATACCGATACTCTCTTTGGGCGTATCGATACTGTCTGCAGTTTAAGTTAAAATTGGGCTGTTTAAATGTTGTTTTGGGTTTGATTGATTGTCTCGTGTATGTTGTTCCGCTGTTCGATCACCTAGGTCTAAAATGAACTTTTAGAAAGGATTAAGTTAAAAAAATTATTAGGGTTGCTAACCGAGGGGGAATCCTTAACGGGTTTCACTCGGTTTTCCCCATGTGGCTCACTCGGACCGGTCATCCGGCCAGACCGGGACGAGGGGGTTACACAGGGGCTCGAGGAGGTTGAGCAAAAGGTGGCGTAGGTTGCACAACTTGATTAGTTCTCATGACATTCATGAATTGTTGAAACATGTCTGCCATGTTCCGATAACACTCTGCCTGAGCCGTAGGTGCTTTAGACTCCACACCCTTAACAAGATGGTTCTTTGGATTCAGAGGATTCACTCCTCGTACCTCTTATCCACTAGTCCAGGAGCCAATAGCGAACTCATTATCACGATCTTCGTTAGTTTGAGATATATCTATATTACAAGGAGATCGAATTAGTTGACAAGTCACAATACTAAACAGAATAACTCCTAGGTGGAAAAGAAACACAATAAACAATACAAGAAAGCAAAGGTTTACTCCAGAACGAACAAAACTCTAGCTCTGATAGTACAAATGTAACACGCCCTTCCCGGCCTGGTCAAGAACCGGGTCGGAGCGTGTTACCGGTGATCGGTGCGATAAAATTTCATATTGTTACCAACACATAATCAATATTACACAATCAAAACTTTACCGGATATACGACTTAGTGCAATTCATTCATAAGAAGGCCACATTTAACTATTTAGGACCAATTTATAACTTTTACAAGTTTTAGGGACTAATCTATAAAACTAACAAATTAAAGGTCCTTCGATGTAACAAACAATACCGCAAATAAATTCAATACACTATTATCAACACTGTAAATTTTCATGCAAAACGGTGATCGTTTAATCATCATAAACTGAGGGACTAAACTGTAAGCAATGCAAACATTTAGATTAAGCTTTTTACCCACATTAACTAACCCTGTATCGAAACGCTCAAGCTTATTTCGATACGGGTGGACGATGGTCAACCTTGCTAACTTTCCTCTTTCACCGTATCGATACGGGCAAGCCCTGTATCGGTACGGGTTGACTTCCTTTGACTTTGACCAGTTTCGATATGCTATGAACCCGTATCGAAACGATGGATTCCAGTAGCAAAATATTTCGGTATGACCCTAGACTGTTTCGATACGCCATGTTCCCTAGGTTCATTTATGCTTACCCGTATCAAAACACTATCACCCGTTTCGATACGACATGGCATGTAATAACAGATTCTTGTTGGTTTTATTCATTTTAACTAATCAAACAATGCCCAAATGTAATGAAACTTTACACACAACATTATAACCATAAATGCTACTTACATGTCAAATTTTAGAGCGATATGAATCCATTTACCCGGTTTTTACCTTTTAGTGCCAAAACATGCAATTAAGGCCATTTCTTACTATGTAAAAGACTCTTCTTAAACATACCACTCTTATAACACTTAACCATAACATAGGCACATCAAAAGAGACTTAATAGACTTATACATATACCTTGCCACCAACTAGGAGTTTCAAAGGGTCTATATACATTACTTAGAGCTTGATTGTGACTTGTGCAACGCTTCAAGTCCTCCGATCTCAATCCCAAAACTTAACTAACCTAAAATGGATGCAAAGGAATGCATTAGGCATACTTTGCCTAGTGAGATAGTCACAAATCAATGAAAGTTATGGATGCCATATAGCATGCTTCAATGATAATCATAATATTAATTATGCAATGAACATATCATACTCCTTATTCATAATAAGAACATAGTAACGTGTCATCAATGGCAATATCCTGATTTCATAGCAAACAATATCAATAATCAATAGTTCCCTTGGATCGATACATGGTATATAGATACACGAATTCCACCTCAAGCAATAAATGGTCAACCCATCAACATCGCCAATAAGACCAATACTCAATACATCCCTCCGCCTCGCTAAATCAGTATAGGCTGTAGCCCTAGGACCATAGTCCACCTGTACACCGAGCTCATGAATTCTATGGTATGTCAATTGTATCCAATACTTAAATTCCAAGGTCCAATAATCAATAGTTCAATATCCATGATTCATTAACAATATTTCAATAATCATATAGTCATAGCAATAGACATTAACAATAATCTCATGTCAATGTTTCTACATGTCAATACTTCAATGATTCCCATGACAATGATGGCAATGCTATGGATAATGAATCAATGCAATACTTACAAAAACTTACAAACATGGCTTACAATAATGCTTCGTGCAAATCCCTTAAAATCAATGGTTAGTAAATCAACAAACAATGATTCAAGATGGCGCCTAGCCACTCTCGAGACTCCGACTACACTCACCTTGACAATCTGAAGCTTTTACGGCTCTCTGATGGCGATACTCTTATCCCTAGCTTTTGATGGAGGCGATGGATTAGTCTTTTCCACTTCTATAGCTAGGAAATGCAATAAGAGATTATTAGAATCAATATGACAATATCGATACTCGAATAGCCATTAGCTATAGACAAAGCTTATCTTAAAGCTTGAAATTGATCATCTAATATCCAAGAGAATCGATGATTGACTTGGGGCTTCCACTTACCCAATCGATAGCTATGACTTGGTGTTCTAAAATCAAGGAAAGCCTAAGCTTAAAGTTCACAAATTGAGAGGTGTGTGCTTGAGCTTGATCGAGAAGATGACAATGGAGGTGTGAGCTTAATAACTCAAGGATAAAAGATGGGAATGGTTCTCGGTGAAGCTAAACAAATATGAGAGATTCCTTTTGTTCATTTTAAGGGAATTTCAAACATAATCATTACCCAACTTTCTTTAAGCCAATAAGAAGATTTCTTTCATCCAAGGGAAAGCTAAAAATATAATATTTATCATTTCCTATATCTTATCAATATTAAACCTTTAGATGACCACTAGTCATCTTTTTTGATTATTCACGTGAGAAAAGGTGCTAAGCAAGCTGGTGAGTCATCACCTCATCATTTCTTTCCATGTTTACCTTCAAACATATTGAAAACAGGGAACCCATTTCGAAACGAGTGAAACCGCATCGAAACGGTTGAGTAAAAGTCCAAAAGTTAGTTATTACAGTTATACTTTTTCAGAACACCTTATACCCGTTTCGAAACACCTTACCTAGGTCGTTTCAGTACAGGTCTGATCGTATCGAAACGTTTAGCTCAAAAAATCATCATAAAGCAATTAAAAAGGCAATCTCACTAAGGACTTAATTCAGTTAAGGTTCTTTAACAATACTATCTATAGCAAGGATACACTATTTCAATATTTTAATACCATTACTCCGATCATCGGAATCCAATTTCGACTAGACCGGTTTTCGGGGTGTTACAACTCTCCCCCTTAAGAAAAATTCGTCCTCAAATTTTTACATGGAATGATGTCATGATCATCCACTTTCTCATTACCCCTTACATGATACATTTGTGCAAAAGCTTTAGATTCAGGTTGGTACGGTACTTTAGATAGACCTCCAGATTTTCCGAAGGATCCTTGCCTTGCTCTTTTGCCTCGAAAAGATTGAGCAAGGGATGGATCAGTCGTTATAGAAACATGCTTGTTAGGGTTCTCCGGGCATTCTCGAAGGAGGTGACCCAACTCTCCGTAAAAGAAACAAGCACCAGATTTCTTACGGCATTGCCCTTCATATCCACGTTGACAGAAATTACACTTGGAAATTCTTGTCTAGAGCCAACAATGCTCTCAACGGGATTGACACCTGAAGGGGAACGAGCTACAACTTGAGGTTTAGCAAAATACTCAAACTGGGAAGGTTGTGAGTACACATTCTGCTCCGAGCCATGATGCTTCCCTTTCTTGGAAGATCTAGAGAAATGGATTCATCTCGATTTCTCTTTTCAGACTTATTAGATCCACTAGTCCACCGAGTTCTTTGTGCTCCTTTCGTAGCTTTAACTATGTTCACAAGAACTTGGAAATCATTGATGCACAATGATGTGAACATAAGACGTAACTCATTGTTGAATCCATCAATGAACATCCGACACTTTTCTTCCTCTTTCTTGATAAATTCAGCTCCATATCTATAATACTTGCAAAAGTCATAGATGTATTGTTCGATCGGTCGTCCACCTTGTTTAAGATGAAGGAAGATACTTCGCCTCTCGGCAAGATAAAATTCAATTATGTACTTCTTACGAAACTCTTTAAGGAAGAATTCCTAATTCACGGTATCCTTAGAGACGGTAAGAATGGTAGTCTCCCACCACTGTAAAGCTTCATCAGCAAGCAATGCAAGGGCGCATTCAAGCTTATGTTCATCCAAACACCGTAATTGCTTATTCCAGATTCTTAAGGTATTGTCTAACCAACACTCAGCAATTTCAGAATTGTCATCATCCTGGCCAGCGAAGGTGAAGGCTCGATATTGAGATAACTTATCAATAGGGGCTCGAGGAGGTTGAGCAACAGGTGGCGTAGGTTGCACAACTTGATTATTTCTTATCATATTCATGAATTGCTGAAACATGTCAGCCATGTTCCGATAACACTATGCTTGAGCTGTAGGTGCTTCAGGCTCCACACCCTGAACATGAGGGTTCTATGGATTCGGAGGATTTCCTCCTTGTACCTCTTCTCCACGAGTCGAGGAGCCAGTAGCGAACTCATTATCACGAGCTTCGTTAGTTTGAGACATATCTATATTACAAGGAGATGAGATTAGTTGACAAGTCACAATACTCAACAGAATAACTCTTAGGTAGCAAAGTAACACAATAAACAATACAAACAAGCATAGGTTTAGTCCAGAACCGACTAAACTCTAGCTCTGATACAACAAATATAACACTCCATTCCCAGCCTGGTCGAGAACCAGGTTGGAACGTGTTACCGGTGAACGATACTGTGATTGGTGCGACAAAATTTCATCTTATTACCAACACTTAATCAATATTACAAAATTGAAACTTTACCGGATATACGTCTTAGTCCAATTCACTCGTAAGAATGCCACAATTAACTATTTAGGACCAATTTATAACTTTTACAAGTTTTAGGGACTAATTTGTAAAACTAACAAATTAAAGGTCCTTTGATGTAAAAAACAATAACGAAACGAAATTCAATACACTATTATCAAGACTCTAAATTTTCATGCAAAATGGTGATCGTTTAGTCATCCAATTTAATCATCCTAAACTCAGGGACTAAACTGTAAGCAATGCAAACCTTCAGATTAAGCTTTTTAACCAAATTAACTAACCTTGTATCAAAATGCTCAAGGCTATTTCGATACGGGTGGACAATGGTCAACCTTGTTGACTTTTCTCTTTGATCGTATCGATACGGGCAAGCCATGTAACGATACGAGTTGACTTCCTTTTACCAGTTTCGATACGCTATGAACCTGTATTGAAATGATGGATTCCAGTAGCAAAATGTTACGATACGACCCTAGACTATTTCGATATGCCCTGTTCCCTGGGTTCATTTATGTTTACCCGTATCAAAACGTCATCACCCGTTTCGATACGACATGACATGTAATGACAAATTCTTGCTTGTTTTTATTCATTTTAACTAATCAAACAATGCCCAAATGCAATGAAACTTTACACACAACATTATAACTATAAATTCTACTTGTATGTCAAATTTTAGAGCCATATGAATCCATTTACTATGTTTTTATCTTTTAGTGCCAAAACATGCATTTAAGGCCATTTCTTACTATATAAAAGACTCATCTTAAACATACCACTCCTATAACACTTAACCATAACATAGGCACATCAAAATATACTTAATAGACTTATACATAGACCTTCCAACCAACTAGGAGTTTCAAAGGGTCAATATACATTACTTAGAGCTTGATTGTGACTTGTACAACGTTTCAACTCCTTCGATCTCGATCCCAAAACTTGACTAACCTAAAATGGATGCAATGGAATGCATTCGACATACTTTGCCTAGTGAGGTAGTCACAAAACAATGAATGACATGGATGCCATATAACATGCTTCAGTGATAATCATAATATTAATTATGCAATGAACATTGCATACTCCTTATTCATAATAAGAACACAGTAACATGTCATCAATGGCAATATCATGATTTCATAGCAAACAGTATAATTAGTCGATAGTTCCCTTGGATCGATACATGGTATATGGATACACGAATTCCACTTCCTCGCCAAATCAATCAATGGTAAACCCGTCGACATTGCCAATAAGACCAATACTCAATACATCCTTCCGCCTCACCGAATCAGTATAGGCCGTAGCCCTAGGACCGTAGTCCAGCCGTACAATAAGCTCATGAATTCTATCGCATGCCAATTGTATCCAATACTTCGAATCCAAGGTCCAATAATCAATAGTTCAATATCCACGATTCATTAACAATATTTCAATAATCATATAGTCATAGAAATAAACATTAGCAATAATCTATTGTCAATGATTCTACATGTCAATAATTCAATGATTTCCATGACAATGATAGCAATGCCATGGACAATGAATTGATGCAATACTTACCAAAACTTACCAACATGGCTTACAATAATGCTTCATGCAAATCCCTTAAAATCAATGGTTAGTAAATCAATAAACAATGATTCGAGATGGCACCTAGACACTCTCGAGACTCCGACTACACTCACCTTGATAATTCGAAGATCCTACGGCTCTAGGATGGCGATACTCTTATACCTAGCTTTCGATGGAGGCGATGGATTAGTCTTTTCCACTTCTTGAGCTAGGAAAAGCAATAAGGGGTTATTAGATACCATCCCACCGAGATAGCCCATTGCAGAAATGCGTAACAGATAGTTTATCGCTAATGGCTAGCTTCCAACGACTACGAAAATAACGGGCAGAAATCCCATAACGTGCATGAGACAGCTGGACTGTTAGACATTTATTGCCGTCACGACACCTATCGACAACCTCTATTTAAACCATTCTCACTTCATTCATTTACTTTACTTTTAGCTTCTTGCTATCTTATTCTAGCATCCGTTTCAAGTTGCAGTAAAACTTCAACCGTCTCACATTGCTTCCTCATCGGCACCCAAACCCACCTTCCAACACTTCTTCTCCTGCGAAGATGAAAATAGATACCGAACCTAGTTCGGAAAACAAGTCGTATGGGAGGAGCAAGGCTTTCATGATACAAGGCATGTAGGAGATTTAGGCCTAGAACTAAATCTGTTCGAAACCATCCACAGCAAGGGATGGGAAATCTTCGCACGACAGTCAGATATAGCCAAAATTACCATGGTTAGGGAGTTCTAAGCCCACCATCCCCGCCCAGAGGTGTTGTTCGTGTTCGTTCGAGGGGCCTTTCAAGCTCAATGCGACTGTTATCAATAACTTCTATGGCCTGGATATGAACGACAACCCTCACGAGGAGTGGAGGCAGTCACTAATGGCTGCCGATTACGAGAAAATCAAAGAAAAACTATGCAAGCCCAACACGCCGTGGTTGGCAGAAAAACACAGAGGATCTGTCCAACACTGCCACCTGCAGCCCGAGGCAATACTGTGGAACACATTCGTCAAGAGGAGTCTGCTGCCCACCTCCCACAACTCTACTGTAGATCGGCCGCGCCTAGCCCTAATCCACATCATCATTGTGAACCGGTCCATCAATATTGGGGAAGTTATCTGCAAGGAGATCCACACCTGCTTCCGGAAGACGAAGGGCAGGTTGTACTTCCCGTCCCTCATCATAGGCCTTTGCGCCAACTTTGGTGTTCCAACCGACCCAAAAGACGAGATGAGGACAGCCAAAGAAGGGCGGACCAGAAAAGTCTTCCTGCAGATAACACAGTCCCTAGAGACAGAGCCAATAACGCCCAACCAATCTTCTGCCGCCCAGCCTAAAACCCTAGTTACCCCTGCCAGTACTGAAGCTGCCCCAGACAACGAAGTCCTCACGCTGCAGCGCACCCTTATTGACAGTAACAAACGCATCGAGCAGCAGCAGCTGACCTTCATGAAATACGTGGGGGAAGTCCAAGAAGCCTTTTTGGTTTATCTCCTGTAGAAGTTCCCTGATGACGGCCCCACCCTGCCTCCTTACCCCACAAACCTTGCCGCAGCTACCCCATCACAAAGAACACCATCCGCTATAGTTGCCCGCCATGCCACTTCCCGCCGCCAAGTGCCCTCTCCGACGCACTACCCATCTTACTCAACCACCGCATCATCCAACACAGTGGTAGACCCTCCGAGAGGCATCAACAGCACCATTCACCTGCCTACACGGTGGCAATAGTGGTAAACACTTCATCATCAGAGGAGATTGAGGAGCAGCTGCCGGAACCAGCAACAACGGTAGTAGTAGCAACAACAACCATCCCAATGGCAATAAACCCTCTGGCAGCACCCATGGAGGAAGGCACCAGGAAGAGGAAGTGGCACATCATAGCCGCCGAGTCTGTGGATGAAGAGATAGAGTTAGAAGAGAGCGAAACACCTCCTGCCGCTCCCCCTGCCGAGCCTTAAGAAGAGCCTCGTCCTACGCCTAAGAGAGTCCAATCACCGTGGACAGCAAAAATCTCACCTACTAAGGCTACCGCCAAGACATCTGTCGGCCACCGCTTCATCATCCAAACCTCTTCCTTCTCCTCCGCAGAAAAGACTCAAGCCCCCTCTCAACCCTAGACCAGTTTTTAGTTTTTTTCTTTCCCTTTTCTTCATTTTATCTTTTTTGTCTTGTTCTTTATTTCTTCTATTTATTATTCTGTTATTATTTTTTGTTTTATTTTGTGCATTGATGGCAATGCCCATCTCGAGTTTGGGGGGGATAGCTATCGCATCTTTTGTCTAGGCATACTTAGTAGCATATAGAATGCATTGTACTTGCCTTAGTGTTAATCGGAACAGAAAATTTTGTTTTATAACTTTTGCTCATGACAGTTAGCCGATTACTTATTTTCGCACCAAGTAATAAATTGAACTTAATATGGGAAAAGCATGCAAAATGACTTAGAATTTTTTTATTTTGCCAAAATTGTCAATCACTTCATTTACTTGCTGAATTTGTTAGAATATCTTATGAACATTGCATGCTTTGTTTTTATAATTCTTTGCAAAGTTCTAACATTGGAAGCAGTTAGCCATCGAGGCAGAAAATAGAAAAAGAAAAATACAGCACTGCAACGACATCCGAGAGAAAAACAAAGAAACATTGTTGTTTTACCCTAGAGGTGGCCGCAACAGGCTCTAGGAAGAATCATGTGCGAGGACACTCCACTGCTATCAAAGTCTATGAATCTGAAAGTTTTGAAGTGACAGATAAATTAGCATGAGTGAATGAAAGTCTTCACGAGATGACTCTACTCCATGGGTTTGGGGTTTTGTAGTTTGCTCCTATCTTAATTTAAGACTTAGAAGAGTAGTTACGATAAGCTGAAGCCCTCATTGCCATGATTAAATATTGTGTTTAACTGTGTTGTCTCGGCAGCAACCTTATAAATCATAACAACATCTTTGTTTATCTAGTTATTCTCAACAATTCAGCCTGTATACATTCCTGCACACACTGCACTGACATTAGAAATTAATTCTAAGTTATTTTGTTGCTAAGTTCCATTCATTAATCTAATATAGGTGCCACAGCCTTGAGGTATGAAATCAAGTTGAAAATAAGTTTTTCTTTCTGGTTAATATAAGGGCAAGTATGTTTAGGTTGCATTGCTTGAAGACAAGCAATAGTTCGAGTTTGAGGGTGTGTAAAGTGTTCACAAGTTCTATATTTCATGCAGATTCCATCTCATATTTTGCTGTTATTGAGTACATTATAGGCATAATTAGGACCTTGCATTGCATTTTATAGTATTTCTTTACTTTGCCATGTTTTTCTAGATTATCCTTTGTTTGGTAAAGAAAAGGTACTGCTTTAGTGTACTTTTGGTTTTAGGTACTAGAGGCTGACAGATGAAAAGAGGAGCTGAGGATGTGATGATGAGGCAGCGAACCAAGGAGTTGTACTGACGCAGTTCCAGACAGAGACAATAGCTGTCGAGTAGCTACCGTCGCCCACCGTGCCGCCCAAGATAGTAGACTATAGAGTTGGAGAACTGGAGTGCAATTTGTAGAGCAGAAAATCCTGATTCTAACGATGTTGTCCACTCAATTTTTGACGTCTGAAGCAGTGGAAAGAGCTGCCGAAGGTGAATCTCGAGATTGCTTGTTGAACAAGGCAACGTGATAAAGTCCACATTCAACTCAAAGAAGTAGAGTTTAAAGTCACATTTAATGTGGAAAGCTACTTTGAAGACTTCTACTTCAAAAAGGACTAGACCTAGCTAATGCCTATATATACCCATTGTAATTCTAATTCAAAAGAGCATAGGTTTTCCTTAGGCATAGTTTAGTTTTTCTTGCCGCCGACATGTTCTAAATTTCTCCTTGGGTTTGGGTTATGTTGTAATTAGTTGCGAGAATGGTTGTTTAGGATTTCAAGTTTGTCTTTGCAAATAAAATTACAAGGTTTACTTATTCCATGTTCTTTATAGTTTTCAACTAAGGCGAAAGATTAGTTGAATTCTATTCATTTGTTCGGTATCGAGAGAGTCGAACTCGCGAAAGGAGTAAGTATGATTTCATCTATAGACGGTGCGATCAATCCGGCCTAGACATAGGTTAATGGTTTAAGGCAAGTAAAAGAGGATGAATCAAATTGATGTCTTTGCATGATTCACGCCACGACTGGTATTATCTGTAGTGGACATCAACAGAACTTTGACTTAGACATAAGCATAGTCACTTTTGAAGTGTTCTACCGAGCCTTGTAGTTCTGCCGAGTTTGCCGCCGAGACACAATTCCATCCACCTGCTGAGGCAGCAAGAGGGTCTCAGTAGTCTACCTGCCATCCACCGCCGAGGCAGGAGAGTCTGGCAACGCAAAACAACATGACCTATTCAACGCAATTTCACACTAAGCAGCAACATAACCCTGCCCTCTCTATCTATTGGATCACTTCCTTCTTAATTACTTGCGTTTTTATTTTAATTGTATTTTCAAACATTCAACTTACTTGTGTTTTTACTTTTCTTGTGTAGGAACATCAATTCGAATTAAGCTGTCCAATCCATGTGGGAGACAATATCTTATATACTATAACTTGACAGGAGTGTGCAACTTGCGCTCATAAATAGAGAACACCCTAACGCTCTACAATATATATATATATGCATATCTATCACAATTCTTATATTCATCTTTAACAATTAATAGATGTTTTATGAATACACAATTTATTCTTTTCTTTATTTGATTCTTATATAATCCCATTGCTTTATCAAACAAACATACACATGTAACATCTACAATTCTTCCCTTTCTTTTAGGTATGAATAATTCATGAAAATATATGTATGTATCTATTCTCTCAATATATAACTTACAAGCTTGTATTATTATTATATACAATTTATCAGTGAAGATAACTTCATGGTTGATAGGTCAATTCGATCAAGGTATATTGCAAATTTACTCTTATCATTCTTATATTTCAGTTCGATCTCATGATCCAAACTCAAATTTTGTTTAACATAGAATTCTTATACATTCAACAAAGCACATAAACAAATCATACCGAGCTTAGAATGAATCAACATTCCAATTCAAGAAAGTTCCGTAATCTAAACGTACCTCAATCTAAGCTTACACTTACCTTAGGTTAGTTTAATGTCAAAGACCATAGAATTAGTAAAATTAAACATGCTCGGGAAGGTAATGAGCCTATTCCGAGACTTCGAAACCGTGCTCACTTGTTATCCTGATGTTACGGGATACCTGAACCCATTTCAATAAAGGTACTAAGCCAATTCCTCTCGTAGCTCCTTCATAGTCTAAAATTAACAAGGAATACAATTACATGTATTAGCATCATCTCAACCAACGCAACGTAGCAAGCTTTTAGCATATTTCAAACAGTATTAAACCTATATTTACTCATTCACAAACACCTTACTTTCATGCACACTTGTTCGCATGCTAGTCAAACAACTCCTTGATGTTTAATCAATTCAGTTTAACTCAAAACAGCCCATTAACTCTTATGTTCTTATAAATCTGCCCAATTAGACATATGTATATATTATTTATTTATTTATTTTACAAGTTTAAAAACAGTTCATTTAGTTTCATTTTATCCACAACAGGGCATATTAGACCTATAATCATCATTTTGTTTAAAATTGTCCAATTTATCCAGGAATGCATATCACAAGGTAGCTTAAACATTCATACATTTAAACATACATGGACAGTCAAAAAACATTTTCTAATTTCTAATAAAAAAGTCCCAAAATCTATAAAAACAGTCCATATTTTTGTGTTCAAAACTAGAATTAGAACTTCCCTAAAATTAATATGCAAAAATTGTTTTTAAAACAGATTTTATAACATTTCCAGCCATTAGAATTCAGCATCAGCAGTGCTTAAAAGTTTCAGATGCAAATTGTTCTTGCCTAGTTATTAAAAAACTCATGGTATACATAGTTTCTTTTCTATATACTTCTAATGTTTCGAACTCAAATCATAATCCAATTCAACACAGAGCTGTTCGAACTTGACCCTAACCTAATCTTTTTGCAATAATAAAAATTTAGGTAACCTTCTGACCTCAAGCTTAATATTTCCTCAAACATATTCTAAGTTCATTCATTCAATTCATAGCAAAACATTTTTCTCCATCACTCAATGATCTAATTTAGCATACATGGAAAACAGATTTACAAGCATACTCATTTTTCTTGTACGCATCAAACAAACAAAGCATTCACAAGATTTAAAGCTCTTTAAGGTCCCAATTATCTCACTATCATTAAATTTTAACATTTAGAGCTGGTATGAAAACTTAAAGCATCACACATTATCATGTGAATCGTTTGGTTCAAGAATTTACTAATGCAAATTGCCCTTGATTCAAATCCAAATATCAGATTAACATACAAGGAAAAATCAAAGCATCAATACATTTTGTCATTCCTGGAATCAAGAGATGGAAGGAGATCTCTTACCCTTTTTTAAGTCTAACAAACTAGATCCACCTTGATAAAAATCTTGCTCAAAGCTCCCTAGTTTCTCCCTCAACAATCGGCTTTTCATTGAGAAGTGGAGAAAATGATGAAGGTTGCCTAATTTACCCTTCATTACCATGACCCACTCTAACACACACGGCCTTTCAAAGTGGTAACATGTGTTCAAAAAAACAAGAAGTGTCCTAGCCCTTAAAGTTTTTTATTTGTAACATGCAATCTTCCTTTATTCTTAATAAGCGATTTGGTCATTCTTAATTAAACCACACATTTTATTCCACGTTTTAATATAGTCCCAAATCACAAGATTAATCCTAATTTTATAATCAATTGGTTATGACCATGCTTGTAATGTAACTAGAAACATTAAAAAAATCAAATCAAACTATATTTGAATTGTCAGTTACTTCTAGACCGTATTTTGGGATACTACAAATATCTCCCCCTTAAAGAAATTCATCTTCGAATTTCCACAGGGCCCGATTCAGAGGGTTTCTTATCTAACGATTTTAAAGATCTTCATTATTCCTCTTTTATCCTTATCTTATTCCCACAAAAAGGAAGTTAACCGAAATCTATCATCTCGGTCCAATATGTTTCAGTCTCTTCTTACTATTTATTAATACATATAAAGTTTATCAGACATAGATCACAAGTAATTGTCAAAATTTGACTCCTAGGTGGCACATGAGCCTCATGATAATGCAATAAGCTTCGGTTTAGCCCGAAAATCGGCTAAACCCAAGCTCGGATACCAAACTGTAACAGCCTAAATCCGACTTAGGAGTAAGCCGAATTAGAAAGTGTTATAAACAAACACAAAAGACATTTCGATAAACTAGGTGTAATACCCCAAAAATCATGAACTAATTTTTTTAATGATTAGTGATGGTGAATCAAATTGAATGAACATATTCCTTAGAGTAAACTTTAAGGACACTAGGGATAAATATAAAATTTAGGAGAATTGAGGGTTAGTTTCAAAGGACTCAAATGAGCTTATTGTATTATTGGATGTATTGCATGGAAAGTTAATGATATTCTAAAGGTATGGACACTTGTCTGTCTATGGTCTAATTTGGGGAGTGGAATTGGACTCGACAATTGAGGAATATTGGAAAGATGAATCACATCTATCATCTTATTCACTCTCCTTTGAAAAGCCAAAGCATAGAGAGAGAAAGAAAGTTAAGAGAAAGCTCAATTTAACTAGATATTCGTTGCATCCTTGCTTGAATTGTTCAAACAAATTTCTAGGAAATGTAAGCACATTGATCTTTGTCCTTATTCTAGTAGCAATAAAGCTTGGGTAAAAAAAATTAGTAGATTATAAGAGTGAACAGATTTGGCTAAGGGATTTCTTTGATATTATGTGAATTTGATGTATTCATGAGTTGAAGTAGTTGTAGTGTTTAATTGACTAAGGATTGAAATGAAGAACCATTCGAATAGCTTTATGTTCAATGAAATATTCATTCTCGATCACAATCTTGTTGTCAAATGATTGATGAAATTGGAATTTAGACTAGGGAATGGATATGAATTTAGAAGAATAATTTGGTGTATACTTAAGTGAGAATACTTGCAATTCGAGGTTGTCTATAGCTTATAAAAGAAAGCAAAATTGGATCTTCTTGATTGAAATTTTGTATTGTTGAATGCGGCCCTATTTTCATGATGAAGATGTATGCTTAATGGTGGTCCAAATGTGATTAAAGGATAAGAAATTTCTTACGCATGAATTGCTTGAACTTGTATCTATGAATATGTAAAGAATTTTGGATTGTTTCAAGATTTTGTTGTATGTGTGAACTGTTTTGTTGGAATAAGAACTTGTGGGTTGTCGTTTGATTAATAAAACAGTGGAGGGGACTAATTATAAGTGTTAGGAGCTGATAATGCTTAATATAGGTTGTTTTGAGTTATATAATTACGAAAAGAGTAAAATAGAACTGTTGTAAAGCACATAGGAAAATATGGGACTGTTTGTGTATATATATGCATGTAAGAGGCTGATTTTGATTCAATAAATGGACTGTTTTCATCCCTAGTGAATCATTAGGTACTCAATTATTTTATGTATGAAAGTAGGACTGTTTTTCTGTATTTTAAGGGTGACATGGATTGAATTTGTGCGAAAAATAAATAGGTAAAGGCTGCTCTGTTTTTGAGTAAGGAGAACATGCAGAAAATGTAACAAGAATGAGTGAACCTAAAATGGCTAATGGTAAAAATGTAGTCTTATGGATGCTAGATTAATTGCTATGTATATGTGTATGGCTAAATGAATGAATTCTGAAAATTTGCTTTAAAATGAATGTGTAATGAAATTTTATTATATTATTAAATTTAGAGGCAAGAACAATTTCTAATGCTAATAAATCTTTTTGTCATAACTAGACAAAGGGGAAATTGAGCAAGTGAGGCCTAAGGTAGATCAAACCGGGGAAAGGCAGAAAGGAATTGTAATCCGGGATCAGGAATAGCGTGATTTACTTGTGAGTATAGTTTAAAGTCTGGGGAAGGGCTAACAACCCTCCTGAGCATTGTTTTCTAAGGTAGATTGAATTTAATGATGTATGTATGAATGTGCAATGTGCAAACTTAATGCCGAGGTAAGTCTACTTTGAACTATGTATCTTGCAAATGGAATCATGTGATTAGAAGCATGCTTATGATGTATATGATTGTTATGATGAGTTTTATGGTCTCTTTACTTGTCAAATGGGCATGGTCATGATTGTTTCTATGTACATCATTTAAACTCTACTTTTCAGTCATGTGAAAAGAGTAAATGCCAACTTGAATTGTAAGAAATTATGGATTCAATAATAATGGAAAATTGGCTAATGAGACTATATTGATGTTATGAGTGGATAAGGCTACATGAAAGGATTGTAATGTTCTACTCGGTTGTAAGGAGGTAGTTATACTACAATGTAAAGCTAAAAGCTTGTACTATGCTCACTCATGAATTCGAATGATTGTTAAAATGATAAGCCTTGGTCTCGAGTCTGTCGTAGGTATAATTGGCATGCCATAGAGTTCATAGAGCTCAGTGTCAGGGTGGACTACGGTCCAAGACAGAGGTCCCTAATTGGTGACAGTAGGAGGGATGTTTATGTGTGGTCAATTGGAAACAATAGGAGGGTATGATCGGTACTTGTGTACCATATGTTATGTTATGGGCGACAGTTGGTTGGGGACTCGGGTACCTAGACTGGAACTTCGATTCACAAGGCTAAGTTTATGATTAAATGTGAACATGTGTACTATCATAAACGAAAAGGGATTAATGTGATATCATGATGAATTAAGGAATATTGATGAATGAATGATACCTTTCTTGGGTCCGTATATGAGCTGTATGATTATATTGAAGTGCATCTTGATATAAGTGAATAGCAATACAAATTGAGTTTGATATGATTGTAAATGAATTAGAGTAAACATGTTATGAATTGTGATTGTAGCTTACCTTGGAAACCTTGATATGTTCAATATGAGCCAAATTATGTAGTGATAGACTTGATTATTGTTATGTTATACTTTGAACTATCTCATGGAGTTATTACTCATAAACTCTATCACTACCTTTTAGGTTCGATCTAAAGACTTATCATTTTGGGAGCTTAATCTAGTGCAAGGAGAAATCCCAAGTATGTAATCACTTTTTTAATTCCTAGGATGGTGGCACACTTCTGTATGTATATATATATATTCGACCTCATGCTAGTTCATGGAGTTAACTCATTTTGGGCATGTATATAGTCTAAGTTGGTGCTTTGTTTTGTAAGCCATTTTATGTTATGAATTACTTTGGGGTATGCCTTAACTTTTCAAATATTAGAATGGGTGATAATATGCTATGGATGCTTGAATGATTGAATGTTTGGCAAGGTTATAAAAGATATGGATAATCCTTTGGTTAGAAAATTTAAGCTATGATAATTAGGAGAGCTTAAGCTTACGACTTATATTTAAAATAGGTGAGGTTATGTTTGGTTGGTAGTTTTTCTTGGGATTCAAAATTTTAAAAGATATATATATATATATATATATATATATAATCTATAGACTTGGATGATTAATGCTCGATGGTATGTAAGTATGATAACTCGTGATGTTAGATGATCATAAAATGAATATAACTATAGAATGCTAACTTTAAAATGGTTCGTTCTTAAATTTGAATCATAAAAGTAGTACCTTACTTAATAGGTTCACTAAACTACAATAGAAATTTTATGGTCACATTAACTATGCTAAAACTTGAGTGAAATCTAGTTGAATAATGATCATGTGCTTATAGGTATACATTGAGCATGTTCTCTAAACCATAAGAAATGATCTATGTATGAAGATTTTAATTTGAAAGCCCTAATTAGAATGTAGATGGAAAATTTTTTAAAGAAATCATTTGCTTATGGTTTATTAATGCTTCGATTGTTTGACTGAATTTCAAGACTTATCTAAGTTTTTGTTCAAAGATCTAATTAAGTTTTCATCCTTGCAGTCAATCACCTTTTCCTTAACATGCTAGACTCAATCTTCTTCCAAGCCCGATTTAGGATGTTACAAAATTGTAATCAGAGCTAAGGTTTACTTGACTCTGGGAATGGGTTATGTGCATTGCATCATTATTACTCAGTGTGCTACCTAGGAGTTACAATGTGTAATTGAATTGTGTATCTGATTAAGCTTCCTTTTAATCTAGAATGTCAGAAACAAGGTTGGGTAAAAATAATGAAAGCCTGTCTGGTTCCTCCAATGAAGAAGGAAGCGTGAGGATGGAACAGGATCCTCAAAAGACTGCTGAACCTCAACAAGTTCAACAGGAAGCTTCTACAATTCATCTTATTCAAAAAGAATTAAATCTCGGATAAAGTAGATGGATGGAGTTAGTAAAAGAATATGATCTAATTATTGATTATCAACTGGGAAAGGCAAATGTGGTGGCTGATGCACTCAGTTGCAAACGTTCGTATGCCCCTACATCAATCAATGCTCACTTCAGATTGCAAAAAGATCAAAGGCAAATAGCCAAACTACAAATTCATTTCTATTTCAACTCTAGAATCAAACAACTCCAGCAATCTAATCCGGAACTTCAGAAGATTTTGCTTAAGCTTGAATCGACTCCAAATTTAGAATTCTCCTTGAGGCCAAATGGATTACTCTATTTTAAAAATAGAGTTTGTGTACCAAACAATCAAGCTTTGAAAGATGAGATGCTCAAGGGAGGGCACAATAGTCCATTTTCGATTCATCCAGGATAGATCAAAATGTGTAAAGATTTAAAAGAGGTGTACTGGTGGCCGAGAACGAAATCAGACATCATATAATCTCTAGACTTGGATGATTAATGCTCGATGTCCTGTAAGTATGATAACTCGTGATGTTATACGGTCATAAAATAAATATAACTATAGAATGCTAACTTTAAAATGGTTCGTTCTTAAATTTGAATCATAAAAGTAGTACCTTACTTTATAGGTTCACTAAACTAAAGTAGAAATTTTATGATCACATTAACTATGCTAAAACTTGAGTGGCATCTAGTTGAATAATGATCATGTGCTTGTAGGTATGCATTGAGCATGTTCTTTGAACCATAAGAAATGATCTATGTAGGAAGATTTTAATTTGAAAGCCCTAATTAGAATGTACTTGGGGAAAAAAATTAAAGAAATCATTTGCTTATGGTTTATTAATGCTTCGATTGCATGACTGAATTTCAAGACTTATCTAAGTTTTTTGTTCAAAGACCTAATTAAGTTTTCATCTTTGTAGTGAATCCCCTTTCCTTAACATGCTAGACTCGGTCTTCTTCCAAGCTCGGTTTAGGATGTTACACTAGGTATGAATTACATGTACATGCTTCCAAAAACACGAGTAATTTAAAACTTTTTCAAACCCTTTCATAGATTTTATTATCCTTTTCTCAAGTCTTCTAAGATACAAATCCAATTATTTAGAGCAAGTCAATAGGTTGTCTAACTCTTAAGAGAAACTTAAAACTAGTAATTTGATTTCATACAGGATAGCCGGGCATGTTAAACTTCCTAACATCATAATTTAACACTAGGTCAAGTACTTAATCAAATTGATGTACAACATTGATTACCATCTTCAAATTTCAGTTCAAGTCAATATCAATCAGAGAGTTTCATAACCAATTTAATTCACAAGGATCAGAGAAACAAGGTGGAGTAGAGGATTCTTATTACTTTCCCATCCATATAAAAATTATTTTGTTTATTCTTACTCTAACCAAAAACATGACCATACATACTTCTATCATATATTACAACATTAGGCAAAGTATTATAATCTCACATAGAGGTCCATATTTATCATGTAAAAGCATCAAGAGTTCCAATCTATTTAAATCCCAACCTATTAGACTAATCCACATTGATTTCCTAGAAACATCATGTATTTTTAAACTTACTAACCTATTAACTGTTGACAATTTTAATATCCATTTCTACAATAATCAACTTCGTCCATACGTATAAACCCTTCAATTACTTCCAAAGGTTCACACAATGAGTTCATAAAATTCAAACAAAATTTCATACAAACAATATCTTCAACAAGCCTTTGATTCAAATATTATAACAAGTTATCATTGGTTAATATATATTTTAATCAGACTAATCACATGCATACAAAAGCAAGGTGGTCACACATACTGCACATACAAATTCATGAACATAAAAACCACATACCAACCATAATCATGATCAAGGAGGCAAGCAATCAAAAGAATATATTTAATGGCCCAAAGTGAAACTGGGATACTTAAATATATGCATCCCGGAAAAGAAATTAATGCACCTATGCAAATTAATGTCTCTATGTGCCACTGATCTAGGAGTTCATAAATAAAGAAGAATTACAATAATCTTCTCACCCTTGTGATCTTGCCCGACTGGAGGTTTTATTGGAGGAAGCTTAATCCTAAAAGATTACGAAAATATTAGGGTAAGAAATTTCCTTAGTGAGGTAGTGTAACATAAAACACAAGAAAACATATTAATGTTATACATAAGCCAACCTAATCCTTCCTTTAATCAATTGAGGTAATAGTTTGACAATTGACTATACAAGAAATATATATACATTTACAAACCTTTCTCTTGTAAATTCATTCTACGTTTACTATGCTTGATTATTTAAGAGCATAGCCATATTCGATTGTTATTAGTAAAATTTATCTAACTCATCTTAACTTGAAGAGATTAATGAACTATTTATTCTAAATATATCGTTCCTTGAACTTTTTAAGTAGCTTTCTCACCCCCTTGGACACATTTGCCGATTTACTTTGTAACACCCCATTTTAGCCCTAATTTTAATCCCTAATTGTGAGAATTCCCAATTGGAAACCCTAGAATTTGGGGGAAAATCGGAATTTAACCTAATCTAAAAAGGGGACCAAATTGAATAATTTAAGAGTTTGGCGGTTAAATTGTTAGGCGGGCAAAACTTTGGACCCTCCTTTTGTAATTTGCCCATTTGTCTAGGGCAGATACTCTTTTGGTGCTATATGAGTCTGTGCGCCGCTCTCCCCTGATTTCTATTAAAATAATAATAAAAAAGATATACAAGCTTACCGAAAAACCCTTCCCCCATCCTTTCCGTTAAAGCTCCGGCCAAGGGGCCCTCATCGCCGTTCAAGCATTTCGAGACCACCGGAGCGCTCATCGTCGCTGTGCGAACGAGACCCTATCACCCAGCTTCCGTCCCGCCGCCGTTCTTCGCTGGAAACGGGTTCGAAATAGTGCGTTAAATCGTACACTGTCGCCGCCGTTCTTTGGGTGTGTCACCGCCGTCCTCTGCGTGCACGCCACCTCCGTCTCGGGTTAGGGTGAGTGTTGTGGTCGGGGTTCTATTTGGCTTTAGGGTTGCTGTTGGCCGCTGTCGGGGGGTTGTGGCCGTCGTTGGGGTCGCGTCGTGGGTAGTCGGCCGCCACCGGGGGTGTGGTGTTAGGGTTGTTAAAATTGGGGATTAGGGTTTGGATGATTTGGGTGACTGTTGGATATGAACCGGACCAGTTGAGTTGGTGAACCGGACGGCTGGGTTGAACCGAACCGGACCAGTGGGCTGATGCAACGATGACATCATCCGCTGTTGCAGTGCTGATGCAACGATGACGTCATCCGCTGTTGCAATGCTGATGCAGTCAATGATGACGTCATCGCAGTCAATGATGACGTCAGCGATGACGTCAACGTTGACTTTTTCGGCTGAATCCACTCTTAAGTTTTTCGACTTTCCGGTTCCGTTGCCGCTCTCCGTTCCTTCAAATTCGGACCTGAAAGGCTTTTTGGATCAAGTTTATATGTTAAGCTCAGATTTTTGTAAAGTGTTGCATCGGAGTTTGACTCGAATATTTTCTTGTGTTCAGGTGACGTGGATTCTGACCCCGAGATTTTACCTCCTCCTCCGCCAGGCAGACCTCCGGTGGCACAGTCTTCGAGATCTGCTAGTAAGTTATCTATTAAGCGTAATTATTCGAATGTGGCATAGTAGGAAGTCTTATATAGTGTTCTTGTTTTTAGGAGTTGATTCTGTTCGACCTTCCGCTAGAGCTGAGCGTGGGAGACGTCACTATCGACGTTGACTATTTAGCTGCCTAAGGTGTGTTCTCTGTCTGTGCTACATGTATGTGTTACATGATTGTGTGATTTGTATGAGAAATATTCTGTGTTATCCTGCTCGGTTGATTGAGAAATATGTTGTATGCTATTCTGCCCTGTTATCTAATAAATATTGCATGACTCGTCTGTATGCCATTCTGTTCTGTTATCTGATAAATAATGTATACTCGGATGCTATGATCATGTTATGGAACACATATCGGAATCGGATTATTATGTACATGCATCTTAGTTTTTAACAAGATTGCATTCGGACTCTAAAATCGGATTACATATCATACGGAGGAAGCTCAGCGACTTCATCCTTCGGGTTGAACTTCGCTTCGGATCAGTAGTTCCATCCTTCGGGATGAGTTCTGCTTCGGACATGGTGTTGAGGTGTGGAGTGGTTCAGGGGAACCTTACTCTTCGGACGGTGATGTAGTTGGGTGCATGTCATGTCATGATATTTGTATGCTCTGCTTGTATACTTCGGAATATCTGTAAATTCATGATATGTTGTTTGACTATTGGATTGACTTTTGTTATGCACTTTAGAGACACACTGAGCTTTATAGCTGACTCCCCCTTAGTATCTGTTTCAGATTCCCAGACTTAGGTTTCGGTACTTGGAGGATCTCGTTCGAACATTATTTGATACTATTTATCAGTACGTTTTGTTCTAGACTTATATTTATTTATTTAAGTATTTTCGGATTTGGTTGTAAAAGTGGACTTTGGACATTTATTATTTTTGGGGTTTGATAAACTATTTTAGCATGCTTGTTTTACTATGAAACATTTAAGGATATCTTTTATAGTTGAATAATAATTTCGGCATAATTTTTATAAATAATCTTGCTTGAGACGAAAGTCTCCAAATTGTCAACTTCAATTTGTTATAAACCCTTAGGTCAAAATAGGGGGTTACATACTTCAATTTCAAACTTGCATGATTTATCTACAAATTTTAGTGTTTTAACTCTAAGTTTCAATTGATTAACTTAAATGGTTGTGTCGTTTTTTATTTAACAATACATTTATTTAAACAGTCCCCTATTCGATCTCTAAACACACAAATCATATAATGAATAGCCTTGTAAATTAGTCCCAAAACATGTATATTTGTATACAGAGCAATTCCTAATTTCAAATGTACATACTTTTATGTTCAGAGCAGCCCCCTTTAAGGTTCTTTTAACTACATTATAAATCTTGATTCCCAAGGTATAAAATCAATCATTCAAACAACACAATCTTTATTCTCATAAGTTTAAAAATTAGTTCACTTTAGTATCTTTCACATTTACCAATTAAACATATCGATCATATCATATAGGTGAAAGATCATACTATCGAACATAATATTTGTTCACAAGAAGGACCAACAATCAAAAGGTATACTTCACTTAATACACAAGTATCATCATTAATCCACTAATTAACCTTAACCTTATTTGAATCCTTTCTTCCAAGTACCCGATACATTGCACCTATGCTATCAATATAACTTAACATGAAATCTTCTATAGGATAAATTAATAGCCTTGCCACTTAGTACGGAAATTACTTGGTGAATATATTATCAATATAACCAATCGTAACTTAAATGACTTAACATTTAAATTGTAAATTCTTATAATCATCCAACGAATTTAATTGTCAGCATTTAACTTGTAAGACTTGGTTTTACCCAAATATTGTAACCATATCAATAATTCTAAAACAGTTTACACCAAGATAGGGATTAGCAATATGGACATGATCAATAATTTGGGCACATACATACTCGAAACACACAATACCATTTGGATCTCTATTGCTTGTCCCTAAGGATACCAAATTTTTCTTCAATTAATTTGGTATTTCACAAAAATTCTATATTACTTTATAATCAAGACATACATTCGAATAGGGGTGATTTTTTTATTAATATAATATACAAAGTTTACACATAATTCCCTTATCTACCAATTAATTATTATGTCTATCATATACATCAACACACTCTAGTTAATTTATCAAGTATATCATTCCACACTATAAACTTAATTCATTATCATACCTTATTAACAATATTAATACATTAACATAACTTCCTTAACAAAATACTAAAGCAAATCATTATATAAACATATCACTTATCTCTCTCATGAGATGTCCTATAATACACTTATTATAAGGAATCAAACAAGTTTAATTAACTTTATTACTTATTAGGCGAGTTATTATCTTTTTCATTCAATTTAAGAATATAAATTTATGATTTCTTTTTAACATAGCTTTGGGAATCGAATCTAGCCTAGGTACTCAAATCCCCAATCAATTGTCTCCCTTATCATAACATATGGTACCGTATTACCGATCAATCCCTCCTACTGTCGCCAAATGACCACACAACTTCCCTCCTATTGTCGCCAAATAATGGACCATAGTCTAACCCGAAACAAGAGCTCATGGATCCTATGACATGTATAGAGCGCTTGGGTGTTCACTATTTATGAGCGCAAGTGCACACTCCTGTAAAGTTATAGTATAAAAGATATCGTCTCCCACAGGGATTGGACATCTTACTTCGAATTGATGTTTCTGCACAAGAAAAGTAAAAACACAAGTAAGTTGAATGTTTGAAAAGAAAAGTAAAATAAAAACACAAGTAATTAAGAAGGAAGTAATCAGATTGATAAAGAGGGCAAGGTTATGCTGCTGCTTAGTGTGAAACTGAGTTGAATAGGTCAGGTTGTTTTGTGCTGCCAGACTCTGCTGCCTCGGTATTGGATGGCAGGTAGACTGCTAGGACCCTCTCGCTGCCTAGGTAGGAGGATGAAATTGTGTCTCAGCGACAAACTCGGCAGAACTACAAGGCTCGGCAGAACGCTTCGAAAGTGACTCTGCTTATGTCTAAGTCAGAGTTCTGTTGATGCCCACTGTAGATAATACCAGTCGCAGCGTGAATCATGCAAAGACACCAATATTGATTCGTCCTCTTTTAGCCACCTTAAACCCTTAACCTATATCTAGGCCGGATTTATCGCACCGTCTATAGATGAAATTGTACTTACTCTTTTCGTGAGTTCGACTCTCTTGACACTGAATAATTGGATATAATTGAACTAATCTTCTGCCTTAATTGAAAACAATGAAGAACATGGAATAAGTAAACCTTGTAATTTTATTTGCAAAGACAAACTTGAAATCCTAAACAATCGTTCTCACAACTAATTACAACATAACCCAAACCCAAGGAGAAATTTAGAACATGTCGGTGGCAAGAAAACCTAAATTATGCCTAAGAAAAACCTATGCTATTTTGAATTAGAATTAAAATGGGTATATATAGGCATTAGCTAGGTCTAGTACTTCTTGAAGTAGAAGTCTTCAAAGTAGCTTTCCACATTAAATGTGACTTTAAACTCTTACTTCTTTGAGTTGAATGTGGACTTTATCATGTTGCCTTGTTCCGCAAGCAATCTCAAGATTCACCTTCGGCGGCTCCATCCACTGCTACAGACGTCAAAATATTGAGTTGACATCATCGATAGAATTAGGATTTTCTACTCTACAAATCGCACTCCAATTCTCCAACTCCATAGTCTACTGTCTTGGGCGACACGGTAGGCGTCGACAGCTACTCGCAGCTGCTGTCTCTGTCTAGAACTACGTCAGTACAACTCCTTGGTTCGTTGCCTCAGCATCACATCCTCAGCTACTCTTTCCTTCTGTCAGCCTCTAGTACCTAAAACCAAAAGTACACCAATACCTTTTCCTTACCAAACAAAGGATAATCTAGAAAAAACATGGCAAAGTAAAGAAATATTGTAAAATGCAATGCATGGTCCTAATTATGCCTAGAATTTACTAAAAAACATCAATAATATGAGATGGAATGTGCATGAAATATAGAACTTATGAACACATCACACACCCCCAAACTCGAACTATTTCTTTTCCTCAAGCAATGCAACATAAACATACTTGCCCTTATATTAACTAGAATGAAAACTTGTTTTCAACATGATTTCATACCACAAGGTTGTGGCACCTATATTAGATTAATGAAGGGAACTTAGCAAGAAAATAACTCATAATTAATTTCTAATGCCAGTGTAGTGTGTGCAGGATTGTATACCGGCTGATTTGTGCAGAATAACTAGATAAACAAAGATGATGTTATGATTTATAAGGTTGCTGCCGAGGCAGCACAGTTAAACACAATATTTAGTCATGGCAATGAGGGCTTCAACTTATCACATGTAACGCCCCGGTTTTGGGCTTAGAAGTTTAGGCGTTGACCGGTTTGGTCAAAGTGCTGTTCGAATCTAAAAAGGTGAAATTAGGAAAGCCTAGTTCGGGTTGCATTAAAAATATGGAAAAATGTTCTAAAATCCTCTTTTAATATATATAAGTGAACTGTGAAATCAATTTTACAAAATGAGGTTTGGAAGGGTGACATTTTGGCTAGTGACCAAAATGTAATTTTTGAAAGTTGCGTGACTGTTTTAGAAAGGATTGAAACTTTGAATCTTTAAGGAGCTATTTACCCAAAGGGAGTTTCTCCAGATTTTTCTAAGATATTAAATGAATTATTTCTGATTTTTAAACTAAAGAAAGTGGAGGGAAGATATTTTCCTAATTCTAACTAACTTTTCTCTCAAATCTTCTATTTTCTTTTCTCTCATTTTCTCTCAACCCAAACACTTTCTCTCCAGAGATTTCCTTCTGATTTTGTCACTCAAATCTCTCTTTTCAATCCTCTTTTGATTCTTGATCATCACATCAACAAAACCTCACCATTTGCTACTTGATTCTTCAAGCTTTTTGGTTCTAAAAGAGGAGAAACTCAAGTTTGGAGGTAAGAACGTCCTTCTCCTCTAAACTATCAGTTCTTTACTGAAATTCCTAAGTTCTCAATCCTTAATTGATGTTTTATAAATGGCTTTTAAACTTGTGAATTGGATCTTGGCTTAAAATGCAAGATTTGGTGATTTTTGGTGGATTTTCGTTTGATCTGTTAAAGCAGTGATTTGAGGTGTGTTTTTGATGATAAATGAATGTTAATTTGATAAGGAATTGAGTTTTGATTAATGCAATCCCGGATAGGTTGAATTTCCTAAGTTTAGCTTGTGATTCTTGGTTGTTTTTGGTGTGATCTTGTGGATCTGGTGTTGCTGGAGGTATAAGGATGTTAATAGGTCCTTTTTAGTTGTTGAATGATGATAAAGGATGTTTAGTTTTGATGGTTTATGGCTGGGCTTTGTTGAGGAGTTGCTTGGATGCATTTTCGGTTGTGTATGGTGGCCGAAAATGGAGTGTGGATGAGAGCAGCGAGTTTAGGTGCTTTCATTGAAGCTATTAATGCATGATGATGCATTAATCCTCTGCTTTGATGTGTTTAAAACAGGGGAGTCATCTTTGGATCCAAGTGGTGCTGATCCGGAAGCTTGATTTGTGCTTCGGCAAGAGGCGAAGTGGAATCGGTGAGTGAAATTGGGTTTTCAGCTTTGAAACCAATGTCTTGGGAGCTTAGTTTAAGTCTAAACAACTTTACTAAGCTCAAGTGTAAGTTTTCGAAAAAAACTCTCTAGTGGTGGCCATGGTTTGTTTGTGATGCAATGTGGTTTATTGCATGTTTTAAATTCTGTTTTGAAAGCATGATTTAGCATGGTTATTGCTGATTTTGTAAGCCATATGTTGAAGGAAGCTCAAGGTAAGAATTCCTTGTTTTTGAACATTGATTAAATGTGGTTTGATGCTTTAAAATGCATGATGAATATGGCTTGGTTTAATGCTTTAAAACAATGGATTATTTGATGAAAATGATGTATATTGGCAAGTGATGTTTTGAAAAGGTTAAGGTCACTAAGGTGGTTAAAAGTCCTTGAGTGAGCCTTGTGGATTCTAAGAACTTCATGGTGGTTAAAAGTCCATGATGATTCTTGTTAAGGTCACTAAGGTGGTTAAAAGTCCTTGAGTGAGCCTTGTTACTTAAGAACATCAAGGTGGTTAAAAGTCCTTGGATGGTTCTTGTTAAGGACACAAAGGTGGTTAAAAGTCCTTGTATGGTCCTTGCCATGGTGTTTAAAAGTCCATGGGCCAAGGTGTTTAAAAGTCCTTGGGGCCAAGGTGTTTAAAAGTCCTTGGGGTGAAACTTGTAAAGAACACAAAGATGGTTAAAAGTCCTTGTGTGGTTCTTGGGAAATATAAGATCACAATGGTGTTTAAAAGTCCATGTGTGAGTCTTATGTTGATCTTGTTTTAAAAAGATGGAACTTATCACTTGTGGCCAATATGACATGTAATGATATGGAAGCATGTAATGCTTGTTTAAATTGCTTTGAGCATGAGTAAATGATGATTTGAAGTATGATTTATAAAGTGTTTTATAAATGCATTATTGAATGGTTTTAATGAGCATTCCTCACTAAGCTTTTGCTTACGCTCTCTTCCGTTTTCTTAAACCAATAATGCAGATCATTAAGGTACTTAAGGGCAGCAAGGAAGGCAAGCAAACAAGTGGGATTTAAGCTCAAGTATGGAAAGGTTTTCTTGTACTCCTTTAGCTTTTGGCATTTGGCAATGGGGGACCTATGTGTATGATTTGGGAGATGTTTGAACTCCCTAAGTTTGTTTTAAGTTGTTAATATTGCTGGATTTTGTATTTGACCATTATGTGCATGGTTTGAAGGTTTTATGCTTGAATGGTTTGCTTGTGTAGGAAGCATGCCATTAGAATTGGGGCTTTTCACATATGATGATATTATGCTGATTGGTTGATGCTAATATGTCTCTTATATGTTGTATGAGTTGTTGGTAAAGTTTGGTAGCTTTTGGAGCATGTATGGTTGATCAATTGTGTGTTTAAGCATGCATTTTGCTGCATTCTGTGCAGGCCGTTTCGGAACAGTGGCTACCGTTTCGGAACGGGTGCCTTGAATCAACCCAGGCGTCCGAAACGGGAAGACACCGTTTCGAAACAGGAAGCCCTCTGCCAGCCCTCGTTTCGGTACGCGTTGCGGAACGGCCCCGCGTTTCGAAACAGGTTCTCTCTGTTTCGGAACACGTGACCGTTGGGGGCTGACATTGGTAGTTAAATGTTTTGGAATGTTGCATTTTAGTCCTGAATCTTGTTTGTGCAATTGTATGAGTTTGGAATGTCCGTTTGAGCTGAAATTTGGCAGAGAAGCATGAAACCTGATTAATTTCAAGATGGTAACTTTAATTTGAGTTAAGACCTCATAATTTTCAGAATTTACAAATTGGTCCCTAAAGTTGTAATTTGTTCAATTGGGTCCCTGTTTGATCTCTGATGTTTATGATCTTTGAGTATGTTGTTTGTATGATCATAACTAGGGTTAATGAGCATCTAGACAAGTTTAAAAAGAAAAAAAAGGGTCGTTAATCAAGGTTGACTTTCGGGTTGACTTTGGTTTTCCCCGTGTGACTTTCTTAATTCGGGCCAACCGTCTAGGCCGGGTTAAGGGGGTTACATCACAACTACTCTTCTAGGTCTAAAATTACGATAGGAGCAAACTACAAAACCCCAAACCCATAGAGTAAAGTCATCCCGTGAAGACTGTCATTCACTCATACTAATTTGTCTGTCACTTCAAAACTGTCAGATTCATGGACTTTGATAGCAGCGGAGTGTCCTCGCACATGATTCTTCCTAGTGCCTGTTGTGGGCACCTCTAGGGTAAAACATCAATGTTTCTTTGTTTTCTCTCGGCTGCCTTGGCAGTGTTATATTTTTTTGTTTCTATTTTCTTCCTCGGTGGCTACCTGCAACCATTGTTAGAACTTTGCAAAGAATTATAAAAACAAAGCAGGTAGTGTTCATTAGATATTCTAACAAATCCAGCAAGTAACATAAGTGATTGACAGTTTGGCAAAAAAATTCTAAGTCATTTTCCATGTTTTTCCCATATTAAGTTCAATTTATTACTTGGTGCAAAAATAAGTAATCGGCTAACTGTCATGGGCACAAGTTATATAACATTTTTCTGTCCCGATTAACACTAAGGCAAGTACAATACATTCTATATGCTACTAAGTATGCCTAGACAAAAGATGCGAGAGCTATCTTGTAAAGTGTCCACAAGTTCTATATTTAATGCACATTCCATCTCATATTATTGTTGTTTTTTAGTACATCTTAGGTATAATCAGGACCATGCATTGCATTTTACAGTATTTCTTTACTTTGCCATGCTTTTCTAGATTAACTTTTGTTTGGTAAAGAAAAGGTACCGTTTTAGTGTACTTTTGGTTTTAGGTACTTGAGGCTGATGGAGAGAAAGAGGAGTTGAGGATGTGATGCTGAGCCAACAATCCAAGGAGTTGTACTGACGCAGTTCTAGATAGAGACAACAACTGTTGAGTAGCTGTCGCCGCCCACCTTGCTGCCCAAGAAAGCAGACTATGGAGTTGGAGAATCAGAGTGCGATTTGTAGAGCAGAAAATCCTAATTCTATCGATGATGTCCACTCAATTTTCTAACGTTTGTAGCAGCGAGCAGAGCCGCCGAAGGTGAATCTTGAGATTTCTTGTGGAACAAGGCAACATGATAAAGTCTGCATTCAACTCAAAGAAGTTAGAGTTTAAAGTCACATTTAATGTGAAAAGCTACTTTGAAGACTTATACTTCAAGAAGGACTAGACCTAGCTAATGCCTATATATACCGATTGTAATTCTAATTCAAGATAGCTTACGTTTTCCTTAGGCATAGCTTAGGTTTTATTACCGCTGACATGTTCTAATTCTCTCTTTGGGTTTGGTTTATGCTGTAATTAGTTGTAAAAACGATTGTTTAGGTTTTCAAGTTTGTTTTTGCAATAAAATACTCTTAGTTTTCTTAATTCATGTGCTTCACTTCCTTCAATTAGTTCCAAAAGTCTAGTTGAAGAAACCATTTGTCGGGCACGACAATGTCAAACTCACGAAAGAATTAAGCACGGTCTCATCATGAAGAGGTGTTGACTAATTCAGCTTAGACATAAGTTAAAATTTCAGCGGCTAAATGGAGTAACCAAACGTTGATTGTCTGTGTTAGGTTTACGCTAGGATTGCTAGGTATAGCCTACATCACGCAGCAAAAAAATCCTAGCCTAGACATAGGTAGGATCACTTCAGAATTGCTTTGCCGAACTTGAAGTATCTGCCAAACTTGCCGCTGGGACTTCTCTCCATCTCACCTGCTGTGACGACGAAAGTTGCATGAGCAGAGAGCTGTCGTGGCAGCGAAAGTTGCCGCCGCCTCAATCTGCCCTGACCTGCCAAGGTAGCAGATCGTGGCAGTGCAAAACACACTTAACCTATTCAACGCAGTTTCACAGTAAGCAACAGCATATCCTTGCCCTCTCTATCAACCTGATCACTTCCTCTTCAATTACTTGGGTTTTTATTTTACTTTTCTTCTCAACAACTATCTTACTTGTGCATTTACTTTTCTTGTGTAGGAACAATGATTCGAATCAAGCTGTCCAATCCCCGTGGGAGACGATATCTTATATACTATAACTTGACAAGAGTGTGTACTTGCGCTCATAAATAGAGAACACCCAAACGCTCTACATATCCCCCAAACTCGAGATGGGCATTGCCCTTAATGCACAAAATAAAATAGAAAATAATAACAGAATAATAAATACAAGAAATAAAGAAGAAAACAGAAAAGATAAAATGAAGAAAAGGGAAAAACTAAAAATTTGATGAGGGTTTGGATGATGAAGCGGCGACCGACAGATGTCTTGGCGATAGCCTTAGCAGGTGAGATTTTTGCTGTTCGTGGCGGCTGAACTCTCTTAGGCGTAAGATGAGGCACTTCTTGAGGTTTGGTAGGGGAGCGGCAGGAGGTGATTCGCTCTCTTCTGACTGTCTCTTTGTCCACAGGCTCGGTGGCTATGATGTACCGCTTCCTCTTCTTGGTGCCTTCCTTCGAGGGTGCTGTCGGAGGGTCTATTACCATTGGGATGGCTGCTGCTGTTGCTACTACTGTTGTTGCTGGTTCTGGCGGCTACTGCACAATCTCCTCTGATGATGAAGTGTTTAACACCATTGCTACCGTGCAGGTAGGTGAATGGTGCTGCTGATGCCTCTCGGAGGAGTCTACCACCGTGTTGGATATTGTGGTGGCTGAGTAAGATGAGTAGTTCGTCAGAGAGGGTACCTGGCGGTGGGAAGCAGCATGGCAGGCAGCTACGACAAATGGCGTTCTTTGTGTTGGGGCAGCTGCGGCAAGGTCTGCGGGGTAAGGAGGCAGGGTGGGGCCGTCATCAGGGAACTTCTGTAGGAGATAAACCAAAAATGCTTCTTGGACTTCTCTCACGTATTTCATGAAGGTCAGCTGTTGTTTGATGTGTTTGTTGCTGTCAATAAGGGTGTGCAGCAGCATGAGAACTTTGTTGTTTGGGGCAGCTTTAGTACTGTCGAAGGGGCTGGGGTGTCAGAATTGGCGGTAGAAGGTTGGCTGGGCGTTATTGGCTCTGTCTCTGGGCCTGCATCATCTGCAGGCGAACTTTTTTGGTCCACCCTTATTTGGTTGTCGTCATCTCATCTTTTGGGTCGGTTGGAACAACAATGTTGGCGCAAAGGCTTGTGATGAGGGACGGAAAGTACAACCTGCCCTTCTTCCGAAAGCAGGTGTGGATCTCCTTGTATATAACTTCCCCAACATTGATGGGCCGGTTTACAATGATTCTGTGGATTAGGGCTGGGCACGGCCGATCTACGATAGAGTTGTGTGAGGTGGGCAGCAGGTGCCTCTTGACGAATGTATTCCACATCATTGCCTCAGACAGTAGGTGGCGGCGTTGGACAGATCCTTTTTGCTTTCCTGCCAACCATGGTGTGTTGGGCTTGCACATTTTTGCTTTGATTTTCTCGTAATTGGCAGCCATCAGTGACTGCCTCCACTGCTTGTGAGGGTTGTCGTTCATATCCAGGCCATAAAAATTGTTGATGACGGTAGCGTTGAGCTTGGCAGGTTCCCTTCGAATGAACACGAACATCACCTCTTGGCGGGGATGGTGGGCATAGAACTCCTTGACCATGGTGATGTTGGCTATATCCAGCTGTCGTGCGAAGATTTCCCATCCCTTGTTGTGGATGGTTTCGAACATATTTGGTTCTAGGCCTAAATCTCCTATCTACCTTGTATAATGAAAGCCTTGCTCCTCCCATATGGCCTGTTTTCTGAACTGGGTTCGGTATCTCTTTTCATCTTCGCGGGAGAAGAAGCGTTGGAAGGTGGGTTTGGGTGCCAATGAGGAAGCCATGTGAGACGGTTGAAGTTTTACTGAAACTTGAAAGAAAAACAGGTGAGAGAAGCGGATGCAAGAATAAGATAGCAAGAAGGTAAAAGTAAATGAATGAAGTGAGAAGGGTTTAAATAGAGGTTGCCGAGAGGTGCTGCGGCAGCATTAAATGTCTAATAGTCCAGTTGTTTCGTGCACGTTAAGGGATTTCCGCCCGTTATTTTCATAGTCGTTGGCAGATAGCCATTACGCGTTTCTACGTTGGGCTGTCCTGGGCTGTCTCGGCGAGATGATGGGCGGGCTTATTGCTGGGCATTCTTCTTGACCCGGCTCTTTTATTCCTAATCCTAAAACACTAAATAAAGACGATTAAATATTAAAAATAAATTCTAAAATTTAAAAATGTGGTAATTAATCTAATCCTAAAAAATTGCAATAAAATAAATTCTACTCCTAATGAATAAAATTAAAAATAAAGAAAAAGAATTAAAAATTAAGTTATGTTGGGAGTGCATTTAGGTGCATCTCCCAGACATAACCACTTCCTGAGTTAATTTGGCTTGTCCATCCCTCCTGGGGGTCCTCTTGTTCCTTCAGATGATGTGCTGCTGGGTCCTTCTGCCTGCCCTTTGGTCTGTCGCGACAGTTGCTGGATTAGCATCTATTTTGGCAGCTTTAGCATCTAGGCATCCTTCCTTTTCTTTTCCTGAGGGTTGTAGCACATTTAACTTAATGCTTTGGTTGTCTACCTCCATGGTTAGCTCCCCATGTTCCACATGTATTAACGTTCTGCCCGTGGCCAGGAATGGTCGACAAAGGATGATAGGGGCTTTTTCATCGGCCTCACAGTCTAGAATGAGGAAATCAGCTGGGAGAAAAAGGTTGCTCACCTTCACTAGGATATCTTCGATTTTTCCCTCCGATTGTATAAAATAGTGATCAGCAAGTTTCAACATGATGGAGGTAGGTTTGCTCTCTAGTTGTACAAAATAAGGTTGATGCTAGTTCTCAAGTCGCACAGGGCTTTTGTTTCGTGCTTGCTGCCTATCCTACATGGAATAACAAAGCTGCCTGGGTCTGTTTCTTGGGCGGCAGTTTGTTGTGCAGCATTGCCATGCACTCCTCTGTTACATCAATTGTTTCAAACTCTCAAATCCTTTTCCTTTTAGAAACCATGTCCCTGAGATATTTTGCATAGTTAGGCATATTCTAAATGGCTTCTATTAGAGGGATGTTTATGTGCACTTGCATTAAAATTTCCAGGAATCTTCTGAACTGATGCGCTTGCTTCTGTTGCTTAAGCCTCTGGGGAAAGGTGCTGGCAGGCGGATGTCCTCTATACGTTCTTTGCATGGGAACTTTATATGTGGAGGGTCATCTGCTTCAGGACTGCTGTCATGTTCAGCTTCCGGGGCGACTGGTGTCGATGCTACCGTGCCAGGTTGTTCTTTCTATGCTGGTTGTGTTTCTTGTTACTTTTCCACCCTCGGCTCATCCAACTGCTTCCCACTTCTGGTAGATATGGCTTTGCACTGCTCGTAAATGGGTTTGGCTGCTGCCTCTGTGCTGCTGGATGTTGCTCCCATTGTTCTGCTACTGAAGATCTTTGTGAACTGCCCAAATTAGGTTTCCAAGTTCTTTATAGCATCCTCATGGTTGTTCATCTTCATCTTCCTCCTGTCCATGAAAGACTCAATTTTATTAATAAACTTATTAGTGTGAACAATAAAATCACTAGTTCTAGACATAAAAGTATGAAGAGTTGCTTCTAGTGAATTATCGTTTTGTGGTTGCTGAGCCTGTTGTCTAGACATGTTTGGTTGGTAGCCTCCCTGTTGCTGTTGAGGGTTTGCAGCAGTCTATGGGTTGCTCCAAAAGAAGTTCGGATGGTTCTTCTACCTAGGGTTGTAGGTGTTCTGGGCAGGTATGTTGTTCCTCTCACATCCTCCCATAAAGTTGGCAGATGCGGGACAGTCAGAGGAATCGTGGTTACCCCCACACTTGTCATATAACGGCTCCACAACTTTTACCTCATAGCCTTTCCTAGCAGGTTTCACGATGCTCAAGACCAGCTCTGTTAGCTTGTCAAGGCTAACATTGACAAATTCTGAGGCTTCTACCTCGTTCACAGTAGTTGGCCACCTAACGCCGCCTTGGCGGGCTGTTGGATACTTGTAGTCGTTCTTGGCGGCTTGGTTCAGAATCCGCTGTGCCTCCTCTAGTGGTCTATCAAGGATGATTCCATTGGCTGAGGCATCAATCATCATCCGCGTTGGGTAGTTCACCCCGTTGTAGAACATTGATACTTGTGTCCAAGCCGGAAAACTATGTAGCAGACAGTTGTTCAGCATCTGTTGGTACCGCTCCCATGCTTCATACATCGGCTCGTCATCCCCTTGTCGAAAGGTTGTTATTTCGTTTCGCAGTCTGTCTGTGACATTGGACGGGATGAAACGATCAAGAAAATCTTTGCACAGCTCTGTCCATGTGTTGAACGATCCTGCTGGTTGGTTGTTTAGCCATTGTTTTGTCCTATCCCTCAGTAAATAGTGAAATAATCTCAGCCTCAGTACGTCTTGATGGACTCCATGTATTTTGAATGCTCTGCATATGTCTAGGAATCCTCTCAAGTGCTGCCGAGCATCTTCTGTGGCAGTCCCTCCAAATTGCCCTAACATGTTGATCATGTTAAACATAACGGGCTTCAACTCGAAGTGATCCACCTCAATTCCAGGTTCTGTCCCCGTCAGATTGAACCCTCTGAAGTCATGTTCCAGATAATCTCTAGTGGTTCGAACAATCTGGGGCTGCCTGGGCGGAACTTGCTATTCTCTGAGCAGTGGGTCTTGCTGCTCATCCCTGTCGTTCGCAGCATTGTTGGGCGGGTCCATGTTTACCTTTGCCTTTTCTTTTTCCTCTTTGATTTCCTTCTTGAGCTCTCTTGCTCTTCGTTCGATATCGTCGTAGAAGAGAATTTCTTCTTTTGGACTCTCCCTGGTCATACACAAAGGAAAGTGTAATAATATTTTTTAAATAAAAAAAATAAACTGTAAAGAAATAAAAGTGCAGAAATTAAAGACGAATTTCGCTGTTACTAATCCCCGATAACTGCGCCAAAAACTTGTATAGCGTTTGGGTGTTCTCTATTTATGAGCGCAAGTGCACACTCCTGTCAAGTTATAGTATAAAAGATATCGTCTCCCACAGGATTGGACAACTTAATTCGAATTGATGTTCCTACACAAGAAAAGTAAAAACACAAGTAAGTTGAATGTTTGAAAAGAAAAATAAAATAAAAACACAAGTAATTAAGAAGGAAGTGATCAGATTGATAGAGAGGGCATGGTTATGTTGCTGCTTAGTGTTAAACTGTGTTGAATAGGTCAAGTTATTTTGCGCTGCAAGACTCTGCTGCCTCGACGCTGGATGGTAGGTAGACTGTTGAAGCCCTCTCGCTTCCTCGGCAGGTGGATGGAATTATGTCTTGGCGGCAAACTCGGTAGAAGTACAAGGCTCGGAAGAACGCTTCGAAAGTGACTTCGCTTATGTCTAAATCATAGTTATGTTGATGCCCACTACAGATAATACTAGTCGCGACATGAATCATGCAAAGACAAAAATGTTGATTCGCCCTCTTTTAGCCGCCTTAAACCCTTAACCTATGTCTAGGCCGGATTGATCGCACCGTCTATAGATGAAATCGTACTTACTCCTTTCGTGAGTTTGACTCTCTCGATATCGAACAAATGTATAGAATTCAACTAATATTTCACCTTAATTGAAAACTATGAAGAACATAGAATAACTAAACCTTGTAATTTTATTTGCAAAGACAAACTTGAAATCCTAAACAACCGTTCTCACAACTAATTACAACATAACCCAAACCCAAGGAGAAATTTAGAAAATGTCGACATCAAGAAAACCGAAACTATACCTAAGGAAAACCTATGCCATTTTGAATTAGAATTACAATGAGTATATATAGGCATTAGCTAGGTCTAGTCCTTCTTGAAGTATAAATCTACAAAGCAGCTTTCCACATTAAATGTGACTTTATACTCTAACTTCTTTGAGTTGAATGTGGACTTTATCATGTTTCCTTGTTCCGCAAGCAATCTCGAGATTCAACTTTGGCGGCTCTGTCCACTACTACAGACGTCAGAAAATTGAGTGGACAACATCGATAGAATTAGGATTTTCTGCTCTACAAATCGTACTCCAGTTCTCCAACTCCATAGTCTGATGTCTTGGGCGGCGGCAGCTGCTCTACAGCTGATGTCTCTGTCTGGAATTGCGTCAGTACAGCTTTTTGGTTCGTTGCCTCAGCATCACATCCTCAACTTCTCTTTCCCTATGTCAGCCTCCTCAACTTCTCTTTCCCTATGTCAGCCTCTGGTACCTAAAACCTAAAGTACACTAAAACAATACATTTTCTTTACCAAACAAAGGATAATCTAGAGAAACATGGCAATGTAAAGAAATATTGTAAAATGCAATACATGGTCCTAATTATGCCTAGAATGTATTCAAAAACAACAATAACATGAGATGGAATATGCATGAAATATGGAACTTGTGAACACTTTACATCATGCCAATTTTACATCATACCAATTATACCTAAGACTGACTCAAGACCAAGGCTTTACCAAATATCAATCCTTTCTTAATATTATGAGCACAGCTCCACAATATTATCTTGCACGGATTTTATTTCCCTTTTAATGTGTTTATTCATACATAATCACCATATGTGACTTTCCATATCATTCTGCTCATTCGAAAGGCTTATAGCTAACTTTACATTTAAATAGTTACACTTACTTTTTAATGATTCGATATATACATATATATCACAATTCTTATATTCATCTTTAACAATCAATAGATGTTTTATGAATACTCAATTTATAATTTTCTTTATTCGATTCTTATAGAATCCCATTGCTTTATCAAATAAACATACACATGTAACAGCCACAATTCACCCCTTTCTTTAGGTACGAATAATTCATGAAAATATATGTATATATCTATTCTCTCAATATATAACTTACTAGCTTGTATTATTATTATATCCAATTTATCAGTGAAGATAACTTCATGGTTGATAGGTCAATTAGATCAAGGTATAATCAATATTTACTCTTATCATTCTTATATTTCAGTTGTATCTCATGATCCAAATTCAAATTTGGTTAAACATAGAATTCTTATACATTCAACAAAGCACATAAACAGATCATACCGAGAATAGCATTAATCAACATTCCAATTCAAGAAAGTTCCGTAATATAAACGTACCTCAATCCAATCTTACACTTATCTTAGCTTAGTTTAATTTCAAAGACCATGGAATTAGTAAAATTAAACATGCTCTGGAAGATAGGGAGCCTATCCCGAGACTTCGAAACTACGCTCACTTGTTATCCCGATGTTACGGGATATCTAAACCCCTTTCAATAAAGGTGCTAAGCCAATTCCTCTACTAGGTCCTTTATAGTCTAAAATTAACAAGGGATACAACTACATGTATTAGAACCATCTCAACCAAAGCAAGGTAGCAAGATTTTAGCATATTTCAAACATCCTTAAACCTATATTTACTCATTCACAAACACCTTACTCTCATGCATACTTGTTCACATGCTAGTCAAACAACTCTTTGATGTTTAATCAATTCAATCTAACTCAAAACAGCCCATTAACTCTTATGTTCTTATAAATCTGCCCAATTAGACATATGTATATTTTATTTATTTATTTATTTTACAAATTTAAAAACAGTTCATTTAGTTTCATTTTATCCACAACAGGGCAGATTAGACCTATAATCATCATTTTGTTCAAAACTGTCCAATTTATCCAGGAATGCACATCACAAGGTAGCTTAAACATTCATACATTTAAACATACATGGACAGTCCAAAAACAGTTTCTAATTTCTATAAAAACAGTCCCAAAATCTATAAAAAATAATCCAGATTTTTGTGTTCGAAACTAGAATTAGACCTTCCCTATCATTAATATGCAAAAACTGTTTTTAATTTTTTTTATAACATTTCCAGCCATTAGAATTCAGCATCAACCGTGCTTAAAAGTTTCAGATGCAAACTGTTCTTGCCTAGTTATTAAAAAAACTCATGATATACATAGTTTCTTTTCTATATACTTCTCGTGCTTCGAACTCAAAACATAATCCAATTCAACACAGAGCTGTTTGAGCTTGACCCTAAACTAATTTTCTCCATCACGTCAAACATAATATTTCCTCAAACAGATTCTAAGTTCATTCATTCAATTCATAGCAAAAAAAAATTCTCCATCACTCAATGATCTAATTTAGCATACATGGAAAACAGATTTACAAGCATACTCAATTTTCTTATACGCATTAAACAAACAAAGCATTCACAAGATTTAAAGCTCTTTAAGGTCCCCCCAACTATCTCGCTATCATTTAGTTTTAACATTTAGAGATGTTTTGAAAACTCAAAGCATCACATTATCATGTGAATCGTTTGGTTCAAGAATTTTCTAATGCAAACTACCCTTAATTCAAATCCAAATATTAGATTAACATACAAGGAAAAAATCATAGCATCAATACATTTGCCATTCCTGGAATCAAGAGATGGAAGGAGATATCATACCCTTTTTTAAGCTACTCGATTTAAGTCTAACAAACTAGATCCACCTTGATAAAATTCTTGCTCAAAGCTCCCAAGTTTCTCCCTCAACAACCGGCTCTTCTTTGAGAAGAGAGAAAATGATGAAGGTTGCCTACTTTCCCCTTCATCATCGTGGCCCACTCTAACACACATGGCCTTGCAAAGTGGTAACATGTGTTCAAAGAAAAGACAAGTGTCCTAGCCCTTAAAGTTCTTTATTTTTAACATGCAATCTTCCTTTGTTCTTAATAAGCGATTTGGTCATTCTTAATTAAACCACACACTTTATTCCACGTTTTAATATAGCCCCAAATCACAAAATTAATCCTTTAATCCTAATTTTATAATCAATTGATTATGACCATGCTTGTAATGTAACTAGAAACATTAAAAAATCAAATCAGACTATATCTGAATTGTCAATAACTTCTAGACCGTATTTCTTGGGATATCACAACAAGCCTTAATCCTTTCTTGTGCTTTTTCTCTTCCAACATTTTGTCATCAAATGTGTCTCCTAAAAGACACATAAAACAACATTTAGGACATAGTAAATAACACACTAATTTGTAACATAAATTAGATGTATATTCAAGAGATCAAGCAGCTATAAATGTGTAATAATGCAACAACTAAATATGCAAGAAATGCATCTTATTAAATATTCATGAAAATAAAATATGCACTCTAAATGTGTAAGAAAATAGACTAATTATGCATTGATACATTAAAGTGAACATGCAAAATGTTGCATGGTTCAAGTGAAGAACAAGGCTCAATATTTGATTCCATAACATGAGCAATAAAATTGATGACATAATCTGATGTGATCCAGGCCAGCACCAAACTTCTATGGGCCTTGTTCACATCAGAAGAGAAGTCGCAAAATTTAAACACTTGTGCCTGAGCCGAGGATCTCAACAATTAGAGTTTTCTAGCCTTGAATCTGAGCTTAGACCCTTGGCCATCTTTTGAACAATGCAGCCTCCTACTCGTGCATGAGTTTGCATGAGCTTTTATTAAAATGTAAATTTAATTTCAGCATGTGTGCATGAATAAATAATGCTTGGTGTTCATTTAAGCATGTTGTTTCATTTATGCTTGTTTAGAACATTTAAGCATGATGTTTTATTTACGTTTGTTAGTTTTATTATTGCATGTCATTTTAATACTGCATGTTAGTTAACTTAATGCATATTAGTTTAATCATGTTTGAGATTTCATTAAATAAAGTTAGTTCATTGATTAAACTAGTTCATTAATCAAACTAGCTCTTAATTGTTTTCATGCATTTTTTTATTATTTAATGTTTGAATAAGACCTATCTTTGCGTATAGGTGCATGGACGTGTGAATAAAGCTTGAACAAAGGAGGATTCTTTTCAACTTCAGCCAAAATTTTCATTACATCCCTTGAAGGATGATAAATTTCATCTAGGAATTCAAGGCATGAATTAAAACAACAATTAAAGAAGGAATTCAAGGAGTCTCATACATTTAGTCAACTTGTTAGCCATTTTTCGATAGATCCATGCAGATCTGGGTTTTGATGTCTTCTTCAAACTTATTTCCATATTTCTTAGCTTTCTAACCCTTTTTGAATCACCTCAATCTGATATCGAGAGCTTGAGTTATGATCGTTTTACTGAAGACAATGCATGCTAGAATTTCATTACGGAAAATGCATGCATGGGAGACAATGATCTAAATTTTATCATTATCAACTATTTGGAGAGGCTGTTCAAATTCTACAAGGAAGACAAGCCTTAAAAGCTATCTTTATCACTCAATTGAAGGCCCCCATTATTCAGATAATAAAGACATTCAAGTCATTATTTATCATCTTTTTGGAGGCTTTTCATATTCTACAAGGAGACATGTAATGAAGGTCATCTTTATGACATTCAAGAGGATGAATGACAACTTGAACAAGCTTGGCAGATCAAGAGGTTCTTCTCACTTGGACGACATGAGTATCTACATTCATTCCAAAGAATGTCCACATTCATCTTCATCCACATCAACCATTCGGTTGTTACTTGGAGAGGGAATAATCGATGGCTTTATGAGCTTTTAACCCCTAAATAATTTGTTTTTAATCCTTTATTTGTCTATTCAATTCAGCCATTATGCACCTATAAATAGTTACACATTTTCATTGTCAAAAGATATAACTTTTGATTTTAAAACTAGACTTTTGTGTGAGAGTTTATCACTTTGTTCTTCCTTGAACTTATCTGACTTATTAAGGATTTTTTCCTTGTGGCATCAGTTCTATTTCCATCTTTTAATGTTGTATGTTCCTAGTTGTTATATAACTAGTGGGTTTGGATCCATCCTTGGATTTTGAACAATATAAGGTTCTAGACCACTTTCATATATTCTTGGTTCTTCCTTTGTTTCAGAACCAAACTGTCTTTATTTTCCATCACCACCACTATCTTCCATATTCATATTTCCTTCTACCATAATTTTCAACACTGTCCATTCATATCACAACCCCAGTTGTCACGACAACTAAATTGCCACGAAAAACTTCACAATCCAATAGCCACAGCAACTAACTTGCCACGGCAAACGACATTCAAATACTTATTGCGTTCACGATCGGACAATCGTAATTTTGATTATTTCGCAACTAGGATCACATCATTTGGTATCAGAGCTTTATGAACCAGGTAAGTATCACTTTTCTTTCTCGAAAAGTTTAAAAAAAAGAAAAAAAATCAAGAGAAAAAGAAAATCTTGAAAAAAAAAGAGAAAAGAGTTTGAGCAAAAAGAAAAAGAGATTGAAAAGAAGAGCAAACTCAAGATAAAGAATGTGAGAAAGAGACAAAAGAGTTAGTGAGGCAAGAAAAGAGTGATATTGAAAAAGAAATTGTTTTTGCAAAAAGAGAAGAAGAAACGAAACTGTTTTGCACTAACAATAATTTGCCTACTTTTGTTTTGACATCTTCTAAGGATTCCATGCTTGAATTCTTCGAGAACATTCCAAAAGAGTTGACACTCTTCAAAGACATTCCAAGGGGAGACATTGAAAATTCTAGTGCGAAAGAGGATACACAAATTTTTTTGTTCCACTATGAAATCAACAATTCTTATTCTTTGTCATTATTTCATAATTTTCATGAAGAATATTCAGAAAATTGTCCAAGGATGTTGCCCCTCATTAAGGACATCGAACATCAACCACCCATTCGGAACATTCAACATATGTGGTTTGATTTTTCTTGTGATTTTGTGTTAGTATTTTCAAAAACTCATTTTGGTTTATTTTTCAGGGAAATAAATAAATTATTCAGCGGATTGGATTCAAACCAGGATGATCAGTTTCTTCTTAACCATTTTTGACAGAAATTTTGGACAGTAACAAACACCAAGCAAATAGCGTACAATTGGCCATTCAAAGAACTTGACAGGATCAATTTCTTATCTGCTATAGAATTGATTACTTCTCCTATTAATCAAGTTGTGTACGCAAGAGTGCACGTTGCACTAGAGAAGCCAATTACGTCTGCACAGTTGAGAGCAATTGCCCATAAGAGTTTGAAAGCATGGGAAAATTGTAGAGTAAAATTAAGTTATTGTTTTTCACAACATTCCCACAATTGGTCGTTCAGCTCAAAGAAGTGAAACAAGGACTCTCTACCCAGTCAAGAGAGATCATTCGAAAGAGTAGCAAGATGTGGGCAGATTGCTTGCAACTTGATCCATTCATTAGAAATTATACATCACATTTTGCAACCAAGCACCAACCAATTGAAAACCTTGAATGGTTTGATCGTTTTAACTCTCAACATTTTATTTATTTTTCTACTAATCCACTTGTGATTGTAGAGGATGAAAGTAAATACACGTTTGAGAAAGAATTACATAGAAAGGTGCGAGGAAATAGAGAGAGAAATTCTGTGTCTTGTGAACAGTGACTCCAGAAGTCATCACACCATCCCTTCGACACCAGTCAAGCAACATGTAAGCAAAATTTCCTGAAAAATGCAAAAGAACTATATTTGAACCTAGAGATTGGTTTTGGTTCGAAAGGCAAGTGAATGAGTTCCCAGCTCTACGAAAGTCGAAGTTGTTCCTTTTTATAACATGCGTCGATTTGGGGACAAATCGCTTTCAAGAATGGGGGAATGATGTCATCCAAGCCAGCACCAAACTTCTTTGGGCCTTTGTTGAGTGTGTAAAAGTTCTATTATTTACACCCTTTTTAACCCATATTTCTGCTGCATTCAAGCATTATTCATTGCATTTAGGTTAGTTTACAGCAAAACATCACAAATATATTTAAAGGCACAATTTCTACTAAGAATGGCTGTTTTTGCAGGTTGCTGCCGTAGCAGACGGAAAGGGCAGGCGCTAGGCAGTGAAGCAAAAGAGCTGAACTGGACAAGCAGTCAAAGAGGACGATGCTGCCATGGTTGCTGCCGTGACAGCAGGGGACGACAGCAGTTTTGAGGAGAAGAAACAAAGTGGACCTCGATAGATAGAGAAAATTTAGCCCGTCTGTCGTGCGAAAACCGCATATTTTTCCAAGCCCCAGATCAAAAGGAATGTCAAGCCCAAAGTTCAAAGAGAGAAAATCCCAAGCAAGAAGATGACGGCTGGAAAGTAGATTCCTTGAAGATTTAGTCTTTATTAGAATCATACTTTTATTTAAAGTTGTATTCTTGCTATTTTAGATAACTTGAGCCCAAAGCTTATATAAGGGCATGTATTTTAACCTAGGAGGGCATAACAGATTACCCTAGCTTCTTCTCAAAACCCTAGTCGTTTTCCTTCCCACAACATGTTCTAAATTCCCCCTAGGGCCACGGGTTGATTTGTAAAGTAGTTGCAAGGGTTGTTTTGTTTTAGGAATTTTCAGTTCAATAAAATAAACTTCAAGTTCTCTTATTTTGGTTATTAATATCTTGCAAGAGCATCGGGAGAGCATTGTGAGGTTATCTATTTACTTAGCATCGAGAGAGTTAAGTATACGAAAGAAATAAGAGCAAGTTCTCTAGTTTATAGTTGAACTATCTCGGGCCTAGGGATAGGATGAGGTTAAGTGGCTAAAGAAGAATTCATTGACATCGGTGTTCATCCTTCGATTCATGCCAGGAGGTATCATCAAAGACGTGATCATCGACAGACTTGGACCTAGGGATAGGCCAAGGCACATCTGGGATTCTTGCCAAACTTGAAGTACCGAGTTGAGTGTTTGCTGCCGCGACAATCAACGGACTGCTGCCGCGACAGGTGCTGACGCGACGGGAGCGACGACAGAACTGGATTTCCTAAACTCTACAATACCTGCACTACTGAGCAATTCAATACCAGCCTATTCTCTCTATCTTGATATCTCTACTCTTTTATTTACGTTTACTTTATTATTCTCGTGGCAACTTTCTCAAATATTTTCTTAACTTTCGTGTAGTGAATTAAGGTGAAGCTATTAGCCCAATCCCTGTGGAGACGATATTCGATACTTCGTATCACTTTACTACTTGCGTCCTGTACACTTGCACTACCATTGCGATAGACTCTTTTACACGCAACAAGTTTTGGCGCCGTTGCCGGGGATTGGCAACATAACTCTACCTTTTCTTTTACTGCACTTTTCGTTTTTATTTTTATTTTTCTGTTTTTCTTTGGTGCATTCAACTCTTGCTTTTCACAAGGTTTCTTGTTTATGCGCAGATCGAACCGAGGTAAAGATCGTGAGTATTCATTAGATCCAGAAATCGAACGTTCATTCAATCTCAAGAAACAACTTCGGCACTTACTAGCCAGGAACGAGTACCTTGAGGAACAGCTAGAGAAGATGGCCCACAATGGAAACGACCCGCCTGTCGGCGATATTATACTACCTTCCGGCAACCCTGCTGCCGCTGCCGGACGACGGTCCTGTCGTGACTACATGTTGAACAATCATGTGGAACTAGAAACCACGCTGCCAGACATAGATGTTGACAACTTCGAGCTGAAACCTGTTATGTTTAGCATGATCAACAATGCCGATCAATTCAGTGGTGCTATTACAGAGGATGCTAGGGAGCATCTAAAAACGTTCCAGGAGATCTGTGGTTCGTTTAGACTGCCAGGAGTTAATCCGGAGATACTGAGGCTTCGGTTATTTCCCCATTCATTGAGGGATAGAGCAAAGACTTGGTGGAATAAACTTACGCCGGGTTCAATTAGAACTTGGGCAGATTTATCTCGTGAATTTTTATCTCGTTTTAATCCTTCACATTTATCTGAGCGATTACGTAACAAAATTGCTACTTTTCAACAGGAAGATGACGAGCCGATGCACGAGGCCTGGGACAGATTTACTACTCTTCTACGGAACTGCCCAATGCATAGATTCCCCGTCTGGAATCAGGTAACTAAGTTTTATAATGCTACCAACTTACAAACTCGTATTCGAATTGATTCAGCAGCAAACGGACTATTGTTGGATAAAGACCCGGACGAGGCAATGCAAGTATTGAAAAATCTGGCTAAGAATGAGGAGCAGTTCCCGACAGCAAGAAGAGGGGGTAAACGGGTACTAGCTGTCAAGGATTATGAGGCCGACAGCACGATGAAATCACAGGTAGCATTCATTACTAAAGCAATGAAAAAGCTATTGAATGATGATGCACAACATGGATTTGCTGTTGAGGAGGTATGTGAAATCTGTGAGGGAAATCATAGTTCGGATGAGTGTCCTATACAGTTAGAAGAGGGAAAATATGTTGGAAACTACAAGCCGAATTACAACTCCAACAACTATAATCCCAACTGGAGAAAGGATCCCAAATTTTCTTGGAGCAATCCTAATAATGCCCTGAATCCTCAAGCACACAATCAGAATCAGGGAGGACCTAGATTGCTGACGCGACAGTAGCTGCCACTGCAACAGCAGCAACAACAGCCACCAGCTGCCACGAACAATATACTAGAATAGACTCTGGCCACTTTTATGTCTCAGACAGGTACTTATATTGAGAATATGAATCAGTTTGTCAAGAAAACAGAGACATTCATGGATAAAACAGAGATGCAGATGATGAATCATGAAGCTACTCTGAAATCTTTGGAGACACAAATGGGTCAGGTTTCCCAGCATATTAAGCCAAGGCAGACTGGAGGATTCCCTAGTAATACTAAAAATGCTAGGCAGCCCACACATGAGCAATGTAAGGCTATTACTACTAGGAGTGGGAAGAAATTACTAGGGCCGGAAAAGGAAGCTGAAACAGTAAGGAAACCAGCTTTGGATAGACCTGCCGAGGAAGCTGCCCCGACAGGTAACAAATAGACTGCTGCCGATGAACCTGTCACGACAGTAGAAGCGACATAGGAGAAAAATGATGAACCCAAACCTCCTCAGATTCGTATGCAGTGGGAAGGACGTATTGCTGATTATCGTCCCCCACCTTCTTTTCCTCAACGGTTACAGCAAGCCAAGCAAGAATCTCAGCTCAAAAAGATTTATGATATTTTTAAGCAGGTTCATATTAACATTCCGCTGTTGGATGCCGTTAGGGAGATGCCCGGTTATGCCAAATTTCTCAAGGATGTCATGTCAAAGAAATCTAAACTTGGGGAATTTGAAACGGTAAAGATGAAAGAAGGTTGCATGAGTATTCTTCATCGGCAGCCACCCCAGAAAAAGAAGGATCCGGGGAGCTTCATCATACCTTGTGTAATCGGAGATAAATATATGGGTAAGGCACTTTGTGATCTTGGTGCTAGTATTAATTTAATGCCAAAATCTGTTTTTCAGAAATTAGGTATTGGAAAGGCGCGGCCCACGACAGTAATTCTGCAGCTGGCAGACCGCTCTTACGTTCATCCGGAAGGAAAAATCGAAGATATTTCGGTAAGGGTGGATAAATTTATTTTTCCTACTGACTTTCTTGTTTTAGATTGTGAAGCAGATGAAAACGCACCAATCATCCTTGGGCGACCCTTCTTAGCCACGGGAAGATCACTGATTGATGTGGAGAAAGGAGAACTCACCATGAGAGTGAACGACCAAGAGATTAAGTTGAATGTTCTCCAAGCTATGAAGCATGCTGATGCAGACGAGGAATGCAAGGCTATCATTGAAGTTACCCTTGATCAACCCTGCATCAGGTCGGGCTATCACGACATAAAAATTGGTCACTGCCTCAGCAGCCACCTACAGGACTGTCACGACATCATCGACGACAGCAACTCCTCTGAATCCGATACAACTGATACAGAAGATCAAGAAGAAGTAAACTGGATAGGCGATCGTCCAGGTAAGTTATTCGAACCTTTAAATTATACTTCGGATAACCATGCAATCCAAAAGCCATCTACTGTTGAACCCCCTGTTTTAGAACTGAAGCCCCTGCCAGGGCAGCTAAAATATGCTTTTCTTGGTTCAAATGATATGTTGCCCGTAATCATCTCTTCTAAGTTGCTGCAGGAACAGGAACATCAGCTAATAGGGATGCTGGGGCAGCACAAAAAGGCAATTGGATGGACGATAGCCGATATTCAAGGCATTAGTCCGGCGTTATGCATGCATAAAATCCTTTTAGAGGATGATCATAAGCCGACTATAGATGCTCAAAGGCGGCTAAACAATACGATGAAAGAGGTGGTGCGTAAAGAGATAATCAAGTGGTTAGATGATGGTATTATTTACGCCACCTCCGGCAGCAAATGGGTAAGCCCGGTGCAATGTGTTTCAAAGAAAGGAGGAATGACTGTGGTGACCAACGAAAACAATGAGTTAATCCCAACTAGGACTGTGACCGGTTGGAGGGTTTGTATGGACTATCGGAAGCTTAACAAAGCTACCCGAAAGGACCACTTTCCTTTACCCTTCATTGATCAAATGCTTGATAGATTAGCGGGTAAACCTTACTATTGTTTTCTTGATGGTTATTCAGGTTATAATCAAATAGCTATCGCACTGGAAGATCAAGAAAAGATGACTTTCACATGCCCCTACGGAACGTATGCTTTTAGGAGGATGTCGTTTGGATTATGCAATGCACCCGCCACCTTCCAAAGGTGCATGATGGCCATATTCTCCGATATGGTGGAGGACTTCCTTGAAATTTTTATGGATGATTTTTCAGTCTTTGGGGACGATTTTGAGAGCTGCCTAGGCAATCTACAAAAGGTACTTGAAAGATGTGAAAAAGCAAACCTGGTATTAAATTGGGAAAAATGCCACTTTATCGTGGATGAAGGGATAGTCCTTGGCCATAAGATAAGCTGCCGTGGCATAGAAGTCGACAGGTCCAAAATAGAAGTGATCGAAAAGCTGCCGCCGCCGACCACAGTCAAGGGTATTAGAAGTTTCTTGGGACATGCTGGTTTTTATCGGAGATTCATTGCAAATTTCTCGAAAATCACCAAGCCCCTATGCCATCTTCTGGAGTAGAACCGACCCTTTGACTTTAATGATGAATGTACTGAAGCATTCAAGGTTCTGAAGGAAAAACTGGTAACAGCCCCAATAGTACAGCCACCAGACTGGACACAGCCATTTGAGATTATGTGTGATGCTAGTGACTATGCTGTAGGGGCAGCACTTGGGCAGCGGAAGGACAAGTTATTTCATGTCATATATTATGCCAGCAAGAAACTGAACGACGCCCAAGTGAACTACACCACCACAGAAAAGGAGTTATTAGCTGTGGGGTTCTCCATTGACAAGTTTCGTTCTTACATACTTGGAACGAAGGTAATAGTGCACACAGACCATTCTGCCCTGAAGTATATGTTCGCGTAAAAGGATGTAAAGCCTCGATTGATACAGTGGATCCTACTATTGCAAGAATTGGACCTTGAAATCAAGGACAAAAAAGGACAGAAAATCAGGTGGCAGATCACTTGTCAAGGTTGGAGAAGGGACAAAGTCTACCAAAATATGATACAAACATACTGGAGACCTTCCCAGATGAGCAGCTCTTTGCTGCCGCAATTACTGCCGCGATAGCCATGGCGGCAGGTAAGTCTTCTGAACTTCCCTGGTATGCTGATTTCGTTAATTTTATAGTTAGCGGAATAATTCCTTCTGATCTTAATTATCAAGCCATGAAGAAGTTCCAAAATGATGTTAAGCATTATTATTGGGACGAACCTCTTCTTTTCAAAATTTGTGCAGATCAGGTTATAAGGAGGTGTGTACCACAAGAAGAGCAAGAAGACATACTTCATCACTGCCATGCTTCACAATATGGAGGTCACTTAGGAGGCAACAAAACTGTTGCCAAGGTGCTGCAGTCAGGGTTCTACTGGCCGTCACTGTATAAAGATGCACAAATCTTCTACAAGAATTGTGACAGGTGCCAAAGGATAGGAAACATCTCAAGGAGAAACGAGATGCCGCTGCAGAACATTCTAGAAGTCGAGATCTTCGATGTTTGGGGGATTGATTTTATGGGACCATTCCCATCTTCATGTGGGAATCTATACATCCTCCTGGCAGTAGATTATGTTTCCAAGTGGGTCGAAGCTATCGCAACTCAAAAGAATGATGTCAAGACAGTCCAAAGGTTTTTACACAAAAACATTTTTTCTAGATTTGGCATCCCTGAGGCGATTATCAGTGATGAAGGGAGTCATTTCGACAACAGGGTTATTGTTGCTGCCTTGATGAAATATGGTGTCTAGCATCGGATCGCGACAGCATATCACCCACAAACCAATGGACAAGCTGAAATATCTAATAGGGAAGTTAAGAACATTCTCGAGAAGATGGTTAAGCCAACTAGGAAAGATTGGTCTTTACTTCTCAATGATGTGTTATGGGCATATAGGACAGCTTTTAAGACTCCATTGAGCATGTCTCCGTACCGATTGATTTATGGGAAAACATGTCATCTACCTATCGAGATAGAGCACAGAGCATACTGGGCAATCAAGGCAGTGAATATGGACTTGGACAGGGCAGGATAGAAAAGGCTGTTAAATTTGAACGAGATTGAAGAAATACGGACAATGGCCTACGACAATGCAAGAATCTACAAGGAGAAAACTAAGAAGTGGCATGACATGAAGTTGCTGCCACGACAGTTCTGCCCAGGGCAGCTTGTAATGTTGTTTAATTCTAGACTGAAACTTTTCCCAGGGAAACTGAAATCTAGATGGTATGGCCCATTCCAAGTCGTACAAGTTTTTCCCCATGGTGACATCACAATCCGATCATTAAAAGACGGGCACCAATTCAAAGTCAACGGACAGCGCCTCAAGCATTATCAGGGGACTAAAGCCCCAACAATGCAGGAAGTGGTTACCTTGGGAGATGCCCCACCTGGCATCCCTAAGTTAACCTAAAATTTAATTATTTATTTTATTACTATTTATTATTTATTAGGAAATAAGGTTTATTTTATTTCGAATAATGTTTTTATGTTTATTGTTTTTAGGAAATAAATGAGTCAAGAAGAACGGGAGAAGTGAACTCAGCCCACCATCCATCCATCAGCCCAACAAAGCCCAAACATTGAAGTCTGTCGTTACAGCTGCCGCGACAGACGCGGAAAATACAGGCTGTCATCACGTTGTCACGACAGACGCGGAAACACGTCACAGACGCGTAACAGACGCGGAAACGTGTGTCAGACGCGTCAGACACGCTAAAGCTCAATAGCCGGCCCCGTTATTCGCGCCTGCCGTTACAGCTTCAACGGTCAGCAATTCCTTTTCTATATAACCCCGTTTCATTTTCATTTTCACTCACTTCTGCCTTTCTTATTTTCTCTCCCTTTTTAGTTTTCCTTTGCTTTCATTTACTTTTCACAACCCTTGCACTAATATGTCTTATAGAAAAACCCAGCAGCAACTCCCCCACAGTCCTTTGCTACCCGAGATATGTGGGAAGAACGAGGTTTTATCTATACACCAAAGGCAAAGAATCTGGGCCTCAAGCCATTCATAGCCCAGAAGATTAGAGCTTTATTGTGGCACACATTTTTGGAACAGCTGGAGGAAATGAACGTGATGCTGGTGAGGGAATTTTATGCTGCCATCAGCAGCAAAACGGCGACAGCAGTGAGTGTTCGAGGGAAAGAAGTGCCGTTTAAAGCAGAGTACATCAACTCTTTATATGGCCTCTACATAGGCCACAATGACGATGCACACCAGCAGTTCCTCAACACCTTGGACAATGCTACCTATGACGTTGTCATGGCAGAATTGACGGACGAAGGAACCGAATGGAATACCAGCCAGAAAAATCCACACACGGTGAAGTAGAGCCAGCTGCTGTCGGAGGCAAAACTATGGAATGCCTTCATAAAAAAGAGGATCATGCCGTCATCCCACCATACCACAGTCGACCAGCAAAGGTTAGCCTTAATACACTCTATTTTAAATGAACGGCCCATTAATGTGGGTAGTTATATTCGAGAGAGTATTTTGGAATGTGCACATCGGCCGACGGGCCTCCTCTTCCTCCCTTACCTCATCACTTTGCTCTGTCGCGGCCATAACGTGCCGAAAGCGCATACTGATTTAATAGTCAAAGGACGAGGTTGGACGGAAAAAAATATCCTCAGCCTCATGGAGCTGACCGTGGCCACCCCTCTCTCATCATTCAACCCCGCTGCCGCCACAGCTAAAACGTCAGAGCATCAAAATACTGAACCTGCCGCCGTAGCAGCTGCTCCGACAGACTCCTCCACTCAGATCCTAGCTGCCATTCAGAAACTGGAGGAAAGACAGTTGGGCTTAATGACCTTCATCAGGGACTTTGCCGCCTCTACGGTAAATTTTATTCAAAATACTTTAAATTTCCCTGATGTTGTTTTCCCTACTTTCCCTGCCCATTACTTTACTGTCACTACCCCTGTCCACACTCCTACACCTGCTGCTACCCCACAAACACCATTTGCCGCCTCCATACCATCGCCTGCCCCGACAGCAACAGGCAGCACTCATGTCGAACCATCTGCCCGAGGAACAAAGCGTCTAATGACATCGGATGACCTTGCTGCCTTTGTTGCTGGGTTCTCCTCCTCCTCTGTTTAGGCAGACAGTGACGATGAACCCTCTACTAAGAGGAATCTGTCAAAGGAGTTTTCACCGGTAAAGAGGCAGAAACGAATGGCAGATAAGAAAACATTGCCAAAGGCCAACAGCAGCAGTGACAGCAGCAGTGACAGCAGCAGTGAGAGCAGCAGCAGCAACTCTGATGTTCAGGTTGTACAGCAACCACCCCAGCCCGCCCCAAGAACCAGAACCCGCCGCCAGATCTGCCTCAGCAGTAGCAGCGAAGACAGTGATTAAAATTTAAGTTTCTTATCTTATTATTGCTGCCTGCTATATATATTTTGTGATGTACTGCCTTCGTATGTTTTCATTTTTATTTTGTCATTTGCATTGAGGGCAATGCAACCCTCGAGTTTGGGGGTGGCAACCCTCCATATTAATGGAGTACATCTTAGTTAAATTTTGTGTCTTTTACTTAGTTATTTTTCTCTTAAAAAATGTTGAAAATTTTGGCTAAAAACTGTGAATTAAACTTACCTGTCGTGACAGCTCTGTCGTGGCAGTGACTTTAGGATAGTTTTTAGGAGAAGTTTAGAGCCTTTCTATAGTTTTGAAAACTTAAACACCATTGTGACTGTTATACTGCTTAGACTTCTTTTAGCCAAACTAGAATAAGAAGCTTAGCACTTGAATAGCCCCTAGAGGTGCCTAACACTGGCTCTAGGAAAGAAGTTTAGCAAAAGAGACTCAACAGCCCTAGAGGTGCCCGAAACTGGCTCTAGGAAGTTAACTAGAGGTGCCTAAAACTGGCTCTAGTAAAACTTTAGCTTGAAAAAATAGAGAAATCGAGTCAAAACGAAAAAATCAAAGGAGCATGAAAGAGTGCCTTCAAAAGATAAACTTTGGCATAAAAATTCGAGTTAAGAGTTGAATATTCTAGTGAAACTAAGAGAGTCTTGACATATAACTGTTCACAAGCATGCACACACTGCACAAGGACTATAGTAAGATTCCGGACAGATCCTAAATTATCCGACAGGTTGCTGCCATCACAGGGAACGAACGACGGGTAAGGGAAAGTTCACTGTTTGAAAGCCAAAACAAAAATATTTCATTTGTCTTAGGTCTTAGTTGCTTGAGGGCAAGCAAACACTTGAGTTTGGGGGGGTGTTGAGTGTGTAAAAGTTCTATTATTTACACCCTTTTTAACCCATATTTCTGTTGCATTCAAGCATTATTCATTGCATTTAGGTTAGTTTACAGCAAAACATCACAAATATATTAAAAGGCACAGTTTCTACTAAGAATGGTTGTTTTTGCAGGTTGCTGCCGTAGCAGACGGAAAGGGCAGGCGCTGGGCAGTGAAGCAGAAGAGCTGAACTGGAAAAGCAGTCAAAGAGGACGATGCTGCCATGGTTGTTGTCGTGACAGCATGGGACGACAGCAGTTTTGAGGAGAAGAAGAAAAGTGGACCTCGACATATAGAGAAAATTCAGCCCGTATGTCGTATGAAAACCGCATATTTTTCCAAGCCCCAGATCAAAAGGAATGTCAAGCCCAAAGTTCAAGGAGAGAAAATCCCAAGCAAGAAGATGACGGCTGGAAAGTAGATTCCTTGAAGATTTAGTCTTTATTAGAATCATACTTTTATTTAAAGTTGTATTCTTGCTATTTTAGATAACTTTAGCCCAAAGCTTATATAAGGGCATGCATTTTAACCTAGGAGGGCATAACCGATTACCCTAGCTTCTTCCCAAAACCCTAGTCATTTTCCTTCCCACAACATGTTCTAAATTCCCCCTAGGGCCACGGGTTGATTTGTAAAGTAGTTGCAAGGGTTGTTTTGTTTTAGGAATTTTCAGTTCAATAAAATAAACTTCAAATTCTCTTATTTTGGTTATTAATATCTTGTAAGAGCATCGGGAGAGCATTGTGAGGTTATCTATTTACTTAGCATCGGGAGAGTTAAGTATACGAAAGAAATAAGAGCAAGTTCTCTAGTTTATAGTTGAACTATCTCGGGCCTAGGGATAGGACGAGGTTAAGTGGCTAAAGAAGAATTCATCGATATTGGTGTTCATCCTTCGATTCACGCCGGGAGGTATCATCAAAGACGTGATCATCGACAGACTTGGACATAGGGATAGGCCAAGGCACATATGGGATTCTTGCCAAACTTGAAGTACTGAGTTGAGTGTTTGATGCCGCGACAATCAACGGACTGCTGCCGCGACAGGTGCTGCCGTGACGGGAGCGACAACAAAACTGGATTTCCTAAACTCTGCAATACATGCACTACTGAGCAATTCAATACCAGCCCATTCTCTCTATCTTGACATCTCTACTCTTTTATTTACGTTTACTTTATTATTCTCGTGACAACTTTCTCAAATATTTTCTTTACTTTCGTGTAGTGAATTAAGGTGAAGCTATTAGCCCAATCCCTGTGGAGACGATATCCGATACTTCGTATCACTTTACTACTTGCGTCGTGTACACTTGCACTACCATTGCGATAGACTCTTTTACACGCAACAACCTTTTTCACATTAGAGGAGAAGTCACAAAATTTAAACACTTGTTCCCAAGCTGAGGATCTCAACAATTCGAGTTTTCGAGCCTTGAATCTGAGTTTGGAGCCTTGGCCATCTTTTGAAAAATGCAGCTTCCTACTCGTGCATGAGTTTACAAGAGCTTTTATTAAGTTTTAAATTTAATTTCAACATGTGTGCATGAATAAATAATGCTTGCTGTTCATTGAAGCATGTTGTTTCGTTTATGCTTGTTTAGAACATTTAAGCATAATGTTTCATTTAAGTTTGTTAGTCTCATCATTGCATGTCAGTTTAATAATGCATGTTAGTTTGCTTAATGCATATTAGTTTAATCGTGTTTGAGAGTTCATTGATTAAACTAGTTCATTCATTAAACTAGTTCATTAATCAAACTAGCTCTTAATTGTTCCATGCATATTTTTTTATTTAAATTTTGAATAAGACCTATCTTTGTGTCTAGGTGCATGGACGTGTGAATAAAGCTTGAACCAAGGAGGATTCTTTTCAACCTCATCCAAGAGTTTCATTACATCTCTTGAAGGCTGATCGGTTTCATCTAGGAATTCAAGGCATGGATTAAAACAACACTTAAAGAAGGAATTCAAGGAGTCTCATACATTTAGTCAACTTGTTCTCCATTTCTGGATAGGATCCATGCAGATCTGGGTTTTGATGTCTTCTTTAAACTTATTCCCATATTTCTTATCTTTCCAACGCCATTTGAATCACCTCAATCCGATATTGGAAGCTTGAGATAGTATCATTTTACTAAAGATAGTGCCGGCTGGAATTTCATTACGGGAAATGCATGCATGGGAGACAATGATCTAAATTCTATCATTATCAACTATTTGGAGAGGCTGTTCGAATTCTACAAGGAAGACAAGCCTTAAAAACTATCTTTATCATTCAATTGGAGGTCCTCTTTATTCATATAATCAAGGCATTCAAGTCATTTTTTATCATCTTTTTAGATGCTTTTCATATTCTACAAGGAAACATGTAATGAAGGCCATCTTTATGACATTCAAGAGGATGAATGACAACTTGAACAAGCTTGACAGATCAAAAGGCTCTTCTCACTTGGACGGCATGAGTGTCTACATTCATTCCAAAGAATGTCCACATTCATCTTCATCCACATCAACCTTTCGGCTACTACTTGCAGAGGGAATAACCGATGGCTTTATGAGCTTTTAACCCCTAAATAATTTGTCTTTAATCCTTTGTATGTCTATTCAATTTAGCCACTATGCACCTATAAATAGGCACACATTTCCATTGTAAAAAGATAGAAGTTTTGATTTTAAAAATAGACTTTTGTGTGATAGTTTATCTCTTTGTTCTTCTTTGAACTTATCTGACTTATCAAGGAATTTCTCCTTGTGGCGTCAATTCTATTTCCATATTTTAATATCGTAGGTTCCTAGTTGTTATAAAATTAGTGGGTCTTGATCCATCCTTGGATTTTGAACATTATAAGGTTCGGTTTTCACTTTCATATAGTGTTGGTTCTTCCTTAGCTTCGAAACCAAACTATCTTCATTTTCCATCACCCCCACTCTCTTTCATATCCATATTTCCTTCTACCATAATTTTCAATACTATCCATTCTTATCACAACCCCAGTTGTCACAGCAACTAAATTGCCACGACAAACTTCATAACCTCATTTGCCACGGAAACTAACTCGCCTTGGCAAACGACATTCAAATACTTACTGCGTTCACGATCGAGCAATCGTAATTTAGGTTATTCCGCAACTGGGATCACATCAAAATCGTTGAATCTTTTGGCTTGTGCATGAGTGATAGGTCCACGAGGTAGCTCTAATTGATATTGCATAGCTCTATGAGGTTCTTGATCGATCATGCTCACATCAATTAGACTTAGGGATAAGAGTAATGAAGGATGAGTTTAACTTCGATGGATTTTTTCTAGTCCGATGGAACTTATTCATCAAGTATAGAAATTCTCCCTTCACAATTTCCTAGCCGACTCTGAAAAAACTCAAGCTAGACATGTCCGAGCCTGGAGATTTGGTTTCGTCATAGTATCAAATCGCTTCTTATATTTCATCAAGGGAAAAAAGCCTCCTCCAATTTTTCTGCCTCCTCTACCAAAAACCTCTTGAAATCCAGTTTGAAGATAGCCCTCCACATGCGGTTTCTACTATTAAAATGATTCCTGAAGTGATCGAAAACCAATTGTTTCAACTTTCCCGGCTCATCACACCATTTATCACTAATTTTTAGTCCACATATAGTCTACTTTTTTCCTTGAAATTTAACAACTATATGGAAAAAAGTCGTATTTGAGTCCCCATTTGGTTATCTAGTTCATTCTAGCTTTTTTCCCCAAAGATCTTCCTGCAACCATAACGTTTCCCATATCTCCATTCTAGTTTGCTAAATTTATTTCCTTTTTTCCCCATCCACATTATCCCTAATACCATTGTAACCCCCTCGACCCGTCCTGACAGATAGATCGAACCAAACAGATCACACAGGGATTATTGAAGTAAACCGGGAAAGTTTACCTCAATAAACAACCATTTTTTTCTCTTCATCTTGTCTAGATGATCTTAGTTTCCTATGTGTATGTACACAAGCAGCGGATAAAACATCAACACGTTCACCAATTAATTTAAGTTGATTAAGGTTTAGGGACCATTTTGTAAATTTGGAAAATTTTAAGAACTTTTGTCAAATTCAAGTTACCAACCTTTAATTAAGTTCGTTACACGCTTAAAGGTGAAAGCTCATCTCAAAATGACATTAAGAACTCATCCAATTGCATACTAAACAAACAGGGACCATAATGTAAGAAATAGAAACTCAGAACATTTCAAAATCTGCATCCAACGGTCTAATGTTTCGGAACAGGGAGCCCCGTTTCGATATAGCTGTTTCAAACCATAAATGCATGTTCCGAAACGCGAGACCATTCCGAAACCCCTCTAAACATGTTCCGGTACAAAGGTTCACATAAGCAAAATGGTCTGGAATGTGACTCACCATTCCGTAACACCAAGACCATTACAGGCCACTGTTCCGAAACATGAAAGGGTGTTACGAAACATCTGGACCCGCAATTTCCCCAAAAAGCTAGTTTTAATAAGTTTTTTACCCTCCGGAACCATCCCGACACATGCCTCAACATACAAACAACTTATATACACATCAAAGACCACATATACGAAGCACAAGCATCATCAAAGCATCATTCCCACAAACTATGATTCTAAAGGCATGCTTCCGAGATGTCAAAAGCAAAAAAAGGCTAAAAACCAAATGCAAGCATAAACCAATACTCAAAGGCCATTTACAAGTCCAAAAAATGCATCACAAACTTTCTCAAAACCGGGAATCAACAAATCATTAACAATCAATGCATCGGACACCCCCATTGCCTTTATTACAATAGTCCAAAACCAAAACTTACTTTCAATCAAAGTCTTACACCGATCCCCTTGCAAGTGCTGCCTCCAAAGATTAATTTGGCTGCATTGATGAACAAGAGAGCATAAGCATACAAGCTTAGTGATGATTCCTCAATTGCTCAAACAAAAAACATCATCAATGCACAAAACCATTTTTCCACTCTTTTCAAAACCATCAAACTTCCTTTGATAAAACATGCACTTTAACCCCAAAATCATCATAATAAACATCATGTAACATGATACATATAAGTCTAGCAGTTAGACCATTTCTACTCATAACACAAGCCCTCCAAGCATAATCACATTTATGCTAAGCTTAAATAAAACATGCATCTTTCAAATTATGCATTCAAAACATTTCCAAAATGTTTCATTTCATTAAATTGGCTCACAAGTGATAAACAACAATCTCAAAAACATATATCGGATACACGGATTACCAAGGGTTGTCCCACACCCTTCATACACTCTATCGACATTTCAAGGTTCAAATACGAGAGTGACCCTCTATCATTGTGACACTCGTGGTGGAGTATTCAGAACAATCACAACCCCTCAACAACAATCATCAGTAGATGTCTAATCCACTAACGAGAGAGAGGACACACACACAAGGTTCGCACCTAGGAGCTACCCTCAACCGTTGCAACCTTAAACAATCCTCAATCGTTAGGATACTTGGATGGAGTATTCGGTACAATCACAGCCCCTCAACATCCAAGGCGACTTGTTTATAGTGCACCCAATCCTATAGCCAGCTAACTATATTCGATTTCATTTGAAACATTTTATACAACATAACTTGCCAATACAATCCATATTACATGCATACCTCACTGTTTTTACAAAGTATTCATGATAAGCCATAAACAAGCATTAAACCATGCTTAAAACCTTATGCATCAACACATGCATGCAAGGATCACTTACCTAGTGCATCCTTAAACCATATGGCACCATCAACCTCATTTCACATATTCAAAACATGCTTAAAAACAGTGGTAAATGCAATTAAAACCAACTGCAATCAAAGGTTCAAAACTAGCACAATCCGAGGGAGAAATTTCGATTTACTTACTTCTGAACTTAATAAAGCGTTTCAAGCTCTTATTAAGTTCCCAAAACCTTTTCTAAAACGTTTCCACGTTGGAAAATCAAATTCCAGTCACCGACTTGCGAAATCACGCTTGCTAACGCAACTAACGACCTTCTGAAGCCTTCAAAAACACCTTGTTCGCTTCTGGATTAATATCCCATGTTTTCAACACATCAAAACAGAGGTTCAATGATTTAAAATGCATCCAAAACTCCAACACACACAATAAATCCCGCAGCCCTACTCTAAAACATCAAACACCCATCTGAAACAACCGAAAACTGAATAGATTGACCTCAAACCTCAGCCCAACCATTACCCAACTATTCCAACACATTCTAAGCATCAATCACCATCTAAAAACAACCTAAAACCAACCTTATACCTCCAACAACTCGAAATCCTAAAAAACACCTCAAAAACTCACCCAAAACACTTCAAAAACTAATAATCTCAAGGATTTCGGGATCTATTAAAGTCATTTATTAACATCAAAAACCTTTCAAAAATCATTTATTAACAATCTCAAAACAGCCGAATCAATTAAAGTCCGAAAATCACATTTTAAACCAATTTTTCATCAAGATTTCAAGAGTTTAATATTCTAACAACAAAACCTCAATCAAAATTAGTATTAAAGAGTCAAATATCTTTGGAATTTCATTAAAGAACTTAGATTAGAGGGATAGCACAAAAATTTACCTCCAATCCTTGCTTCTCCTCTAATATGGTAAGTTTTGCTTGAAGAAACTTGAAGGAAAATGGGAGAAATCAATGGAGAAATGATAGGAATCAAAAGAGGATTTGAGAGCAAAAGATTTCTGGAAAATTGAGAGAAAAGAATGTTGTTTGGTTGTAGTGAAAGTGAGAAAATGAAAGCTCGTGAAAAATCTTCATTAATCGTTTAACTACTTTCTTTAATTAACTAAATTAAAAAGCCTTTTAATTTTTAATAGCATTTAAATTGCATGACAAATTAGGGAAAGGCATAATTGCCAAGTAGCTCCCTAAAGATTCTCAGATTTTGACTCTCCTTGAAAAACCATTTTTTCAACTTTTAAATCTTTACATTTTGGTCACTACCCAAAATGTATACCTTCAAAAACCTATTTTGTAAAATTGATTTGACCAACCTCTTAAACACCATTTTAGAGGATTTTAGAAATTTTTATCACATTTTTATCCTCTCTCGAACTCTAATCTCCCTAAACCACCTTTTAATTGTTCGAACAACCGACATAGGTTCCATCGGTCCAACCTGACTCGCCAAAACATCTAAGCCCAAAATCGGGCCATTACAACTCTCCCCCACATAGGAAGTTTCATCCTCAAAATTTTGCTTGAAGGAGAAAGGCACGAAACTGACTCAACCCCTCCACCTTACTTTCTCGCACAACCTCTTCAACTCCTCAATGCTTTAACAATAACATCGCAAGCTCAATCGTCTTGTCACGAAGAACTTTGCTACTCGTATCTGGAATCTTCACCGGCTCCTCATCACAGGATAAATTCGGATTTAACTCAACTTCCTCATCTGGCATCATATGCGAAGGATCTAATCTATATTTCCACAACATAGATACGTGAAACACATCATGAATCTTTTCCAACTCGGGAGGAAACCTCAAACGATAAACCACAAGACCAACTCGCTCCATAACCTCATAAGGTCCAATAAACCTCGAACTAAGCTTTCCCTTACGTCTGAACCTCATCACCTTCTTCCAAGGCGATACCTTAAGGAACACGTGATCACCAACCGGGAACTCAACCTCTTTACGCTTTAAATCCATGTAAGACTTCTAAAAATCGGATGCAGCCTTCAATCGCTCACATATGAGCTTAATTTTTTCAGTTGTTCCTTTGAGCATATCCGGCAGGGAAAGCAACTTTTTCCCCGCTTCAGCCCAACAAAGAGGCGTTTTGCACTTTCTCCCATACAAGGCCTCATACGGTGCCCTTTAAATACTTGCCTGAAAGCTGTTATTATAGGCAAACTCAACCAACGACAGATGCTTTCCCAAGAACCTTGGAAATCAATCACACAACATCGCAACATATCCTCAAGCACTCGGATAACTCGCTCTAATTGTCCATCCGACTGAGGATGATATGAAGTGTTGAAATCCAACCGTGTACCCAACACCTGATGTAAAAATTCCCAAAACCTTGCTATAAACCTTGGATCTCTATCCGACACTATGGATTTGGGAACACCGTGCAAATGCACAATCTCAGCAACATACAACTATGCCAACTTATTCAACAGAGTTCTTCTTTGATGGTGTCAAAAGCACCCCGGATACGAAATCCATCGTAATCCTTTCTCATTTCCACTCTGATATCCCCAAAGGCTGTAAAAAAACGGAAGGAATTGATGCTCAACCTTCACCTATTGGCAAACCATACATTTGCTTACAAAATCAGCCACATTTTTTTTCAATCCCACCCAATAGTACTCATCCTTCAAACCACAATACATCTTAGTACTACCAAGGTGCATAACAAAAGGATTGCTATGAGCCTCGGTCAAAATAGAGCGCCTCAACTCAACATCCTCTGATACCACAGTCCGACTTTTGAAACATAGAACCTCATCATCATCAAAGCAGAAATCCGTAGCCTTACCATCAGCTATATCCTGAACATGAGGCACCAACGAATCATCCAACAATTGCTTTTCCTTAATCAACTGAATTAGAGAAGGTTTCACTTGTAACTTGGCTATCAAGCCACCATCACGCGATATACTCAAACGAGCAAACATAGCTCTCAGCCCAACAACTACCTTCCCACTCAAGGCATCGACCACTACATTGGCCTTTCCCAGATGATACTCGATGGTCAGAGCGTAATCCTTAAGCAACCCCAATCATCCTCATTGCCTAAGATTTAACTCCTTTTGAGACATAAGATACTTCAAACTCTTATAATCGATATATACCACACACCTTTCACCATAAAGGTAGTGTCTCCAAATCTTCAAAGAAAACACCACCGCTGCAAGCTCCAGATCATGCGTATGGTAGTTACGCTGATGCATTTCCAGCTGTCTAGACGCATAAGCTACAACCTTCCCACCTTGCATCAATACGTAACCCAAACCAACATATGATGCATCGCTATAAACTACAAACTCTTTACCCGATTCTCGTTGAATCAAGACAGGAGTTTGCGTTAAAGCTTCCTTCAACTTCTTAAAAGCTTGTTACCTAACAATTGTCCACTCGAAACGAACATTCTTTTGCAACAACTTGGTCAAAGGGGAAGAAATCTTAGAGAAACCTTCGACAAACCTTCAGTAGTAACCAGCCAACCCAAGGAAACTACGCACTTTCGTCACTGCGTTAGGCGCGTCTTTCAACCCATCACTGCTTCAACCTGGTGTGGATCAACCCGGATACCTTCGGCCGTTACTACATGTCCATGAAAAACCACTTCTTTGAGCCAAAACTCACACTTGTTCAGCTTAGCATAAAGTTGGTTTCCCAACAACACTTGCAACACAATTCTCAAGTGCCTATCATGATCCTCCTTGGTACATGAGTACACAAGAATATCATCGATAAACACAACCACTACCTGATCCAAAAACTCATGGAACACCCTATTCATCATATCCATAAAAGCAGTAGGTGTATTTGTCAAACCAAACGGTCATCACCAAGAACTCATAGTGGTCGTACCTCTTCCGAAAAGCTATCTTAGGTACATCCACGTCCTTAACCTTAAGTTGATAGTACCCAGACCTCGAGTCTATCTTCGAAAACACTGAAGCATCTCAAACTGATCGAACAAATCGTCGATCCTCGGCAAGGGTAGTTGTTCTTAATCGTCAACTTGTTCAGTTGCCGATAATCAATGCACATACGCATGGTACCATCCTTCTTCTTCACAAACAAGACTAGCGCACCCCAAGGTGAAATACTTGGCCTTATGAACACTCAGTCAAGCAACTCCTAAAGTTGTGGCTTCAACCCCTTCAACTCCTTAGGTGTCATGCGATAAGGAGAAATGGACACTGGAGTCGTATTCTCATACAACCCGATACTAACCTCATCCTCTCGATTGGGTGGTAATCCGGGAAACTCCTCCGGAAAGACACCCAAAAACTCACATACTATGTCTTGTACACGCACTTCCTTCGTGCCATGATACATCACATTTGCCAAGAAAGCTTCGCATCCCAACTCCAACATCTGACTCGCTTCAAAAAGCCGAAATCGTGTTAGATAAGAACTTCACATTCACGCCTATGATTACTACTTCGTAATCATCTGTATGCTTTAGGGTAACTCGCTTAACATGAAGATCCACCACAGCTCGGTGCTCAACCAAGCAGTCCATTCTAAGAATCACACCAAACCTTAAAATGGTCTTTCCATCAAATCAACCAAAACACACGACCTTGAACAGATAAAGGACATCTTCTATAATGTTTTCCTTGTAACAACAGTTTGACCAAAGAAACTAGCTACTCACACTCCCACGTCTAACACCTCCGCAACAAACATCGAGTCACAACTTCCAAAGAAACTTACAACAACATGCGCGAAAAGCTATACCCCACCGATCAAACGTGGACAAGCTCGCCCAACATGGTCATACGATCCACCAACTTAATAGGTATCAAACGTTACTCAAGCCTCATATGGTCAGCGGACCCACAGTTCTAACATGAATTAGCTCCAGGCACAGAAGTCTGCACCTCACGAACTGCACGAGGCAATCCTACATCACGTGCTCCCATAAACCACACCTCCAACTGTACTACAGCCTCGCCTCAACCCAGGCGATATTCCTAAAACATGACCATTCGTACACTGGCTACCACTAAACTAGAGTTCACAACTCGCTTCCTAGTGCTTGAACCTCTCGCATTAGCTATTAAACTCAGGTTCCACTAAAATACATTGCCTGTGTTACCAACACGTCGAATACAACGTAGCCAGTAAATCAACAATTATGGCTTATTAACAGGCATCAAACCATAAAGGTGCCAACGCAATGATGTCTCATATCCACTTCCAATCCAGGAGCACACATGCTCAACTAAACAATATGTACCTTAACTCAACCACAACTTGTGATTTTCGAACCCAAACTACAGATTCATATTCCTCAACATCCAAGTATCTAACCCCCAAATACTTCTGCTTTAAAACATTTCAAAAGAACTCTTAGAACACAACATCAAGTTCTACGCCCACAACTACAGTTGTCCACCAACTAAACACATCTCTATATAACCAGGATGCAACTCATCTTTACACTATGGGCATCACTACACTCCATTTAGTCCACAATCTTATTCATACAGTTCATCCATTCCCTGGATACCTCCGGTGCAAACCTTCGAGCTCAACTTCTACTCAACTTGCGCAAATGCTAACCGCAGCTCACAAACATCCACCAGTTAGTGCAGTCACATGCACCTTAGCATTAACAACTTCTCAAGCTCTAAACATCGCTTATATACCTAGCACCATAAAATCCAACACTTACCCAACCAACACAGGTTGTACTTACATCGAGGCACATCGAGGCGTCTAGGCCCCAAGAGACTTTACTCACTCCTATGTTCTTTGCCCTAAAGAAACAACTATCATACCAGATCGCTAATCTCTCCTCGTTCTATTGTGTTATTATTTAATGCAAGATAACAACTTACAAAATAAACAAAACAAATTGATCAGGCCAGCTCCAAGCAAGGATCCAAGACTTTGATTTCAACTTAAAACATTTCACCAGGTAATAAGGTTGTAACCCCCTCGGCCCCAGCCTCGCCTCCTACTCCAGGTGGAGGAGGTGGTGGTGGTGAAGGTGGTGGAGGTGCTAAAACCCCAACCACAGGCTCTCCCACTTGTGCCTCCACTCTAACTACTGGCTCAACTCCTGGAGCTGCTGCCCGTGGTTCCGGTCGAACCATCCTAGGCCTCCCACGTGGTCCCATGGTACAACTAGCAAGGAAATAACTACAACAACAACAAATAGGGATTACGTTAGTCAAAGAAAGGGTCTAATAGTGCTCAAGTACTCCTTTTACCAAAAATCTTTTTAAATTAAGTAATAGTAGCAATGGGCACACACTCTACACCAGACACAACAACTCATGCTTCAAAACATCATGTGAACAGTCAAATATCAAGAATTCATGGAAAGGAATGCATCGAATCAACACAATTACTTAACATATCAAGCTTACCTCACTTACTTGCCCGAGGTCTCGGTAACCTTAGGCTTTGATACCAACAAATGTAACCCCCTATTCTCGGTCTGGCCGGATGACCGGTCCGAGTGGGCCACACGGGGAAAACCGAAGCGAAACCCGTTAAGGTTCCCCCTCGGTTAGAAACCCTATTTTTTCTTAACTTAATCTTTTCTAAAGTTCATTTTAGACCTATGTGATCAAACAACGGAACAACATACACGAGATAATCATTCGAGCTCAAAACAACATTTAAACAGCCCAATTTTAATCTTTTAGACAGGCTGTTTCGAAACACCCTTGAGGCGTTTCGAAACGCCTTGACCAGGTCAACTGCCCCAGAGCCTATACAAGGGGCCGTATCGAAACGGTGGTCAACTGTTCTGAAACGCCCACAACGGTCAACTTCTCGTAGTCAACGAGATTTTGACCGTTCCGAAACCTTCAGGCCTGTTTTGAAACACCTTTATCTCGTGAATTTCTCAAAATTCCAGTAGCCAAAACGTTCCAATACGCGTTTCGAAACAGGAGTTTCAAAGGCCATACCGTATCGAAACACGTTCCGATACGGGGTCCCTGAAGCCTACCCGTTCCAAAACGACCCTTCCCGTTTCGAAACGCTGGTAGTCTGCAACCTTTGAAATTCAGATTTAGGTGAGTCTCGACAAGTCTAAAGGTCCCCTAGGACCCCTAAAGGCACACCACACTATCAAACAAGGTCTAGAGGCATACGTCCTAGGTTTAACATACTCAAGCACCCACAAGACATGGGTTTAAACAACCATACATTCATGACAAATATACCTTAGCCTTTCATACAAGTCATGCTTGAAAACATTGATAAGTAGAAGCATCATTCATCCCATGAGGGTTTACATACCATATAGCAATATTAACATTCAAAAGGCATACATCAAAAGCATTTGGCAAGGTATACATGCTTACAAACCAAGTCAATCATAAGCATCCAAAATCACCAATGAGTCATGCTAGCTCATACAAACACACTCTTGCCACATTGCTTAACTACTGCGTAATAATTAACCGTACTTGAGCCACAAACATGGAAAGCCCTTCTTGCCTTGCTCCGAGCTAACACCACTCTAATGATCCGCATTGTTGAAAATGAGAGCGTAAGCTATAAGCTTAGTGAGGATGCTCTAAAACCGAAAACATCAACAATGCAGGGTCCAAGCATGAAATCCCTAAACCTCATATCTAACATGCATAGATAATTTCACAAGTGGACCTAGCTAGTCTTTCAAGAGTCATGTATGGCATCTCATATCATATCAAGCTCGAACATCGATAACATTATCATATATCAACATCAAATACCACAACCATATGAACAAGTTTAATTGGCCACTATTAGTTACTCGGATGTGCGGATTTAAATCTCAACAACCACTTTACCTCGGTGGGATTTCACTCATCACCGAACCTTGCATGTGCGGGATTCCACTCATCGCCACATGCCCTACGGATGGGATTCCACTCATCATCCCGTAGAATATATATAGCTTCCGGTGGAATATTACATCACCGTACTCCTCCTTGATGACTTAACGCCATCAAGGCCACGTACGTTTTGACTCAATTTGTGTGCACACTAATCCTAATGATCGATCATTTACACCCGGTAAATTATTAGTGCCAATTTTCATTTATTATAACACATATCCATCACCACATCCCATGCTCATCACATATACATATCATAGAGTACATGTACAAATCAACCACATATCACAAGAGCATGAATAGGCAATACACATAGCATTCAATGGAGGTCAATAGCTAAATTAACAACTTGAATTAGATAGAAACGGCCTACCAAGCACATTTCACTCACACACTACACACACTCGAACCAAACTTTAAAACATGATTAAAACCACTCACCGCCCTTCCTTAGCAACCAAAGCAAATCTCCTACGAGCCCGGATTCGATCGAAATACTCCTTCGACGTTTCCTCTTGCTTCTAGCCAACCAAAAACACAACCAATGGAATAGTAACTTTGAACTTGGGAGAGTTTTGAAGAAGGGGTTGGGCATCCAACGTTGGAAAAGGGGGGAGTGGGGAGAGAAGATGACAACTTTTCATTAAAGTGGTCTTCCTTTTAAATTCTTTTGGGTCAAATTACCTCTTTGGTCCCTCCCCTTTTTATTAGAACCCAATTAGATCTCAATTTAGGTTGAATTAATTTTATTTTATTTTACCGACTCGAACCGCAAACCCAACTAACTCCTAACCCCAAAACACGGGCGTTACAACTCTGTCCCACTTAAGGAATTTCGTCCCCGAAATTACCTGACTGAAAGAGATACGGAAACTGCTTTTCCATATCCTCCTTCCTCTCCTAAGTGGCCTCGTCCACACCTCGACGTTGCCACCGCACCTTTACTAACTCAATCGATCTACCCCGCAACACCTTACTATCAGAAGCTAAGATCTCAACCGGTTCTTCCTCATAAGTCAAATCCGGATTCAATTCAATCTCTTCCACGGGCATAACATGTGATGGATCGGACCTATACTTACGGAGCATCGAAACATGGAACACATCGTGTATCTTCTCTAGCTCGGATGGCAAACGCAACTGATAAGCAACCGGTCCAACCCTCTTCACAATCTCATACGGTCCTATGTACCTCGGACTCAACTTCCCCTTTCAGTCAAATCTCATCACTTTCTTCCACGGAGACACTTTCAAGAATACCTTCTCACCCACTGAGAACTCAACTTCCTTCCTCTTCAAATCAACATAGGACTTCTGCCTATCCGAAGCATCTTTCAAACGATCACAAATCAATTTTACCTTGTCAGTTGTCCCCTTGAGCAAATCCGGCTTGGGTAACAATTTATGTCCCACTTCGGCCCAACAAATTGGAGTTCTACACTTCTTGCCATACAAGGCCTCATACGGAGCCATCTGAATGCTCGACTGAAAGCTATTATTGTATGCAAACTCTACTAGAGGCAAGTGCTTCTCCCACGTACCCTGAAAGTCAATGATGCAACAACGCAACATATCCTCTAAGATCTGAATAACTCTCTCTGACTGACCGTCTGACTGTGGATGATACGACGTGCTGAAGTTCAAACGGGTACCCAAAGCTGTGTGCAGACACTCCCAAAATCGAGAAGTAAACCGCGGATCTCTATCTGACACAATGGACTTCGGCACAACATGCAGTCTGACAATCTCACCAATGTACAAATCGGCCAATCTATCTAAAGTGTAAGTGGTATTGACTGCCAAGAAGTGAGCACACTTCGTAAAACGATCCACAATAACCCACACTGAGTTCTTCTTCGTAGGAGTCAAAGGCAAACCCAAAACAAAATCCATGGTGATGTTCTCCCATTTCCATTCCGGAATTCTCAACGGCTGTAACAAACCTGAGGGAACCTGATGTTCCGCCTTCACTCTCTGACACACTAAGCACTTACTCACAAAGTCGGCTACATCTCTCTTCAAGCCAACCCAAAAGTACTCATTTTTCAAATCACGGTACATCTTCGTACTTCCAGGATGCATAGCAAACAGACTACTGTGGGCTTCAGTCAAGATCGTACGTCTCAAGTCACTGTCTTCTGGCACAACTATTCTATCCTTGAAACATAAAACCCCATCGGTACTGAAACTGTAGTCTGAAGATCTACCCTCGGCTATATCTTGCACGTGAGGTGCCAAAGATCTATCTAAGAGCTGTTTCTCTCTAATCAACTGACCTAAAGTAGGTCTAACCTGAAGCTTAGCTACCAAGCCACCATCTTCGGACAAACTCAATCTAGCAAACATGGCTCTCAAGTCCACGGCTATCTTTCTACTCAAGGCATCGGCCACTATATTGGCCTTACCCAGATGGTACTCAATGGTAAGATCATAGTCATTTAGCAACTCTAACCACCTACGCTGTCTGAGATTCAAATCTCGCTGAGTCATAATGTACTTCAAACTCTTGTGATCGGTGTACACTGTGCATTTCTCACCGTACAAATAGTGCCTCCAAATCTTCAGAGCAAACACAACTGCAGCCAACTCTATGTCATGGGTCGGATAGTTACGCTCGTGGGTCATCAACTCTATTGAGGCATAAGCCACTACTCTCTTGTCTTGCATAAGAACACATCCTAGCCCTACATAAGAAGCATCACTGTAAACCACATAGTCCTTCCCGGACTCAGGCTGAATCAAGATCGGTGCCTAGGTCAAAGCTTCTTTCAATTTCTCAAAGGCTCTCTGTCTTGCATCTATCCACTCAAACTGAACACTCTTCTAAAGCAACTGTGTCAATGGAGCGGCTAACTTAGAGAAACCCTCTACAAATCTCCTATAGTATCCAGCTAAGCCTAGGAAGCTACGTACCTCTGTTACGGACTTCGGTTTCTTCCATTCAACAATGGCCTCAATCTTCTTCTGATCAACTCTAATCTCATCGGCTGACACTACATGTCCTAGGAAGACTACCTCTCGGATCCAGAATTCACACTTGCTTAGCTTCGCATACAACTGATGATCTAGCAAAGTCTTCAAAACTAGTCTCAAGTGTCGGTCATGGTCTTCTTCAGTTCGCGAATACACCAAGATGTCATCTATAAACACAACAACAAACTGATCTAGATACTGATGAAAAATCATGTTCATCATGTCCATGAAAGCAGTCGGTGCGTTAGTCAACCCAAATGGCATGACTAAGAACTCATAGTGACCATACCTAGTCCTAAAGGCCGTCTTCAGTACATCAACCTCTCTTACCTTTAGCTGGTATTAACCCGTTCTCAAATCAATCTTCGAAAAGACTGAGGCTCCTCTCAACTGATCAAACAAGTCATCAATTCTAGGAAACGGATATTTATTCTTCACTATCAACTGATTCAACTGTCTGTAATCTATACACATTCTCATGCTACCATCTTTCTTCTTCACAAACAAAACTGGTGCACCCCCAAGGTGAAGAACTAGGCCGAATAAAACCTCTATCTATAAATTCTTGCAACTGAGTCTTCAACTCTTTCAATTCTTTCGGTGCCATGCGATACGGAGCAATCGAAACAGGAGCTGAATCAGAATAAGTCTCGATGGTGAACTCTACCTCTCTGTCCGGTGGTAATCCTAACAACTCTTCCGGAAATACACTAGGAAAGTCACATACTGTCCGGATGTCCTGAGGTCTAACCTCACTCATGTTAGGGTTCATCACATACGCCAAGTATGCTTCACACCCCAACTCAACTAATCTCTTAGCCTCTAAAGCTGAAACCACATTGGACAAGAACTTCACGTTCTCACCCACCACTACAATCTCATAGTCATCTATGAGCCTCAAGGAAATCCTCTTAGTTTCAAATTATATCCTAGCTCTATGCTCTGTGAGCCAGTCCATACCCAGAATCACATCAAAACCATAGAAAGGTAGCTCCATCATATCAACTGGAAACACATGTCCCTGAACCATCAACGGACACCTTCGGTACATCTTTCTAACTACTACTGTGTCCCCAAAGGAACTAGTAACACTAACTCCTACCTCTAACATTTCACAAGGCAAGTTCAAAGACCGTGCATGCTCACTCAATATGTAGGAATGTGTAGACCCAGAGTCAATCAAAGAAAGCAAACCTAAAGACTGTATCGAGAAGTTACCTGCGATCACATCGGTGTCATGCTGATCCTCACGCTGAGCGTAAACTCTGGCCTGACCTCCGCCCTCCGGCTGAACTATGACTACATGTACTATGTTCCTCTGACCATCGTTCCTCGGCTGGAAGTTACCTCTACCGCGCCCACGACCTCTCTGAAAGTCATTGGCTCTAGAAGGAGCCTTAGTTGGTGCCTGTCCCACATGATATGGACAATCACGCCTAATGTGGTCTCTAGCCCCACAACTCCAACACGAATGAAAATTTCCCCAACACTCACTGGTGTGGTTCCTCCCGCAAGTAGCACATGTGGGCAACTTCCCACCAGCTCTCTGGCCCTGTTGGCCCCTACCGTGGTTACCACCACCACGTCTATGATCATAGTGATGCCTGTTGTCCCGATGCCTCTTGGCATCACCTCTATCAAAGTTACTGGACCTCTTACCCGAACTAGATCCACCAGACTGCCTGGTCAAACTCAAGTTGTGCTCTAAGTCCTTGGCCCTCGCGACCAAGACATCAAAATCAGTGTAGTCCGAAGCTAGAGTATACGTCTTGATCTCTTCACTCAGCCCATAACGAAAACGGTTACAACGTTCCACCTCAGTAGGGACGAGCTCAAGCGCATACTGACTCAGTCTGACAAATCGAATCTCATAGTTTGTCACGGACATACTCCCCTAAAACAATGCCATAAACTCCCTCTTCCTCTCATCGAGGTATCGCGGACCCAGATACTTCTTACGGAATGCTGACTCGAAGAACTCCCAAGTAATCTCGGCCTCATCCATACCCGTAGTAATGGTGACCCACCAAGTGTAGGCATCACCCTGAAGCAAGGACTCAACGCATCCCAACTTGCGCTCACCAGTACACCCCATCTGAGCAAGGATACGGACAGTCTTCTCAAACCAAAACTCTGATCTCTCTGGAGTAGACCCTCTGAACTCTTCGGCCCATAGGCCCCGAAGTCTCTCTAAAGGTAAACCAGTGCCCTCACCTTGATGATGTGCTGCTTGACCACCAGCTACTATAGCCTTAAACGCCCCGGCTATCGCCTGAACCAACGGAGCTAAGTCTATTCCGGCCGGTCCTTGGCCTCCTTGAGGTCCCTCTCCTTCGGCCCCGGCCTCGCCTCCTACTCCAGGTGGAGGAGGTGGTGGTGGTGGAGGTGGTGGAGGTGCTCCAACCCCAACCACAAGCTCTCCCACTTGAGCCTCAACTCTAACTACTGGCTCAACTCCTGGAGCCGCTGCCCGTGGTTCCGGTCGAACCATCCTAGGCCTCCCACGTGGTCTCATGGTATAGCTAGCAAGGAAATAACTACAACAACAACAAATAGGGATTACGTTAGTCAAAGCAAGGGTCCAATAGTGCTCAAGTACTCCTTTTACCAAAAATCTTTTTAAATTAAGTAATAGTAGCAATGGGCACACACTCTACACCAGACACAACAACTCATGCTTCAAAACATCATGCAAACAGTCAAATATTAAGAAGTCATGGCAAGGCATGCATCGAATCAACACAATCACTTAACATATCAAGCTTACCTCACTTACCTGCCCGAGGTCTCGGTAACCTCAAGCTCTGATACCAAAAAATGTAACCCCCTCGTCCTTGTCTGGCCGGATGACCGGTCCGAGTGGGCCACACGGGGAAAACCAAAGCGAAACCCGTTAAGATTCCCCCTCGGTTAGCAACCCTATTTTTTTTCTTAACTTAATCTTTTCTGAAGTTCATTTTAGACCTATGTGATCAAACAGCGGAACAACATACACGAGATAATCATTCGAGCCCAAAACAACATTTAAATAGCCCAATTTTAATCTTTTAGACAGGCCGTTTCGAAACACCATTGAGGCGTTTCGAAACGCCTTGACCAGGTCAACTGCCCCAGAGCCTATACAAGGGGCCGTATCGAAACGATGGTCAACCGTTTCGAAACGCCCACGACGGTCAACTTCTCATAGTCAACAAGATTTTGTCCGTTCCAAAACCTTCAGGCCCGTTTCGAAACACCTTTATCTCGTGAATTTCTCAAAATTCCAGTAGCCAAAACGTTCCGATACGCGTTTCAGAACAAGGGTTTCAAAGGCCATACCGTATCGAAACACGTTCCGATACGGGGTCCCTGAAGCCTACCCGTTCCGAAACGACCCTTCCCGTTTCGAAACGCTGGCAGTCTGCAACCTTTGAAATTCAGATTTAGGTGAGTCTTGACAAGTCTAAAGGTCCCCTAGGACCCCTAAAGGCACACCACACTATCAAACAAGGTCTAGAGGCATACGTCCTAGGTTTAATATACTCAAGCACCCACAAGACATGGGTTTAAACAACCATACATTCATGACAAATATACCTTAGCCTTTCATACAAGTCATGCTAGAAAACATTGATAAGTAGAAGCAACATTCATCCCATGAGGGTTTACATACCATATAGCAATATTAACATTCAAAAGGCATACATCAAAAGCATTTGGCAAGGTATACATGCTTACAAACCAAGTCAATCATAAGCATCCAAAATCACCAATGAGTCATGCTAGCTCATACAAACACACTCTTGCCACATTGCTTAACTACTACGTAATAATTAACCGTACTTGAGCCACAAACTTGGAAAGCCCTTCTTGCCTTGCTCCGAGCTAACACCACGCTAATGATCTGCATTGTTGAAAATGAGAGCGTAAGCTATAAGCTTAGTGAGGATGCTCTAAAACAGAAAACATCAACAATGCAGGGTCCAAGCATGAAATCCCTAAACCTCATATCTAACATGCATAGATAATTTCACAAGTGGACCTAGATAGTCTTTCAAGAGTCATGTATGGCATCTCACATCATATCAAGCTCGAACATCGATAACATTATCATATATCAACATCAAATACCACAACCATATGAACAAGTTTAATTAGCCACTATTAGTTACCCGGATGTGCGGATTTAAATCTCAACAACCACTTTACCTCGGTAGGATTTCACTCATCACCAGACCTTGCATGTGCGGGATTCCACTCATCGCCACATGCCCTACGGATGGGATTCCACTCATCATCCCGTAGAATATATATAGCTTCCGGTGGAATATTACATCACCGTACTCTTCCTTGATGACTTAACACCATCAAGGCCACGTACGTTTTGACTCAATTTGTGTGCACATTAATCCTAATGATCGATCATTTACACCTGGTAAATTATTAGTGCCAATTTTCATTTATTATAACACATATCCATCACCACATCCCATGCTAATCACATATACATATCATAGAGTACATGTACAAATCAACCACATATCACAAGAGCATGAATAGGCAATACACATAGCATTCAATGGAAATCAATAGCTAAATTAACAACTTGAATTAGATAGAAACGGCCTACCAAGCACATTTCACTCACACACTACACACACTCGAACCAAACTTTAAAACATGATTAAAACCACTCACCGCCCTTCTTTAGCAACCAAAGCAAATCTCCTACGACCCCGGATTCGATCCAAATGCTCCTTCGACGTTTCGTCTTGCTTCTAGCCAACCAAAAACACAACCAATAATCTAAATCAATGCTAACAATCAATCAACACCCAACCTTTGAGCTCAAACTAACTTCACCCAAATTTTCCAACCAAAATAATCCCCAAATATATCAATTTTCGTGCTCCGTCAAACCCTACCTGAAATTTTCATTTTCAATCACCCAAATGACCCCCAAAAGGTCCCTAAACATCCTCCCAACCTATATAAACCATCAGCCCTTTAATTTTCACTTAAAACCCACCCAAAAATCAAGTTTTGACATCCCAAAAATTGTTCCAAGAACCCACTTCGGGTTTTCAACAAAACCCAATCATTTTGACATATATAATACATCTTAATGTGATTAAAATAAAACTCAACTTCATATTTCAAAACAAGGTGAAGATCACCATAAAAACTCAAGCTTTAGCAAAACCCTAGCATTTCAAAAGTTCATAGTTTTGAAATCTATGACTATGGGGAGATAGGGGATGAAAAGGAGAATTAGAAAATGCCCTTACCGCTTAAAATGGTCTTGAAATTGAGTTTCAAATCAATGGAATAGTAACTTTGAACTTGGGAGAGTTTTGAAGAAGGGGTTGGGCATCCAACGTTGGAAAAGGGGGGAGTTGGGAGAGAAGATGACAACTTTTAATTAAAGTGGTCTTCCTTTTAAATTCTTTTGGGTCAAATTACCTCTTTGGTCCCTCCCCTTTTTATTAGAGCCCAATTAGATCTCAATTTAGGTTGAATTGATTTTATTTTATTTTACTAACTCGAACCGCAAACCCAACTAACTTCTAACCCCAAAACACGGGCGTTAGAAAGGCAATGGGTATCCAAATCTCCCCCCAGCATAACACAAAGCATACTTCATGCATATCTCAACCATCATGCAACTCAAGCATCAAGATTCAGCCCAGTCAACATCATAAAACAACTCACATCCATACTCATTCATCATGTGTAGCATCACTATCACACATTCAACACAAGCATTCTTAAACATTCACCAGACAAAGAAAATATCACCAAAACATGTATCCACATCGCAAAACACTTACCAAAAACTTACCATCATCCAAACCTTTCGTAACCTGGCTTTGATACCACCAAATGTAACCCCCTCAACCCAGCTTGGCCGATAAACCGAACCGAACGGATCACACGGGGATTATTAAAGTAAACCGAGAAAGTTTACCTCAATAAATGACCTTTTTTTTCTTTTCATCTTGTCTAGATGCATCTTAGGTTCCTATATGCATGTACACAAGCAGTGGATAAAAGATCAACACATTCGCCAATTAATTTAAATTGATTAAGGTTTAGGGACCATTTTGTAAATTTGGAAAATTTTAAAGACTTTTGTCAAACTCAAGTTACCAACCTTTAATTAAGTTTGTTACATGCTTAAAGGTGAAAGCTCAGCTCAAAATGACATTTAAAACACATCCAATTGCATACCAGACAAACAAGGACCATAATGTAAGAAACAGAAACTCAGAACATTTCAAAATCTTCATCCAACGGTCTGATGTTTCGAAACAAGGAGCCCCATTTCGATATAGCAGTTTCGAAACATAAATGCTCGTTCCGAAACGCGAGACCTTTCCGAAACCCCTCTAAACATGTACCGGTACAAAGGTTCATAGAGGCAAAATGTTTCGGAACGTGTCTCACCATTCCGAAACACCAAAATGTTTCAGACCTACAACTTCCCAAAAAGCTGGTTTTAATCAGTTTTTTTACCCTTCGAAACCATCCCGACACATGCCTCAACATACAAACAACTTATATACACATCAAAGACCACATATACGAAGCACAAACATCATCTGAGCATCATTCCCACTAACTATGATACTAAAGGCATACTTCCTAGATGTTAAAAGCACAAAAAGGCTAAAAACCAAATGCAAGCATAAACCAATACTCAAAGGCCATTTACAAGTCCAAAAAATGCATCACAAACTTGCTCAAAATCGGGAATCAACAAATCATTAAGAATCAATGCATCGGACACCCCCATTGCCTTTATTAAACTAGTCCAAAACTAAAACTTACCTTCAATCAAAGTCTTCCACCGATCCCCTTGCAAGTGCTGCCTCCAAAGATTAAATTGGATGCATTAATGAACAAGAGAGCATAAGCATACAAGCTTAGTGAGGATTTCTCAAACCAAAAACATCAACAATGCACAAAACCATTTTCCCACTATTTTCAAAACCATCAAACTTCCTTTGATAAAACATGCACTTTAACCCCAAAATCATCATAATAAACATCATGTAACATGATACATATAAGTCCAGCAATTAGACCATTGCTACTCATAACACAAGCCTTCCAAGCATAATCACATTTATACTAAGCTTAACCAAAACATGCATCTTTCAAATTATGCATTCACAACATTTCCACAATGTTTCATTTCATTATACTGGCTCACAAGTGATAAACAACAATCTCAAAAACATATATCGGATACACGGATTACCAAGGGTTGTCCCACACCCTTCATACACTCTACCGGCATTTCAAGGTTCACACACGAGAGCGACCCTCCATCGTTGTGACACCCGTGGTGGAGTATTCGGTACAATCACAACCCTTCAACACCACTCATCGGTAGATGTATAATCCACTAACGAGAGACCGGACCCACACACACAAGGTTCGCACCCAGGAGCTACTCTCAATTGTTGCAACCTTAAACAATCCTCAATCTTTAGGGTACTTGGATGGAGTATTCGGTACAATCACAACCCCTCAACATCCAAGGCGACTTGTTTATAGTACACTCAATCCTATAGCCAGCTAACTATATCCGATTTCATTTAAAAACATTTTATACAACATCACTTGCCAATATAATCCATATTACATGCATACCTCACTGATTTTACAAAGAATTCATGATAAACCAAAAACAGCATTAAACCATGTTTAAAACCTCATGCATCAACACATGCATACAATGATCACTTACCTAGTGCATTCTTTAAACCATATGGCATCATCAACCTCATTTCACATATTCAAAACATGCTTAAAAATAGTGGTAAATGCAATTAAAACCAACTGCAATCAAAGGTTCAAAACTAGCACAATCTGAGGGAGAAATTTCGATTTACTTACTTCTGAACTTAATAAAGCGTTTCAAGCTCTTATTAAGTTTCCAAAACCTTTTTATAAAACGTTTCCACGCTAGAAAACCAAATTCCACTCACCAACTTGCGAAACCACGCTTGCTGACGCAACTAACGACCTTCTGAAACCTCCAAAAACACCTCGTTTGCTTCTGAATTAATACCCCATGTTTTCAACACATCAAAACATAGGTTCAATGCATTAAAATGCATCCAAAACTCCAGCACACAAAAGAAATCCCACAGCCCTGCTCTAAAACATCAAAACATCCATCTAAAACAACCAAAAACTCAATCGATTGACCTCAAACCCCAGCCCAGCCATTACCCAACTCACACATTCTAAGCATCAATCAACATCCAAAAATAACCTAAAACCAACCTTATACCTCCAGCAACTCGAAATCCTCAAAAACACCTCAAAAACTCACCCAAAAACACTTGAAAAACTAAGTATCTCAAGGATTTCGGGATCTATATGATTAAGACTCCACTTCAACATCATAAACCTTTCAAAACTCATTTAGAAACAATCTCAAAACAGCCAAATCAATTAAAGTCTGGAAATCACATTTTAAACCAATTTTCGTCAAGATTTCAAGAGTTTAATATTCTAACAACAAAACCTCAATCAAAATCAATATTAAAGAGTCAAATATCTTTGGAATTTCATTAAAGAATTTAGATTAGACGGATAGCATGAAAATTTACCTCCAATCTTTACTTCTCCTCTAATTTGGCAAGTTTTGCTTGAAGAAACTTGAAGGAAAATGGGAGAAATCAATGGAGAAATGATAGGAATCAAAAGAGGATTTGAGAGCAAAAGATTTCTGGAAAATTAAGAGAAAATAAGGGTGTTTGGCTGAAGTGAAAGTGAGAAAATGAAAGCTCGTGAAAAATCCTCATTAACCGTTTAACTACTTTCTTTAATTAATCAAATTAAAAAGCCTTTTAATTTTTAATAGCATTTAAATCATATGCCAAATTAGGGAAAAGGCATAATTGCCAAGTAGCTCCCTAAAGATTCTAAGATTTTGACTCTCCTTGAAAAACTATTTTTCACATTTTAAATCTTTACATTTTGGTCACTACCCAAAATATATACTTTCGAAAATCCGTTTTGTAAAATTGATTTGACCAACCTCTTAAACACCGTTTTAGAGGATTCTAGAAATATTTATCACACTTTTATCCTATCCCAAACTCTGATCTCCCTAAACCACTCGAACAACCGACACCGGTTTTACCGATCCAACCTGACTCGCCAAAGCATCTAAGCTCAAAATCGGGGCGTTACAACCATCTTCCTCCAACTTGTTGATTTTCTTCTCAAGATCTTGAACTTTAAGACACAAGACTCTTGATTCCCATTTTTCCATGCTCCCTTCAGCCTCCTTAATTTGACTGAGTTATTTAGCGTCTTACACTCAAACACATTTTTAATCATCTCTCTACATCCATCCTTTCGGAGCCAAGCATTGATGAATTTAAAAGGTCTCTGAACAGGGTGAGGTCTTTGAACAGCAGAAAGTAGTTTTCATCCAAAAGGAATCTGTGTAGCCTACTTTTCCTATTGAACGAAACAAAGTAGGTGAATTTTTCCTCCGCCATTGGTAGATCTCGATAAACTGATTGAATCCTTTAGATCCCACCAACAGATTCCCATGACCACTACGTTCTCCCTTGTTTATAACTGCATTAAAATCTTCACCTATTATCTAATTCGAGACTCCAACATCTTCTAGCGATATTAACTCATTCCATAACACAGTTTGATTCGCCGCGTCACATGGAGCATAGACCTTTAACTTATGTTGGACCCATACACCTTCTACCAAAATAAAATATGAATTATCCACTTTGAGTTTCGATTTATCCCATATAGTGACCAATCCACCTGATCTGCCCCTCTGAATTCCAACTCATCAGTTTGCAAATGATTGTTTCTTTGTTTCTTGAATAAAAGCTACATCTACTTTATGAGAATATAACAATCTCCTCACCGTTGAAGCCTTCGTCTCTAAACCAATACCTCTGACATTTAATGCGACTAACCTCATTTTTGTACTCCAAGTCTTCCAATCGAGCAATGTCTTTTGTTGATCTGTTGCAAAAACTTCCTTTTTCCATTAATATCACATTCTCCTAAGTGTCTATTAGAATCCATCCCAACTGATCCATACTCATTACTGTACTCATTCCCAATCAAAATGGAATTTATTCCATCACCCTCCGAGACAATCTTCCCTGACTTTTCCTTTTACGGCGATCGTACCGGCTTGATTCCGATGAAGAGTCTGACTGGCTAACACAACATTGTGGATCTAGGGGTGATAATGAGGTTGCCCGGCTCGTGAGCTACACGGTTTTGGCTCGATCAAAACTCGGTCAAAGTTTGGTTCGAGTGAGCTCTACTCGAGACCTAAACAAGCCGAGCCGACCCAAGCTCAGCTCAAAAAGTTCGTGAACATGCTCGGAATAAAAAAAATAGGGGTAAATCCACTATAAACAAATTTACTCAAATAAATTGTACATTATCAACTAAAACAAATTTACAAAACTACAAATAAAAAAAATGAACTACAAATAAATAAATAAAAAATAAAACAAAAAACCCACAATTCTTTTACCTCATTTCACACGTGTTGCACTACTGCTAATGCTATCCTAAAAAATTAATCACAAAACTCTAGTCACCTAAATTTCATTTTCCCATTTCTCACTTCATCTCCCTCAGACTCACAAATATTTCACGCAGTCGACCACCTTGAAGCTTCCACCGGTGACCGGACATCAGCCAACGGCAACTTCGTCTAGTAGCCCACCAGTCCACCACTAAGTTCTTCCTTGTGTCAAAACATCTTTACTTACTTTAAAGTTCTAACTTTTAACTCCTTGTTATTCAACTTGATCCATAAAGCTTAGAGAGGTTTTATGGACTGTTATTAACTTTTCTAATGAATTTGAGAATAGAACATCATAAGAATTGATCTTAAGCAGTTGAGATAAGCTCTTTCAAGAGTCATGTTATTGCTTTTATAAGGTTATTGACCTGTGATTTCAATGTGCACATGGTGGTTGTTTATACTTTCCTTAGTTGCCAAATATAATGCGTAATATGAATACATTTTGCAAATCTTAACTGACATAAGACTAACACATTGAATATGCAATAAAGGTTTAAGTGAAATTTGATACTTAATAATCGTTCTTGTGATATTTTGGTGCATGTTCCGCTTAATAGAGATTAATAGCATGTCCAATGCATTTTGTTTTGTTATTTATTAACTATGTTTAATATTTGTTTTAAATTAAATTAGTTTTCAAACATAAAGAATATTAAACTAACATGTCCAACTAGTTGAACCAGTCGAGCTGAAACAAGAGAATTACACTTTGACTTTAAAATATATCATCTGGTTTTTAAATATTTCATGACAAAATGAATTTTAATGTCCTTCGATATTGGAGCACATTTAAATTTAACACTGTTTAACAAAGCATAAGAGTCAAATTCACAAATCAAGAACAAGACAGTAGGATTCAATGAATAGAACTTACATTAGAAAGTATATGTAACACCCTCAACCCGGTTCAAAAGAAAACTGGAATTGAAGGTGTCAACGAGACACAAACTGAAATCGCTCACAAATGTTTGATTAATACAAACGGGTATATAAATTTTTCTCCTTCTAACTTAACGATTCAATCACATCATTACAAAACATGGGTTAAGATTTTGGTTCAATTATAACTTTACTAATAACATTTGGGGACTCAAAAGTACACACAATAAAGAATACAAAGACATTATCAAGCTTTGATGGTCAATTGAGCAAGGCTATTCATATTCCAATTTACATTATCCACAATCAAGATTATGCAAACATTGAACAAGGATGGCCATACATTAAGGTTCAAGAAAGGGTAAGGTCATTCGAAAAGTTTGTTGAACTAATATGCTATATTATCTAATATAGAAAAACTTAAACTTTAATCATTTTGTTATTACATTATAATGTTAAAGTCAATCTATTCTAGTTACATTGCAATTTGTATAAGGACCCAAAAGGTAACTTAGACATCAAGCAATTCATTAGACTATGTTAACATGTTAGACAATAACCTCTATAATGGCCTCTCTTGATTACTAACACCTTCCAAACTTCTTTTGGGCAATACGCGTAACTCAACCACAACATTACCAACTTGCTAACTTAAAACTTTTCAATTAAACATGTTAAGGATTATCTATGTATTAAGGCATACAAGTGACTACCTCTGAATCATTACAAGCAATTGAGCACATGCCAAATTTTTATTTGAATTACATTTTTGTCATAGACATGCATCCATGATATTATCTCTTTAATTAGCATACATTCAACCAAGAATTAGTGACTTAAGTTCAAGTTCATTTCAAGACATAGTCTATCTAAGAAAAACATAATACAACCAACATATAACTATGCTCAATGTTCCTTCGAGAATGATATCTAACATGACTTGACTAGCAAGCAACCAAGAGATTTGAAAAACCGTGTACACATAATTATTCCTTTAGGATACACATACCCATATGACAAGGACATCCTATGAATATGACATTCACTTATCATATCACTCTTGTACAAGACATAAATTATATGAAAACAAACCATACAACTAACAACCTTATCACATTCATAGTCAAATGTTTTATAAACTAAAGATTATCTTCTTAAACATTGTTTTCTCAAATGCTAATAGACTTACACATGTACAATATGCCACCATTCTAGGAGTTTCTAAAGAAAGCATAAACAATACACAAAAGTCTTGGAAAATGACTTGCAATTGCTGATCACGGTCGAACACAAAGCTGCTTAACTCTTGAAAATGCATGAAAATGAATGCATTAGGATTATATAGCCTAAGTGAGGTAGTAACGTTAAAGTAAACAAGCATAGTGTTAATAACATTAAATGGAAATTCAAAGATTACAAGCGTAAGTTAGCATTTTGTTCTTATGACTTAATCTTTACTTCAACGAGGCTTGGTTTATTGGAAGTTTTAACCAGAGCTCATATTCTTTGAAATCTTATTAAAAAATCTTTCAGAGTTTTTAGGCGAGTTTCTTCAAATTTCTTATCGAACTTATTAAAGTTTGTAGCTTGTCTTGTTGAAGTCTTATCAAGGCTTATCATAATACTTATCAGAGTTTTCGAAATTCTTTTCAAATCTTATGAATGTGCTTATCAAAGCTTATCAGAGATCACAATAGAGCTTATTTGAGTTTCCTTTCAAACTTGGTATCTGATTTCGTATCTTTTAGAATGTTTGCCTTGGATCACATTTGGACATGGAAAGCATTGGTCTGTGTTTGACCGTATTGGTCCGTGTTACACATAGCTCAAAGCACATAGCAATGGCTAGTGATGGAATCATAACAATCCTAACTTCTCAACTATCCAACCAATTGTCACCAATCTCCTTATCATCTCCCTCGTTACCTCCTATTGTCACCAATATGTAACATATAATGTGTCGTCACCCGAGCCGTAGCTTATAGACCGTAGTCCCTAAAATATATACCTCTCCACCATGCCAAGTGTCCAAGGACTTCCATTTCTTAGGCAACTTACGTATTTTATACTTTGATTTTATGAGGGTATCTTACGACACAAGTAATCTTATTTGTTTCTTTTCTTAGTATCTTATAACATAAGATGAGCCTTTAGCTCCTTAAGGATTTAGAATTCAAGAAATTTTAACATTGGAGTTCAATTTCTTTATTAAAACTTATGGCATTATAGATCATAAGTTAGCTTCAAGCTTTAATTAGAGACAGCTTATCTTCACTTTCATACATCATAACATAACAAAATAAAAGTGCATATGAAATGCATCATTAAGCAATGACTTACATAGATGCTATGCCATGAATGTATGTTCCCCCCCCCCCCCCCAATGTGCTCTACTTGAGCTTTATGCAAAAATGTATACTTGTAAAACATAATAATCCATTAAACAAAGATCAGGATGACACCTTGTCATCCCGAATGCATAACTACACTCACATGTTATCTCGAAGTTACAGGATACCTGAATCTACAATTTCTCCTAGCTTCTACTAACTCTTATCTTCTACTCTTCCTTATTATGACATGCACCTCAAACCAATTAACAAATCATTAAGACCAATTCGATTTATTCATTAAAGATGAATATTGTCACTGAGATTATAAATGTAACACATTAACTAGACAATTAATCACTTAACTTACAAAGCGGTCAATTAAGACTCATGTTCAAGCAAAACAGTCTTTAGTGTACATATATTCACATGATTATCCACTTAAGAATCCATTAACATTTTTCTTACTACAGAACATCCCTTAAATTTTAGATTCACAAAACAATTTACTTAATTGTTCCAATCAATCCCTATTTTCTAGGTTCTAAAATAGTACATTGCCTTGTCAAAACAACCCCTAATCCCTTGCAAAACAATCCAATTACTCTCATAATTGTCTAGAATAGTTCTTAATTTACAAGTACACAATTATTCATGCTTAAAATAGTTCATAAATACTCAGAAACAGTCCCTAAATAATACAAGTACACAATGTGAAATTATCAACCAAAGTGATCACTTTAAATTTTCCAAGTGTAACTTACATATTCTGATTATGCAAGGACCTAATCGATTTACCAACTTGCTTCAAGAAACATTAAGATTCCCTTACAATAACTTAACAATTGATCTATGTATGTGCAAAATAGGGGAATTACACTTAAATACATTTTTGTATAACAAAACAGTCCACTAACTTCTACAAAGTATCTAAATCAGTTCCAAATTCATGTATACTCAATTACATGTTCAAAACAGTCTACTAAGGTTTATATTTATACAAAAACAGTCTCATACTCATGTGTACATTTATATGCACTAAAACAGTCTAACATGCCTTTATTCATATTCCAAAACACTTAGATATACAAATATAAACTCAAAACAGTCACGCATACTTTCAATGTACGCGAAACATCCCAGAATTTTATATATATACACATATACACTCAAAGCAGTCCAACATTCATGTATACACATATATACATCATATCCCTATATTTTCTTATTTAAGCAAAATTATCCCCCCAAAGTTCATGTAATTGCATTTTATGTCGTGTTTTATTTATAAATATATCCATTTAATTACTCACAAAAATTTCAACTTCATACCTATAAACATATACACGAAACAATCCAAATTTTCACATAGAAAAAGTCCAAATCAGTCCTTAAAACAAGACTATGAAATTATCTAATTGTTCTCATCAATCTATTAAGTTATCAATCGATTTCTAGCATGGTCTCTTCAAACTCAATATCTGGTTCGAATATAAGGTTCCCAATAATCATACATATTTCTCAAACTATAGCAAAATTCATTACATGAATCACCTAAGAGAACTAGATGTACTCCTAATCATGGATTAAATTCAAAAACTCAATTGATAACATAGTTAGAATACACTTCACTCATTATCACAATACACTTATATAACAATAAGAAAGAAAGAGTGTCTTACCTTCTTCTCCAAACTTTCTAAACTAACAAAGCGTCGATTTAAGCTTAATCCTTCAAGATTCTATCAAAATCTCACTCACTCTCTCTCTAAACGTTTTTGGAGTTTCGGCTAAGGGAGGAAGAAGGAGATAATGGTTGGTTTTTTATCTCCACCTAGCCGACCCCTCTCATTTGTCTTCCTTCAAAAGGGACATGTGTACAAAGGCCTTAAAATTCTTTTATTCTTACATGCATTCCTCCTATTTTACCAAGGCATTTGAATTAGTCCTTCTTGAATTAGTTAGCTTACTTGTTATACTTCACTTTTCGTCCTTAAAACATTTAATTTATCCTAGTTTAATTTCAAAGCAACACCAATCACTCAATGTATCATTCGATTTAGTCTTTGAGAAATAGGTTATCCTTTCTTACTCTTCTTTTCAATTTGATCCTACACTCTTTATTAAATCTATATATATATATATATATAATTATTTTATCTCAAAGGATAATTTCGATTGCAAAAATCATTAGATACATTTAACCCGGTTTGGGGGTGTTACAATCTAAATGGACAAAACTTTGGTTTTCCCTTGCGACCATATTTCAAAAGCTAAGTACCCTTCTTCAAAGCTATTAATCCCTACATCAGGTAAAAGAAATGTTGTATGTAGATGGATAACAATATCATGATATATTAGAGGTGTCTTCTATATTGTTATGTTTGGAAACATGATTTTTTTTTAAAGTTCAGCGGTTATATTATTGCTAATGGAACACTAGCTCGGGCCTCATTAAAAAACCTCCCTAAACCTAGGTGGAGGAAAAAGAGTGCACCGAGATAATGTTGGTACAATGCTAAAATAAAACTCCTCCACAACTAACCTCCTGCCATTTTCAACACAAACCATGAATCAACGAGATAAACCTCCATCCTAACCATATTCAAGATATAGCAAAAGCATATCCTAGACCACTACCTTGTAGGCTCCAGCATCGCATGACTTCCACAGTACATTTGCCAAACTTTGTCGCAGCCAGAACCAGACCCGACCATAGACATCCCCAACCATAACGCCTTAGTCGCCAGCAAGCATACAAACTCAAATCAGGGACGGCACTACAGGCCCTAGATATAGAGGTCTGCCCATAAGAAAGGCACAGCTCTTGAGATTCCAGATTTAGCCAGTCTGTGTGCAGAAAAGTTCCATTCGCGGGGGATTTCCTGAATGAGCCAACCAAAATCAGCACAATATTTCGAGCATTCGAACACTAATGGTCTAAATATCTCAAGAGATTTTTACGGCTTAATTATCCACTCAACAATCATAGAACAGCCAGTTTCAATTATAAGATTGACTTTATTGAACCATGGTGAAGATCGGAACAAGGCACACGCTTCAATAACAACAAGCATTTCAGTCGTTGTTTCATCGATGATACCTACAGATTTAGAGAATTGTATCAACATTTTATTAGAGTGGTTGAGCAAGACACCACCCATCTTAGCTTTTCTGAAGCCTCCTACCACCGCACCATCAACCAAAAACTTTAGAGAACCCACAAGAGGCACTAACCACCCCTTACACTGAGCTTGAAACTAATTAAGACCAATTAACTTGAACATTTCTAGACATCGAACTAAATCGGACACAGAGGTGACGTTTAACGGCCATTTTGCCTTGCACCAAAGGCTTAGTTGGACAATACAACATTCGAAGATCAAATTAGCATTGCCATTAGAATTTTTGAAGATCACTTCGTTGTGAAGGAACCAAATCGACCAAACAATACACTGGAAACACAACTGCCAAACTGCTTGGCATTTTAACGAATTTGCCATGGAAATCCAAAGCGACAGCAGAGCCTTAAAGTTACTTGGGCAGACAAAATTAATACCCCACAGATTACACCATCGCTACCAAACTCTCCAGGATATTGATCACTTGCAAAAAAGATGATCCACAGATAAAATTTGGATTTCAGTAGCTATATAATTTATGGGAATGAAATGCATGCATTATGTATGAATTTGTTATAATTCAATGTAATTATGTATTTGAACAGTATCAGAATATGTATTTCAAATTAATCATTAGATAATTTTTATTTTGAAGCTGTTATTTCATTTTATATTTCTTTCTTTCCTTTTTTACTATGCTTAATTTTTATTTTATATAATTAATCTTTATTTTTTATTTGTAATCTAGGAATGTTTACTGGATTGGGAACATTAGATGGCCATTCAACTCCTATTGCAGAGGAATTTGGGGTAAATTTGGATTATGCAAATTAGATGGATGAAGATGAAATTGATCTAGAAAATGCAAAAGTGCTTGTTCCCCAAACTAATGCCGTCAATAATAATAGTGAGGTTCGCAATACTAAAGATGAATCTGAATCATATCCTTTTAAGAGAGCAAAAAAATTAGATGTTTGGAAGGAATTTGGGGAACGTCAACATGTAGGAAACTCTAGAGTTTGAAAAGTTCTTTGTCTGTATTATAAGACTCTTATAACTGTTTCTAGAGGTGGTCCTACAAATCATTTAAAGCTCCATTCGGATAAATGTACACAAAGAAAAGTGCACATACGACAACAAAAGTTGATCAAACTTTTACTTTCTGATTCAACTATGGGTTCTCCAAGTTCTGAATTTGTTAGTTCTCTGCATGATGGTAAATTTGATCCGTTGAAAATGAGAGAAGGAATTGCACATTGGATTGTTATGCACGAGCATGTTTTTTCTATTGTTGAAGAAGAAGGCTTTAATATGATGTTGAAGATGGTAATACCACAATGGAAAAGTGTGCCACACCATACTATAAGAAATGATTCTTTCAAAGTTTATAAGATTGAGAAGAATAAGTTGAACAATGTTGACAAAATTTCTTTAACCACTGAATTATGGCGCTCCAAACCTCAAAAGATAGAATACATGGTTCTCACGGCTTATTATGTTGACCATGACTGGAAACTTCAAAAACGAGTGCTGAATTTTGTCCACATGCCTCTTCCTCGAAAAGGCAAAGACATAGCTAATTGCATTTTCAAATGCTGAAAGGAGTAGCACATCGAGATCAAAGTAAGTTACTTTTAATCTTTTACACATATTAACCTATTACCAAATTAGCACTGATCAATATTGTATTTTTTGTAGGTATTCACAGTTTCTGTGGATAATGCCTCTGCAAATGATTCTTACATACAAATCATGAAAGAAACTTTCTCACTAAGAGGTTGATTTGTGGTGGCAAATTGTTTCATGTTCGATGTTTTACCTACATTTTAAACATTATGGTTCAGCACGGTCTCAAACAAGTCAAAAACATCATCAAGAATGTTCATGATACAGTTGATTATCTAAATGGAAGTGAACAACGATTGAAGAAGTTTGTCGAACTTGCTCAACAATATAACTTAAAGGAGAGGAGATTGATTTTTGGAATGAAAGACTCGATGAAATTCTACTTATGATATGCTTGCTTGCGCAATCAAGTTCAAAGAGGTATTTGCTAGACTTGCTTTGGAAGATAGAGAATATGTTTATTGTCCTAGTTTAGAGGATTGGGGTAAAATTGAAAATTTGCTTGAAATCTTGAAAGTGTTCTATGATACTAAAAATGTTATTTCAGGATTCGAGTATCCCACTTCCATTTTGTTTCTTAGTGAGATTTACAGAATTAAATTGTTGTTGGAAACTATTTCTAAGTCTTTTGATGATTTTGTTAAAGGCATGGTGACAAACATGAAAGATACATAAAGTTAGAGGAACTTTTTATGAACTTTATGATGAGTATGTGAATTTGTAGTCTCCTCCTCTAATGGAGAAAATGGGTGAATGTGGAACTAGTGCAAATGTTTGTGGTGGAGGAACGGGAAGTACTCCAAGATTATTGGAAATTTTGCAAGCCGTAAGAAGCGAGGAATTGACTAAGAATAGACAATCTGAAGTTGATTTATATCTTGAGGAAGGGTGTTATATTCCTCGAGAGAGTAAGTTTGATGCTTTATTGTGGTGGAAGGAAAAAGTTGAAAGATTTCGTATTTTGTCACGATTGACCATGGATGTCTTGGGTGTTTTCATTACCACTGTGGCTTCAGAGTCCACATTTAGTGCTGAAAGCCATGTAATTGATCCTTATAGATCATCATTAAGTCCTGAAACCGTGCAAGTGTTAATTTGCAGAGGAGATTGGTATCGATCTCTCCATGGATTGAAGAGAAGGAACAAAGTCAAGATTAGTTACATATATGTACACTTTTTCCAATTTTTTAGAATTTATTTTTAGCTAATGGCTTTATGATATTTTTTTGTAAAAAATTAATAAAGATCAATAGAAGGAAATCATTTTTATTGCCCTTTATTTTTTTTAATAAAATTTTTTGATGTTTTGCAATTTATTTTTGCATAATTATAAGTTGAATTTTTTTAATGACTTTATAATAAATATGCTCAAGAAAATTAAGAGAAGAGCAAAGAATGGAGTGCTTGGAGCCTTGAACTAGGATAATGGAAGGCATAAGTAACTAATGGATTGTTGTTGGAGATTGTTTTCTTTTATGAAGACCGATGCATGTTTGCAATTTCATCTTTCTTAGTTCGTTTTTGTTTGATTTTGTATTTTCTTTGATTATGTGTTTGTATTGTAACAATATTTTTTGGTTATTTGGATTAGTCTACTTTTTGGGCACTATTTTCTCCTTTCTCGAGATTGAATTTCGTTTCAGTGTTGGTTATGAAAGAGGTTTTTAACGAGACTCATCTTTTATAAAAAAATTATAGCAAAATTGTCCATTTAGAGCTGAGCCGAGCCTGACGAGCTTCGAGCCCGAGTCGAGCCCAATAATATTATTTCCGAGCAGAGATCAAGCCTAAAATTTCGAGCTCGGTGAGCCTCAAGCCCGATCTGAGCCCAATTACCCCACCCATCAATCGAAATTTGTTTGTTAAAAAAAACTCATTAATCGAAAAAAATTTATAATCTTTTTGAGTTTCATTCAAATTAGTAATTCAGCTAGAAATAAATCAAGAATATATATATATTTTATGTTATTATTTTTTTTCTTTTTGGTTGAATTTAATATTGAGATTATAACATAACACTCATTAATCGGATTTTTTAATAATAGTTTTAGTTTTCATTCAAAATAGTAATTTAAGTAGAAATATATTGAAAATATATTTCTTTTGCCAGACATTTTATTTCTAGTCTTTATTTTTTTTTCTTTTAGGTTGAATTTAATATTGAGATTATAACATAACACATTAATCTGAATTCTTTAAAAACAATTTTAGTTTTCATTCAAAATAGTAATTCAAGTAGAAATAAATTGAAAATAGATTTCTTTTGTTAGACATATTATTTCTAGTCTTTATTTTATTTTTCATTTTGGGTTGAACTTAATATCGAGATTATAACATAACACTCGTTAATTGGAATTTTTTAATATTTTTTTTAGTTTTCATTCAAAATAGTAATTCAAATAAAAATAAATTAAAATAGATTTCTTTTGTTAGATATTTTTATTTCTAGTATTTATTTTTTGCTTTTCGGTTGAACTTAACATTGAGATTAAAATATAAATATTGTGATTTAAATATTATAATGAGATTTGGGCTTCAATTTATAGAATAAATTGTACTCATATCATATTGAGTTGATCTATAAAGTTATACAAATTTTTATACATTAATAATTTATTGATTTTGACGTGTTCGTATATTCGTATTACATTTATTAATTTTTTAATATTATATTTCAATCATTTAGTATTTTTCTTAATTTATTTTAAGAATTAAAAAAGACTATTATTTTTAATATTTTAAAAATAAAAAAAATCAAAATTTAATATTTTGAAAACCATGAGAAGGTTATTGTTTTCTTTTTTGATTAATTGAGAAGATGATGCTAACATAGGCCTTGTTAAAAATTTCCCTAAACCTAATGGGTTATTGTTTTCCTTTCATGTACGGCGAATCCATGTTTTTTAATCTTTTAACTTTATCACCATGAACAACCTCTATACGTTTAGTTTAAAATTTAACATATAATTATGTCAAAATTTAAGAATATTTTTTTATACACATGCAATCCTTCTAGTTTTAGGAGTTAGGGGTTTAGTTTAGGGTTTAAAGTTTAGATATTTAGAATTTAAAGTTAGTGTTTAAAATTTATGATATAGAATTTAAGATTTAGTTTTTTAGAGATAGGCATGTAAACGAATCGAACGAACACGAATGGAGGTGTGTTCATGTCCGTTCATTTAACTTTAACTGAACAAATGAACGAACACGAACATAAACGAACACAAAATTTCTTGTTTGTGTTCGTTCGTTAAGGAATGTAGCTTGTTCGTGTTCGTTTCTTAAGGAATATAGCTTGTTCGTGTTCGTTCGTTAATGTAACACCCCGGAAATTTCTCAAAATTGAAAACCTAATTTTTGAAATCCCTAAATGTCAAACCCTAAGAATTGATAATTTAAATATGAAAACCTAATTAAAAAATTGGGGAATTAATTGAATTTTAAACGAAATTAGTGACTTTTTTTATAAACGAATTGATATTAAGTTTCTACTTTGAGAACCCTAGAAAGTCGAAGACTTATCTTATGATTATCCAAAAGATTTGGGTATTAAATCCTTAAAACCCTTAAGTATGTTCCTATATAGAAACACACCGATACCTATCTTGTCTCTTCTCCGGTCGGTGTCGCACCCCACTTGACTAGGACTTATCGTCATTCGATTTGATATTTAGAATTCGTGCAACATCATCTCTTATTGTTTGAGCCTTTGCTGGATAAAAACTTTCTGTCTCGGTAAGATATCTTTTTCTATTTTTTCTTAATGCTCTACCCGCTCATTATGCTTCCCAACCCCTGGTTACAAGATTAATGGTTAATGAATTATTACTATTCTATTTATTATTACTTTTCTTAAGGATTATATATTAGCCAAAAGTTTATTGTTTTACTATATATATACCTTTTACGATTTATTGAACTTATTATATATACACATTTGTATCTACAATTATTGTTTTATTATATAAATGGGTACTGCCCTTGATAAATATTATAGATATATGTTGCTGCTGTAGTTATAAAGGCATGAATTTGAAATCAGTTTTGAGTTAGATATATATACATATATCAAGTGTTCACTTATTCAAATAATTTTATTTTCAATCAAGTATTTGATTTGTTTTCTTAAAAGTATTATAATATTATTTACACATGTTCATATTTCAAGAATTATTAAATATCGTGTACATTAGTTCAGGATTTCAAAATCGTGTTCTTTGAGATTTAAAAACATATACTGGAATTTATTTTAAATACTTATAAGATTTCATCATTCGGTTCTCACTCTTGTGTCGGCTCAATCAATTTTGTATAGATAGCTAAACAAATAGCATTATTTATTGGAAATTTCGTCGAGCCAAAACTGCAGTCATAGCAATAGTTTAATGTAGAATTATTCTCATAGGTTCTGATACAGCTAAACCAAGTGCTTCTGATAGTGGGAAACATATTATTCAATAGGTTGAGTTGCTTTGGTTAAGGTGTGTTCTCTTTCCGTCTGCATGCTTTATTTTTGTGATAGTGTTTTACACTTAGGTGATTTTCAACTGTGTTGAGATTTCACATTACGTTTTCTGTGCATATTATTTTCAGACTGTGAATAATATTTTGGTTTAAAATAAATGAGTTGTGAATCTCTGATTTATTATCGGACTGTGTTGATACTGTGAAAACTGTGATATCTTTTTACTGTGCTATCATGGGTTGGGATTGTACGAAGGAAGTTCAGTGGTTTATACCACTTGTGTTGGTGACTATTTAGCGAGAGGTTATGGGGAATCTATTCTTTTTGGTGACTATGCAGTATGAGTGCATTGCATTGTGTTTTCATAAAACCGTAATTAAACGTGCTTTGTGTCTTTTAAATATTTTTGTAAAAATTTATTTTTGTGAAACTGAGTTTGTGATTGCCTGCACTTTAGAGACACATTGGGCTCAATAGCTTACTCCCCCATAATTTTCTCTTACAGATACCTTAAACTTTAGGCAGCTTGGTACTCGAAGGATCTCTTTATTTTATCAAATCTATTTTATCTTCAATATAGACATACTTTACTTTCGGGAATATTTTATTATTAAGATTATTTTGGGAATTTGATGTAATGTCATATTTGGGGTTATTATTTTACCGTGTATTTTCAGACTTTAAATTTGAAAGTTTTATTTAAATTATAAGATTATTATTTTTAACGTTTGGATTTTATAAATATTGAGACACTTTATATTATTATCAGAACTAATTTATTTTACGCTATTTTAATATATTATAATTTGAATTAGTTTCTTGAGGGTAAAGTTTTCAATTGTCACTTCCTAAATTCGGCTATTTCTTCTAGGCTGGGTTTAAGGGGTTACAGTTAAAATGATAAACGAACACAAATGAACATAAACAAACATCAATAACATATAAAATATGTTAAATATTTAATATTTTGAGTTAGTTTGATTAATTAAGTTAATTAACCGATTTTAAACCGAATTAATCGATAATTGAAATTTGAAAAAGCTCTTAATCAATATTTGAAACCTAAAATTATCTAACATATTAACCAATTTTATTTTGGTTCGATTGGTTAGTTTGGTTTAACCGAACAAGGAACTTGTAACGCCCCGGGTTTAGGGCTCGGGAGATAACCGGGTTTGGTTAGACTGGTTCGGGTTAATTTAATTGAGAGAAAACATTTTTATTGCACTCAAAAAGAGATTTTAATGAATAAAGGCAAAAGGGGAAATTTGAAATTTTAAAAAGGGAGTTTTCTAAAATATCACCATCTTCTCCACCAACATCTCCTTTTCACGTTACTTTGCAAAAAACACCATTTTCAACTATTCTATTGCTCCAACCTTTCCTACAAACAAGTTTTCAAGGTAAGCTCTCTCTTGTTTTGTTTTTTCTTTCCTTAAGCTTGTTGTTAGTTAAATTTTCCTTAAAACCCATTGTTTGAAATTATTTCAAAATGCCTTGAGTTTGAAAAAGAAGAAAATGAGGGGATTTTCATTTGGGTAGTTTGATGCCATGTTTAATGGTGGTTTTAATCTTGTTTTGGTGTCCTAAAAATTCTAAAATAGTGGCTAAAAGTAGGAAAGCCGAAACAAGTGAAAATGAGGGGTTTTGGAGTTGAAAATGTGGGTTTTTGGGTTGTTCTTGTGAGGAACCTTGAGCTGGTGGTTGCTAGACCTTGGGTAAGTGTTTTGGATCTTTAAAGAAGTAGTTTTGATAGTGAATTTGTTGGGTTTTGACTGCTAATTGGTTTGGGTCATTTTAATGGTGTTTCCAAGCATTTACAGGTGTGAATCGATTTGGTTTTGATGATGAATGATGAGTTTCCGTGTTGCTGAAAGTTTGGGGGTTTGTTTTGGGTCTAATGCGTCATTTTTGGATTGGCTAGAAACAGGGGAAACGAGTTTGGGTCCTTTGGACGCAATACCAGATAGTTCGGAGGCTTGAATCAATGTTTCGACTATCGTTTGGGTCCTATCGGTGAGAAGAAATATTTTTGAGAGTTTAGGTTGAGCTTGAAAGGCCAACCTAAGCTCGAGAGTAAGTACTAATTGTTTACATTTTATTTTTCAAGAAAATCCTATATTTCAAGCTTGTTATGCATTTGTTGATATAAGATGAATGTGTGAAATTGATTATGAATGTTGTATTGTTATGATGGTTTATATGATGTTTGAGTATTGGCAAATATGAGAGTCTTACTGGGTATAATTGGTCGACCATAGGATTAGAGTGCACTTGTAAAATTTGCGCGTGGCCCTAGTGATGTAAGATGCCATTAGGAAGGAGTACGGTGATGTAAGATGCCACCGAAAGCTTATTTGTTAGACCTCGGTGATGTAAGATGTCATCGTGAGTGTTGTTGTTCTTATTAGATTCAGTGATGTAAGATGCCATCGAGTCCAATCCGTGTATCCGAGTAATGTAACCATAATTGCCATAACACTCTTATGTTGGAAAGTTGAATGTTATCGTGTTGGTATTTGAGAATCATGCCATGTTGTTATATGTTGTTGCATTGCTTGATGTTAGATGTCAAGCCTATGTAAGATTGTTGATATTCTTGTTGATGGAATTCATGCTTGTGGCCTTGTTTTTAATTTATAAATGGTTTTATCTAAAAACTGCGTTGTTGTTGTTGTGGTTTGAGCACCACTCACTAAGCTTTTAGCTTACGCGCTCCTTTCCAACAATGCAGATCGTTAGTGTTCCGGGAAGCAAAGGAAGGCGAAGGAAAGGCTCCGGTGATCGTAGCTTAAGCTCAAGTATGGCTTTTAAGTTGTAATAATGATTTAACAATGGGAATACTTTCTTTTGTGGTTAGGGAAGTGGTTGTAAACTCTGACATATTAGACCTTTTGCTACATGTTTTAAATGTTGATATCATGCTATGTTAAGGCTTGTTATGGCTTTTAGTTAATTGACATGTGTTTTGGCTTGTTGGTGTTTTAGAACCTAAGTGTTCTTATGAGCTTTTGAGGTAGAGATCCATATTTGTGTGTATGCTTGTTTGAAGCATGATTTTAGGGTGTTTTGCCTCTAGAATGTTTGCTTGATATGATGCCATGTAGTTTGTGGTCTTTCAGGGTAAGTTTGGGAATGTTTGGGGATGCCAAAATACATTTTTAGGCCAATCTATGCCCATGCATTTCGGAACATCTGGTATGGTTTTGGAACGGCCAGGCCTTTGGGGCACCCGTATCGAAACGGGGGTGGTGATGTTTTGTTACGTTTTGCCACTGGAGGCTCCCGTTTTAGAACATCCAAATATTTGCTTTTTGCTAAAAGCCCACGTTTCGAAACGGGTAGCCCTGTTCCGAAACGCAGGTAGTTAAAGTGGTTAAAAGAGCATCTTTGAAGGTTTTCGAATGTTACGCTTTTGTTCCTAATGCTTGTATGCTTCCTAATTGAGGTTAAATTACCTTTTGCCCCATGTTTGTGTGGTTTTGCAAAATGGTCCTTCGTGACTATTTGAGTCCAATTAGACATCCGATCGATGTCCGATTGAGACGTCGTTTCTTCTGTTGTGACCATTAACACCTTAGGATCTCTAAATGTATTTAGGCAGGAAAATTTTTAATCTAGGGCTGTTAATCGGAGGAAATTTCTTGGATTTTTCTACGATTATCCCTGTGTAACTCTCCCGATTCGGCCTTGCGGCTAGACCGAGCCGAGGGGGTTACATTTGGTGGTATCATAGCCTCAGTTATAAGGTTTCCTCGGGAAGGTAAGTCAGGTAAGTTGATTCTGCGTATGTTTGTCTGTTTTGCACGGTGTTTGTGAGCTTGACCTTGTGTTTATGTTAATGTTTGAAAGTTGGTTAAGCATTCCCATTGCTAGGTGTTATTATGGAAAAGTGTTTTTGATTTAAAAGAGCTTAACACACGGATCCCTGCCTTTGCTGACCCAATGTTTATCTTGTGATTTGTGTTTGTTGTTTTAGATTGTTTATTTGTTATGGTGAGACCGAGAGGATGACTTAGAGCGGGTGACCAGGCACTCGAGGATGTGCTTCCTACTCTTCCTGCTCCCGATGATAATGGGGCGAATGTTAGAGGTGATGGTAATGGACCTCAGGTTGGCCAAGGTCAGGGCGGTGTGGATATGGCCAAGTTGCTTCAGACTTTACTCGGAGCTTTTTAGACATTTGTTGCTGGTTTGCATGCTGCATCACCACCTCAGGGTGCGGGGACGGGTTTACCCCTTAAGCGACTTCGTAGTTTAGGCGGAGTCGAGTTTCATGGTATGTCTCATGAGGGTTCTGAGGCATGGCTTGAGAGCACTACTCGTATCTTGGGTCAGATGGAGTGCTCGGACACTCGTAAGTTGGGTTGTATATTCTCGTTGCTTCAGGGAGACGCGTATGCTTGGTGGACCACCGTTATCTCAGGTATGCGCGAGGCCGAGGTTACTTGGGAATTCTTCCGTGGTGCGTTTCGTAATACGTACCTTGGTGCTCGTTATCAGGATGAGAATAAGAGAGAATTCATGGCTTTAGTGCAAGGCAATATGTTCGTATCCGAGTATGATGTATAGTTTGTGTGCTTGAGTCAGTATGCTTCAGAGTTGGTTCCCACTGAGAGGGAAAGGTGTGAACGGTTCCTTTACGGTTTGGTTATGGAGGTGAAGACCTACATGCTTGCTTCTAATTACACTGAGTTTGATGTCTTGGTCTCTAGGGCCAAGGACATTGAGCAAAGTCTAAGTTTTGTTGCTCGATCAGGTGGATCCAGTTCAGGGAAAAGGTCCGCCGAGTGGGAGCGAGACCGTAACAAGAGGCACAAGGATAGAAGGCACCAACTTGACTTTAGGCGTGGAGGTGGTAACATGGGACGAGGCCATCAGGGTCGAGGTTTTGTTGCTCGCACACCTGAGTGTGCTAGATGTGGAAGGAACCATTCTAGAGGGTGTTGGGGTACTTTTCGTGCTTGTTGGAACTGTGGATCTCATGCGCATTTGAGGCGTGAGTGTCCTCATCCGGCTAGAGATGGTCATGCACCTGTTAGAGCTGTTGAGTATCAGAGGTGTTGTGGGCGCGGCCGAGGTAACTTCTAGCCGAGGAATGATGGTTAGAGGAATGTGGCTCATGTTGTCCCGGTACAGCCTGAGGGAGGTGGACCGGCTAAGGTTTATGTACAACGCGAGGCTGGGAATGAGACAAATCTGATCTCAGGTAATTTTGTGTTACAGTCCTTATCTTTGCTTTCGTTGGTTGATTCTGGTTGGACACATTCGTATATTTTGGGTGAGCATGCAAGATCATTAGGTTTTTCTTTTGAGCTTTTAGATGTAGGTATGAATGTTATGAGTTCTTTTTGGTGAGACAGATGTAGTTAGGAAAGTGTTTAGGAGATGTCCCTTGATGGTTCAAGGTCACGTTTTCCCGTCGATATGATGGAACTACCGTTTTATGGTTTCAATGTGGTTCTGGGTATGGATTGGTTAATGGAGCATAGAGCCATGATAGATTTTAAAACTAAAAGAGTTTCTTTGAGGCTTTTAGATGACTACGAGATAGTAGTAGTTGGCGAGAACGTTAAGTTCATGTCTAATGTTGTCTCGGCTTTAGAGGCTCAGAGGATGATAGATTTGGGTTGTCAAGCCTACTTAGCTTATGTGATGAATCCGAATATGAGTGAGGTTAGACCACAAGATGTCAGAATAGTTTGTAACTTTCCGAGTGTTTTCCCCAGAAGAATTGCCTGGTTTGCCGCCAAATAGGGATGTTGAGTTTTCTATTGAGACGTATTCAGATTCTGCTCCCGCATCGATTGCTCCGTATAGAATGGCACCTGAAGAATTGAAAGAATTGAAGACACAACTTCAGGAATTGTCAGATAGAGGTTTTATTAGGCCTAACATTTCACCTTGGGGTGCTCCGGTTTTGTTTGTAAAGAAGAAGGATGGCAGTATGAGGATGTGCATAGATTATAGGCAATTGAACAAGTTAACATTGAAGAACAAGTATCCCTTACCTCGGATTGATGATTTGATTGATCAGTTGAGATATGCTTCAGTTTTTTCGAATATTGATTTGAGATCGTGCTACTACCAATTGAAGGTAAAGGATGTGGACATACCGAAGACAGCCTTCCGTACGCCATATGGGCACTATGAGTTCTTGGTAATGCCTTTCAGTTTAACTAATGCCGCAGCTGCATTTATGGACATGATGAACCGAGTGTTTCACAAGTTTTTGGATAGGTTTGTAGTAGTGTTAATAGATGACATTTTGGTGTACTCCAAGACCGAGGAAGAGCATGATAAGCATTTACGATTAGTGCTACGGAGTTTGCTTGAAAAACAGTTGTATGCCAAGTTGAGTAAATGTGAGTTTTGGATTAGGGAACTAGTCTTCCTAGGTCATGTGATCTCAGCTGATGGGATTAGTGTGGATCCCAAGAAGATAGAAGCAATAGTGAGTTGGAAACAACTAAAGTCAGTGACTAAAATTCGTAGTTTTCTAGGTTTAGCCGGATACTATAGAAGGTTTGTTGAGGGGTTCTCGAAGATTGCAACATCTTTGACTAAACTGTTATAGAAAAGTGTTTCGTATGAGTGGACAGATGCAAGGTAGCAAGTGTTTGAAAAGTTGAAGAAAGCATTGACAGAAGCTCCTATTTTGATTCAGCCTGAACCATGGAAAGAGTTCGTAATCTACAGTGATGCATCGTATGTAGGTTTAGGTTGTGTGCTTATGCAAGAGAGAAGAGGTGTAGCTTATGCTTCGAGACAGTTGAAGGTTCACGAGAAGAATTACCCCGCTCATGACATAGAGTTAGCTGTTGTAGTCTTTGCTTTGAAGATTTGGAGACACCACCTTTATGGTGAGAAGTGCACAGTTTATACCGACCACAAGAGTTTGAAATATTTGATGACTCAGAGAGAGTTTAACCTTAGACGGCGTAGGTGGTTAGAGCTTCTTAAGGACTATGACCTGACAATAGAGTACCATCCGGGTAAAGCGAATGTAGTGACTGATGCCTTTAGTAGGAAGGTGGCAGTTGAGTTGCGAGCTATGTTTGGGAGATTGAGTGTGTCCGAGATGGTGGTTTGATAGCTGAGCTATAGGTTAAACCATCGTTAGTTCAGTTGATTCGAGAGAAACAATTGCAAGACCGATCTTTGGCACCTCACGTGCAAGATATAGCTAAGAGTAAACCCACAGATTTCTACTTTGGTGAGAATAGGATCTTATGTTTTAAGAATATGATAGTTGTTCCAGAAGATGCCAAGTTGAGAGGTACTATTTTGAATGAAGCTCATAACAGTCCTTTTGCTATGCATCCGGGTAGTACGAAGATGTACAGTGGGTTGAAAGATGAGTACTTCTGGATTGAGTTAAAGAAAGATATGGTCGTGTTTGTGAGTAAGTGCATGGTTTGTCAGCGATTTAAGGCCGAGCATCAGTTTCCTCCAAGTTTGTTACAGCCGTTGAAGATTCCCGAGTGGAAGTGGGAACGAATTATTATGGATTTTGTGTCAGGTTTACCGTTGACTCCTTCGAAGAAGAATTCAGTATGGGTAATAGTTGATAGATTCACTAAGTGTGCCCATTTCATACCTGTTCATACTACTTACACCTTAGACAGGTTGGCCGAGTTGTATATCAGTGAGATTGTGAGGCTACACGGTGTACCGAAGTCGATTGTGTCTGCTAGAGATCCGAGGTTTACATCCAGATTTTGGGAGTGTTTGCATTGAGCCTTGAGGACTTGGTTGAACTTTAGCACTTCGTATCACCCACAGTCAGATGGTCAGTCAGAGAGAGTGATTCAGGTGTTAGAGGACATGTTGAGGTGTTGCATCATCGACTTTCAAGGTTCTTGGGAAAAACACCTATCGCTAGTAGAGTTTGCGTATAATAAAAGTTATCATGCTAGTATTCAGATGGCACCATATGAAGCTCTGTATGGCAGGAAATATTGGACACATGTTTGTTGGGCTGAAGCCGGACAGAAGGTTGTACCGATACCAGACTTGCTTAAGGGTACTACTGAGAAGGTAAAGTTGATTTGTGATAGCTTGAAGGCAACTTCAGACCGATAGAAATCGTATGCTGATTTGAAGAGAAAAGAGGTTGAGTATGCTATCGGTGACAAAGTGTTCTTGAAGGTTTCCCCGTGGAAAAAGGTAATGAGGTTTGGTAAAAAGGGGAAGTTAAGTCTGAGATTTATTGGTCCTTACGAGGTAGTTAAGAGGATTGGTCCTGTTGCATATTGGTTGAGATTGCAACCTGAGCTCGAGAAGATTCATGATGTGATCCATGTTTCGATGCTCCGAAAGTATAGGTCAGATTTGTCTCATGTTATGCTAGTGGAAGAGATTGAATTGAATCCGAATTTGTCGTATGGTGAAGAACCAGTTGAGATTCTTTCTAGGGATAGTAAGGTTTTACGTGGTAGGACCATAGAGTTGATGAAGGTCTTGTGGAGATATCAAGGTGTGGAAGAAACCACTTGGGAGAGAAAAACGGACATGGAAGAGCAGTTTCCGTACCTCTTTCCATCAGGTAAATTTTGAGGATGAAATTCCTTAAGTGGGGGAGAGTTGTAACGCTCCGGGTTTAGGGCCCGGGAGATAATCAGGTTTGGTTAGACTGGTTCGAGTTAATTTAATTAAGAGAAAACATTTTTATTGAACTCAAAATGGGTTTTAATGAATAAGGGCAAAAGGGGAAATTTGAAATTTTAAAAAGGGGTTTTTCTTAAAATATCACCATCTTCTCCACCAACTTCTCCTTTTCACGTTACTTTGCAAAAAAAAAAACACCATTTTCAACTATTTCATTGCTCCAACCTTTCCTACAAACAAGTTTTCAAGGTAAGATCTCCCTTATTTTGATTTTTCTTTCCTTAAGCTTGTTGTTAATTAAAATTTCCTTAAAACCCATTGTTTGAAATTATTTCAAAATGCCTTGAGTTTGAAAAAGAGGAAAATGAGAGGATTTTCGTTTGGGTAGTTTGATGCCATGTTTAAGGGTGTTTTTAATCTTGTTTTGGTGTCCTAAAAATGCTAAAATAGTGGCTAAAAGTAGGAAACCCGAAACTAGTGAAAATGAGGGGTTTTGGGTTGTTCTTGTGAGGAACCTTGAGCTGGTGGTTGCTAGACCTTGGGTAAGTGTTTTAGATGTTTAAAGAAGTAGTTTTGATGGTGAATTTGTTGAGTTTTGGCTTCTAGTTGGTTTGGGTCGTTTTGATGGTGTTTCTAAGCATTTCTAGACACAGGGGAAACAAGTTTGGATCCTTTGTACGCAAGACCGGATAGTTCGAAGGCTTGAATCGGTGTTTCGACTATCGTTTGGTTCCTATCAGTGAGTAGAAATGTTTTTGAGAATTTAGGCTGAGCTTGAAAGGCCAACCTAAGCTCAAGAATAAGTACTAATTGTTTTCATTTTTTTCCCGGAAAATCCTATATTTCAAGCTTGTTATGCATTGTTGATATGAGATGAATGTGTGAAATTGATTAGGAATGTGGTATTGTTATGATGGTTTATATGATGTTTGAGTATTGGCAAATATGAGAGTCTTATTAGGTATAATTGGTCGACCACAGGATTAGAGTGCACTTGTAAAATTCGTGCGTGGCCCTAGTGATGTAAGATGCCATTAGGGAGGAGTACGGTGATGTAAGATGCCACCGAAAGCTTATTTGTTAGACCTTGGTGATGTAAGATGCCATCGTGAGTCTTGTTGTTCTTATTAGATTCGGTGATGTAAAATGCCATCGAGTCCAATCCGTGTATTCGAGTAATGTACCCATAATTGCCATAATACTCTTGTGTTGGAAAGTTGAATGTTATCGTGTTGGTATTTGAGAATCATGCCATGTTGTTATATGTTGTTGCATTGCTTGATGTAAGATGCCAAGCCTATGTAAGATTGTTGATATTCATGTTGATGGAATTCATGCTTGTGGCCTTGTTTTTAATTTATAAATGGTTTTATCTAAAAACTGCATTGTTGTTGTTGTGGTTTGAGCACCACTCACTAAGCTTTATGCTTACGCGCTCCTTTCCAACAATGCATATCATTAGTGTTCCGGGAAGCAAAGGAAGGCGAGGGAAAGGCTCCAGTGATCGTAGCTTAAGCTCAAGTATGGCTTTTCAGTTGTAGTAATGATTTAGCAATGAGAATACTTGCTTTTTTGGTTAGGGAGGTAGTTGTAAAGTCCTACGTGTTAGACCTTTTGCTACATGTTTTAAATGTTGATACCATGCTATGTTGAGGCTTGTTATGGCTTTTGGTTAATTGACATGTGTTTTGGCTTGTTGGTGTTTTAAATCCTAAGTGTTCTTATAAGGTTTTGAGGTAGAGATCTATATTTGTGCGTATTCTTGTTTGAATCATGTTTTTAGGATGCTTTGCCTCTAGAATGTTTGCTTGATATGTTGCCATGTGGTTTGAGGTCTTTCGGGCTAAGTTTGGGAATATTTGTGGAAGAAAAAATACATTTTCGGGCCAATCTGTGCCCAAGCGTTTCGGAACATCTGGTATGGTTTCGGAACGGCTAGGCCTTTGGTGCACCCGTATCGGAATGGGGTTGGTGCCATTTTTGTAACCCTCTCGTCCCGGTCTAGCCGACAAGGCGGTCCGAATAGGTTACACGGGGAAAACCGAAGGGAAACTCGTTAAGGTTCCACTTCGATTAGCAACCCTAGAAAATTTTCATTTAATTATCTTGTCTAAATTTTACATTTAGTCCTATGTGCGAAAATGACGGCGGAAAACGATAACGAAATGATACAAACGGAACTTAAGGTAATTTAAATTTACCAAGTGACATATTAGTTCAATTGTGTGCTTGCGAAACCAAAACCCTACGGAAAAGGTGCATATAAGCTTAACAAGGAAGCAACAAGCAAATGAGACTAAAACACAACAACCGAGAACCTTTGAAGATGCCAAAAAGCCAATTTACATGCCTGCGTTTCGAAACAGGCTTGCTCGTTCCGAAACGCGGGCTCCAGTTTAAAACCAGACCAGGCCGTACCGATACGGTCCACTTCGTTCCGGTACGGGGGTCTACAATGTCGAAACGTTTCGGAACTGGTTCCGAAACAGGCACTCACAGTGGCAAACCGTATCAAAATGTGTACCAAAACGGGACTTCACAGTGTCAAATCGTATCGAAACGGCACCATCCCATTCCGATACGAGTATCCCTGGAGCTACATCCGTTTTGAAAAAACCACGAGCGTTTCGAAACGCCTGCACACAGAGTGACCCAGTAAACAATTTTCTGTATCTTCAAACATTCCTAACTTGCCCCAAACACCAAAGATCACAAGCAATAACCATACATATGATCTAGAGGCATCATATCCTACCATGAGCATGAACAAACATACTAGTATGCATATGAGGCATTTGACTATGAAGAATCATACATCCATAAAAGCATTTAACAACATAGGAGTCTAACAAACGCTCCTACAACACATAGCATCCTCATTGCTAACTATTACATTATTCAATAAAACCATACTTGAGCAACCACACACGCGCTTGGATGCCCCTTCCTTGCTCCTTGCTAACTTCCACACTAATGATCTGCATTGTCGGAAACGAGAGCGTAAGCTTGAAAGCTTAGTGAAGGAGCTCTAAAACAAAACATCGACAATGCATGGCCCAAAACATGGTATCCAAAAGACATTCACAAGGCATACATTTACACCAACATAGCAACATAGCCAACCGTTACTAGAATGCATGAACATGGCATCTTAACTCATGTTATGCTTAGCAAGGATATAACAAACATCCTACACCACAACCACACATGAACAAGTATATTGGAAACTATATAGCTTACTCGGATATGCAGATAGCTTACGTTGGGATTTTCGCCCCAATATACTCAAACAACAATATTACTTTCCGGTGGGATTTCACACATCACCATTTCTTTACTGATGGGATTCTGTTGAGTGTGTAAAAGTTCTATTATTTACCCCCTATTTATCACATATTTATGCTGCATTCAAGCATAATTCATTGCATTTAGGTTAGATTTCAGTTATACATCACAAATATATTAAATGGCACAGTTTCTACTGAAATTGGTTGCTTTTGCAGGTTGCTGTTGTAGCAGATGATGAAGCAGGCGCTGGGCAGTGATACAGAAAAGCTGGAACTGGATGAGCAGACGAGGAGGACGATGCTGCCATGGCCGCTGCCGTGGCAGCCAAGGACGACAACAGTTTTGAGGAGAAGAAGAAATGTGGGCCTCGACGGAAAGAGAAAATTAAGCTCGTGTGTCGTGCAATACCCTTATATTTTTCCAAGCCCTAGATCAGAATGAAGGCCAAGCCCAAAGTTCAAGGAAGAAACTCCAAGCAAGAAGGAAGGACGAATTAAAGACTTATGCTCTGAAGATTTAGTCTTTAATAGAGTTATACTTTAATTTAAACTTATATTCTTGCCATATTTGAAAACTTGAACCCAAGGCCTATATCAAGGCATGTAATTCGACCTAGGAGAGGACATCATCTATCTCTAGCTTTCTTCCCAAAACTCTAGTCGTTTTCCCTCTCTCAACATGTTCTAAATTCCCCCTAAGGCCATGGGTTGTTTTGTAAAGTAGTTGCAAGGATTGCTTTTGTTTTAGGAATTTTATGTTCAATAAAATAAACTTCAAGTTCTCTTATTCTGGTTGTTAATATCTTGCAAGAGTATCGGGAGAGCATTGTGAGGTTATCTATTTACTTAATATCGGGAGAGTTAAGTATACGAAAGGAATAAGTGCGGGTTCTCTAGTTTATAGTTGAACTATCTCGGACCTAGGGATAGGACGAGGTTAAGTGGCTAAGAAAGAATTCAACAACATCGGTGTTCATCCTTCGATTCACGCCGGGAGGTATCATCAAAGACGTGTTCATCGACATACTTGGACTTAGGGATAGGCCAAGGCACAGCAGGGATTCTTGCCAAGCTTGAAGTACAGAGTTGTGTGATCGCTGCCGCGACTAACAACAAACCGCTGCCGCGACGGGTGCTGCCGCGACAGGGACGACGACAGAACAGATATTCCTAGACTTTGCAACACCTACACTACTGAGCAGTTCAATGCCAACCCATTCTCTCTATCTTGATTATTTTAATCTTATTTTCCAGTTCTCTTTATTATTTTCGTGACAACATATTAAACTATTCTTTTTACCTTCGTGCAGTAATTCAAGGTGAAGATATTAGCCCAGTCCTTGTGGAGACGATATCCGATACTTCCGTATCACTTTACTACTTGTGTCGTGTACACTTGCACTACATTGCGATAGACACTTTTACACGCAACAAGTTTTTGGCGCCGTTGCCGGGGACTATCAACATAACTTTACCCTACCTTTTACTGCATTCGTTTTATTTTTTCTGTTTTACTTGGATTGTTCAACCTATACCTTTCACAAGGTCTTTTGTTTGCGTATGCGCAGGTCTCAACGGGGGAAGGAACCTGAGTACCAGTTAGATCCTGAACCCGAACGAACGTTCAATCTCAAGAAAAGAGTCTGTTACTTCGTTGAAAGGAACGAATATCTGGAGGAACAACTCGAAGCAATGGTGAACGAAAGACGTGAAGAAAGAAGGGACAACCAAGGGAATCTCCAGGATAATAACAATCCTGTCAGAGATGGAGGGAATGATCCACTTGTCGACCCTCCTGTCGCTGCCGCACGCCGGTCATGCTGAGATTACATGCTCAATGATCATGTAGAACTAGAAACCACCCTGCCAGATGTAGATGTTGACAACTTTGAGCTGAAACCTGTTATGTTTAGCATGATCAACAACGCTGGCCAATTTAGTGGTGCTGCTACAGAGGATGCTAGGGAGCATCTGAAAAAGTTCCAGGAAATCTGTGGTTCGTTTAGACTACCAGGAATTAATCCGGAGATACTGAGGCTTCGGTTATTTCCTCATTCATTGAGGGACAGGGCAAAGACTTGGTGGAATAAACTAACATCGGGTTCAATTCGAACTTGGGTAGATTTAACCCGTGAATTTTTGTCTTGTTTTAATCCTTCACACTTATCTGAGCGATTACGTAATGAAATTGCTACTTTTCAACAGGAAGATGACGAGCCAATGCACGAATCCTGGGACAGATTTACCACTCTTCTAAGGAACTGCCCGATGCATGGATTCCCCGTTTGGAACCAGGTAACAAAATTTTATAATGCTGCCAATTTACAAACTCGTATCAGAATTGATTCAGCAGCAAATGGATTACTTCTGGACAAAGACCCAAATGAGGCAATGGCAGTATTGAAAAATCTGGCGAAGAATGAGGAACAGTTTCCGACTGAAAGAAGAGGGGGTAACGGGTCCTAGCTGTAAGAGATTACGAGGCCGACAGTTCATTGAAATCACAGGTGGCATATCTCACTAAGGCAATGAAAAAGCTCTTGAAAGAAGACTCACAGCTTGTCTACTATGCTGAAGAGGTATGCGAAATTTGTGAAGGAAATCACAGTTCGGAGGAATGTCCAATACAGTTAGAAGAAGTGATGTATGTTGGGAACTACAATAAGCAGAATTATAACTCCAACAACTACAATCCCAACTGGAGAAAGGATCCCAAGTTCTCTTGGAGCAATCCTAATAATGCCCTAAATCGTCAAGCACAGAATAATCAGAACCAGGGAGGACCTAGACTGCTGACTCGGCAGCAACCGCAGCAGCAGCAGCAACAGCCACCAGCTGCCACAAATAGTATACTGGAACAGACTCTGGCTACATTTATGTCTCAAACAGGAACCTATATAGAGAACATGAATCACTTTGTCAAGAAGACGGAGACATTCATTGATAAAACAGAGATGCGGATGACAAATCATGAAGCTACTCTGAAATCATTAGAGACGCAGATGGGTCAGGTTTCCCAGCATATCAAACCAAGACAGAACGGAGGATTTCCTAGCGATACTAAAAACTCTAGACAGCCCACACATGAGCAGTGTAAAGCTATCACAACTAGGAGTGGGAAGAAACTACCAGGGCCTGAAAAGGAAACTGAATTAGTTAAGAAACCAGCCTTGGAGTCAACTGTCGTGGAAGTTGCCCCGACAGGTAACAAATAGCCTGCTGCCGATGAGCCTGTAACGACAGCAGAAGGGACAGAGGAGAAAGATGATGAACCTAAACGTTGAATGTACTGAGGCATTCAAGGTTCTGAAAGAAAAACTGGTAACAACCCCAATAGTACAGCCACCAGATTGGACACTGCCATTTCAGATCATGTGTGATGGTAGTGACTATGTTGTCGGGGCAGCAATTGGGCAGAGGACAGACAAACTTTTTCATGTCATATACTATGCCAGCAAAACATTGAATGACGCCCAAGTGAACTACACCACCACAGAGAAGGAACTATTAGCTGTGGTATTCTCCATTGACAAGTTTCGTTCTTATATACTTGGAACGGAGGTCATAGTCCACACAGACCACTCTGCATTGAAGTATCTGTTCACGAAAAAGGATGCAAAGCCTCGACTGATACGTTGGATTCTACTAGTGCAAGAGTTCGACCTTGAAATCAAGGACAAAAAGGGAACAGAGAATCAAGTTGCAGATCACTTGTCAAGGTTGGAAAGGGGAAAGAGTCTACCGGTATATGAGACAAACATATTGGAAACCTTCCCTGATGAGCAGCTGTTTGCTGCCACAGTCACTACCGCGACAGCCATGGCGGCAGGTAAGTCTTCTGAACTCCCCTGGTATGATGATTTCGTTAATTTTTTAGTTAGCGAAATAACCCCTCCTGACCTTAATTATCAAGCTAGGAAGAGGTTCCAAAATGATGTTAAGCATTATTATTAGGACGAACCTCTTCTTTTCAAAATTTGTGCAGATCGGGTTATAAGGAGATGTGTACCACAGGATGAACATGAGGATATACTTCATCACTGTCATGCTTCACAGTATGGAGGACACTTCGGAGGTAACAAAACTGCTGCTAAGGTTTTGCAGTCAGGATTCTATTGGCCGTCACTGTACAAAGATGCTTAAATATTCTACAAGAACTGTGACAAATGTTAACGGGTGGGAAACATCTCAAGGAGACACAAGATGCCGCTGCAGAATATTCTTGAAGTCGAGATCTTCGACGTATGGGGGATAGATATTATGGGACCATTCCCATCTTCATGTGGGAACTTATACATCCTCCTGGCAGTGGACTACGTATCCAAGTGGGTTGAAGCGATCGCCACTCAGAAAAATGATGCCTAGACGGTTCAAAGGTTTTGCATAAAAACATTTTTTCCAGATTCGGCATCCCTAAGGCGATCATCAGTGATGAAGGGAGGCATTTTGACAATAGGGTTATAGTTGCTGCCTTAAAAAAATATGGTGTCAAACATCGGATTGCAACAACATACCACCCTCAGACCAATGGACAGGCTGAAATATCCAACAGAGAGGTCAAGAACATTCTTGAAAAGATGGTTAAGCCAACTCAGAAAGATTGGTCTCTACACCTCAATGATGCGTTATGGGCCAACAGGACAGCGTTCAAAACTCTATTAGGAATGTCTCCTTATCGGCTGATTTACGGGAAAACGTGTCATTTACCTATCGAGATAGAGCACGGAGCATACTAGGCCATCAAAGCAGTTAATATGGACTTGGAAAAAGCAGGGCAGAAAATGCTACTTGATCTAAACGAAATTGAAGAAATTCGAACAATGGCCTATGACAATGCAAGAATTTACAAGGACAAGACCAAAAAGTGGCATGACAAGAAGTTGTTGCCACGACAGTTCTGCCCAGGGCAGCTTGTGTTGCTTTTTAACTCTAGGTTAAAACTCTTCCTAGGGAAGCTGAAATCTAGATGGTCTGGCCCATTCCAAGTGGTACATGTTTTTCCCCATGGTGCCATCACGATCAGATCTTTAAAAGACGGGCACTAATTCAAAGTCAATGGACAGCGATTGAAGCATTATTAGTGGACTGAAACCCCAAGAATGCAGGAAGTGGTTACCATAAGAGATGCCCCACATGGCATCCCTAATTTAACCTAAATTTTATTTTTATTTATTTTTATTATTTATTATTTATATATTAGGAAATTAGATTCACTTTATAACGTTTTTATTTTTATTGTTTTTAGGAAATAAAGGAAATAAGAAGAAAAGAAGAAGTGAATTCAGCCCACCATCCTTCTATCAACCCAAAAAGCCCAACTTTGGAGCCTGTCGTTACAACTGCCGCGACAGACGCGGAAAATCCAGCCTGTCGACACGCTGTCGCGGCAGACACGCAAACGCGTAACAAACGCGCAGCAGACACGGAAACGCGTGACAGATGCGTCAGAAACCGCGTAACAGCTGGCCTCGTTATTGGTGTCTGCCGTTATAGCTCCAACGGGCAGCAAACTCTTCTCTATATAAACCTCGTTTTACTATTCATTTTTCACTCACTTCTACTCTTCTTACTTATATTCTCTAGAATTTTTACTTGCTTTCATTTTTCTTCTTACACAATCCTTGCAACCATGTCTTTTATAAACACCAATAGAAGTTATGCTTCAGGCTCTACCCGGCAGCATCAACCCCAAGATCCTTCCAGATACGTGACATGTGAGAGGAGAAGGGCTTTATCTACACTTCCAATAGAAGTTTGGCTCTGCAGTGGCAAATATTTGCACAACAACCAAAGGAGATGAATGTGTCTCTAGTCCGAGATTTTTATGCTACCATCAACAGCAGGACCGCGATAGCAGTCAGAGGGAGAGAGGTGCCCTTCGAGCCAGAATATATCAACACTCTATACGGATTTTATATGGGCAGAAACGAGGATGGTCACCAACAATTCCTTGATAGCTTAGACCCTGCAGCCTACGACGCTGTCATGGCAGAGCTCATGGACGACGTTACTTAGTGGAACACAAATCCGAAGAATCCGAGGACAGTGAAGAGAACTCAACTCACCCCGGAGGCCAAACTGTGGAACACTTTCATCAAAAAGTGAATCATGACATCCCTGCACAATACAACCGTAGACCAACCAAGGTTAGCCCACATTCATTCTATTCTACATGAGAGGCCTATTAATGTTGGAAGCTACATCCGGGAGAGTATTTTGGAATGTGCACACCGGCCGACAGGACCACTCTACCTCCCCTATCTCATCACAGCCCTCTGTCGCAGCCATCATGTTCCAGAAGCTGCCACTGATTTATGAGTCCAAGGGAAGGGCTGGACGGAGAAAAATATACTCAGCTTGATGGAACTTACTGCTGCCACCCCACTGTCATCCTTCGACCTCGCTGCCACAGCAGCAGAGATGATAGAACCAACCGACAACGAGCCTGCTGCCACAGAACCCAGGCAGCCTACAGCAGCAGCACCTCCGGCCGACACCTCCTCCTAGATCCTTGCTGCTATACAAAAGATGGAGGAACGACAGCTCGGCCTCATGAGCTTCATCAGAGATTTCACCACAGCCACGGTACAATTTATTCAAACCTCTCTTAATTTCCCTGATGTTGTATTTCCTCCCTTACCAAACCATTATTTTGCTGCCAATACTCCTGCCCATACCCCTACACCTGCTACCACACCCAAGACGCCTTCTGCAGCGTCCACACCGACCCCTGCCACAACAGCTACAGGCAGCAACCGTGCAGCTGACACCTCTGCCCGAGGAACCAAGAGAAGGATGCCGTTTGAAGAACTCGATGCATTCATAGCCGGTTTCTCCTCTTCCTCAATTTTGGAGGAATCTGATAACGAGCCCTCTGTCAAGAGGAATTTATCCAAAGAGTTCACACTGGTAAAGCGGCAGAAAACGGTGGCAGACAAGAACAAGACCAATAACGGCAGCGGCAGTAGCAGCGGCAGTAGTGGTGACAATAGTAGAAGCAGCAGCAGCTCCGAGGTACAGGTAGTGGAGGAACCTCCTCACATCTCCCCTACTCGTATTCAACCTCCGAGGGAGGCCAAAACAAAAAATACATCTGTCTCCCCTATCCGCCAGCCAGTCAAGAAGGCCCCTGCCCGCCGACAAATCCGACTGAGCAGCAGCAGCGACGAAAACACTTAAATCTTAAGTTTCTTACCTTATTTTGTTGTCTGCCTTTATATATTTTGTGATGTACTTTTTATTTTCTTTTTATTGTCATTTGCATTGAGGGCAATGCAACCCTTGAGTTTGGGGGTGGCATCCCTCCATTAATGGGAGTCTTATTTAGTTTAAAAATTGTGTCTTTAATTAGTTTATTTTTAGTATAAAAAAATTGAAAATTGAAAATTTTGGCTTAAGTCTCTGAACTGAACTTACCTGCCGTGACAGCTATGTCGTGGTAGTGCCTTTAGGATAGTTTTAGGAGCAGTTTAGAGCCTTACTATAGTTCTGAAACTTAAACATTATTTGTGACTGTTATATTGCCTAGAACTCTACTAGTAAACTAGAATAGGAAGCTTAGCACTTGAATAACCCCTAGAGGTGCCTAACACTGGCTCTAGAAAACGAAGTTTAGCAAAATAGACTCAATAGACCTAGAGGTGCCCGAAACCGGCTCTAAGAAGTTAGCTAGAGGTGCCCGAAACCGGCTCTAGTCAAACTTAAGCTTGAGAAACTAAGGGAGTGTTGGCATATAATTGTTCGCAAGCATGCACACACTGCACGAGGATTATAGCAAGGTTCCGGACGAATCCTAAATTATCCAACAAGGTGTTGCTCACAATAGGGAATGAATGGTGGGTAAGGGAAAGTTCATTGTTTTAAGCCAAAACAAAAATTCCTGTTTTTCTTTTCTAGGTCTGAATTGGTTGAGGGCAAACAAAAACTTGAGTTTGGGGGTGTGTTGAGTTTGTAAAAGTTCTATTATTTACCCCCTATTTAACCCATATTTCTGCTGCATTCAAGCATAATTCATTGCATTTAGGTTAGATTTCAGTTATACATCACAAATATATTAAATGGCACAGTTTCTACTGAAATTGGTTGCTTTTGCAGGTTGCTGCTGTAGCAGATGGAGAAGCAGGCGCTGGGCAGTGATACAGAAAAGATAGAACTGGATGAGCAGACGAGGAGTACGATGCTGCCATGGCCGCTGCAATGGCAGCCAAGGATGACATCAGTTTTGAGGAGAAGAAGCAAAGTGGGCCTCGACAGAAAGAGAAAATTAAGCCCGTCTGTCGTGGAATACCCTTATATTTTTCCAAGCCCTAGATCAGAATGAAGGCCAAGCCCAAATTTTACGGAAGAAACTCCAAGCAAGAAGGAAGGACGAATTAAAGACTTATGCTCTGAAGATTTAGTCTTTAATAGAGTTATACTTTAATTTAAACTTGTATTCTTGCCATATTAGAAAACTTGAACCCAAGGCCTATATAAAGGCATGTAATTCGACCTAGGAGAGGACATCATCTATCTCTAGCCTTCTTCCCAAAACCCTAGCCGTTTTCCCACTCTCAACATGTTCTAAATTCCCCCTAGGGCCACGGGTTGTTTTGTAAAGTAGTTGCAAGGATTGCTTTTGTTTTAGGAATTTTCTGTTCAATAAAATAAACTTCAAGTTCTCTTATTCTGGTTGTTAATATCTTGCAAGAGTATCAGGAGAGCATTGTGAGGTTATCTATTTACTTAATATCGGGAGAGTTAAATATACGAAAGGAATAAGTGCGGGTTCTCTAGTTTATAGTTGAACTATCTCGGACCTAGGGATAGGACGAGGTTAAGTGGCTAAGAAAGAATTCAACAACATCGGTGTTCATCCTTCGATTCACGCCGGGAGGTATCATCAAAGACGTGTTCATCAACAGACTTGGACCTAGGGATAGGCCAAGGCACATAAGGGATTCTTTCCAAGCTTGAAGTACAGAGTTAAGTGATCGCTGCCGCGACGGGTGCTGCCGCGACAGGGACGACGACGGAACAAATATTCCTAGACTTTGCAACACCTACACTACTGAGCAATTCAATATCAACCCATTCTCTCTATCTTGATTATTTTAATCTTATTTTCCAGTTCTCTTTATTATTTTCGTGACAACATATTAAACTATTCTTTTTACCTTCGTGCAGTAATTCAAGATGAAGCTATTAGCCCAGTCCCCGTGGAGACGATATCAATCATTTAAACCTGGTAATCACAACTAGTGCCAACATACTAAACAAGTTTCACCATGATTTCACAATCATGCTACACAACATATCAATCTCCATCATGCAACATCAATATATCTCAACACGCATAAACGAACACATATCACACAAGATCACATATGCACATTTAACGGGAAACACATAAAGTCAAACAAGAGATTAAGCTACCAACTTAATCCCCACATTATATTGGCCTACCAAGGACAATCTAATACCTCAACCACCACTTTGAACCAATTTAAAACCATTTAAGTTACTCCACTCACTGAACACCCTTAAAACAAGCCAAGAATGCCGACTAAGCCTCCAAGTTTCCCGGAATCGAGCCTGAAGCTTCTCCAACAATTTCCCTTGTTTCTAATCAACCAAAAACAACATATTACTCAACAAATATTCCACAAAACCACTTCCACGAATCAAATTACAATCTCAAGACCATTTCTCTACATTTTCAAGCCAAAACTAACACAAACTCTTCATTCTCGGATTTACACACAACACAGCAAAAACTAGGGGTGTTCAAAACTACCCGACCCGAATGACCCGACCCGCCGACCCGCTGACCCGACCATAAAAATTCGGGTAATTTTTCAAAAAAAAAATATGTCCCGGGTCGGGTACCCGGCCCGTCATTTTTCGGGTCGGGCCCGGGTCACAAAATCAAAAAAATCCGGGTACCCGGATACTCGACTACCCGCATAATTTTTTTTAATTATTTATATGTTGAAATAAAATATAATAATTAAATAAAATATAATAATAAAAAAAATCCCATGACCATCAGACTCAGACTTGAGACTTCACGTGTTTTGACTTATGTTCCCCTCTTTTAACTTTTCCCCCAAATCTAAAAGCCCTAAAAATTAAATTTAGAGAATTTTTCCTTTGCACTCGTCGACGACTCACGCCCATATTTTCCGGTCGTTATCGGCTCTAAACTTTCGACCGTTCGACGGTAGGAGTCACGGCAAACTCCCACAGTCCCAACTCTCACACACAGACGGCAGACGCGACATCTTTTCCGGTAAGGAGCTCTAAATTTTTTTCAACAATTTTACCTCTTTTATTCATTTTTTTCTTTCTTACCCAACACTGTAAATGCAAAAATAAGAAGGTTGTTTGTTTTGAATCTTTAATTATACATTTGTTTTGTAAATACCCATGTTTACACTTACAGTGAAATACCCTATGTTGAAATTTGTTGTGAAATTCGTGTGAAATTTGTGTTTACATTTTTTTTTGAATAAAATAAGTTGCATTGCAGTTGGGTTACCATCATAATTACTCAGCAAGTGTTTTACCTTTGCGCGACCTCTTCCTTTTCCTCTTGCTTTCGGCATTGCCAATTTGCCATCAATCATCATCGCCTTTAACTTCCTTCCCAGTGTTTACATTGTTTAGTGAAATACCATGTTTACATTGTTTAGTGTTTATATTTTAAATATTAAATTTGTGTGAAATTTGTGCAGTGAATTTGTGTTTAGAGGTTATTAATTATTATGTTTGTGGTATACCCTCTAAATATGTTTAAATTTGTAGTGAAATCTTTGATTATACATTTGTTTGAAAATTATTATGTTTACAGTGAAATGCCTTCTAAAAATAAGAATGTTGTAACTTGTAGTTTTGAATCAAAACTTATGATTATACCGTCAAATTCAGAATATGTGCAGTGAATTTGTGTTTGTGGCATTGTTGTAGTTTTGAATCAAAACTTTTGATTATACAGTAGTTGTAAAAACAAGAATAGTGTTTTGATTATACAATAGGATTATACGACAAACTCCCTATTAAATTTTTTTCTTCAGATTATGTCAATGACAGGGGAAAATATTGATGATATGGAGATGGTATCTTCTTCATCTGAGTCGTCTAAGGAACTCGAAAAGACTAAAGTGGTTGAGAGAGAGGCTCTAATTAATACGAAAAGTAAAAGGAAGGGGAAAAAGATTGTTGAAGCTTCAACAACTAAAGGAGGCAAAAAGAAAAAAGTTTCTTCAGCTTGGGATCATTTTAAAGCAATCGAAGGTGATAAAGAACATGCCGAATGCATTTATTATGCTCGAAAAATTACTTGTGCATCTGCCAATGGAACTAATGCAATGAAGCGTCATACTGACCGGTGCAAGAAAGCCCCTTTAACTTAGAAAAATCACAAACAATCTTAGATTTCGAGTCCAAGACGAAGTGCAATGCTGATGGGACCATAGAAACTGTTAGTGTTCCTAAACTGTGGCGTTTTAATCAAGAGAAGATTAGAGAAGCACTCGCTAAAATGGTGATTGTTGATGAGTTACCATTTAGCTTTGTTGAACGTGAAGGATTTCGTACGTTCTGCAAGATCGCTATTCCTGATTTTATTCCTCATTCACGTGCTACTATTACAAGAGATTGCTATGCTTTTTTATCGAAAAAAGGAAGACGCTGAAGGACTTTTTCAAGAATTTGTCCTCTAGGGTATGCCTTACCACAGATACATGGACATCTGCTCAGAATTTGTCGTATATGTGTCTAACTGCTCATTTCATAGATGATACTTGGAAGTTGCACAAGATGATCATTAACTTTTGCCCAATTGCCGGTCATTCTGGGGAACTTATTGGTAGAGCCGTTGAAAAGTGTCTACTAGAATGGGGACTTAAGAGAATCTTGACTGTAACAGTTGATAATGCTAGTTCGAATGATCTAGCGATTAAGTATTTGAAACAAATTGTCAACTTATGGGATGGGAGTGTGTTGGATGCTCAATTTTTGCATATGAGATGTGCTGCACATATTCTGAATTTGGTTGTTAAAGATGGGCTGAAAGATGTTGATGATTCTGTTATGAAAGTCCGTGCCGCTGTGAAATATGTGAGGTCTTCCCCTGCAAGGCTACAAAAATTCCGATCTTGTGTTGAAGAAGAAAATATAAATAGTAAATCTCTTGTTTGTTTGGACATTGAAACAAGGTGGAATTCCACATATTCCATGCTCAAAAGTGCTTTGGTGTTTAGGAAGGCATTCAAAAATATGAAAACGAAGCACATTCCTTACACAAAAGAGCTTAGGAAGGTTGGTGGTCCCCCTGATGATGAAGATTGGGACAAAGTCACAGCTTTCTTGCCTTTTCTTGAGATCTTTTATGAGGCTACATTGAGTTTCTCTGGATCAAGGTATGTGACTGGTAATAATTTTGTGGAAGAAATATATGTTATTGGGTATACGATAAACCGTTATCTTGATGACTCGAATGTTGGGCTTAAGAGCATGGCAAGCCAAATGAAGGTGAAATTTGATAAGTATTGGGCGAATGTTAACAATGTGAATGTATTGATGTTCATTGCTTTAGTTCTTGATCCTAGGCATAAGTTAAGATATGTTGAGTGGATCGTTCGTCATTCTTATGATCCCAACAACTCCTTTGTCTTGTGCCAACGAATTAAAGACACTTTGACATCGTTGTTTAATTTTTATGCTTCTTCGCAACCTTTAGCACCACAAATGAAATCTCGCTCTATGGATGTTGTTGGTCATAGTGAAGGAGGAATAAGGAAGTTGAAAGGAACAAATTTGAGAAAGGATTTTGTGACTGAGATAGAATTATTTGATACTTCCGAATCAACTGAGCTAGACAAGTATTTGGGGGATAAATGTGTTCGTGAGACTGATGATTTTGACATCTTGTCTTGGTGGTCTATGCAAACAATGAACTATCCTATTCTTATGAGAATGGCACGTGATGTACTTGCAATTTCGGTTTCTACCGTTGCTTCAGAGTCCGCTTTTAGTATGGGAGGACGTGTGCTTGATTCTTTCCGCACCTCTTTGACTCCTAGGTTGGTGGAAGCTCTTATTTGTACTCAAGATTGGATTCGTGCTTCTCATAATACTATTATGATAGAGGAGAGCTTGCTAGCATTGGAGAATATAGAAGAAGGTTAGTTTTTAATTTTACGTTTAGATATTTAATTGTTTATATTTTAAAACATATGTAATACATTGTAATGATTTTTTTACTTGAAATATTTTAATGTAGAAATGCAAGATTTAACTTCGGAACAACCAACGATTATCATTGATGAGACAAATGAAGTTTCGGACGCCACGTATGAACAGCCATGCCCATAGAGCACAAGTCCTAAACTTTGGTAAGCTAATAAATTTTAGTTATGTTTTCGTTGATGAAAGTTCTACTTGATATTTCTTTTGATAAAAATTTAGTTATATTATTCCTTTTGCATCTTGGTAAGCTATTGGTTGTTGTAAACTTGTGGTTTACTTATATCTAATAAAAGAATTGTTTGTAGGAAAGGAGAATGACAAATGAAGAAAAGTGCCATGATCATGATTCGTGAGTGAAAGTGATTTGAGGTAGTTTTTGTTGGTAGAAACTAGAAAGTGGTCTATCAAGTTGATCATATCTAATTTGCTATGAACTTATTTATACTATGGATTTTATATTTCTAAACTTATGTTGCTTGGATTTGGATTATGTATTTTGAACCTTAAACTTTATGTTTAGATTATGTAACAAGGATTTTAAAATTTTATGTTTGGACGTTAAATTATGTTTAGATTACATAATTTAGATTATATACGCAATGTTTATTTATACTATGAATTTTATATTTCTAAACTCATTTCGTGTTTGAAATTTGAACCATGGAAATTGGAACCATGGAAATTAAAAAGAATGGAAATTGAAACTGTTACATGAACCATGGAAATTGAAAAGCAAAAATTTGCTACTGCCTACTGTTACGTCATACGTGAACCATGGAAATTGGAAAGGAAAATTGAGATGCAATTAAAAAGCATGGAAATTGAAACTGTTATGTGAAGTGTGAACTTTGAACCATGGAAATTGATAAGCAAAAATTTGCTACTGCCTAGTGCCTACTGTTACATGCGTGAACCATGGAAATTGGAAAGAAAAAGTGAGGTTCAATTAAAGTTTTTTTTATGCTTATGCTTGAGCCAAAAGATTCCTTTCGAATATGCTTTAGAATTTTATACTGCTCTTTTTTAAAGATTTTATTTTTTTTTCAACTGTTACGTAAATAAGAAAATTTATTAGATAAAAATTAATTAGTTCCAAATTAATTGCAAACAAGAGAAAATAAAGATTCCACAACGATGTGGTAACGTTAGATTATGTATTTCGAACTTTTAAATTTGTGTATGTTTTTTTAATTTAATTATTTAAAAATAATAAAAATCCGGGTACCCGATACCCGATTTTCCGGGTACCCGCAACTTTCGGGTACCCGACTAACGGGTACCCGCAACTTCCGGGTCAGGACACGGGCCGAATATATAAATACCCGACGATCCGGGTACCCGGTACTACGGGTACCCGACTACCCGGGTACCCGGTACTACGGGTACCCGACTACCCGGGTACCCGGATTTGATCACCCCTAGCAAAAACCCATTGATTCCAACACCCAAATCATCACTAAACACACTTAAAGCAACCCTCAAGCATAACCACACCATCAGCCCAACATTCCCTCACAAAACTACATCAAAAACTCAAGTTTTCTACTCTTAAACACCCCCACAAATACCCATTTCCGGATTTCCATAAAACCTCACCATTTAAGATATAATACATTTAAGAGTTAAAACATATATTGGCTTTGCAAATAAAAAAACCCAACGAAAAACCATTAAAGCTCCCACCTTTTTCTTAAACTTGAACATTTGAATATCACAACAATGGAGTTTTGGAAAGAAAAAAAAACCATGGAAATGTTAAGGATGATGAGGAGAAGTCAAAAACACATTTACCTTGATGAAAGCACTTGAAAACGTGAAGGGAGGAGATGGAACAATGTTTTGGGGTTTGAGGAGGTTTTTGGTCGTGATTTTTGGTTGAAGGAAGAAGAAGATGGTGACTTTCAGAAAGTCTCTGTTTTCTTAGCTTATTCCCTTTATTTAGAAATTTACCACTTTACCCTTAATGGAATCTCATAGCCCTTTTAATTAAAACCAAGCCCACACCTCGAACCCGATTCACACACTTAACTCTTGACCCCTAAACCCGGGTGTTACAACTCTCCCCCACTTAAGGAATTTCGTCCTTAAAATTACATGACTGGAAGAGATACGAGAACTGCCTCTCCATATCCTCCTTTCTTTCCAAAGTGGCCTCTTTCACGCCTCGGCGTTGCCACTTCATTTTGACCAACTCAATCTGTCTACCACGCAACACTTTGCTATCTGATGCCAAGATCTCAACTGGTTCCTCATCGTACGTCAAGTCTGGATTCAACTCAATCTCTTCCACAGGCATAGCATGCGACGGATCTGATCTATACTTACGAAGCATCAAAACATGGAACACATTGTGAATCTTCTCTAACTCGGATGGAAAACGTAACTAACAAGTTCAATTCACAATCTCATACGGCCCAATGTATCTCGAACTCAATTTCCCTTTTCTGCCAAACCTCATAACTTTCTTTTATGGAGAGACTTTCAAGAATACTCTATCTCCCAGGGCATACTCAACTTCTTTCATCTTCAAATCGGCATAGGATTTCTGTCTATCTGAAGCTGCCTTCAAACGATCACAGATTAACTTCACCTTATCAGTAGTCCCCTTAAGCAAATCTGGCTTCGATAACAATTTCTAACCTGCTTCGGCCCAACAAATCGGAGTTCTACATTTTCTACCATACAATGCCTCATACGAAGCCATCAGAATGCTCGATTGATAACTGTTATTGAATGCGAACTCGACCAACGACAAGTGTTTCTCCAAAGTACCCTAAAAATCAATAATGCAACAACGCAACATGTCCTCTAAAATCTGTATAACCCTCTCTGACCGATCATCTGACTGAGGATGATACGACGTACTGAAATTCAATCGGGTACCCAAAGCACTGTGAAAACACTCCCAAAATTTGGCTGTAAATCTCGAATCTCTGTCAGACACAATCGACTTCGGCACACCATGCAGTCTCACAATCTCACTGATGTATAAATCGGCCAACATATCTAAGGAGTAAGTCGTATGAACAGCTAAAAAGTGAGCACACTTTGTGAAACGGTCAACTATAACCCAAACTGAGTTCTTCTTTGAATGAGTCAAAGGCAAACCTGAAACGAAGTTTATGGTGATATTTTCCCACTTCCATTCCGGAATCCTCAACGGCTGCAACAAACCTGATGGAACATGATGTTCTACCTTAACTCTCTGGCATACCATACACTTACTCACGTAATCGGCTACGTCTTTCTTCAAACCAACCCAATAGTATTCATTTTTCAAATCACGATACATCTTTGTACTACCAGAATGCATAGCAAACGGGCTACTGTGTGCTTCAGTCAAGATAGTACGTCTCAAATCATTATCATCCGGCACAACTATTCTGTCTCTGAAACACAAGACTCTATCAACACTAAAACTATAGTCTGACGGTTTAATCTCGGCTATATCTTGTATATGAGGTGCCAAAGATCTATCTAACATCTATTTTTCTCTAATCAACTGGCCTAAGGTAGGTCTAACCTGAAGCTCGGCCACTAGACCACCATCACCGGACAAGCTCAAACTAGCAAACATGGCTCTCAACTCAACAACTACCTTCCTACTCAAAGCATCTGCCACTACATTGGCTTTACCCAGATGGTACTCAATTGTGAGATCATAGTCCTTGAGCAACTCTAGCCACCTACACTGTCTAAGGTTCAACTCTCTTTGTGTCATTATATACTTCAGACTCTTGTGATCCGTATACACTGTGCATTTCTCACCATACAAATAATGTCTCCAGATCTTCAAGGCAAACACAACTGCGGCTAGCTCTATGTCGTGTGTTGGATGATTGTGCTCGTTATTATTTATTTGTCTTGAGGCATAAGCTACAACTCTTCCGTTCTACATGAGCACACAACCTAAACCTACATATGAAGCATCACTGCAGATCACATACTCTTTTTCCGACTCTGGCTGAATCAAAATCGGTGCATCTGTCAAAGCTTCTTTCAGTTTCTCAAAGGCTTGTTGTCTCGTATCTGACCACTCAAACTGAACATTCTTCTGAAGCAATTTTTTCAAAGGAGCGGCTATCTTCGAGAACCCATTCACAAACCTCCTATAGTAACCTGCTAAGCCTAGGAAACTACGAATCTCTATCACAAACTTTGGTTGCTTCCACTCAACAATGGCTTCTATCTTCTTCGGATCAACTCTAATCCCCTCGGCTGACATTACATGTCCTAGAAAGACTACTTCTCGGATCCAGAACTCACACTTACTCAATTTAGCGTACAATTGGTTGTCTAGCAAAGTCTGCAAAACTAACCTCAAATGCCTGTCATGATCTTCCTCGGTATGCAAATACACCAAAATATCATCTATGAATACAACAACAAACTGATCTAAGTACTCATGGAAGATTCTGTTCATCATGTCCATGAAAGCAGTCGGTGCATTTGTCAACCCAAACGGCATAACCAAGAACTCGTAGTGATCATATCTAGTCCTAAAAGCTCTCTTCGGTACATCAACCTCTTTTACCTTCAACTGGTAATAACCGGATCTCAAATCAATCTTCGAAAAGACTGATGCCCCTCTCAACTTATCAAACAAATCATTGATACGTGGCAAGGGATACTTGTTTTTCACTATCAACTGATTCAACTGTCTATAATCGATGCACATCCTCATACCACCATCTTTCTTCTTCACAAATAATACCGGAGCGCCCCAAGGCAAAGAACTCGGACAGATAAAACATCTATCTGACAACTCTTGTAACTGAGTCTTCAACTCTTTCAGTTCTTTCGGTGCCATACGGTACAGAGCAATCGAAACGGGAGCAGAATCTTAGTATGTCTCTATAGCAAACTCTACTTCTCTGCCAGGCGACAAACCAGGCAATTCTTCCGGAAACACACTCGAAAATCACACACTGTTCTAATATCATGCGGTCTAACTTCATTCATGTTCGAATTCATCACGTAGGCCAAGTACGCCTCACAACCCAACTCAACTAATCTTTGAGCCTCTAAGACCGAAACAACATTCGATAAGAATTTTACATTCTCCTCTACTACTACAATCTCGTAGTCATCCGCAAGCTTCAAGAAAACTCTCTTAGTTTCGAAAACTATCCTAGCCCTATGCTCTTAAGCCAGTCCATACCAAAAATCACATCGAAACCCTAGAACGATAACTCCATCATATCCACTGGAAATATATGCCCATGAACCATTAACGGACACCTTTTGTACATCTTCCTAACCACTACTGTATCCCCGAAGGAACTAGTAACAATAACACCTACCTCTAGTACCTCACAAGGTAGATTTAACATCTTTCCATGTTCACTCAATATGTATGAATGCGTAGAGCCGGAGTCAATCAAGGAAAGCAAACTCAGAGACTGTATCGAGAAATTACTTGCAATCACATACGTGTCGTTCTGTCCCTCTTGCTGAGCATAAACTCTAGCCTGACCTCCACCCTCTGGCTGAACTACAACCACATGAGCTATATTCCTCTGGCCATCGTTCCTTGGCTGAAAGTTACATCAATCGCGCCCACGGCCTCTCGGATAATCAATAACTCTAGCAGGAGCCTGAACCCGAACTGGTGCAAACCCAGCCTGATATGGACAATCACGCCTAAGGTGATATCTAGCCCCACAGTTCCAACACCCATGAAAGATTCCCCAACACTCTCCGGTATTATTCCTCTCGCACCTAGCACACTCGGGTAAACACCTACCAGCTCTCTAGCCCTGATAGCCTTTTCTGTGGTTACCACCCCCACATCTGTGATCAAAATGATGCCTATTGTCCCTATGCCTTTTGGCATCACCTCTATCAAAGTCAGCAGACCTCTTCCCTGAACCAGAACCACCTGAACGTTTGGTCAGACCCAAACTATGCTCTATGTCATTGGCCCTAGCGACCAAGACATCGATGTCTGTGTAATCCGTGGCCAATATATACCTTTTCACTTTCTTCCTTAACCCGTAACGGAAACGGTCGCATCGTTCCCTCTCAGTAGGAACTAGCTCAGACGCGTACTAACTCAATCTGACAAACCGTATGTAACACCCCAATTTAGCCCCAATTTGGAAAACCCTATTTGTGAGAAATTCCCAATTGGAAACCCTAGAATTTGGGGGAAATCTTGGATTTTAACCTAATCTAAATTGGGGACCAAATTGCATAAATTTAAAGTTGGGTGGCCAATGTGTTGGGCGGGTCAAAGTTGGGATCCTTCCTCTGTAATTTGTCCTTTTGTTAGGGTAAAATAACCCTATTTATTCTTTTCGAAGTGTGTGCCGCTCTCGTCATCTCTTTTCTTCCTCTCTCAATCAGATCGAATCCCTCTCTTACCCTCTCCATTAAAGCTCCGGCCAAGAGGTCATTCTTGTATGTTTGACATTTGAGGGTGTCGGTGCGCTCGTCGTGATCGTGTGATCAAAGCCCGGTCACCAGTTCTCGTCGCGCCAACGTTCTGTGCTGGTAACGATTCGAAACCGTCGTGAATCGCTCTGCCGCCGTCGTCCTCTGCGTGCGTTGCCTCCATCCCGGGTTTGGATGTGTGTTGTGGTCGAGTCGGTTGGGCTTCGGGTTGCCGCCGCTGTCGATTTTCCGACAACCGTGGATGTTTTTGGTTGCTCACGGGTTGGGGTTAATTGATTAGGGTTAGGTTTTGGGGGATGTTGTTAGGGTTTGATTGATTTGGGAACTAAGGGTTTTGAATCTGATTTGGGGAAATTTTGGTTAAACTGAATCGGTTGGGTGTGTTGAACCGGACCGGGCGGCTTGGTTGAACAGGACCAGTGGGCTGATGCAGGCTGACGTCATCTGACGTTGTTGCTGATGTAGGCTGACGTCAGCGATGATGTCATCCTGGTCAATGATGACGTCAACGTTAACTTTTGGGTTGACTTTTTCGGCTTAGTCCACCTCTATGTTTTTCGATGTTCTGGTTCCGTTGCTGCTATCCGTTTCTTCAAATTTGAACCCGAAATACCTTTTTGGATCAAATTTATATGTTGAACTCAGAATTTTGTAAAGTGTTGCATCAGAGTTTGACTCGGTTGTTTATGTGTTCAAGTGACGTGGACTCTGACCCCGAGACTTTACCTCCTCTTCCACCAGGCAGACCTTCGGTGGCACAATCTTCGAGATCTGCTAATAAGATTTCTGTTAAGCATAGTTTATTCGAATGTGGCATAGTAGAAAATCTTATATATTGTTCTTTATTTTTAGGAGCCGATTCTGTTCGACCTTCCGCTAGGGCGGAGCGTGGGAGACGTCACTATCGACGTTGATAGTTTAGCTGCCTAAGGTATGTTCTCTGTCTGTGCTACATGTCTCTGCTATCTGATCATATTATCTGTATGTTATATATATATTTGTATGCTATTCTGCTCTGTTATCTGATAAACATTATATGACTCGAATGTTGTGATCATGTTATGTAACACATATCGGAATCAGATTATTATGTACATGCATCATAGTTGTTTCTCAAGATTGCATTCAGACTCTGAAATCGGATTACATGTCATATCATTGGGTTGGGATATTGTAAGGAGGAAGCTCAGCGATTTCATCCTTCGGGTTGAACTTCGCTTCGGATCAGTAGTTCCATCTTTCGGGATGAGTTCTGCTTCGGACATGGTGTTGCAGTGTAGAGTGGTTCAGGGGAACCTTACTCTTCAGATGGTGATGTAGCCGGGTGCATATCATGTTATGTAATTATTATGCCATGTTGAATTACTCGGAATATTGTTAATTTGATCATGATGTTGGATCTGTTGATTATGTTTTTGTTACGCACTTTAGAGACACACTAAGCTTTTATAGCTGACTTCCCCTTAGTATCTATTTCAGATTACCAGACTTAGGAATCGGTACTTGGAGGACCTCGTACGAACAAGATTTGTTACTATTTATCAGTATGTTTTGTTCTAGACATATATTTATTTATTTAAGTATTTTCATATTTGGTTGTAAACGTGGACTTTGGACATTTATTATTTTTGGGGGTTTGATAAACTATTTTTAGCATGTTTGTTTTAAGATGAAACATTAAAGGTTATATTTTATAATTGAATAATAATTTCGGCATGGTTTTTCATAAATAATCTTACTTGAGAGGAAAGTTTCCAAATCATCAATTTCAATTTGTTTCAAACCCTTAGGTCAAAATAGGGGGTTACATTTAGTGGTATCAAAGCCTATGTTACACCCCTCGGTCTGTGAGGCTCGAAAAAATTTGATTTTAATGATTTCAAAATTTTGCATGCATAATAAATGTTTTCGGGAACTACGAGATTTTTAGATAAATTTCCGAATTTTAAAGAAGTAATATTTGTTTTAATTAGAGACTGCAAGTACCAATTCTGACTTTAGGATTTTTCTTTTTGTAGATAGACTACTATGCCACCCCGTAGGAGTACTAGAGTTACGGCTGGCCGAGAACGAGGCCGTGGACGAGGTCGTACCGTTGCGGATACGAGTGACGTTAATCCTCCTAAGCATTCTCCACAGCATCAGGAGGACCCACAATATGAGCAAGCTGAGGAGCAACCTGAGGTTCACACGAGTGGTCAACAGACCGATCACCCTGGTCAGCAGACTCAGAGTGAAGGTCCCCGTGTAGCCGGTAACAGTGAGACTGCTGGAGTTGATGTTGCTGCAGTGCATTTGGAGCTGCTTTAGTATCTTCGACAGTGTTCTAGGAGACCCATATTTGCTGAGTTTTTATCTGCTGGGATGTCAATGTTTGATGGTAAGACGGCTGCAGATCCGGCTGACCCAGAATATTGGCTGAAGAAATTACAACAATTATTTGAGGAGATGGACTATCCTACTGACAGAAAATTAAGAGCGGCTGTATCATTATTGAAGGGTGAAGCCCAGAACTGGTGAGAGGCTGAGAAGACTGTTATTTTTGCTAGTCGGGTCACATGGGATCATTTTCGTCAGGCTTTCCGAGACATATATGTTGGGGCAGAGTATCTTGCCAAGTGTCGAGAGGACTTTATGAATCTGAAGCAAAATGACATGACCGTGAATCAGTATGAGAACGAGTTTTTGAGGCTGATACAATATGTTCCTGGGTTGGTTACTACAAAGAAAAAGAAGTGTGACTGGTTTCTGAGGGATCTGCGACCTTCGATCAAGACTGGTGTTGCTTTGCATTTGGACAAAGAGTACAAGGACATTACCTTGCGAGCTAGGACTGCTGAACGCAATGAGGCAGAGCTGAGGCAAGTTGAGTCTCAGTGTATGGACCGGGGTAAGAGGAAGTCGACCACGTCAGTTCAGTATAGTCAGGGTAATCAGACCAGAAAGAGGGCAAGAGGTGAGAGTGATTATCAGAGTTATTCCAGAGCCAGACCAGTGACCATTGTTGTTCCGACTTCCAGTGTTGGAGGATCGACTAGCACACGAGGGGTACTGCAATGTTCTTTCTGCAAGAAATTGCATTCAAGAGAGTGTAGGAGACAGTTTGGGGCTTGTTTTCGGTGTGGATCATTCGACCATCTTTTCATAGATTGTCCATTTGCACCTCCGTCAGCTCATATGGCGAATCAGTCACAGGCATCGGTGCAGGCTCCTGCTAGGGGTAGAGGTCGAGGTAGAACTGATACTACAGTTTCTGCTGGTAGAGGTAGGCCAGCTAAGAGTGGAGGATCAACTGGATCCGGGGTGAGATAACCAGGTTTGGTTTATGCTACTAGGAGACGTAAGGATCGTGATGATCCAGATGTTATTGCTGGTACCTTTTCTATTCACTCTATTCTATATTTTACATTATTGGATATTGGTTCTACCCATTCATGTATCGCGAGTTCGGTATCTGGGGGACTTGAAATTCCGGTTGAGAATACTGTGAATGCGGTTTCAGTTTATAGTCCAGTTGGTGACCATGTCAAGGTTAATAAGGTGTACAAGAATTGCCCTTTGGAAATTCAAGGGAAAATATTTTCTTCTGATTTGATGGCCTTTTAGAGAGTTCGACCTTATTCTCGGAATGGATTGGTTATCCACTCATCGAGTCAGTTTGGATTGTGAAAAGAAAAGGGCGAGTCTGAAAACCTCAGATGGGTGCGAGGTGATTATGGTGGGTGAGCGTAGAGGGTACATGTCCAATGTTGTTTCGGCTCTCAAAGCAGAAAAGATGATTCGACATGGGGCTACTGCCTACCTTGCTTATATTCTTGACTCGAGGTAGTCAGATTCTGGTTTGGATAAGATCCGAGTGGTTAGGGATTTTCCAAATGTTTTTCTAGAGGAATTGCCGGGGGTACCGCCAAAACGTGATGAGGTAGAGTTTGGCATAGATGTTTATTCGAGTAAAGCCCCTGTCTCTATGGCTCCTTACAGGATGGCTCCAAAAGAGCTTAAGGAATTGAAGATTCAGTTGCAGGAATTGCTAGATATGGGTTTCATCCGACCTAGTGTTTCTCCCTGGGGAGCCCCTATTTTGTTTGTGAAGAAGAAGGACATATCACTTCGGCTTTGTATTGACTATCGGAAGCTGAACAAGCTAATGATTAAGAAAAAGTATCCCCTTCCTCGTATTGATGACTTGTTTGACCAGTTCCAAGGAGCTACAGTATTCTCTAAGATAGACCTGAGATCGGGTTATTACCAACTCAAGGTTAAGGATTCTGATGTGTTTAAGACCGCTTTTCGGACTCGTTATGGTCATTACGAGTTTCTGGTGATGTTGTTTGGATTGACTAATGCCCCTGCAGCATTTATGGATATGATGAACAGGGTGTTTCAACCCTACCTGGATCAGTTTGTAGTGGTTTTCATTGATGACATACTGGTTTATTCTAAATAGGAGGCAGAACATGAGGAACATCTCCGGATTGTCCTACAGACTTTGCGTGAGAAGCAGTTGTATGTAGAGTTCAGTAAAAGTGAATTTTGGTTGACCGAGGTTACATTCTTGGGACACGTGGTTTCTGCTAATGGTATTCAGGTTGATCCAAAGAAGATTGAGGCTATTTTGGGTTGGAAGCAGCCCAAGAATGTTTCTGAGATTCGAAGCTTCTTGGGTTTAGCTGGTTACTATCGAAGGTTTGTAGAAGGTTTCTCGATTATTGCAGCTCCTTTGACTAAACTTCTGAGGAAGGATATTCCTTTTGTCTGGACTGAGGCTCAGCAAACCAGTTTTGAGAAACTTAAGACCGTGTTGACTGAAGCATCGGTTCTGATTCAACCTGAGCCTGGGATGGCTTATACGGTATACACTGATGCCTCCCACACGGGGTTGGGATGTGTTCTGATGTAGGAGGGGAAGGTAGTGGCCTATGCATCTCGTCAGTTGAAAGTGCATGACTGCAACTACCCAACCCATGATTTGGAGCTTGCTGTTGTGATCTTTGCTCTGAAAATATGGAGACACTATCTCTACGGTGAGAAGTGCTATATTTTCACCGATCACAAAAGTCTAAAGTACCTCCTTACGCAGAAAGAGTTGAATCTGAGACAACGTCGCTGGTTGGAACTTCTCAAAGATTATGACTGCGAGATAGAATATCACCCGGGGAAGGTGAACGTGGTTGCCGACGCCTTGAGTCGTAACGCCATTTCGGATTTGAGGACCTTGTTTGCTCGGATGCGTTTGTTTGAGGATGGTAGTTTGATGACAGAACTTCGTGTTATTCCTACGCTGATATTTGATATTCGAGCTGAGCATCCCACTGATCCTTTTCTTATGCACCGTATCAGAGAGGTTTCTGAGGGTACATCTGTGGATTTTACTATTGATCAGGATGGTGTTTTGTGTTTCTGAGGTCGGTATTGCATTCTGAGGAAATCTGGGTTGAAACAGGTTATTCTTCGTGAGGCACATGACAGCTCATATTCTATGCATCCTGGTTGTGATAAGATGTATAAGAACCTTCGTCAGAGGTACTGGTGGACAGGTCTTAAGCGGGATGTTGTCGGATTTGTGTCTAAGTGTATGACTTGTCAGAGAGTCAAGGCAGAGCATCAGCGTCCATCTGGATTGCTTCAGCACATTGAGATTCCTCAGTGGAAGTGGGAGCGTGTGACTATGGATTTTGTTAGTGCTCTTCCGATGACTCCATCTAAGAAGGACTCTGTCTAGGTTATAGTGGACCGTTTGACTAAGTCTGCGCATTTCATCCCGGTTCAAGTCAACTATCCTCTGAGTAAGTTGGCTCGACTTTATATTTTTGAGATTGTTCAACTTCATGGGGTACCGATATCGATTATTATGATCGTGATCCGAGATTTACAGCGAAGTTCTGGAAGGCACTTCACTCTGCTTTGGGTACCCGGTTGAACTTCAGTACATCTTATCATCCGTAGACTGACGGGCAGTCCGAGCGTGTGATTCAGATTCTTGAGGACATGTTGAGAGGTGTTCTCGATTACAGTGGTAGTTGGGAGGATTTCTTGCCGCTCGCAGAGTTTGCATATAATAACAGCTACCAGGCCAATATCAAGATGGCACCGTATGAGGCTCAATATGGACGTAGGTGTAGGTCACCGATTGGATGGAATGAACTTAATGAGCATAGACTGTTGGGACCAAACATAGTCCGTGAAGCCGAGCAGACAGTCAGATTGATTCGAGACCGGCTTAAGGTTATTTTTGATAGACAGAAGTCTTATGCCGATTTGAGACGTCGATATCTTGAGTTTGAGGTCGGTGATGAGGTTTTCCTGAAAGTATCTCCTTGGAGGAAGGTACTTCGGTTTGGTCGGAAGGGCAAGCCGAGTCCTCGTTATATTGGTCCTTATCAAATTCTTCGTCGGGTTGGACCTGTTGCTTATCAACTTGAGTTACCACCAGAGCTTCAGCGTATTCATGATGTTTTTCATGTTTCTATGTTGAGACGCTACCATGTTGATCCGTCTCATATTTTGCCTGTGGAGGAGATTGAGATTTGTCCTGATTTGTGCTTTGAGGAGGAGCCTATCGAGATTCTTGCTCAGGATAAAAAAGTTCTCAGAAGGAAGACCATTAAGATGGTCAAAGTCTTGTGGCGTGGTCCCAGTCATGATGAGGCTACCTAGGAGCCCAAAGCTGTCATCAAAGCTCAGTACTAGCATTTGTTTGCTCCAGGTAAATTTCGAGGCTGAAATTTCTTTTTACGGGGGGAGAGTTGTAACACCCCAATTTGGAAAACCCTAATTATGAGAAATTCCCAATTGAAAACCCTATAATTTGGGGGAAATCTCGGATTTTAACCTAATCTAAATTGGGGACCAAATTGCATAAATTTAAAGTTGGGTGGCCAATGTGTTAGGCGGGTCAAAGTTGGGACCCTTCCTCTGTAATTTGTCCTTTTGTTAGGGTAAAAGAACCCTTTTTATTTTTTTCGAAGTGTGTGCCGCTCTCGTCATCTCTTTTCTTCCTCTCTCAATCAGATCGAATCCCTCCTTTACCCTCTCCATTAAAGCTCCGGCCAAGAGGTCGTTCTTGTCCGTACGGCGTTTCGAGGGTGTCGGTGCGCTTGTCGTGATTGTGCGATCAAAGCCTGCCCACCAGTTCTCGTCGCACCACCGTTCTGTGCTGGTAACGGTTCGAAACCGTCGTGATTCGCTCTACCACCGCCGTCCTCTATGTACGCTGCCTCCGTCCCGGTTTTGGGTGTGTGTTGTGGTCGAGTCGGTTGGGCTTCGGGTTGCCGCCGCTGTCGGTTTGACGGCAGCCATGGATGTTGTTGGTTGCTCACGAGTTGGGGTTAGTTGATTATGGTTAGGTTCTAGGGGATGTTGTTAGGGTTTGGTTGATTTGGGAATTTAGGGTTTTGAATATGATTTGGGGGAATTTTGGTTGAACCGAACCGGTTGATTGTGTTGAACCGGACCGGGTGGCTGGGTTGAACCAGACCGGGCGGCTGGGTTGAACCGGACCGGTGGCACATTATCTGTATGTTATATATATATATATATTTGTATGCTATTCTGCTCTGTTATCTGATAAACATTATATGACTCGAATGTTGTGATCATGTTATGTAACACATATCGGAATCAGATTATTATGTACATGCATCATAGTTGTTTCTCAAGATTGCATTCAGACTCTGAAATTGGATTACATGTCATATCATTGGGTTGGGATACTGTAAGGAGGAAGCTCAGCGATTTCATCCTTCGGGGTGAACTTCGCTTCGGATCAGTAGTTCCATCTTTCGGGATGAGTTCTGCTTCGGACATGGTGTTGCAGTGTAGAGTGGTTCAGGGGAACCTTACTCTTCGGATGGTGATGTAGCCGGGTGCATATCATGTTATGTAATTATTATGCCATGTTGAATTACTCGGAATATTGTTAATTTGATCATGATGTTGGATCTGTTGATTATGTTTTTGTTACGCACTTTAGAGACACACTAAGCTTTTATAGCTGACTTCCCCTTAGTATCTGTTTCAGATTACCAGACTTAGGAATCGGTACTTGGAGGACCTCGTACGAACAGGATTTGTTACTATTTATCAGTATGTTTTGTTCTAGACATATATTTATTTATTTAAGTATTTTCATATTTGGTTGTAAACGTGGACTTTGGACATTTATTATTTTTGGGGGTTTGATAAACTATTTTTAGCATGCTTGTTTTAAGATGAAACATTAAAGGTTATATTTTATAATTGAATAATAATTTCAGCATGGTTTTTCATAAATAATCTTACTTGAGGGGAAATTTTCCAAATCGTCAATTTCAATTTGTTTCAAACCCTTAGGTTAAAATAGGGGGTTACACCGTACCTCATACTCGGTAACTGTCATGTTCCCCTAAAGCAAGGCCATGAACTCTCTATTCTTTTCATCAAGATAGCGGGGACCCAGATACTTCTTGCGAAAGGCAGACTCAAATAACTCCCAAGTAACCTCGGCATCTGGCATGCCTGTAGTAATGGTGACCCACCAAGTGTAGGCATCACCCTGAAGCAATGAAACAACATATCCTAGTCTTCATGCTCCAGTACAACCCATCTGAGACAAGATACGAACAATCTTATCAAACCAAACCTCTGATCTCTTAGGTGACAACCCTCGGAATTCTTCACCTCCCAAACTACCTGAGGTCGTGCCACAGCCTGTCCCCGAGCCACAGCTGCTTGAAAAGCCTCAGCTATAACCTGAACCAACGGAGCTAGATCTATACCGGCCGGACCTTGGCCAACATGAGGTCGTACGCCCTCAGCTCTCGCCTCACCTCCCTCTTGACGAGGAGGAGAAGAAGGAGGTGAAGGAGCCTCCGCCTCTACAACCGGCTCAACTTTAGGAGCTGCTGCCCGTGGTTCCGAATGAACCACCCTAGGCCTGCCTCTAGGTCTCATCTTACGGCTAACAAGATATCAACTACAACAAAATAAACACACAAGGATTAAGTTAGCAAAGACAAGGGTCCAAGGTGCTCAAGTATTCATTTACAAAATATTTTTCAATAAAGTAATAGTAGCAATGGGAATTCGACACTACGCCTCGACACATTAACTATACTAACACATGCTTTCAAACACTATGCAAGCAAACGAACGACAAGCATACATAGAAAAAACATTCACCGTACAACATACACCGAGACATAGCAACATAACACTTCAAAATTACCTCACTTAACTTCCCAAGGTTGCGGAAACCTCAGGCTCTGATACCAACAAATGTAACCCCCTCATCTCGGTCTAGCCGACAGGCCGGTCCAAACAGGTTACACAGGGATAACCGAAGCGAAACATGTTAAGGTTCCACTCCGATTAGCAACCCTAGAAAAATTTCATTTAATTATCATGTCTAAATTTTACATTTAGTCCTATGTGCGAAAACGACAGCGGAAAATGATAACGAAATGATACAAACGGAACGTAAGGTAATTTAAATTTACCAAGTGACATATTAGTCCAATTACATGCTTACGAAACCAAAACCATACGTAAAAGGTGCATATAAGCTTAACAAGGAAGCAACAAGCAAACGAGACTAAAACACAACAACCGAGAACCTTTGAATATGCCAAAAAGCCAATTTACAAGCATGCGTTTCAAAACAGGCTTGCCCATTTCGAGACGCAGGCTATAGTTTAAAAGCCAGACCAGGTCATACCGATACGGTCCACTTCGTTCCGGTACGGGGGTCTATAGTGTCGAAACGTTTCGGAACTGGTTTCGAAACAGACACTCACAGTGGCAAACCGTACCGAAACACATACCGAAACAGGAGCTTACAATGTCAAATCGTATCGAAAGGACACCACCCCCGTTCCGATACGAGTATCCCTGGAGTTACATCCGTTCCAAAACAACCAAGAGCGTTTCGAAACACCTGCACACAGAGTGACCCTGAAAACAATTTTCTGCATCTTCAAACATTTCTAACTTGCCCCAAACACCTAAGATCACAAGCAATAACCATACATACGATCTAGAGGCATCATATCCTACCATGAGCATGAACAAACATACTAGTATGCATATGAGGCATTTGACTATGAAGAATCATACATCCATAAAAGCATTACATAAACAAGGTTTACATACCTTTCACACAAAAACATAAGCATCCATAAAACATGAGTTACAATTCATCAACACAAAAGCATATGCATTTAACAACATAGGAGTCTAACAAACGCTCCTACAACACATAGCATCCTCATTACTAACTATTACATTATTCAATAAAACCATACTTGAGCAACCACACACGCGCTTGGATGCCCCTTCCTTGCTCCTTGCTAACTTCCACACTAATATTTTGCATTGTCGGAAACGAGAGCGTAAGCTTGAAAGCTTAGTGAAGGAGCTCTAAAAAAACATCAACAATGCAGGGTCCAAAATATGGTATCCATAAGACATTCACAAGGCATACATTTACACCAACATAGCAACATAATCAACCGCTACTAGAATGCATGAACATGGCATCTTACCTCATGTTATGCTTAGCAAGGATATAACAAACATCTTATACCACAACCACACATGAACAAGTATATTGGCAACTATATAGCTTACTCGGATATGCGGATAGCTTCCATTGGGATTTTCGCTCCAACGTACTCAAACAACAATATTACCTTTCGGTGGGATTTCACACATCACCGTTTCTTTACGGATGGAATTCCATTCATCATTACATACAAACACTTTCCAGTGGAATATTACTTCACCGTACTCCTCCTTGGTGACTACACATCACCAATGCCACGCACGAATTTTACTCTTACCATGTGCACACTCATCCTATTGGTCGATCATTTATACCCGGTAATTACAAATAGTGCCAACATACGAAACAAGTTTCACGATGACTTCACAATCATGCTACACAACATATCAATCTCCATCATGCAACATCAATATATCTCAACACGCATAAACGAACACATATCACACAAGATCACATATGCACATTTAACAGGAAAGTCATAAAGTCAAACAAAAGATTAAGCTACCAACTTAATCCCCACATTAGACTGGCCTACCAAGCACAATCTAATACCTTAACCACCACTTTGAACCAATTTAAAACCATTTAAGTCACTCCACTCACCGAACACCCTTAAAACAAGCCAAGAATGCCGACTAAGCCTCCAAGTTTCCCAGAATCGAGCCCGAAGCTTCTCCAACGATTTCCCTTACTTTTTTTAGAGTGTTTACATTGTGTAACTGGATCCTATCCCTATATAAAATTACTCTATATATAAACAACTCATTATCCATCATTAATCCAGGATAATTACTTGGAAGTAGCCAGGAAAGTGGAAGCTGGAAAGTAAAGTCGTGGCGGCACATAAAGTCTTCAAATTCTATCAAAAGTCTCTGCTTTCCTAAACCACACAAAATATTAACCATTTCTGAGATGTACTTTCGCCACTGTGTTCTCTTTGGGAGCAACCTTCATTAGTGTCCATCAACTCCCACTTTTATCTTAACATTGTAAATCTTCCCCGTCTGTGTTCACTGCCCCCTTCCAATGGCAGAAATAATTGTATCTCCTCTTCTACAGGTGGTCTTTGAAAAGTTGGCCAATACCTTGCTACAGGAGATTGCCGACAGACTTGGCCTCAAAAGGGAGGTTAGAAAGCTTCAAAGAACCTTATATTTGATTCGAGAAGTGCTTGTAGATGCTGAGGAACAGCAGTTGACCAATAGAGCTCTCAGACTTTGGCTGACTGATCTTAAGGAAGTTGCTTACGAGATTGAAGATTTGCTTGACGAGCTTTCTCTTGAATCTATTCAGTATAGAAATCCGGGTACCTTTGCACAACAGGTACGGTCCTTTATACCTTCCCTTGTACAAGCAGCTGGTTGTATAGAATTATTACCTAGATTAAAGCAAATCAAGGAGACATTAGAGATGTTAGCTGGAGATATGTCTAGCTTCAATTTGAAAGGTGATAATAGTTATAGAAATACTAGAAAAAGAGGGGCAAGGCAAACTGGGTCATTTGTAGTTGAATCACAAGTTTTGGGGAGAGAAAATGATAAGGTTAGGGTAATAGACCAATTATTATCAAGCAACAATGCGTCATCCATGGGGGATATCTCAGTTGTTTCCATTGTTGGTTTGGGTGGAATTGGGAAGACAACGCTTGCTCAGTTAGTCTACAACAATCACATAGTGGCATCGCATTTTGATTTGAAGATCTGGGTTTGCATCGGTGATGATTTTGATGTAGGGAAAATCATGGTCTCGATCATAGAATCTGTTAGCAAAAGTAAATGTAATGTTTTTGGGATGGATGCATTGCAGCTTCGACTACATGAGTTGCTACTGGGGAAGAGATACTTGCTTGTGTTGGACGATGTTTGGAATGAAGATGATAGTGAGTGGGAGAAGTTTAGGATGTCACTGAGAAGTGGTGCGGAGGGGAGTAGAATCATTGTCACTGCGCGTAGTAAGAAAGTGGCGTTGATAATGGAATCGGCATATACACATCCATTGGAAGGTTTACCTGATGATGATTGCTGGGGTTTGTTCAAGCAACGAGCTTTCGGAAGTATTGGAAAGGAACATCAAAACTTGTTTCCTATTGGTAGGCAAATTGTCAAGAAGTGTGGAGGTGTGCCTTTAGCCGCAAAGACTCTGGGAAGTCTAATGCGGTTCAAAAGAAACGAAAGAGAGTGGTTGGTTGTCCAAGAGAGTGACCTCTGGGATGTATCTCAAACTGAAAATGGAATTCTACCGGCCTTAAGATTGAGTTACAGCCACTTACCATCACATTTGAAAGCCTGCTTCGAGTACTGCACAATATTTCCCAAAAATTACATAATAAAGCGAGAGAAGTTAATCCAGTTGTGGATTGCAGCTGGTTTAATTCAATCACCAGAAGGAAGAAGGTCACTAGAATATTTGGGAAATGAATACTTTGAAGATCTAGTGTGGATATTTTTCTTTCAAGATGTTCAAAAGAACGGAAGTGGCTACATTACTGATTGCAAAATGCATGATCTTATTCACGATCTTGCACAGTCAATAGTGGGAAATGAATTCAAGAGACTGGAGCATGATAACATGACAGAAAATCTATCTGAAGTTCGTCATTCGACAGTCGTTTGTAATTTCAGCTTATATACAGTCCCTGAAGCTTTGTATGCAGCAAAGAAGTTACGATCTCTCATCTTATTGCTCCCAAAAGGTGACCTTGGAGAAGTTCCTAGTGAAATATTTTCAAGTTTTAGACATTTGAGGGTCCTGGATTTAAGTGGTAGTGGCATCAAAAGGCTGCATGATTCGATTTCTTCCACCATATTTTTGAGATATCTTGACATCTCTAGCACCCATATAGAAAATTTGCCCGAAAGCATCTGTAACCTTCTTAACTTACAAGTGTTGAACCTTTGTGATTGCTATAATCTCACTTCACTACCAGGTGGCATAACAAAATTGTATAAACTAAGACATTTGATGCTAAATGGCTGTGAGGGACTCATTACAATGCCCCCTTGGATTGGAAAACTTAAGTACCTTAGAACACTGCATACGTTTATTGTGGGAAGAGGTGAAGGTCAACGCCTTACCGAGCTTGAAAATCTAAACCTTGGTGGAGAGCTTAATATTCAACAGTTACAGAATGTAAGAGATGCAACTGAGGCAATGAAAGCTAACTTGCTCGGAAAGCGAAACCTTCTGTCACTGAATCTATGTTGGCAAAGTGATTTTAATGGTCCAAATGACATTATCTCCAATGATGAGTGGCTAGAAGTGCTCAACCACCTCCAACCACATCAATATCTCGAAAAGTTGTCTATCACAGGGTACCAAGGATTCCATTTGCCTAGATGGATGAATGTTCATAAACTTCCAAATATTATTGAACTCAGTTTGGTTAGCTGCCGAAAATGTAAGTATCTCCCTTTGCTGGGTCAACTTCCCCGCCTTAAGGTCCTTTACTTGCAAGGGATGGATGAAGTGAAGAACATTGGAGCCGAATTCTATGGAGAATGCTCAGGTAGACCATTCCCTTCATTGGAAGTGCTAACACTAATAGATTTTCCTTCCCTAGAGTTCTGGTGGGGTTTCAACAGGAAAGAAGAATTCCCTTCTTTGATCAAATTGACAATCAGGAAATGTTCCAAGTTGCAAAACATGCCATGGATGCCATCCCTTCAACATCTAGAGCTGCAGAGCTGCAACGAAATGGTACTACGGTCAGCATCTAACCTAACTTCTCTAAGCACTCTCGTGATAGATGATTTTTTGGAGCACTTGATCTTTTTGGAGAAGCTGCTCCAAAACAATCCACTTCTCATGTCTCTTAAGATTAGTTCTTGCCGGAAGATTCATTGCCTCCCTCCAAGTTTAGGAAAACTCACCAACCTGAAATCATTAGCAATGTGCTGGTGTGAAGAGCTACATTCGTTACCTCGAGGATTGCAAAACCTCATCTCATTGGAGTCTCTAGAGATCATTGAATGTCCTAGTCTTGTTTCCTTGTCAGAGGATATACAAGGCCTGCGCTCTCTTCGATCATTGTCAATTGAGAACTGCAGTAATCTCAAGTCCTTACCAGTAGAGTTGCAATTTCTAACTGCCCTTGAGCACTTAACCATAATGTACTGTCCAAATTTGGCTTCTTTACCGGACAGTTTCCGATGTATGTCGAGCCTCAAGAGTTTCTCAATTTTGAACTGTCCAGAGCTAAAATGTCTTCCCAATGGGTTGCGGTATGTATCTTCAATGCAGAATCTAGAAATCCGTAGCTGCCCCGGTCTGCTTGCATTGCCGGAATGGATAGCAGAGCTACCCTCACTGAGATGTTTGGCGTTATCAGAGTGTCATAATCTGAGTTCCCTCCCAAGTGGTCTGCAATCTCTTAGTTCCCTTCAGCATTTGTCTATTCTAGAATGTCCAACTCTGGAAGAGAGGTGCAAGAAAGGTATTGGTGAAGATTGGCCTAAAATAAGGCATGTTGCACATGTCTATATTGGATCAAGAGAGTCCCAAAGCAGCTCATCTCATTAAGGTCTGGTGAATCTCTCTTGATTGTTATCTGTTGTGTCATAGGACATGGAGTTATTCATTGGAAATGCCAAATGCAATACAATATATATTATCCATTTATAAGAGTTTGTTTGCAGATTGGGAATGCAGTTGAACCGCCTAAAGACACAAAATATTTGTTTTAGTCAATGAATTTGTCATCATTTTAGTTATGCTTAACTTGGGACCTAGGGTTAAATTTAAATTTAATTTATTTTTAAGTTTAGGTTTAATCTCCACCTCTATTTTCAAAGTCTTTTACTTTTATCTTGCTATCTTATTTCTTTCGCACCTTTTCTCATTGGATAATTTTTATTATTTATCTGTGGATTTTAGGATTACAATTACCTCTAATTTTAATTTTTAAAATCAGATGTGATTTGTATTTAAATTTCGTTTCTCTTATTCTTCTTCATCTTGTAATCCACGCCTTATCAGGTATCCTATTCAAGATTAAGGTAAAATTTAAAGTATTTAATCTTAATTCGCTTTGATTTGAAATTAATTTTATATTGAAAACTCCCAACTCTTATTTCCACTTTTTTTCAAGGTGGTTAACTTGGTTTATACTACCTCACCAAATTACCCTTCTTATACCTCTCGTTTTCTCTGTCCCCTATGTCCCAACTCTTTTGCCTTTTCTTTGTTTCATCTGATTATCGCTATCATGGCTTCCGAGTTTTTTCTCCATCGGTTCGGTGAGTTGAAATTTACTTCTGAAGAACGATGAGTAGTTTTTACACCATCGGTCAACTGGGAAACTCCCTCAGAGGACTATGAATTGTCCCTTATCGGGAAAGTCATGACTCACAAAGTGGTTGATGGCGCTGCTTCGATTCGGGTCGTTCTTGCGGTTTGGAAGAACGATAAGGTAATATCCATTAACGAGCTCAAACCAAATTATTTTCTAATTAAGTTTTCGACTGCTACAAGGCGCAATGATGTTTTAAAGCGTGGACCATGGACATTCAAAAAGGATTGGCTCGCCCTCCTTCCCATATATCCTAAATGTGTCATAGATGACTACTCCTTCACCCACATGTGTATTTAGATCCGCATCCATCGCATCCAGCTAGCACTGATGGCCGGTGACATAATGGCCGACAATATTGAGCGTTCCCTCGGTTCTTGTATTAGCACTGTTCTTGGAACCGACACTAGAACTGCGGAAGGCAACATGGTCGATTTCCTAAGGGTGGGGATTATCCTGGAAGTCTCTAAACCTCTCAGACGGTGTGTGGCGTTGGCGATTCAAGTGCCTTGCCTACGTTGTGCCATGGGTGTGGCATTATTGGCCATCTCGTTGTAGCTTGTCCTACTTTCAAAGACTATGCGCCTGCGCGTCGATCCCCTTAAATCTAAAGGTTCGTTGATACCGAGAGGTCGTGTGCGTTATCTCGACATTAGTGCTCCGTCCAAAGCACCAAGTCTTGCAAGAGGTATGGATTCTTTTTCCATTTCGTTTTATGTTTCCCTTATTTTCCCTGATTATGTGGTTATGGATTTTTGTTCCATTGCGTCTTATGTTTCCCTTGTCTTCCCTGATTATGTGGTTACCGTTCTTTCTCTATTTTCTTACTACGATTCTTGGTTTGCAGATGAGGGTGTCAGTGGTCTTAATGTTGTTGATCAGGTCGGAACAACTTTTACGGTTGCCCCTACGCCAATAGAGACACCGAACATGGACATGGGTGATATGGAGGCCTTTGAGGCTGAGTCTACTATTGATCTGATCACCTCTATGTTACCTACTTCTAATATTAAGGCCTTTCTTGCTGCCCATGCCGGCTCTTCCGTGGTGACCGATCCTGATCAGGTTAGTGATAACTGATTTATTCTTGTGGTTGATCCTGAGGTGTCAGTTAGTACAGTTGCTACTGCGATTTCCTCCTTTGTAGACAAGTATGCCACGACTTTGAAGATTGGCTATCTACTCGGCCGCTTCGGATGTGCCTAGTAAATCGAGCAAAACTGTGTCGGCTCTACGCAATTCCATGCGCCGCCATTCGAATGTTGATGTTGTTTCGGCAAAAAGACAGGGTCCTTCTCCACCTTCTATTGTTAAAGGATCTAAGAACACAAAACCTGGGATGAGCAACGTTAAAAACTCTTCGGCAGAGGTTGATATTGAACCTCGCCGAGAGAAATGAAGATTATGTGTTCGAATTGCCGAAGTCTCTTTAGGTAGGATTGTTTCTAGTTTAAATTCGGATGTTATCTTTTTAAGTGAAACTCGTTTAAATCGCTTTAGTTTTGAAAGGGTTGGGATTTCTTTGCATATGCACGACTATATTACTGTTGATTGCAGCTGAAGTTGTTCTGCTTTAATGATCTTATGGAATAATACAATTATCATTGATTTGCTCTCTTACTCTGATCGTTATATTGATGTTGTTACAAACTTGAATGATGATCGCTTTCGTTTTACTAGAATTTATGGTTATGCGAATACAAACTTAAAATAAAAAACTTGGGAACTCATTGATACGCTACGCCCCTCTTCGTCTCTCGCTTGGCTTATTGGGGGTGACCTTAACGAAATACTTTTTGATAATGAAAAACAAGGTGGATGTCGTCGTTCACTTTCCCAAATTGATAGTTTTCGGGACTGCTTGTCTCGAAACAACTTGTTTGATTGCAAGCTGTCTTTGGGCTGGTTCACTTGGTCTAAAACGGGACCCCAAAATTCTCTTATATTTGAGCGGTTTGATCGTCTCATTGTCTGTCATCTTGGTTACATGATCACATCGAACATAAAGCTATCTCGGATTACTCTGTCGACTCGTACCACTGTATAATCCTCATAGACACCAGACATGTTTGCCGTGAACAGCATAGCCACCAAGTTGATCACTTTAGGTTCAAGCAATGTTGGGCCAACAACACTTTTTGTGTCACGGCTATCCGACATGCTTGGGCAGCGGCAACTGGTTCGGTAGTTGCTAAACTCCATGCGGTTGGAGACTACCTTGAGTAGTGGCAGCACCATCAACGTGCTTCCTCAAACACTCGAATTGCAGAGCTTCATAGACAAATTAACGCTGGTATGTGTGGCCATCTTTCTGAGGATGAGCTTGAGGTCATGATTGCGGCTAAATCTGAACTTCGTCACTTGCTTAATGTTAGAGAGGCGTATTGGGCTCAGCGCTCTCGTATTACCTGGCTCTCCAAAGGGGATAGGAACACATCCTTTTTCCATGCTCGGGCTACTCATTAGCGGAAGAAAAACCGCATCCAGGGCCTATTTGACAACAATAACGTTTGGCGTGTATCTAACGATGATGTAATGGGCGTAGTTACGAACTATTTCGAAACTTTGTTTACGTCCTTGAAGCCATCCATGTCCCCGCTAATCATTGACAACATTATGTCGTTGATTACTCCAACTATGAATGAATCCTTGACACGACCATTCTCTGAAGAGGAAATCATCTTTGCGTTTCGGGATATCAATCCTAAGAAAGCCCCAGGTATTGATGGCTTCCCAAGCAACTTTTATAGGAAACACTTGAATACGGTAGGCTCAGATGTTGTTTAGCTTTGTCTCGATCTTCTGCGAGGGAATGCTGACATGGCTAGATGTTGAGAAATATTTTGATATAACAATTATGTGAAAAATATTTTGGACTTGTTTAAGATTTCAAAAATAATTCAAAAGTCCTTAAAACTTGAAAAATATGTTTAAAATATTTTTGACTTTGCACCTATATCGAATATACATTTTAAAGTTAAAAATTTGCCAAAATTGTGTTTTTAGGTGGAAGTTTCGAAACCATCTCTATAAGGTTTCGAAACCTCTCTGGGCAGTAAGCTATTGTTTTTTGAAACCTTAACAAAGGTTTCCAAACCTCTAGTAAGGTTTGGAAACCTTGGCACAAAGGTTTCGAAACCTTTATGAAGGTTTCGAAACTATGGCCCTGTAACGGCTATAAACGGCTAGTTTTTACAAATCCCCTCTTAAGGTTTCAAAACTATTGTGCAGGAGAGCATTTAAAGCTCGACTTTATGACTTCCCAACGGCTCCAAAACATCTCCAACAGCCATAAACGGCTAGAATATCATTCCACACTATAAAAGCAACCTTGGGACACTTGAAGATGATTTAGAGACAACATCCAAGCAATATGGTCAAGAGAATTAGAGTCTAAATCTTTATTTTACTATTCTCTTGTACATAGTCTTTAGAGAGTGCTTTATTGTAAATTCTTTGTACACTCTTGTGAGCTTAAATTTGTGTAAACACCCACCTAGAGAGGTATTTAGTTTACCAAACAAATCCCTTGTAAAAGGAGAGGTTCTAGTTTAGCCTTGAGAGAAAAACTAGAGTTGGTTCTATCTTAGCCAAGTCCAAAAGATAGGGTTGTAACGGTTTCCTCCTAAACCGAGAAAAGGGGACGAATTCATTGTTGAGTGAATTGGGAAATCCTTAGTGGTGTGCTAAGGTAGTGGATGTAGGTGCTTGTTAGAAGGCCGAACCACTCTAAAATCATTGTGTCACTTGTCTACTTTTATTTCGATTTTAGCCAATTCAACCACCAAACATTTACAACCCTCCTTGATGGTTTCGGTGATCGATTCGAGCGTGCTACAAACCCAACAATTGGTATCAGAGCCTCGTCTCAATCGAAGGACTAACATCCGGGAGTAAAGATCCAACGCTCGTAGTCAACTGTTCAAGAAAATGGCAAGATTTGAAGAAGGCCGCTCTATCTCGTATCCTCCGCTCTTCGAAGGAGAATCATACTTCCAATGGAGCAATGTCATGAAGTATTTCATCAAATCTCTTGATTTTGAGATTTGGAATATCATTGAAGATGGTTACTTGGAAGCTCCTAAGAAGAAGAAGAAGCAAAGGAGTGCAAATGACACGAAGGCCAAGCTAAACGCAAAGGCGATGCACACTCTTCTTTGTAGCCTCAATGAAGACGTTTCCAAGAAAGTCACCACATGCAAAAGTGCCAAAGATATATGGGAGAAACTTGAGAAGCTCTATGGCAACAAGAAGGGAGAAAAGAAAGATGATGCTCAATCATGTGCAAACCTTCTCTCCAATCCAAAGGTGGATGGTGTTTTGGCTCTCAATGAGCCTAAGGTATCTTCTAACTCTAGTGAGCTTAATTCTTACTCTTTCGATGAGTTGCAAGATGCTTTCGATGAATTATTTTTGGAATTTGAGACCATGAATTCCAAATTTAAGAAAATGATTTCAAAACTTGAAATTGAAAATGATTTTCTTTTAAAAACAAAAGTGAATTTTGAAAACCAAAATGAAATTTTGAAAAATGATTTAGAATTTTCAAAAACAAGCAAAGATGTTTTAGAAAAAAAAAATCTTGATTTGAAAGTTAAGCTTGAAAGCTTAACAAAAGAAAAAGAAACTATTTTTAATAATTCATCTTGTCACATAATGGCAAAATGCTCACATTGCCATTATCATGGTCATTCTTTACATACTTGTCCTATTAAGAAGAGAAAATCTTATAGGATTAGACAAGTATGGGTTCCCAAGGGAACTAAAGACATTGTGACTAACGTAAATTGATCCAAAGCAATTTGGATACCAAAAATCAAGTGAATGTCTTTTGTAGGTGTGTTGGAGCAATGGCAAGCAAAGCAAAATCAAAGAATGCTCAAATCACACATGAGAAGAAGATGGGTAACCTCTAATCTTAATGCATTTGATTTTAAATCATTCGGTTGCCTACTTTGATGATAAATGTTCATGCATCATTGCTTATTTATATTTATAAGTGCATGACATTTTATGATTCTTTATGCATATGAATCACATTGTTTCATTCATATGTTTGCATAAAGTTTTAAAGTCTTGGATAAATTGAATTTCATGTGTTTTAAATTGATTTGATTCAATGATGAAAATTCAATCTCTTTAAGTGTCAAAATTTGAGCTAAAAATTTAATGGAATGCTTTAGTAAGGGGGAGTTTTATTTTTCAAATATTTTGTACTTAAATTTTTTTTAACTTACTCTCCATTGTTATTATGTACTATGAAGAGTTGAATTTTTTTTTATATAGCAAAAAGGGGGAGAAGTAAGTGAAAAATTAAGGGGGAGCTTTTGTCAAAAACAATTTTTCAAAGAAGTTTTGTTATATCAAAAAGGGGGAGATTGTTGAGAAATATTTTGATATAACAATTATGTGAAAAATATTTTGGACTTGTTTAAGATTTCAAAAATAATTCAAAAGTCCTTAAAACTTGAAAAATATGTTTAAAATATTTTTGACTTTGCACCTATATCGAATATACATTTTAAAGTAAAAAATTTGCCAAAATTGTGTTTTTAGGTGGAAGTTTCGAAACCATCTCTATAAGGTTTCGAAACCTCTCTGGGCAGTAAGCTATTGTTTTTTGAAACCTTAACAAAGGTTTCCAAACCTCTAATAAGGTTTGAAAACCTTGGCACAAAGGTTTCGAAACCTTTATGAAGGTTTCGAAACTATGGCCCTGTAACGGCTATAAACGGCTAGTTTTTACAAATCCCCTCTTAAGGTTTCGAAACATCTTCAATGGTTTCGAAACTATTGTGCAGGAGAGCATTTAAAGCTCGACTTTATGACTTCCCAACAGCTCCAAAACATCTCCAACGGCCATAAACGGCTAGAATATCATTTCACACTATAAAAGCAACCTTGGGACACTTGAAGATGATTTAGAGACAACATCCAAGCAATATGGTCAAGAGAATTAGAGTCTAAATCTTTATTTTACTATTCTCTTGTACATAGTCTTTAGAGAGTGCTTTATTGTAAATTCTTTGTACACTCTTGTGAGCTTAAATTTGTGTAAACACCCACCTAGAGAGGTATTTAGTTTACCAAACAAATCCCTTGTAAAAGGAGAGGTTCTAGTTTAGCCTTGAGAGAAAAACTAGAGTTGGTTCTATCTTAGCCAAGTCCAAAAGATAGGGTTGTAACGGTTTCCTCCTAAACCGAGAAAAGGGGACGAATTCATTGTTGAGTGAATTGGGAAATCCTTAGTGGTGTGCTAAGGTAGTGGATGTAGGTGCTTGTTAGAAGGCCGAACCACTCTAAAATCATTGTGTCACTTGTCTACTTTTATTTCAATTTTAGCCAATTCAACCACCAAACATTTACAACCCTCCTTGACGGTTTCGGTGATCGATTCGAGCGTGCTACAAACCCAACACTAAAGTTAACCATATCGTCCTTGTTCTGATCCCCAAGGTAGCCGACCCTACCACCATGCAGAAATTTTGGCCTATTAGCCTTTGCACAGTTATTTATAAAATTGTCGCTAAAGTGCTTGTCAATCGTATGAAACCAGTGCTCCCATCTTGCATTAGTGATTCTCAAGCGACCTTTATCCGCAGAAGGAATATTACAAACAATATTTTGATTGCCCACGAACTGGTGCATTCCCTCCATTCGAATGGCTCTGGGCCCTTCTAGGGCGCGACCCTTAAGCTCAATATGGAGAAGGCATTCGATCGTGTGGAATGACCTTTCCTCTAGCGGGTCATGCTAAAGATGGGGTTTGGGGTAGCATGGGTGGATCTTATCATGTGTTGTATCTCCTCTGTTTCTTTCACTGCCCGCGTTAACGGTTTGCTTTCACCGGTGTTGTTTCCCCACCGGGGACTTAGACAAGGTAACCCTCTTTCCCGTTTCTTGTTCCTCATCTACTCTCAAGGTCTCTCTGCCTCTTTCGTTTTTGAGAAACGGGCGGGCCAGCTACAGGGACTTCGTACTAGTCGTCATGGGCCTCATGTAGACCATCTGTTTTTTTGCTGACGATAGTATGATTTTCCTCGGGAACAATATTAAGGAAGTTATACGTGTCAAGCAAATTCTTCGTCTCTATGCCTCTTCCTCAGGCCAGGCCGTCAACTTTAAGAAATCTACCATCTTTTTTGGCCCTCGATCATCAGCTGCCTTTAAGCAAGCAGTACAAGACATACTCCATGAACGGGAAGTAGACGATCTTAGGGTTTATCTCGGTTTTCCTCTTCTTGTCGGGCAAAATAAAATGGCTGGATTAGGCTTTTCTCGTGATAAGGTAAATTCACCTATGGCCATTTGGAACAATCATCTTATTTCCTTCAGCGAGAGGGAGGTTTTTATAAAATTAGTGGCTCAATCATTGCCACAATATGTCATGTCTTGTTATATGCTACCCTATAACCTTATTGATGACACGACTAAGTCAGTTCGTAACAACAAACGTGGCTAGCCTCTGGTTGTTTGGGACTCTGTGTGCTCCCCTAAGAACGCGAGCGTCATGGGATTCTGTGATATGCATCTATTTAATGTTGCGATGTTGGGCAAACAACTTTGGCGGATGATATATGAACCGGAATCGCTGTTGGCTCGTGTCTTCAGGGAACGATACTATCTATCTAGGAATATCTTTGACGATGTGCCAAATAGGAAGGCTTCCTTTGCTTGGAAGGGTCTTTATCAGACTATGCTTTTGATTTACCCTGGCCCATTTAGGCGTCTGGGTATTAACAGTACAATTCGTGTGCATCAAGACAATTGGGGTGAGGCTTCTGCACTCCAGCTGTACGAATATTACTAGGATGATGATGAGCTTCTGACTCACTATCACGACTTTATGTTGCGTAGCTAGGCCCATTGGGATAAAAGGAAAGTTCGCGCTTACTTTGAGCAGGCTGATGCTTACGCTATTCTTCATACCCCCATTATCAATGACCGTCGCGACATGGTACTATGGAGAAATCACGATTCTGGTATCTACTCTGTTAGATTTGGCTATTTGTTCCTACATCGTCCGCCTCGCCCAATAAACCGACCATCACGGCTATGGAAAGTTATATCCAAATAATTGACCATTCCCAAGGTTTGGACCTTCGGTTGGCGAGCAGCTCGTGACGCTCTGCCTACGGGTCATAAACTTCGGAATATGGACCTTGTAACCCCCTCGTCTCGGGCTAGACGACAGACCGGTCCGAACAGGTTACACGGGGAAAACCGAAGTGAAACCCGTTAAGGCTCCACTTCGATTAGCAACCCTAGAAAACCTTTCATTAATGTTATCTTGTCTAGATGCTTTAGTATATCCTATGTGAAAGGACACTCAGCGGAAAAGACACGCAGATACAAAACAAGCAATTAAGCAGCCCATTTTAGCCTTTACAACAGGCCGTATCTATACGCTAAGAGACCGTATCGATACGCGTGGACTTGGTCAACAACCCAAAGTCAACCTAGGGAGACCGTATCGATGCACTGATAGACCATATCGATACGCCCTCAATGGTCAATTTCTCACGGTCAAACTACGAAGATCGTACCGATATACCTAGGACCCATACCGATACGCCAAAATCTCGTCAATTTCTTAGATTTCCGGAGAGCTTTTGGCGTATCGATACACCCCCGTGTACCGATACGCAAAGCCTAAAACAAGGTTCAAAGCATAGGACCGTATCGATACGACCCTTATGCGTATCGATACGCCCTACACTGCAAACCTCATTTTGGCTGCTAAAAACACAAGAACTCATCTCTAGATGCATTTAACGACTCGACTAGCAACATACCAACTCTCATACATCACTAGGTAACCATAGATAAGCATACGAAGCGATTTAGACATTCATCAAGACAACAAATCATACAACCAAAACTAGAGGCAAACACATCCTAAAAGAGCATGTTTAAAGCATACATGCATGTTTTACTTGACCATTTAACTCAAGGAAACATATATCCACATCACATAACATAAAACAAGGTTATATGCCTTCAACACAAAACAAAAGCATCCATAAAACATGGTTTACAATTCATCAACCCAAAAGCATAGGCACTTAACATGTAAGCCAAACACAAAGGAGTCTAAATACACGCTCCTACAACACGTAGCATCCCCATTGCTATCTATTACATTATTTAATAAAACCATACTTGAGCAACCACGAACTCGCTTGGATGCCCCTTTCTTGCTCCTTGCTAACTCCACACTAATGATCTGCATTGTCGAAAACGAGAGCGTAAGCTAGGAGCTTAGTGAGGGGGCTCAAAACAAAACATCGACAATGCAGGGTTCAAGCATGATACCCTTAAGACATTCACAAGGCACACATTTACACTAGTAGAGAAACATTGCCACAACTACAAGAATGCATGAACATGGCATCTTGCCTCATGTTATGCTAAACAAGGATATGACAAATATCTTACACAACAACCACACATGAACCAGTATATTGGAAACTATATAGTTTACTCGGATGTACAAATGACTTCCGTTGGGATTTTCGCCCCAACGTACTCAAACAACCATATTACCTTCCGGTGGGATTTCACACATCACCGTTCCTTTCATGGATGGGATTACACTCATCATCACATACTAACATTTTTCGATGGAATGTTACCTCACTATACTCCTCCTTGATGACTACATGTCACCAAGGCCATGCGCGAATTTGACTCTTACCTTGTGCACACTCATCCCAATGATCGATCATTTATACCGGTAATTATAACTAGTTCCAACATACTAAACAAGTCACACCATGATTTCACAATCATGCAACACAACATACCATCGCCATTAAACAACATCAATATATATATATATATATATATATATATATATATATATATATATATATATATATCAACATGCATAGCAACACATATTTCACAAGTCCACATTTATGCACATTAAGCAAGAACTCATAGAGTCAAATAAGGGATTAAGCTACCAACTTAATATCCACCTTAGATTGGCCTACCAAGCACAACCTAACACTTCAACCACACACTTGAACCAATTTAAAACCGTTTTAAACAAACCACTCACCGAACACCCTTAGGCAAACCGAGAAAGCCGATCAAGCCTCCAAATTTCTCGGAATCGAGCCCGAAGATTCGCCAATGATTTCCCTCGTTTCTAATCAATCAAAAACAACATATTACTCAACAAATCATCCACAAAACCACTGTCACAAATCATATTACTACCACAAGACCTTTCACTACATTTCCAAGCCATGAATTAACCCAATATCCTCATTTTCGTATTCACACACAACCCAACAGAAATCTATCAATCTCAACACTAAAATCATCATTAAACACCTTCAAAACAACCCTCAAGCATCACCATAACACCAGCCCAACTCTCATACACCAAACTACCTCAAAAACCCAAGTTTTTAACCCTTTAAAATACCCACAAAAACCTATTTCAGAATTTTCACAAAACTTCACCAAATTAAGATATGATACACTTAAAGGTAAGATTATAACATATATTACCTGTACAAATCAAAAGCTAAAAGAAAAACCATTAAAGCTCCCACCTTTTACTTAAAATTTTGAAAACATGAGCAACCCAAAATGAAGCTTATGAAAATCTAAAGCCATGGAAACGTTTGGAATGATGAGGGGAAGTAAAAAAATGTAATTACCTCGACGAAAACTCTTGAAATCGATGAAGAAATGAATGGAACAATGTTTTGAGGGTTTGAGGAGATTTTGTTGTGAAAAAGCTTAAATGTAGAAGAAGATGAAGACATTTCAAAAAGACACTTTTTACATGTTTTAATTTTTCCCATTTAGAAAATTACCACTTTGCCCTTGATGATAGTCTCAAGCCCTTTTAATTAAAACCAACGCCCATTTTTAATTTAAAACAAGCCCACTACTCGAACCCGATTCACACACTCAACTCCCGACCCCTAAACCCGAGTGTTACAGACCTGGCTTCTGGTTCTTGTCCTTTTTTCCTTGCTGCCACAGAAACGACCATCCATGCGCTTCAGGACTGCCCAAATGCCTCTGAAGCTCTTCTACTGATGGGTTTCCCGCCTCATCTTCACTCTAGCATTACCACCTTGATGCTTTCCTAGTTTGAAGAATGTGCCTCGTTCTTTTCTACTTTTGGCTTTGCTCTTTTACTTATTGTTCTGTGGAATTTGTGGAACCGTCAGAATGATCTAATCTATAATGGTCAGCTCCAGCCTCCTTGGCTTTCGGTTCTTAACGCTCAGAAATTTCTTTGTGAGTACGTTGCAGCCACTGCAACCTCCTCCCCTACATCGCCCTCCGAACCAGCCCTATCAGCCCCCCGCTGGTAACCCTTGTGGGCACACACCATCAAGATCAATGTGGATGGTGCCTTCCAATCGACTACCAGAGATGCTACCATTGGTGTTATTGCGTGTAATGATAAGGGCGAAGTCCCTCGGTGGGTTAGCTCTTCACTCGGTCGGATACATAGATGTTGCGTCGTGGAGTTGTCTGTGGTTGTCTCTAGTTTATAGTTTGGCTATCACAAGGGATGGCCTGATTTTGTTTTGGAGTCTGACTTTGTCGTTGTGGTTAACAAGCTGAATCGGCCAACTCCGGATGCCTCGACCTTGAGCCCTCTTATTGAGCAGGCGCGCCAGCTTCTTGCTTTTATGGAAAATATTCCGATTAGATTTGTACCTAGGGTGGCCAACTTTGTGGCTCATTCCCTAGCCTCTAGGGCTTTGCATTCCATGTCTTCTATTTTTTTCGATACGGGGTATCCCGATTTCTTACGTTCTCTTGTACTAAGTCTTCTTGATTTTATTGATATTTGGGCACTCTTTTCCCCTTAGGTGGTCACCATCTACTTCGGTGGATTGAGGCTTTAGCGAAGTTTTTAATGAAGCTCTTTCTCTCTTTCTTCAAAAAAGAATTCACAGGTTAATTTTAAAATTAACAATTAAATTCATAGTATATAAATCTACTACCAAATCAGGTAGCTTAGGTGCAGACTATTCCCTTCAATGAAAGTGCTAACAACAATAAATTTCTCAAGAATTATGGTAGGTTTCAATAGAATTCCTTCTTTAGTCAAATTGATAATCATTAGTCAATTAACAATCAGGAAATGTTTTAAGTTGTAAAACATGACATGGATGCCAAGTCTTGACTTCGTGAGAAAAGTACTGAATTTTTAGCTTCTGAAATTGTAATTTTAGCTTCTGAATTTTTAGATCGTCTTCACTTAACTCACTGTTAATCTTAACCACCGATTTCACTCATCCAACGATTTAAAAAGTGTGTAAAAGTTATAAAAAAACTCAGTCATGAATTTACCCTCATCCAAAAGTCCAAAAAAATATAAAACAAAATGTGTTTTACATGGTGTAAGTAGAGCCTACCCCTCCCTATATATATATAGTTAGGATTCATTGGATAGGTGAAAATAGATGATTGCGATGAACTCTTTATTTATTTTTATAAGTAATAATCTTCACATGTCTTATATTTAAAAATCGTGTAAAATTTAAAAACTTATACATGGGTTAAAGGGTCACATCTCATATATACCGTCTTACTTTTGCCAAGTTAAACGAGCATATGAGAATTAAATATTACAAATAGCAAATGAACGTAGCTCTTAGATAAACAACCAAATTACTAATGATTTAAGGTAAAAATAATAGTGTAATATCTAGTTTCTAACTGCCCTTCATTGAAAGCGATTTTTGAGTATTAGAATTGTGATAAGCTTTTTAGTATGTTTGTTAACACTAACCACTTTGTTTCGATGTGAAAATTAGGGGTGTGAATTTTGGATCGGTAATTTAGCAGTTTATATTTCATCCGAAAAAAATCGGATATTCGGTTTTTCAGATATCAGATTTTTAGATCAGATATTCGAATTTATAACTTGATTTAAGTAATTTTTTTAATTTGGCAGTCCTATCCATAAAAATTTTAGATTTTCGAATATAACAATAACAAATTTATTGATATAACAAGATTTGTATCCATGGAAATTTCAATTTTACATATATAACAAGTAAAAATATCGATTATAACAAGATTTATATCTGTAAAAAAATTGAATTTTTGGATTTGGGATAATCGAATATCCGATTTGAATGTGAAATAACTATCCGTATCCGATCTGAATTTTTCGAAAAATAAAAAATAGATCAGATATGTAAAATTTCGGATTAGATCAACAGATAAACATATTGGATCGGCCGAATCGGATTTTTTTGCAGACCCTTAGTGAAAATCAACCAAACACCTATTGCAGGAGTAAAAATCATCTCCCTCTTTTTGGTGCCTTTATTTATGTTTTATTATTTAAAATAAAAATTACATGCCAAATTTTATTTGGTTTTCATTTCATGAAATGTCCTATAAAATATTTTCATTGAAAAATATTTTGAAGTTATTTTTATGGAAAATACTTTGATACACATGAACTTTAGTTCACACAAGCCTTTCAATTTTAAGATTTCTGGATTTATGTTATAGTTTAGGGTTTAGGAGTTTATGTTGTAAGGTATAGAATTTAGGGTTTATGGCTTATAGTTTAAGATTTAGGGTGTTAGGGTTATGGATTTAGATTTTAGATTTTATAGTTTAAATATGAAAGGTTGTGTAAAAAAAATTACACAACTTGTGTACCAAAATATAACCCTAATTTTATTCCTTAAACATAAAATATATTGTACTTTTATTATAGGCTTAAGTGGAAAATAAGTGCCTAAATTATACCATTTTTTTTCCAGATTTGTGCCTAAAGTATTTTTCAGGCCAAGCAAATGTCTAACATTACTCAAATAGGTGCCCGCTGTCAACGTCCGTTAATTTTCACTGTTAAGTAAAACGTGTCAGCTTCTTAAAATTCTAAAATTATATTTAAAAAATAAATAAAAATATATAAAACAAAATATTTTCATTATTTCACAAAATATCCTCAAAATTTGAAATCCCTAACACCCAAATACCGATTTGACCTGATTTCGCTGCCGATTGCTATGCCGCCGCCCACCACATCTACCGCCGAACCATCACAACCATTTACCCTACCACCTCGTTGCCGAAAATCGACATACACCGTACGAAACGTCGAAATCACCAAATTGTTCATTCAAATAATTGCGACGAACGATGACATAACAGATGATGAACGCTGTGTGTGTCATTCGTTTAGGGGAGGGCGCTTCAGTCCATCGCCGAAAACACGACCAATGCCGGTGGTAGTGGCCGGGTTTGGGGGTTTAGGGATTTGGGGACTATTTTAGGATTATTTAAAAATTTTAGGATAGTTTAAAATTTTTGATTTATTTTAAAGAAATAATGTTTAATACTACCATGTGTCATGTTTTTATTGGCTAACGAGACTTTTTTTTAACGGACAGTCACGACGGGCACATGTTTGAGTAACATTGAAAACGTTAGGCACTTGTTTGGCCTTAAAAATACTTTAAGCACCAATTTGTTAAAAATGATATAGTTTGGGCACTTATTTTCCACTTAAGCCTTTATTATATAATAATATAATGGTGTATATATATATAATTTAATAAAAAAATAAGACTTGGGTACTTCAAAACCGAGATGCAAATCGGGGATCTTGATCGGAGATAATAGACTTGGGTACTTCGTGGAGTCGGATCACTTCCTTGATGTACAACTCAACTAATTTAGGGAGACCATAATCCATTCTAACCAGTATGAAATGAGCTGACTTTGTGAAATGATCTATAATAACCCATATAACATCATGTTTCTTGGGAGTTAATGATAGACCACTAACAAAATCCATAGTGATCTTTTCCTACTTCCATTTTGGTGGATCGATAGGTTGCAATAATCCGATAGGAGCACAATGTTCTACTTTAACACGTTGACACGTGAGACGTCTAGAAATGTAGTCGACTATGGCCTACTTCATGCCCGACCACCAATAGAGTTCACGTAGGTCCTTATACATCTCCACAAATCCGAGATGAACAGAAAATGAACTCGAATGAGCTTCTAAATGGATGTCAATACGGAGGGATTCATCATTAGGTACACAAACCCGATCATGGAAACACAAAAGCCCTTCAGAATTAATTTTAAAGTCAGGGTTCTCCGATAACTTAGAAACAATGTATTGAAGTTCAGGATCTTGCTCTTGTGAATCCTTGATTCGCGAAAATATGGTAGAATAAACATGAATTTCAGCTACTAGACAATGATGTTTTTGAAGTCGAAAGTGAGCATTAATTTCTCGAGGGGCTACAATATAGCGATGTTACAATGAGTTAAAGTACCGTACAATACATATAACTTTGTATTCACTATTAATGCTTACCATGCAAAGGTTTGTGGCTGAGTGCATCAGCTACAATGTTGGCCTTGCCCGAATAGTAATCAATGACAAGATCGTAATCTTTAAAGAGTTACATCCACCTTTGTTGTCGAAGATTCAACTCCCTTTTAGGTCAATAAGTACTTGAGACTTTTATGATCGATGAATAGATAACATTTTTCTCCGTAGAGATAATGTCTCCTGATTTTCAATGTGAATACAATTGCAGCCAATTCAAGGTCATGAGTAGGGTAATTCATTTCGTGTGGCTTGAGTTGCCTTGAAGCATAAGCGATGTCTTTGCCTTCCTGCATCAATACACATCCTAACCCGAGATGCGATGCATCACTATAAACTGTATAGTCTTTTCCGAACTCGGGTTCGGTTAGGACTGATGGATGGGTCAATACTTGTTTCAATTGGTTGAAACTCTGTTGTTGAACCTTGGTCCAAACAAAAGGAGCTTCTTTCCTTAATAACTTGGTTAAAGGAGCGACTATCATAGAGAACCCTTTCATGAATCTCCTATAATAGCCAGCAAGCCCAAGAAAGCTTCTGACTTCGCCAATATTCTTCGGTGGACGCCAATCTACGATAGCTTGGAATTTCTTCAGATCCGCCTGAATACCCGAGGGTGACACAATATGTCCAAGAAAAGCAACTTTGGCGAGCCAAAACTCACACTTAGAGAATTTTGCAAACAACTGCTTCTCCCGCAAGGTCTGAAGCACGATACAAAGACGATCTCGGTGTTCCGCAACATTCTTGGTGTAGATCATTATGTCATCAATAAACACCACCACAAATTTATCAAGATAGGGTATAAAGACCCATTTCATCAAATCCATAAAAGCTACCGGTGCATTGGTTAACCCAAATGGCATCACCAAAAATTCTTAGTGTCCATATCTTGTACGGAAAGCAGTCTTTGGTACATCACATCCTTTAACTCTCATTTGGTAATAACCCGACCTTAAATCGATCTTGGAAAACACAGAGGCATCTTTTAATTGACCGAACATGTCGTCTATTCTAGGCAATGGATACTTGTTCTTGATGGTTATCTTGTTCAACTGTCGGTAGTCAATACACAATCTCATGGAACCATCTTTCTTCTTTACAAAGAGAACCGATGCTCTCCAAGGTGAAGGACTCGGTTGAATAAAGCCTTTTCTTAACAATTCTTGTATTTGAGCTTTCAACTTCTTTAATTCAATAGCTGCCATACGATATGGTGCAATGGAAACTGGAGCAGTCCCAGGTTGTACCCGATGTCAAATTCCACTTCGCGAGTTAGGGGCAATCCTGGAAGTTCATCAGGGAACTCATATACGTTGTCAATGTCCCGTAATTGTGATTCATCTTCAGCTTTTAACGTCAATTCACACAATGAAGGATTTCTCGCGTTAATCAAAACAACACTTTCTTTGCTAAGACCTCGAAGGTACAACTTCTTTTTACAACAATCTACCCATGCTTGATGCTCACTAAGCCAATATAATCCTAGGATAACATCGAACTCGTGGATCGGTAAAGACAACAAATTGGCTAGAAAAGGAATCCCTTGGATCATAAGGGACAGTTCTTGCACACTACCCTTACGGTGACGCAATCTCCTAAGGGATTGGTTACAAAGATTTTCGTTGCTATTGGTTCGAAAGACATGTTATACTTTTTAACTACAATGGTGCTTATAAAAGAGTGAGTAGAACCAGGATCAATCAATGCATATAAAGGATGCAAAATAACTCAATGGTACCTGCAATGACATCAGGCTCGTCCTCCTCTTCCCTGCTCCTTACATGATATATTTGGGTAGGGGCTTTAGAATCTTTCTTATTGAATGCTATCAACATATGCTACCTTAACAAAGGATTGTGTTACAGACTGAGGCCTATAAATATTTCCAGTACGGGTGGGCTATAGATAGAAATTCTTCTTGGGGCCTTGGTATCTCCCTTTCTTGTTCCATCTCGGAGGTCGAGAATTATCCCTAAACCTCTTCTCAGATTTTTCGAACCCACCAACTTGTTGAGCTTTTTGTGCAGCTTCGGTGGCCTTAACTCGATTCACCAAATCTTGGAAATCAACATTGCTCAATGCAGTAAAAATAGGGCGTAGTTCATCAATGAGCCCTGCAATGAACATTCGACACTTCTCTTCCTCCTTCTTGATATACTCAGCACCGTATCTACGGTACTTACAGAAATCATGGATGTACTGCTCGATCGGTCGTCCGCCTTGTTTGTGGTGGAGGAAGATACTTCACCTCTCAGCGAGATAAAGCTCACTGATATACTTCTTGCAGAATTCTTTAAGGAAGAACTCCCAAGTTACAATGTCCTCGGAGACCGTCAATATAGTAGTCTCCCACCAATGAAGTGCCTCATCAGCCATCAAGGGGATAACAAACTCGAGTTTGTGCACGTCCGAGCACTGTAACTGCTTGTTCAAAATCCATAGAGTGTTGTCCAACCAGTATTTGGCAACTTCAGGGTTGTCACCATCTTGCCTGTTAAAGGTGTAAGCTCAATACTGGGATAATTTGTCAATGGGAGCTCGAGTATGTTGGACAGCAGGAGCGATGGGTTGCAGGACTTGCTCAGCTCTCATAGCAGTCATAAACTGCTTGAACATGTCCTCCATGTTCTTGTAACATTCAGCTTGAGTGGTAGGTGCTACATGCTCGGTATTCTGAGTAGGAGGAACATGCGGTTGCGATGGATTCGAAGGATTTCCTCGTCTAATCTCCTCGCAATGAGTCGAGGAGCCAGTGGCAAGCTTGTCAATGTGAGCTTCGTTAGTCTCAGACATATCTATATGAAGGATCGGATTAGTCGATAAGTCACAATATACACAATATATAACTCCTAGGTGGAAAAGTAACATAATAACAATGCAACAAGCTATAGTTTTGTCCTAAAATTGACTAAACTCTAGCTATGATACCATAAATGTAACACCCCATTCCCGGCCTAGTCGAGAACCAAGTTAGAGTGCTATACCGGTGAACAGTACGGTGATCGTTGCAATAAAATTTCATTTCTTAATCGACAATTGATCAATATTACACAAAAAAAACATAACCGTATATACATCTTTGTCCAATCAACTCCTTGTGAAACAATACTTAAACGTTTATGACCAATTCTTAACTATTACAAGTTTTAAGGACTAATATGTAAATCTACTAAATCAAAGGTCTTGATTCAATAGACTATACCACAATAAAATTCGGTGCAATATTAATAAGCATGCAAAATTTTCATGTAATTCGGAATTCATTTACTCTTCCAATTTAATCGTCCTAAATTTAGTGATCAGATTGTGAACAATGCAAACTGTCAAATTGTGCCTTTAACCAACTTAACTAACCCTGTATCGAAACACCTTAAGGTTGTTTCGATACGGGCGTGCGATGGTTAACCTTAGTTTACTTTTCCCTTTATACCGTATTGATATAGGCAAGCCCTGTATCGGATTCGGGTTGATTTTTTTTGACCTTGACTTTGACCCATTTCGATACTGGTTAGACCCGTATCGAAACAGAGAATTCTAGTAGCAAAATGTTCTGGAACGGCTTTAAACCGTTTCAATACGCCTTGTTCTATGAGTTCAATTATGCATACCCGTATCGATACGCCATTACCCATATCGATACGGCATGACCAATAATGACATGTTTTTTGCTAGTTTTTAATCGAATTGACCTACTAAACAATGTTCAAATGCATTGAAACTTTACACACAACATTCTAACTGTAAAATATACTTACATACAAAATTTTAGGGTCAAATGAATCCATTTATTGGGTTTTTACCTTTTTGTGCCAAATTATGCATTTTAGGCCATTTTTCACTACATGGAAAGTTCATATTAGGCATATCAGAATTTTACCACTTGACCATAATATGGACATAACAAAAGAGACGTTATCGACTAGTACATACACCTTGCCACCAACTAGGAGTTCAAAAGGGTCGATATACATTACTTATAGCTTGATTGTGACTTGTGCAACGCTTCAACTCCTCCGATCCCGATCCAAAAACTTAGCTAACCTAAAATTCATGAGATGAGACACGTTAGGCATACATTGCCTAGTGAGGTAGTCACAAACAATATGAACACCAATGTATGAAATATATATATATATAATCTCATGCTCATCAATGCCAATACTTTGCATCAAAATAAAATGTTTAACATATTAATTTCATCATTAACCCTTGGATTGAATCAAGATAGTGGATATGTGAATTCCTACGCCTCACCAAATCAATAAATGGTCTAATCCCTCAGACTCGCCAATATGACCAATGTCAAAACACATCACTCCGCCTTGCGAAGTCAATATAGGTCGTAGCCCTAAGACCGTAGTACACCCGTACACTGAGCTCATGAATTCTATAGCATGCCAACTGTATCCAATGTCCATTCAAATCAAAGGTTTCAATTTCCATATCCATATTCAATGTTCAATGAGAATTATGATGACCAATGACTTCAATATTATCAATATTTCATGGTTTCAATGTCAATATCAATATTCGATGATTCCTTTACAATGTTTCAATAACAATAACTATATCGATGACAATCCATAATGACGATGCCAATAACTATGTCTGATATTTAATAACAAACTTACCGATGCTTACTAATGAGTCCATTTAATAATCCGATGCAACTTCCTCAGTAGTAATGTTAGCTAAATGATCGAAATCAATTTGGGAAGGCTTCTCGCCTAATCCCGAGACTCTGACTACACCCGCCTTGCTAATTCGATGCTCCTACGGCTCTCGGATGACAACGCCCTTGTTCATAGCCTCCAAAGGTGTCAATGGATGATCTAAATCGATCTCTCTAGCTAAGTAAATCAATAGGAAATCATTAGGACAATATTCCGATATCGAAATCAATATAATGATATCTAAATCAATATCTAAGCTTAGAATCATCATTATCATTGAAACCCTCCATGGATGTTAAACCTAGCTTGAATTTACCCCATCAAAACTCCATGGATTACTCAATAGTTTTAGGGAATTAAGCTTACGCAAGAAAGAGAAATGATTCAATAGCAATAAGATGAAGAAAATCAAAGCTTGAAATCTCCTACAATGGAGGTGCTTGCTTGTTCAAGGTAAAGAAGAAGATGAAGATAGTTAGGAGTGAAATTCTCAGAGAGTCTTCAATCCCCTTTTCATTTCTCTTTTATTAATTTGGCCGAATAGCCTTCCCTTCAAATGAAGGAACCTATTCCTATTTGTTTAGGATACGATGACTTAAATAAGGAGGAGCTGATCGCAAGATTAGTCCTTCAATTCTTAGGAGTTCATAGCTTTGCCCCCAAACTTTCAATTTTCACACTTTGGCCATTAAACAGGTTCCAATATTATTCAATAAGGTCCATTATCCAGAATTAATTAGCCAATACTATATTTAGGCTTTATCGATATGAAATTTCCGATCACCAGAACCTAATTCTGACTAGACCGAATTTTGGGGTGTTACGTTATTACTCAAGGAAAGATTGAATTGTTTCTAAATGACCTTGGAATGAATGGAATGGGTGAGGGGGAGCCACTATTTTTAGGTGAACCCTCTTACATTTGATGAGTGTTCAAAAGTACTATTTTTATGACCCATTTTACTCATATTATTGTTAGACTTGAGCTCATTTTAGTTGCATTGTTAGGCATTCATGCACGTTTTAATGATTTCCTTCACCGCCATGCTTGATTTCATTATTTGGTTGATTTTTGTGGGAAAATGTACTACGGATGTGTGTTTTTGTGTGTGCAGGATCTAATTTACTAAGGAAGTGTGAAATTACTGAAGCAATTGAAGATAAGATGAAGTGGTTGCCGATTTCTTGAAGGATAAATCCATTTAATTCGAGATAATTACAAGAAGCAAGGATAAATCCTAGAAGAGTTGGAGTTCCACGCAAGAGATCAAAAGGAGATTAATTTCCAAGAGTTTTATGAGGAGTTTTTGGAGGAATAAAAATATAATAATAAAAAAGATTTATTTCTTTTATGCTTTTTAATTCCAACTTAACTTCATCCTCAAGAAAGACTTTGACTTAACTATCTCCTATATAAAAAGATCAAGCCGCCAGCTTCTAAACGTTCGAATAGAGAGAGGGACGAGAGAGGACTTCTCGACACCACCTTCTTCTTCCTCATTGTCTTTGATTTGTTTCATGTTGGGAAACTTTTATTTTGTGTTTCTTTTGAACCCAGCTATGAACTAAACTATTTTGACTAGGGTTATTGTGTTTTAGTGGTTCTGAGAAACGATTGGATTTATTTTAGGTATTTGAATTGCAATTTAGTTTCAAGGTTTGTTCATTCTTGATTCTTAATTTTGATTGCGAGTGAATTGGGAGAGGATCCCGTGATTTCATCCATTTATCTAATATCCGAAGAGTTAGATTCAAGAAACGAATGAACATGGTTTTCATACAAACGAATGTCGGTGAAAACAAATTCGTCTTAGGGATAAGTTGCAAATTTCAACGGCTAAAAGGAGCGCAAGATCGATTGTTGTTCACCCTTGGTTAATGCAGGGATGTATCACCTAGGAGTGCACAATTAACTGTGTTTCGAGTTAGGAATCATGGGAATCCATTGAATAACGCTTCGATGAACCTTGAAGGAAGTTGCCCAGTTTCCCAGGAAATCGCACCATTCCCAGTTACCCAAGCAATTATAGTTTCCCAGGCTATTCGACTGATGCTAATTGTTAAGACAATTGACTTACTTTTGCAATCAATTACCACGATGGTTCATTCAATTATCACACCACACCTCACTATAACCTGACCTACTCTCTCATTTGATCAACATCTCTTTTATTTACTTGCGTATTTTTACTTTACTCGTTATTGAAACTCCTATTATCACAAATTGTGTTTTCTTTTCAGTGCAAAGAAGATAGAATCTTGAAGCTACACCAGTCCATGTGGAGACGATATCTAAACTATACTATAACTTTCGACGTGTTTACTTGCACCATTTGCGTAGCACTCAAAACACGCAACAAGTTTTTGGCACTGTTGTCGGGGATTGGCAATAGGGACTTTGTTTTTATTTTCTTGCACCTCTGTTTTCCTTTAATTTTGCATTTTGTTTTTGTTTCTTGGCTTCAAGTGGATAACAATATTTGGTTTTGCTCTCGTGTATGACAAGGGCGAGACCAATGTTGCACATAATTAGTGTCGCAATTTTAGTGCAAGTGTACATGTTGCCAAGTTATAGTATAAAAGATATCGTCTCCACAAGGATTGGGGCTACATCCAGAGATTTTCGTCTCGCACTGTAGAAAAATAAAAACACAAGTAATGGTTTGTGTAGGGCGTGTAGGTGTTCCCTTTTTTTAAGAGTGCAAGTGCACACTGCTGCCAAGTTATAATATAAAAGGCCAAGTCGTTTTGCGCTGCCAAGTGCACACGGATTGGACAGCTTGGTTCGAATTGTCGTACCTGCACAAGGAAAAGTAAATTGCACAAGTAAGGAGATTGTTGAGAAGAAAAAGTAAAATAAAAAACAAGTAATAGATGAAGTAATCAGGTTGATTGAGAGGGTAGGGTTATGCTGCTGCTTAGTGTGAAATTGCGTTGAAAAGGCCAAGTCGTTTTGCGCTGCCACGATATGCTGCCTCGGTGGGTGATGGCAGATTGAGGCTGCGACAACTTTCGCTACCACGACGGAACTCTGCTCTTGCAACTTTTGCTGTCTTGGCAGCTGGGATGGAGATAAGTCATGGTGGCAAGTCTAGCAGATACTCCAAGTTCGGCAGAGCAATTATGAAGTGATCCTTCCTATGTCTAGGCAAGGATTCTGTTACCACGTGATGTAAGCAATACCTAGCAATCTCAACGTAAACCTAACATAGGCAGTCGACGTTTTGTTGCTTCTTTTAGCCACTGAAATTCTAACTTATGTCTAAGCCGAATTAGTCAACACCTCGACATGATGAGACTGTACTTAATTCTTTCGTGAGTTTGACACTCTTGTGCCCGACAAATGGATTTCTTCAACTGGACTTTTGGAACTAATTAAAGAAGCGAAGAACATGAATTAAGTAAACATGGAATGTTTTATTGAAAACAAACTTGAAACCTAAACAACCATTTTCGCAACTAATTTACAACATAACCTCAAACACAAGGGAGAATTAGAACATGACGGCGACAAAGAACACCCAAGCTATGTCTATAGAAAACCTAAGATGATTTGAACTAGGAGTACAATGAGTATTTATAGACAAATAACTAGGTTTAGTCCTTCTTGAAGTAGAAGTCCTCAAAAGTAGCTTTCCAAATTTAATGTGACTTTAAACTTTGACTTCTTTGAGTTGAATGTGGACTTTATCGCGTTTTCCTTGTCTCGCAAGCAATCTTGAGATTTCACTTTGGCGGCTCTGCCCACTGCTACAGACGTCGGAAGATCGAGTGGATGGCATCAATAAACTCAGGATTTTTAGCTCTACAAATCGCACTCCGGTTCTCCAACTCCATAGTTTGCCATCGAGGGTAGCAAGGTCGGCGGCAACAAAACTCTGCAACTACTGTCTTCAGCTAGAATTGCTCCAGTACAGCTCCATGGTTTGCTGCCTCATCATCGCATCCTTAGCTCCTCTTTCCCTCTATCAGTCGTTAGTACCTAAAACAAAAATACACTAAAACAATATCTCTCTTCACCAAATAAAATATAATCTATAAAAAACAAGGTAAAGTGAAGAAATACTGTAAAATGCAATGCATGATCCTAATTATGCCTAAAATGAAATAAAAAATGGCAATACTATGAGATGATATGTGCATGAAATATAGAAGTTGAGGAAACTTTACACACCCCCAAACTCGAACTATTGCTTGTCCTCAAGCAATGCAACCTAACATACTTGCTCTAATAATAAGCAGAAAGAAAAACAAGTTTTCAAATTGGTTTCATACCTCAAGGCCATGGCACCTATATTAAATTAATGAAGGGAATAAAGCAAGAAAATAACTTAGAATTAATTTCTCATGCCAGTGCAGTGTGTTTATACATGCTGAATATGCAGAATAAATAAATTAACAAAGATGCTGTTGCGATTTATAAGGTTGCTGCCGAGGTAGCACAGTTAAGCACATTAATTTAATCATGGCAATGAGGGCTTCAGCTTATCACAACTACTCTTCTAGGTCTGAAATTGAGATAGGAGAAAACTATAAAATCCTGAACCCATGGAGTATAGTCATCCCGTGAAGACTTTCATTCACTCATGCTAATTTGTTCGTCACTTCAAAGCTTTCAGATTCATGGGTTGTCCTCGCACATGATTCTTCCTAGAGCCTGTTGCGGGCACCTCTAGGGTAAAACAACATTGTCCTTTGTTTTTACTTCTACTGCCGTGACAGTGCTGTATTTTTCTATTTCTTTTGCATGCCTCGGCGGCTCCCTGCAATCATTGTTAGAACTTTGCAAAGAATTATAGAAATAAGTAGGAAAGTGTTTATAAGATATTCTAACAAATTCAGCAAGTGACAGTAGTGTTTTGATAGCTTTGGCAAAAAGAGAAAAAATTTCTAAGCCATTTTTCATGCTTTTCCCAAAATTGAGTTCAATTTTAATTTGGTGCGAAAATAAATTAATCGGCTATCCTATCATGGGCACAAGTTATAACAAAATTTTCTTTTCCGATTATTACTAAGGCAATTACAATACAAACTATATGCTACTAAGTATGCCTAGGTAAAAGATGTGAGAGCTATCCCCCCCAACTCGAGATGGGCATTGCCCTCAATGCACAAAATAAAATAGAAAAACAGAAAAATAAATACAACAAATAAATAAAATAAAGCAGAAAAGGAAAAATAAAGAAAAGAAAGAACTAAAAATTGGCTGAGGGTTGAGGGGAGGCTTGAGTCTTTTCCGCTGAGGAGGAGGAATATGTTTGGATGATGAAGCGGCGGTCGACAGATGTCTTGGCGGCAGCCTTAGTAGGTGAGGTTTTTCCTTTTCGCGGCGGCTGGACTCTTTTTTACGTATATCGAGGCTCTTCTTGAGGTTCGACAAGGGGAGCGGCTGGAGGTGCTTCGCTTTCTTCTGACTCTGTCTCGAAGTCCACATGCTCGGCAGCTATGATGTGCTGCTTCCTCTTCCTAGTGCCTTCGGTTGTGGGTGCTGCTGAAGGGATAATCGCCACTGGGATAGCAACTGCTGCTGCTACCACTGCTGTTTCTGGTTTCGACAGCTACTGCTCAATCTCTTCTGATGATGAAGTGTTTGCCACTATCGCTGCTATGTAGGCCGGTGAATGGTGCTGTTGATGCATCTCTGGGGAGTCTGCCACATTGTCGGATACAGTGATGGCTGAGTAAGTTTGGTAGTGCGTCGGAGAGGGCATCTGGCGGGCGATAAGGCGGGCAGCGGTGGCGGATGGTGTTCCTTGTTCTGGGGCTGTTGCTGCAAGCTCTGCAGGGAATGGAGGTAGGATGGGTCCGTCATTAGGTAATTTCTATTGGAGATAAGCCACAAAGGCTTCTTGGATTTCTCCCACAAATTTCATGAAGGTCAGCTGCTGCTGCTCGATACGCTTTGTGCTGTCTATAAGGGTGTGCAACAATGTGAGTACTTCGTTGTCTGGGGTAGCTTAGTACTATCGGGGGCAACTGGAGGCGACTTGTCTGGTCCATCCTTCCTTGGCAGTCGTCAACTCATCTTTAGGATTTGTCGGAACACCAAAGTTAGCGCAAAGGCCCGTGATGAGGGACATGAAGTACAACCTGCCTTTCGTCTTTTTGAAGCAATTGTGGATCTCCATGCATATGATTTCCCCAACGTTTATTGGCCGGTTCATCATAATGCTATGAATGAGGTCGAGGAGCGGCCGATTAATGATAGAGTTGTGAGAGGTGGGTAGCAGGCGCCTCTTTACAATTGTGTTCCATAGCATTGCCTTGAGCAGTAGGTGGCGGCATTGGACAGATCCTACATGCTTTCCTGTTAACCACGTTGTGTTGGGCCTGCAGAGTTTGGCCTTGATCTTCTCATAGTCGGCAGCCGTCAGTGACTGCCTCCACTCCTCGTGAGGGTTGTCGTGCATATCCAGGCCATAGTACTTGTTGATGACGGTGGTGTTCAGCATGATAGGCTCCCCGTGGACATAGACAAATGGCTACCCTGGGCGGGGGTGATGGGCGTAGAATTCCCTAACCATGGTGATGTTGGCAATCTCTAGCTGTCGTGTGAACATCTCTCTTCCCTTGTTGTGGATGGTCTCGAACAGGGCAGACTCTATGTGGAGATTGCATGTCTCCCTTGTGTAGTGGAAACCTTGCTCCCATATGTTCTTCTTAGAGAACTGATCTCTGTATCTTTCTTTGTCTGCCCTGGAGCAAAATCTCTTATAGTTGGGTTTGGGTTGTGATGCGGATGCCATGTGAAACGGTAGAAGTAACTAAAACTTTTGAAAGAAAAATAATTAGAGAGTTGTGGAAGCAAGAAAAAGATAGCAAGGATGTGAAAGTAAAGTAAATGAATTGAGTGAGAGGGGTTTAAATAAAGGTTGTCGAGAGGTGTCATGGCAGCAATAAATGCCCAATAGTCTAGTTGTTCTGCGCACGTTACGGGATATATTCCCGTTAATTTAAGAGCCGTTGGCGGCCAACTAGCCGTTACGCATTGCTGCGCTGGGCTACCCTGGGCTATTTCGTCGGGATGGTGGGCGGGCTCGTTGCTGGGCCTTTTTCTTAATCCGACTCTTTTATTCTTAAACTTGAAATAAAAATAAAAATAATTAAGTATCTTCTGAAAAATAAAAATCTGAAAACTAATCTAAACCTAATGCATAAAAAATAAAGAAATAAATAAAAATAAAAATTAAGTTATGTTGGGAGTGCATTTGGGTGCATCTCCCAGACATAACCACTTCGTGAGGTAGTTTGGCGTGTCTCTCCCTCATAGGGGTCCTCTTGTTCTTTCAGGTGCTGCGCCATTAGGTCATTCAGCTTGCCTTTTGGTCTGTTACGATAGTTGTTGCCCTGGCCTATCTCTATGCTGATTTTTGCAGCTCTTGCATATGGGCATTCTTTGTCCTTTTCTGAGGGTTGTAGCACTTTCAATATGATGCTCTGGTCGTCTACCCTCATGGTCAGCTCCCCAAGTTCCACATCTATCAACATTCTGCCCGTGGCCAAAAATGGTCGACCAAGGATTATAGGGGATTTTCATCAGTCTCACAGTCCAGGATAAGGAAATCAGCTGGAAGGATCATGTTTCCAACCTTTACTAGGATTTCTTCGATTTTACCCTTCGGTTGTACAAACGAATGATCATCAAGTTTAAGCATGACATAGGTAGGTTTGGTTGGCCCAATTCCTAGTTTATCGAAGACGTCCTTGGGCATAAGGTTGATGCTGGCTCCCAAGTCGCACAAGGCTCTGGTTTCATGTTTACTGCCTATTCTGCATGGGATAACAAAGCTGCTCGGGTCTGTCTGCTTGGGCGGTAGCTTGATGTGCAGTATTGCCATGCACTCTTCTGTGATGACCACTGTCTCGAACTCCCCAATCCTCTTCTTTTTAGAAACCATGTCCCTGAGGTATTTGGCATAATTGGGAATATTCTAGATGGCTTCTATAAGAGGTATGTTTATGTGCACCTACTTCAGAATATCCAGTAATCTTTTGAACTGGTGCTCTTGCTTTTGCTGCTTCAGCCTCTGGGGAAAGGTATCGGTATGCAGATGTCCTCTATACACTCCTTGCGTTGGAACTTAATCTACGGAGGATCATCTACTTCATGACCCATGTCTTGTTCATCTGCTAGGGCGGCTGGTGTTGGGGCTACCGCGGTAGGCTGTTCCTTCTGGTCTGGCTGCGTTTCTATTTATTTCTTCACCCTTGGTTCATCCAACTACTTCCCACTCCTGGTAGATATCGCTTTGCACTGCTCGTAAGTGGGTTTGGCTACTAACTCTGAGCTGCTGGATGCTGCTCCCATTGTTCGGCATCTGTATATCTCTGTGAATTGCCCAAATTGGGTCTCCAGGTTTTTTTATAGCAGCCTCCTGGTTGTTCATCCTCATCTCCGTCCTGTCCATGAAAGAGTAAGTTTTATCAATAAATTTATTAGTACGAACAATAAAGTTACTAGTTCTAGTCATAAAGGTATTAAAGGTTGCTTCTAGTGAATTATTATTTTGTGGTTGTTGAGCCTGTTGTCTGGACGTGTTCCATTGGTAGCCTCCCTGTAGCTGTTATGGGTTTGTACCAGTCTTTGGGTTGCTCCAGGAGAAGTTGAGATGGTTCTTCCATCCAGGGTTGTAAGTGCTCTGAGCAGGTCTGTTGTTCCTCTCATATCCTCCCATATAGTTGGCAGATGCGGTGCAATCAGAGGAATCATGGTTGCCCCCACACTCGCCACAGAACAGTTCTACAACCTTTACCTCATGGTCTTTCCAACCAGGTTGCACAATTTTCATGACCAACTCTGTCAGCGTGTCAAGGCGGGCATTAACAGAGCCTGAGGCTTCTACCTCGTTCACTGTGGTTGGCCGCCTAATGCCGCCTCGGCAAGCTGTTGGATACTTGTAATCATTTTTGGCGGTCTGGTTCAAAAGTCTTAGTGCTTCCTCTGGTGGTCTGTTAAGGATGATCCCATTGGATGAGGCATCAATCATCATCCTCGTTGGGTAGTTCACCACGTTGCAGAATATTGATACCTGAGTCCAAGCTGAAAGACCATGTAGCGGGCAGTTGTTCAACATCTGTTGGTACCGCTCCCATGCTTCGTTCATCGGCTCATCATCCCCTTGCCTAAAGGCTGTTATCTCATTTCGCAGCCAGTCTATGACATTGGTTTGTAGTTTAACCGCTGTTTTGCCCTATCCTTCAATGAATATGGGAATAATCTCAGCCTCAGAACATCTTGATGGACCTCGTGTATTTTGAATGCTCTGCAGATGTCCAAGAATCCTCTCAAATGCAGTCAAGCATCTTCAGTGGCAGTCCCTCCAAAGTGCCATGATGTATTGATCATGTTAAACATGACCGGCTTCAGCTCGAAGTGATCCGCCTCAATATCAGGTTCCGTCACTGTCGGATCGAACCCTCTAAAGTCATGTTCTAGGTAGTCTTTAGTGGTTCGAACATTCCGGGGCTGCCTTGGCAGAATAAGGGATCCTGCCTTGGTGGATCATGCTGACCTCTAGGCGGCAAGTCTTGCTACCCATCCCTACCGTTCGCAGCAATATTGGCAGGGTTGTCGTTTTCCATATTTACCTTTGCTTATTCCTTTTCGTTGTTTTTCCTTAGGACTACTCTGATCTCTTTCTTAAGTTCTCTTGCTTTACACTCGATATCGTCGTAAAAGAGGAGTTCTACTTTAGGATTCGCCATGTTCATACACTAGCAAAGGAAACTGTAAAATTATTTTTTTCGATTAAAAATAGAATAAAAGAAAAAGTAAAGAAAAAATGCAGAAATTAAAAACAAAATTCGTTGTTACCAATCCCCAGAAATGGCGCCAAAAACTTGTAGGACGCGTAGGTGTTCCCCTTTTTGTATGAGTGCAAGTGCACACTCCTGCCAATTTATAGTATAAAAGATGTCGAATCCCACGAGGATTGGACAGCTTGGTTCGAATTGTCGTTCTTGCACAAGGAAAAGTAAATTGCACAAGTAAGAAGATTGTTGAGAAATAAAAGTAAAATAAAACACAAGTAATAGAGGTAGTAATCAGGTTGATAGAGAAGGCAGGGTTATGCTGCTACTTAATGTGAAACTGCGTTGAAAAGGCCAAGTTGTTTTGCGCTGCCACGATATGCTGCCTCGGCGGGTGATGGCGGATTGAGGTTGCGGCAACTTTCGCTGCCACTGTGGAACTCTGCTCTTGCAAATTTCGCTGTCTCGACGTGTGGGATGGTGATAATTCTTGGCGGCAAGTCTGGTAGATACTCCAAGTTCGGCAGAGCAATTCTGAAGTGATCATTCCTATGTCTAGGCAAGGATTCTATCACCACGTGATGTAGGCAATGCCTAGCAATCTCAGCCTAAACCTAACACAGGCAATCGATGTTTGGTTGCTTCTTTTAGCCGCTGAAATTCTAACTTATGTCTAAGCCAAAGTAGTCAACACATCGACATGATGCGACCGTACTTAATTCATTCGTGAGTTTGACACTCTCGTGCCCGACAAATGGATTTCTTCAACTGGACTTTTGGAAGTAATTGAAGAAGTGAAGAACATGAATTAAGTAAACTTGGAATATTTTATTGAAAACAAACTTGAAACCTAAACAACCGTTTTCACAACTAATTACAACATAACCCCAAATCCAAGGGAGAATTAGAACATGAAGGCGGCAAAGAACACCCAAGCTATGTCTATAGAAAACCTAAGATGATTTGAACTAGGAGTACAATGAGTATTTATAGACAAATAACTAGGTTTAGTCCTTCTTGAAGTAGAAGTCCTCAAAACTAACTTCTTTGAGTTGAATGTGGACTTTATCGCGTTTTCCTTGTCCCGTAAGCAATCTTGAGATTTCACTTCGACGGCTCTGCCCGCTGCTACAGACGTCGGAAAATCGAGTGGATAGCATTGATAGACTCAGGATTTTTAGCTTTATAAATCGCACTTTGGTTCTCCAACTCCATAGTTTACTACCGAGGGCAACAAGGTCAGCGGTGGCAACACTCAACAGCTACTCGGTAGCTACTGCCTTCAGCTGGAACTGCTTCAGTACAACTCCATGGTTTGTTGCCTCAGCATCGCATCCTTATCTCCTCTTTCCCACTGTCAGTCGTTAGTACCTAAAACCAAAAACACACTAAAACATTATCTCTCTTCACCAAATAAAAGATAATCTATAGAAACAAGGTAAAGCGAAGAAATATTGTAAAATGCAATGCATGATCCTAATTATGCCTAAAATGAAATAAAAAACAAAAATAATATGAGATGGTATATGCATGAAATATAGAACTTGTGGACACTTTTTAGTTTGGTAGAGAAAACACTAAAATAAAGAAAACAAGTAAATTAAGAGATTGAGTAAATATGATGATAGAGTATGCCGGATTATGTTGCGTCGTAGTGTGGAAATTGAATGAAATTGTCTCGGTTTTGAATGCAAACGTCAACAATGGGCAAAAGAATTGCCTTGGCAATGGGCAAAACTATTGTTGCGGCAAAGAATACGGCTACTGCCTGGGCAATTGAGCGACAACCTCCATGGTTTAGCGAAGCATTCTTCAATGGTTCCTTCTTATCCCTAATTCGAAACTCTATTGATGTACAGACCTTGACAATACCTCCTAGTCTGAACCTATGGTGAACACCAACCAATCTTACGCTTCTCTTAGCCGTTGAAACTCGTACTTATCCCTAAGTCGAATTAGTCTTCACCAATTGGGATAAAGACCATGTTTACTCGATTCATGAGTCTAACTCTCCCGATATTAGACAAATAGATGCAACCGCACTATCCTCTCCCGATTCAATTGCAAGAAAAAATAAACACCAAGAATAAGCAAACCTTGAACTTAATTGCATTAACAAAATCCTAAACAAATTACAATCGCCTTCTCACAACTACTAAACAAAATAACCCTAGCCTAAAAGAAGATCTAGTTCATAATGGCAATAAGAAACACTCTAAATTCTCTACCGAATTTCTCTCCCCCCCCTTTGTGGTGGCTTGGCCTTGGCTTTTATAGAGCATGGCATTGTCGAATTCTTCTTGGAATATGAGGATAAGTTGGAGTTAAACATAACTTCATAAAAGAAATAAATCTCTTTTAAATCATTATTTTATTCCTCCTTATCGATTTCTTGTCCTTGACTTTCCTTTTGACTTTTTCATGATCTTCCTAAGCTCCGATCTTCGCGCAAAGTATATCTAAAAATTCAGCGTTTTATGCTCTTCAAGTCGCCTACCACTTTGCATATTTTCTCCTTTGTCGGCAAATGTCTGGGCATTGCCTCGGCAGTGACATAGTCGTTGCCTCAGCAATGGTCTGTCAGTCTTTTTCGCTCGGCATGGCTCGTTTTCTTAGTTCAGCGTTCCTCAGTAAGGCTTGATATCAAAGAATGGCTTGGTTTGGATCGTCAAATGATGGTTTTGCGTCGTTATTTCTCCTTCCATCACTGTCGTGGTAATACTTGCTCGGGCAGTGGGTAATGAAATCTCCACATGCACAAAATACATACCAAAGCAGTACCTTTTCCATCAAATATATTCAAATAAACACGATCAAGCATGGCAATGATAAGAACAATGAAATTGTGTATGTATGGCTAGTAATGCATCTAAAATGAACTTAATTCTGACAATAATTGAGTTATAAAAGGTCCTAAAATGAATACTTTTACACCCCTAACAACCAACAGCACCATACTACCCATTTGAATCCGAGATAGAATGAGTTTTTTTTAGACGACTACGTGAGGAAAGAACAGTAATGGCAGATCCAATAGACGGGAATCAAAATGCCAACAACAACTAGAATGTTGAGGGAAAAGGAGGAAGAGTTTTAGTTGTATAACCTGTTCAAGTAAGGAACAAGCCCAACCGAGACTACTTAAAGGAGGATCTTGATGGTCTCACTCTAGGAGTTGTCACACCGAAAATTGAAGCCGACCACTTTGAATTAAATCCAGTGATGTTAAATATGATCAATACAATTGGTCAATTTTGCGGTTCGGCAACTAAAGATGCCAGACAATAGCTCAAATCATTCCTGAAAAAATACAATTCATTCAAGCTACAAGGAGTTCCTGCAAATGTTCTGAGGCTAAAATTATTCCCCTATCCACTAAGAGGTTTGCAAAATCATTGTTGAATAGTATTCAATTCGAATATCTTGAATCTTGGATGGACTTATGTCGTGATTTCCTTGCTAGATTTAGTTATACTTACATGGCTGATAAGTTGCGTAATGATATTACTTCTTTTTGGCAGGCATATGATGAGTCCATGTACGGGGCTTTAGAGCGTTACAAGGAGATTTTACGCAAATGTCTCATGCACGGATTCCAGGAATGGACACAAGTGACGATGTTCTACAACTTAGTAAACACACCGACAAGGATGATGCTAGATGCCTCAGCAAGTGTCATACTCCTAGATAAGTGACCAGATGAAGCAATAGAGAGTTTGAACAGGCTTGTCAAGAACGACTATCAGTTCCCAACCACTAGAAAAGGAATCGTTAGATGGAATGCCACGATCAATGAGCTCGATTCATCATAATCTATTTTTGCATATTTGGCAACTCTAACTAACTTTGTTAAGAACATGAATCAACCAAGTAACACACATGAGATAAAGGTAGTAGACTCATTTTGTGAATTATGTATCGATAACCATGATTCTTCTGAGTGTCCACAGAACCCAGAGTTCAGTTTTGATGTTGGGAACTACAACCAGAAAAACAATGTGATGCCCAACACATACAATCCAGCCTGGAGGAAGCATCCTAATTTCTCATGGAGTAATCCGAACAATTCCCTCAACCAGAACAATTAGAATGGACAAGCATCAGGATTTCAACAGAACATGCCGCAGCAACAACCAGCACCATCTAGTTCTTTGGAAAACTCTATTAATGCATTCATGTTAAAAACTATATCTTATATGGTTGAGAATAGTAATTTCATGAAAATAACTGATTCTTTTATTAACAGGACCGAGATAAGGTTGCAAAACCAGGAGGCAACCCTAAAGTCGTTGGAAACAAAAGTCGGAAAATTTGCTCAGAACTTTAATATGAGACCAATGGGTTGTCTACCTAGCGATATTGACGTCGCAAAAGAAGCAAATCATGAGCAACGCAAAGCAATTACCACTCAGAGTGGCCAACAACTTAGAGAAGCCCAAGCTCACTCAATGGAGAACACTGAACCAAAGGAGCAACCCTTTGTCCAAAAAGATGAGTCCATCAACAAATCCTCTGCCAAAAATAATGAATCGGAGAATGCCATGGCAACTGCACATGCCTCGGCAATTCCAAATGTCACGGCAAGTTCATCAATTAAGTTCCAAACCGATAAAAAAGATTGAGGACATTCGACTTCCACAACCATTCTCACAGGGTTGAAACGACAAAAACATGAATACCATTTCAAAAAGTTCCTTGACATCTTGAAGCAAGTCCGCATCAACTTACCATTGGTCAAGGTGATAGAACAAATGTCGAACTATGCTAAGCTCCTTAATGACATTGTCTCTAAGAGAACTAGGCTAGGAGAATTTGAAATAGTTGTTGTAACAGAAGGATGCATGGCCATGCTACACAATCGCATGCCACCCAAGCTTAAGGACCCCATCAATTTTACGATACCATATGCAATCAGAAATCACTATGTCGCGAAGGCGATGTGCGATCTTGGGGCAAGCATAAATTTGATGCCGAAATCGATTTTCCAAAGATTGGGAATCGGGAGGGCAAGACCTACAACAGCCATGCTATAGCTTGCCGATAGATATTATGTGCATTCAGAGGGAAAAATCAAAGTATACTAGTAAGAGTCGATAAATTTATTTTTCCCGTTGACTTTATTGTTTTGGATTGTGAGGCAGATGAGTTCGCACCTATTATCCTTGGGAGACCCTTCCTAGCTACAAGAGGAACATTGATTGATGTCGAAAAGGGGAAACTCACGATGAGGGTGAATGACCAGCAAATCAAGCTAAATGTTTTCCCAACCCTAAAGCAGTCTGATGATCCCGAAGAATGCCAAGTCATACAAGCTACCACCGAGTTCAATTTTGAAATGGAAGAGAATTGCCTCGGCAACTGCATTGCTGAACCTGAGGAGTTCGAAGAACCAATCGATGAAGAGCAAGAGGAAGAAAATTGGATAGTCAGTCGATCGGGTACATACTTCGAACCATTGGATTACGCAGGTAAGGAAGGTAAACTCGAAAAACCCTCTGTTGAACAACCTTCCATTCCCGAGTTGAAACCATTGCCATGTCAATTAAAATATGCTTACATGGGAACCAATAATACATTGCCCTTAATTATTTCCTCTAAGTTGTAGCCTTAACATGAGAAGAAGTTGATTGACATGTTGATGTTGCACAAAAAGACAATAGGATGGACAATCACCGACTTGAAAGGAATCAGTCCAGTGGTATGTATGCACAAGATCCTATTAGAGGATGATCACAAACCCTCGATTGAGGCACAAAGAAGACTCAACCCTGCCATGAAGGGGGGTCATGATGAATGAAATCATCAAGTGTGTTAATGTTGACATTATATACCCCATCTTCGATAGTAGATGGGTAAGTCCAGTACAATGTGTACCGAAAAATCGAGGTATGACTGTGGTAAGTAACAAAAACAATGAACTCATTCCAACTAGGACTGTGACCGGTTCAAGGGTTTCATAGATTACCGTAAGTTAAATAAAGTTACTAGGAAGGATCACTTCCCTTTACCCTTTATTGATCAAATTCTTGATCGTCTTGTAGGTAAACCCTTTTATTATTTTCTTGATGGTTACTCAGGTTGCAACCAAATTTCCATAGCACCAGATGACCAGGAAAAGACCACCTTTACATGCCCATACGGTACTTATGCATTTCAATGGATGTTGTTCAGTTTGTGCAATGCCCTAGAAACCTTCCAAAGATGCATGATGGCAATCTTCTCCGACATGGTTGAATACTTCCTTGAGATCTTCATGGACGATTTCTCAGTATTTGGTGATGACTTCAACAATTGCCTCAGCAATTTGGAGAAGGTGTTAACAAGATGTGAAGAATCCAATCTAGTACTAAACTGGGATAAGTGCCATTTTATGGTGGACGAAGGAATCGTACTAGGCCATAAGATTTCATCCAAGGGGATCGAAGTAGATAGAGCCAAGGTGGGCGTGATTGAAAGATTCCCCCCCACCGAATTTGGTCAAAGGAATCTGATGCTTTCTTGGACATGTAGGTTTCTACAAGAGGTTCATTCAAATTTTTCTAAGATTACTAAACCCTTGTGTAACTTGCTTGAACAAGAAAAATATTTCAACTTCAATGATTTATGCACCCAGGCCTTCGAAACCTTGAAGAAAAAACTTGCCACGTCACCCATTGACGTTCCACCCGATTGGACCTTACCCTTTAAACCCATGTGTGATGCAAGCGATTTTGCAGTAGGAGCAGTTCTAGGTTAACGAAAAGGTAAGGTCTTCCATGTGATATATTACACTAGTAAAACTATTAATGGCGTTCAATTGAATTACACCATAACAGAAAAAGAGTTACTAGCCATAGTTTTCTCATTTGAAAAATTTCGGTCCTATTTGATTGGTACTAAGGTAATTTTCCATACTAACCACTCGGCAATTAAGTACCTTTTTGCTAAGAAAGATGTCAAACCTCGTTTGATTCGTTGAATATTACTTTTACAAGAGTTTGACATTGAAATTAAGGACATGAAAGGGACAGAGAATCAAGTTACTGGCAGTTTTTTACATCTAAAACGTGGCAATGAAGATGACACAGACGTAGAGATCCATGATGAATTCCCGGATGAGCAGATGTTAGTTTCCTCGGCAATACCATGGTACCAAGATTTAGTTAACTTTCTTGTTTGTGTTATTTTACCTTATGGCCTTACTCATCAAGAAAAAAAGCGGTTCCAACATGATTCTAAGAATTATTATTGGGATGAGCCTCTTTTGTTTAAACCATGTACAGATCAGGTTATAAGACGATGTGCCCTCGAGGAGAAGTAGCAAAATGTGCTTCAGCAATGCCATTGTTCACCATATGGAGGCAATTTTGGAGGTACTCGCACTGCGGCCAAAGTCTTGCAATTCAGCTCATATTGGCCAACACTTTACAAAGATTCCCAAGAAGTTTACAAGCATTGTGATAGTTGTCAGTGAACGGGCAATATTTCTAGGCAACATGAGATGCCACTACAAAACATCCTCGAAGTGGAGTTGTTCGATGCGTGGGGGATCGATTTCATGGGGCCTTTCCCATCCTCATTCGGCAATCTATGCATCCTACTTGTTGTTGACTATGTGTCTAAATGGATTGAGGCGGCTGCAGTACCTAGAAACGATTCCAAAACTATGTAGAGATTCTTGAAAAAAAATATATTTACACGGTTCGGGATGTCGAGGGCAATCATTAGTGATGAAGGCAAGCATTTTGACAACAAACTCATTGCCAAGATTTTGCAACACTTTGGAGTGACACACAAAATTGCCATGGCATATCACCCACAGACAAACAGTCAAGCTAAAATTTCCAACCGGGAATTGAAGAATATCCATGAAAATGTTGCCAATCCCTCTCGAAAGGATTGGTCTTCAAGACTCAATTATGAACTTTGGTCTTATAGTATTGTATTCAAGACACCCCTAGGTATGTCCTCTTTTAGACTTGTCTACGACAAGACTTCCCATTTACCATTGGTAATTGAGCACAAAGCATTTTGGGAAATTAAAACCGTGAACATGGACTGGGAGAATGCCAGACAAAAGCGTTTACTGGACCTTAACGAGATAGAAGAATTATGTGCCTTGGCCTACGACAATGCAAGAATCTACAAGGATAAAACGAAGCGTTGGCATGACAAGAAGCTACTACCGTGGCAATTCTTGCCAGGGCAATTAGTACTTATCTTTAATTCTCGGTTAAAGCTTTTTCTCGAAAAACTAAGATCAAGATGGTCTGGACCATTCGAGGTAGTAAAGTCATTCTCCCATGTTGTTGTGATAATCAATTGCAGCACTGACAATCATGAATTCAAAGTTAACGCACAATGATTAAAACACTATACCGGCACCCATGTGGAGCGCAACAAAGAAGTGGTCACTTTAGAAGATCCATGATCATTCTCTCCTTCTGCATTTTTTATTTTTATTTTTAGTTTTATTTTTAACTTTGAACTTAATTTTGGTTTTATTTTGTATTTTTATTTTTATTTCCAGTTATTTTAGGATAGTTTTATTTATTTTTTGTTATTTTTAGATTTTAGGTTTTATCTTCTCTTTAATTTCGTTTTTATATTTGTTTTTTATCTTTTTTTTATTTGATTTGATTTTATCCCTCTTTAATATTTATCTTTTTGTTTATTTTGAATTTTAGGATAAAATTTCAAGAGAAGAAGAAGTTGGGCTTAGGATGGAATTTCAACCCCTTAAGTAGATAATGAGATTATTTTTAAGGATTTATCCCAAAACTTTTAAATTCCTCCAATACATTCTTTCCCTCATATTTTTCCTAGCCGCGTACTTCCCCATTCACCATCGATTTCTTCCTTTCTTTTCTTCCATTGTTCAATTACCTATCCATCAATTCTATCAAATTTCCACTCCACCATTAAACCTTCCCAGTTATTCTATCGTTTCCCTTCACTTTTTCATAATCATTGAACTATAAAGTTTTATTTGTTTTCCCGCATCAAGACTCACAACCACCATGCCAAGGAAATCTCCTGCACCAACCACTACCCAGGAAACAACAATTACTTCGGCAACTACAAAAGCCCAGACAATTGGACCTGCCTCGACAAACATGGATCAAATTAAAGCAATGCTCTGCCCCTTGACACACCGATTGGAGCAAATGGAGGCCCAAAAAATGCTATTCATGTGGTACCAGCCACACTGATAAGCTCTCAAATGTGACACTTTTTAATTACTATTTTTCTAGTTTTTAAGATTTCTTGCTACCTAATCCACTTTGTTTTGCTATATTTTGCGCAAGGGACCTAATTCTGGAAAATAGCAGCAAAAGAGGGCATTTCTGCAATCTTTTTTATTCTTCTGGTCATGACTGGCATTGTGGGCACGACGCGTCTGATGTGGCAGATGCGTGGCGACTTTTGAAAGATTCTGGAACGTTCTGGAAGACCTTATCAGCTTATCCGTTTCGATTTTCTGTATTTAAATTTCAAAAACATTCGAATTATTTATCTTTCCTTTATTTTGAATTTTCTTATCATTTATCTTTGTAAATCCAAGCCTATAAATACCACTCCTTGGTAAAGGCTTAGGCATCAAATTTAGTCTTCATCTTTTAGCTTGAAAACACTTATTATTTCTATTCTTTAATCAAAGTTCTCTTTTCTTTACTTTTGTTCTTTTATGCTCTTTAATTATTTTTTATAAAATCAGTTAAGTATGATAACTAATATCATGCTTGGCTAAATCTCTTGAGCCAAGAACTAGCCAAATCAATTCAAATCGTGAGAATTGAACATTTCTTAATTTCCTTCGGGAATACATTTTTATCTTTCGGTTTAGATAGTTTGGCAATCGACCTTGCTAAAGTTTTTAATCGTTTTTCAAATAAAAAAGAGCTCGTTGGTCTGGAATCGTTTAAAAACATAGTTGGGAGGAAGGATCGGCCTGTGGCAATTTCAACTTCCTGTGAACACTCTTAGCGGCGGTCCGTTAAGGAAAGATAAAATCAGAAGTGATTCTTTTTAAGACAATTTCTGAGTCGGGCTTTTCCTGTTTTCAAAACTAAATATTTTAACAGCGATAAATGTGGTTAATTTGTTTAAGAACCAACCTTCGAAGATAGACTTGCGAGGATTGGTTACTCGAGAGAGAAGCAAGTTGCGACGGGTTGGGTCTCGCAGACTGTAACCGACATGATCCCCGGAGTAAAAATCCATTTCAACGATTGAAGGAATGGACAAGGCTAGCTCGAGGCTATTTTGCATATTTCTACTTTCTTATTATTTTCTTTACTTTTGAATTTAATTCTACAATTTCATTTTCACTCAATATCAGATCAGCCCTCTCTTTTACTGTCCTTGTTTTCACAGATATTCCTGGAAGCATTAATCAAGGCAACCTTCAGTCAAGAATTCTGACTAATCTCCTTGTGGATTGACCCTCTTTCCCTATAACTACTTAATTTTTTTATTTTATTATTTGTTGAAAGAGGATAATTTATTTATTTATTTTGACGGGTATAACGACGCTTGTCACACATACATTCAACGACCGCGGACCGGAAAAAGAATCAAGCAAACGACCCGAAAGAAACTCATCATTCGAGGTGACGACCTTTCCGACTAACCCATTTGCATTTTAGTTTATTTATACTTTTCTGTAATTGCAGGCATTGGGGACAATGCTTCCCTTGAGTTTGTGGGAAGTGTTTGTTTTTATTTATTTCATCTTTAGTTGCTTTCATCTAACGTAATAGCATATAAGCTGCATATGTTACTTGACATGCCTTTGATTGAATTTAATTGCTTGGACTTGTTGAATACCCAATGATGAATTTTTGTTACAACACTTAATTGAAAGAACCTTTAATTTTAGGATTGCATGAAAAGAACTTAGAATCTTACTATGATGCTAAATATCATTGACACGATTGTGACTTGTTGATTGATGGAAACTTAGTGTAATTAGGTTGCTTAAAATTTGGGTAAATTAAATTTGAAAATTAAAAGCTAGAGGTGCCCAAAACCGGCTCTAGTAGTTAATGTACATTAAAGAATCGCTAGAGGTGCACTAAATTGGCTCTAGTCGACTAAATTAAAATAAGAAATTGTTGAATCACTAGAGGTTCCCGAAATTGGATCTAGTGAAAACAAAAAATAAAACACCTCGGTAATTAAATTGTTAAAAACCTACTGTTCACATAGAATCTTAAAAATCAATTTGTACACAACTATGCACACACATTGTCACGAGCAATATATTTTGGTTCTGAGAAATTTTTGTACTATCTGAAAATATCAAAAGGTGATCATACTTTGTGCCACGGTTCTGAGGTTTGAATTCAAGTTTAAAGCATGTCTTTGATGATTGACATCTTAGAAGTAATTTTTAGTTTTGCATTGCTTGAGGACAAGCAATAGTTTGAGTTTGGGGGTGTGATGAGTGTTCAAAAGTACTATTTTTATGACCATTTTTACTCATATTATTGTTAGAATTAAGCTCATTTTAGTTGCATTGTTAGGCATTCATGCATGTTTTAAAGATTTCCTTCACCATCATGCTTGATTTCATAATTTGGTTGATTTTATGGGAAAAGGTACTTCAGATGTGTGTTTTTGTGTGTGCAAGATCTAATTTCCTAAGCAAGTGGGAAATTTCTGAAGCAATTGAAGATAAGATGAAGTGGTTGCCGATTTCTTGAATGATAAATCCATTTAATTCGAGATAATTACAAGAAGCAAGGACAAATACTAGAAGATTTGGAGTTCCAGACAAGAGATCAAAAGGAGATTAATTTCCAATAGTTTTATGAGGAGTTTTTGGAGGAATAAAAATATAATAATAAAAGAAATTTATTTCTTTTATGTTATTTAATTCCAACTTAACTTCCTCCTCAAGAATGACTTTGACCTAGCTATCTTCTATATAAAGAAGACCAAGCCCCCAACTTCTACACGTTCGAATAGAGAGAGGGACGCGAGAGGACTGCTCGACATCACCTTCTTCTTCCTCATTGTCTTCGATTTGTTTCATGTTGGGTAACTTTTATTTTGTGTTTCTTTTGAACCCAGCTATGAACTAAACTAGTTTGGCTAGGTTTATTGTGTTTTAGTGGTTGTGAGAAACGATTGGATTTTTTTAGGTATTTGAATTACAATTTAGTTTCAAGGTTTGTTCATTCTTGATTCTTAATTTTGATTGTGAGTGAATTGGGAGAGATTCTCGTGATTTCATCTATTTATCTAATATCGGAAGAGTTAGATTCAAGAAATGAATGAGCATGGTTTTCATACAAACGAATATTGGTGAAAACTAATTCAGCTTAGGGATAAGTTGCGAATTCCAACAGCTAAAAGGAGGGCAAGATCGGTTGTTGTTCACCCTTGGTTAATGCAGGGATGTATCGCCTAGGAGTGCACAATTAATATTGTTTCGAGTTAGGAATAACGAGAAGCCATTAAAGAACACTTCACAGAACCTTGAAGGAAGTTGCCCAGGCAATCGCACCATTCACAGTTGCTTAGGCAATTACAGTTTCCCAGGCTATTTGACTGGTGCTAATTATTAAGACGATTGAGTTACTCTTGCAATCAATTACCACGACGGTCCATTCAATTATCACACTGTGCCTCAAGATAACCCGACCTACTCTCTCATTCGATCAACATCTCTTTTATTTACTTGTGTATTTTTTACTTTACTCATTATTGAAACTCCTATTATCACAAATTGTGTTTTCTTTTACAGTGCAAAGAAGATAGAATCTCGAAGTTACACCAATCTCTGTGGAGACGATATCTAAACTATACTATAACTTGCGACGTGTTCACTTGCACCATTTGTTTAGCACTCAAAATATGCAACAACATCTAATGGTCAAGAATGACTCAATTCAAGGGCTAAGGATTTTCCCTTAATCTATGCTCTCAAACCGTGTAAACTCTATCCATATATTGCAATGTTGCCTAAAGTAATGGGGAAGAATCACTCCCCAACCATGTGTATGCTATCGTGATTGTTGATATCATGTTGCCAAGGATAATTTCCAAAATTTCTTGGTCAACAAGATAGGCTTCTTCCTTGGTGACTCCTATCTTGGGAGGATTAGGATGGATAGGCCCAAAAACTTGGCCAAAAACCCATGGGTAGCATGGTTGATGCTGATTTGGGCTGTATGGTCTTGGGCAGCTTGGAGGGTGCTCGTTTGGACCCCTGGGTTTGGTGCAGCATGTGGTGCACTTGTTTGGTCCCCTTGGTGCACGTCCATCTTGGTCATGGGTCGTTGGTTCGTGATTGTAACACTCGGGTTTAGGGGTCAGATGTTAAGTGTGTGAATCAAGTTCGAGTCGTGGGCTTGATTTAAATTAAAAATGGGCTTTGGTTTTAACAAAATGGGCTTTTTGGTTCATTAAGGGCAAAAAGGTAATTTTTAATTAAAGGAAATAAGATGGGTAAAAAGAGACTTTTTGAATGTCTTCTCCATCTTCTTCCTTCATCCAAATTTCACGACAAAACCTCCCCAAACCCCCAAATCACTGTTCAATTCATTTCTTCATCAATTTCAAGAGCTTTCATCGAGGTAATTACATTTTTGACTTCTCCTTATCATTCCAAATGTTTCCATGGCTTTATAGATTTTCATAAGCTTCATTTTTGGGTTGTTCATGTTTTCAAAATTTTAAGTAAAAGGTGGGAGCTTTAATGGTTTTTTTAGCTTTTAATTTGTAAAGTTAATAGGTGTTTTAACCTTGCTCTTAAATGTATTATATCTCAAAATGGAAGTGTTTTGTTGAAAATCCCGAAATGGGTTTTGTGGGTGTTTTAAAGGGGTGAAAACTTGGGTTTTTGAGGTAGATTGGTGTAGGAGAGTTGGGCCGGTGTTATAGTGATGCTTGAGGGTTGGTTTAAGTGTTTTTAGTGATGATTTGGGTGTTGGAATCGATAGTTTTCTGCTGGGTTAAGTAAAAGTCCGAAAATGAGGATTTTGGGTTAGTTCATGGCTTGGAAATGTAGAGAAATGGCCTAGTATTGTAATCTGATTTGTGACTGTGGTTTTGTGGATGATTTGTTGAGTAATATGTTGTTTTTGGGTGATTAGAATCAAGAGAAATCGTTAGAGAAGCTTCGGGCTCGATTCTAGGAAATTTGGAGGCTTGATCGGCTTTCTCGGTTTGCTTAAGGGTGTTCGGTGAGTGGTTTGTTTAAAACGGTTTTAAATTTGTTCAAGTGTGTGGTTCAAGTGTTAGATTGTGCTTTCTAGGACAATCTAAGGTGGAGATTAAGGTTGTAGCTTAATCTCTTGCTTGACTCTATGATTTCTTGCTTAATGTGCATAAATGTGGACTTGCGTAGTATGTGTTGCTATGCATGTTGATATATATTTTGATGTTCTTTAATGGCGATGTTATGTTGTGTTGCATGATTGTGAAATCATGGTGTGACTTATTTAGTATGTTGGCACTATTTTTAATTACCAGGTATAAATGATCGATCATTACGATGAATGTGCACACGGTAAGAGTCAAATTCGCGTGTGGCCTTGGTGATGTGTAGTCATCAAGGAGGAGTACGGTGAGGTAACATTCCACTGGAAAATGTTAGTATGTGATGATGAGTGTAATCCCATCCATAAGTAAAAACGGTGATGTGTGTAATCCCACTGGAAGGTAATTGTTGTTTGAGTACGTTGGGGCGAAAATCCCAACGGAAGTTATCCGCATATCCGAGTAAGTTATATAGTTTCCAATATACTAGTTCATATGTGGTTGTTGTGTAAGATATCTGTTATATCCTTGTTTAGCATAACATGAGGTAAGATGTCATGTTCATGCATTCTTGTAGTTGTGGCTATGTTGCTTGTTGGTGTATATGTATGCCTTGTGGATATTCATGGATGCCATGCTTGAACCCTGCATTGTCGATGTTTTGTTTTGAGCTCCCTCACTAAGCTTCTAGCTTACACTCTCGTTTTTGGCAATGCAGATCATTAGTGTGAAGTTATCAAGGAGCAAGGAAGGGGCATCCAAGCGAGTTTGTAACCCCCTTAGCCCGGCCTAGACGGTTGACCCGGACTACGAAGATTACACGGGGAAAACCAAAGTCAACCCGAAAGTCAACCTTGATTAACGACCTTTTTTTTCTTTTCAAACTTGTCTAGATGCACATTAAACCTAGGCATACACTTGAGATAAGCATACTCAAAAAATTACAGCAATCGGAAAACAATAAGGGACCCAATTGCACAAAATACGAATTTAGGGACCAATTTGTAAATTCTGAAAATTAAGAGGACTTTACCAATTTTTAAGTTACCATTATGAAATTAGTCATGTTCCATGCCTCTCTGCCAAATTTCACCTTAATCGGACATCTCAAACTCAACCAATTGCACATACAAAAATCAGGACTAAAACGTAAAGCTTGCAAACCTCAAAACCATTCAAATCAGTGTCCAACGGTCAAGTGTTTCGAAACGGGGTTAGCCTGTTCAGAAACGGGGCTTGGCAGTAGCCAAAGTGTTTCGAAACACATCTACCCGTTTCGAAACACCCAGGCCAAATCAAGCACCTGTTTCGAAATAGGCAAGGGTGTTTCGAAACACCCTGCCCAGAAACAGCAGATAGGCCTGTTTTAACACATCTAAACCCCATCGAACATGCTCCAAATCAATCCTCAACAAAGCAACAACATGCCAAGCATCATACCTACCAAATTGCATTAAAATCTAGATACAAAACCACCCCTAGGTGCACCAACTCTTTCAACACATCCAACACTTAAACATGCTTTTAAAACAAGAAGCATAGCATAACGACTTATGAATAAGAAGATTCAAACGTTGCAAGCGTTAAACCACATAGTTCAAATCATAAACCGAACTTGTCCAACATACACAATCTCATTAAACATCAACATAAAAGACTCTCCCCCCATTGCCTTTATTATCTATAGCTATTAACTGAGACATACATCTCAAGTGGAGCTCTCCTTGAATCCCTTGCTTCTTGCTGTCCCAACTTCAAATATCTGCATTGATGGACAAAAAGGAGCGTCAGCACATAATGCTTAGTGAGTAATGCTCAAAACCAAAACACCATCAATGCAGCGAGTCATAAAACCTCTTTTAAAAGTAAACACATTTCGATAAACCAAAGCAGTGTTTGAAAACCCCTTTTTAAACAACATGCTTTAAATCATGTATTGCTCAAACATGAAAACCAACCCTTAGCTTAGAAAAGCTAAGTAACTCACTTCAAAGCACCCCCTTTCAAAACCATCAATTTAACCTTTCCATGCATGAACATCATATGCAAAGTTAAATACAAATTCCTTGGAAAACACTTCCACTTCACATTATACTTTTCTCATTCTTGAAAATCATCTCAAAGCAAGAAACCTTTAACACCACTTACTCCTTCAATCTATCTCATGCATTGAACAAATGCAATGCATGAACCACAAAATCAACATTTGCATTACATGCCTTTTAAAACAAGCCTTCGCAAGACTTCAATGCACTAAAGAGATTCCCATGCATATATGCACCATTCTTAATATAAGATAAACACTTGTACAAGTTAACAAGTTATACATGCATTCTTAGAACATCACACACTTCCCATGCAACCATGCATCATTTCAAGCATCTCATGCTTCATTACATTCAAGAACATTATATTGGCTTCCAAGTGATAATTCACAAACCATCATAACACAAGACACAGTCGGATACGCGGATTACAAGCGTTGTCCCACACGCTCCATACACACAACCGAACAACACAAGGTGGAGTTTACCGGTACAATCACAACCCCCTCAACACCCGTAATGGAGTTTAACGGTACAATCACAACCCCCTCAACATCACTCATCGGAAGTTGTATACTACACTAGCGACAGCCGGGACACATCACAAGGCTTACACATGGAAGATACCACAACCATTGTAATCACCTTAACAAAGCTCACACACGGGAGCAACCCTCCACCGTTGTGACACTTAACAAAGTCCACCCATGAGAGCCATCCTCCATCATGGTGACATTTAACAAGGTTCACCCACGAGAGCCATCCTCCATCGTGGTGGATCTAAACCAAGCCCACCCACGAGAGCCATCCTCCATCGTGGTGGCACTAAACCAAGCCCACCCATGAGAGCCAACCTCCATCGTGGTGACACCAATTTCCTCAATCGTTAGGATTCTTGGATGGAGTTTACGGTACAATTACAACCCCCTCGACATCCAAGGCGACTCAATTCACGGTGCACCCAATCCTATAGCCGGCTAACTATATCCGATTAAAGTAACCAAGAACCACTTACATCACTTGCCAATATAACCATTTTACCACATTAACCCATTGTTTTTACAAGCATAACCAAAATGCCAAAACCACCAATTACCATCATCACTTCACTGTTTTGAAGCATTAAACAAAACCATTAAACAACATGCAACACTATGCATCAATTCCACAATTCCAATGTACAAAACCAAGGATCTCTTACCTTGAGCATCCTTCACACATGACTTTCAAAACCAGCATTAAACCATGCTAAAATATGCTTTCAAAACAGAATTTAAACATGCAAATCACATGCATTGCATCCAACAATCACAAGTGCTTTAAAAACCAATTCATAACACAAACCAAGAGAGAAATTCCATTTACTTACTCTTGAGCTTAGCTAAGTTGTTTAGTCTTAAACTAAGCTCCCAAAAACCTTCAAACATTGGTTTTAAAGCTGAAAACCCCAACTTCACTCACCGATACACAAAACTAGGCTAGCCAACAAGTCTTCCAAGCATTCGAAACCTTCAACGCCACCTCTATTGCTCACGGATCATTCTCCCCTGTTTCAAGCACATAACAACAGAGGATTAATGCATCATCATGCATTAAAAACACCAGCAACACACCTAAACTCGCTGCTCTTTGCAAATCCAACATTTCGGCTACCAAACACAACCGAAATCACCTCCAAACACTTCCAAGACTTAACCCAGCCAAGATCCATCACATCTAACCATTATTAAACATCAATTAACATCCAAAATAAACTCAAACTCGTCCTTATACCTCCAGCATTAACAAAACACCAAGATCACCCCAAAAACCACCATTTTCACAAGTAAAAACTTAGGAAAATCAACCTATTCGGGATTACATTGATTAAACCTCAATCACACATCATTTAGACATCCAAAATACATCAAAAAGACATCTCAAAACAGAGCCCAAACATCCAATACGAATTTCTTCAAAATTAAATCCAAATCTTGCATTTTAAGCCAAAATCAAGATCACAACATTAAAACCTTTAATAAAACTTAATTTAAGGATTGAGAACTTATGAATTTCAGTAAAGAACTGAGTATTTAGAGGACAAGGACGTTCATACCTCTAAATGTGGATTTCTCCTTGTTTAGAGCCAAAATTCTTGAAAATTCAATAAGCAAATGATGAGGATTTGGTGTAGAAATGATTGGAAATCATTTAGTAATTGAAATCTCAACTTTAGGTGTGAAAATCAAAGGAAAAGTTGCTGTGGAAATGTGTTTGGCTGAGGGAATTTTGAGAGAAAATGAAATAGGAAAATTTTGGTAAAAGTTAGTTCTGAAACTAAAAATATCTTTTTCCCTCTTTTCTTTTCATTAATTAAACATTAAATGAGTCTTTAAAAATCTAGAAAAATCTGGAGAAATCTTCCCTTGGGTAAATTAGCTCCTTAAAGATTCAAAGTTTCAATCCTTTTAAAATAGTCACGAACTTTTCAAAAATTACATTTTAGTCACTAACTCAAAATGTCATATTTCCAAACCTCATTTTGTAAAATTGATTTCACCACTCGCTTATATATATTAAAAGAGGATTTTTAGATTTTTTTCCATATTTTTAATGCATCCCAAACTAGGCTTTCCTTAAAACCACCTTTTATATTCGAACCGAAAATCCGACCGGTCTGGTTCAAGCCCAAAACTTCTAAGCCCAAAATTGGGGTGTTACAACTCTCCCCATCTTAGGAAATTTCATCCTCGAAATTTCAACCGGCGAAAAGAGCACAACCAAACTTCTCAAATCAACCCACAAGGCAACACAGGAGACTTAACCACCACTGAACACTCTCCACACAAAACTCCACCAAACCCAACACCACCACATACTGTTCACGAATTCCAGAACACTCAGATGTTAACCACATCTTAACCTTTCACACTTCTGGACTGCACATAGCCCCAACAACAACCTGAAGAACCTCCAAACTTTTACAGCATACACCACCTTAACTCATAACTCCCAAAACTCGTACACACGGTGACACCAACCAATCCAATTCAGCCACCATGTGACCCACAACCTTCACTGCATCTAAAACCCCTTGCACAACTGCTCAACCTCTTCCAAAGGTTACAACATCAAGCAAAAATTCTTAAGCATCAACTGCTTACTCAAACTTCTCAACGTATTGCTGACATTCCTTCACATCCGCCGCTATCATCACCATAACGACTCACCAGGACTACTCACCTAACATCCGAAAATCACGTCACAAAACCCCAACCTTGACTCCGCCAGCCGTTCCACATGCCACTAGCTGACTTCAGAAGGGATTTACTATACACGACTAGCCAACCACTTCTCACAAGAGCCCATCCAACCAAAAATGGCCCTTGAACTTACATTTCCTTTCCCCTTCAAGCTTTGACTACAACACTAGCCTTACCAGGACACCGCCCATTCTATACATACATATTAAAATTACGAAACTTCTATTCACCCAGGCCAACCTTTTTCTACAACCCACAACACAACCTCTTCTCAACTCTTCGAAGGTTGCTACGAACCATCACCTACAAAAACAACCCTTCCATTACAACATCAATTCCACGTTACCTCAACACTCTGGAACACATCCACTAACCTGCAACATCACTTAACACCAAGAAACTACCACTTCTACTAGCTATTCACAACCACTCTGACCGATTCTAATTTCAACCGGTAATCTCCTCACAACCACACCACTAAACGCTTTAAGTGCCAAAACACTTTCCTTCTGCCAACATGCTATATCGCACTCACTATTACTGACAGCTTGCTTAATACCCTCCATTACTTCTAACATTCTCATAGCACCAAAACAACTTTTAAAACCCATCATCCAACCTAACCCTATCACAACACTAACGGACCCAATTAGCTATCAGCAAGTGTGAACGTACGTATGCATGATCACCAATATGCCCTATCAATGCCTGTGTACATGTATGCAAAACCTCTAATGTCATGTCACATGTATGCATGGACCATCACATATATATATAATATAGTATATAACAATGGTTTTAACTGTGCATGTATGTCGGTTCACACCCACCAATAACATCCTCAGAATCCGCCTAAGAACAACCTCGTACCTCACTTTTATCTTGTCCAACTCTACCATTATAACAACCCATTAACCATAAAACACCCTCTTCACACTATAGTTGTTTCCAAAACAACACCAACTACTACCCCAAACATGCTAGCAACGAGACCAAACCCACTACGCAAGGAAAAACCAAACCGAAACCAAACTAAGATAACTAGGGCAAAGATTACTTAACAAGGTTACCTGTAAACACCTCACCGCCCCGGAGCTTCAACAGACGAGCTCTCTTCCTCGCAGAACCATCATTCTCTTGCCACACCGCCATAGCATCAGCCAACACCTTAAGGTCATCACCATCTTCCTGCGGTAAAGAACCCTGGCTACCCCGAGCCAACTTCAAACAATTTCGTCTCAAATGCCCAACAGACCCACAATTCCAACAAGATTCTTTCCCCAAGCTCCTCACACCTTTCTGCCCTTCCTGCCACCTTCGAACTTTGTCTCGGCCGCGCCCACGACCCTTCAGAGACCCTTTTGCTACCACTGAAGTTGATCTCACCACTTGAGGACAATTTCGCTTCACATGCTCCTTAGAACCACAGTTCCAAGAAACTCTCACACCCCAACAACCTCCAACATGACACCTTCCACAATGGTCACACTTCAGCAACCGAGCTACCACTCCCTGATCATACCGCAGTTGACCTACGTCTACACCACCACCCAGACTTCGATTCAAGCAAAACCTTCTATCACGTAGCCTCTTACGCTGACTGCTCCCGAGGTCAGTACCCACAGCTCTCTTGCTTAAACTTTTCTCACCTTCATAAACTGAAACCAGACCCTCACGTTGCTTAACCCTTGGGAATTTCTCTCCAAGGTACCTTTCATACAAGGCAGACACAAAGAAGTCCCAATCTATATCGTGGATATGTGATGACACCGCCACAGATGTCAACCAGGCACAGGCGTCCTCCAACATCAATGAAACAACACTTCCTAGCTTACAAGCGTAGTCACAACCTTCCTGATCCAAAATCAGAATTACACTGGCCAACCAGGCCTCGAACGTCTCATGTGTCGAACCATGATACTCCACGGCTCCAAAATCATGTAAACGCTGTTTCGACAAACTCGCACGTCCCACAGTCGGCACGTCTACAGGCCTCACTTTTGCCACAGCCTGAGATGTTCCCGACACCTCTTGAACTATAGGTGATGAACTCTTCATCACAGAACCAGCTTCTTCCTCCTGCCTCACTACCTCAACTCCAGGCACAGAAGACTAAGATGAAACACCTCCACTAAAAGGTGAATTCCACGCCTTAACAACCTGATCTAAAGCAGCAACCATCTCACCTAACTGCCATTCTCTCATCAATTTCACCATGCTATTAACAACAAGCTATCATAACAAAACAAACAAAACGATCAGGCCAGCTTCAAGCAAGGATTCAAAACTCCAATTCCAACATAACACAATAGCTATAATAATAAGGCAATGGGTATCCCGAATTCTCCCCTTTTACATGACATAACAGTCAATAAAAACATGGATATCACAACATCGAGCATATCAATCAATATACTTCGATCATGCTCTCATCAAACAACATTCACTCGCAACAGCATAACATCAACATATCATACCCATTACACATTCATCATTCATAAAATCAGCTTACATCACCAGCATATCATCAGCACAAATCCACATTAGCTCAATGAAGATTCACAATAAAAAAGCATGACAAAAACATCAACAATTCGCTCACAGACACACATTTCACCGACATTCAACCACTCATCAGAATAAACATTAAACACTTATTACAATAATTTACCATTTCCCCAAGTATTCGCAACTCAGCTTTGATACCACCAAATGTAACCCCCTTAGCCCGGCCTAGACGGTTGACCCGGACTACGAAGATTACACGGGGAAAACCAAAGTCAACCCGAAAGTCAACCTTGATTAACGACCCTTTTTTTTCTTTTCAAACTTGTCTAGATGCACATTAAACCTAGGCATACTCTTAAGATAAGCAAAATAAAAAAATCACAGCAATCGGAAAACAGTAAGGGACCCAATTGCACAAAATACAAATTTAGGGACCAATTTGTAAATTCTGAAAATTAAGAGGACTTTACCAATTTTAAGTTACCATTATGAAATTATTCATGTTTCATGCCTCTCTGCCAAATTTCACCTTAATCGAACATCTCAAACTCAAACAATTGCACATACAAAAATCAGGACTAAAACGTAAAGCTTGCAAACCTCAAAACCATTCAAATCAGTGCCCAACGGTCAAGTGTTTCGAAACAGGGTTAGCCCGTTCAGAAACGGGGCTTGGCAGTAGCCAAAGTGTTTCAAAACACCTCTACCCGTTTCGAAACACCCAGGCCAAATCAAGCACCTGTTTCGAAACAGACAAGGGTGTTTCGAAACACCCTGCCCAGAAACAGCAGATAGGCCTGTTTTAACACATCCAAACCCCATCGAACATGCTCCAAATCAATCCTCAACAAAGCAAAAACATGCCAAGAATCATAACTACCAAATTGCATTAAAATCTAGATACAAAACCACCCCTAGGTGCACCAACTCTTTCAACACATCCAACACTTAAACATGCTTTTAAAACAAGAAGCATAGCATAACGACTTATGAATAAGAAGATTCAAACGTTGCAAGCGTTAAACCACATAGTTCAAATCATAAACCGAACTTGTCCAACATACACAATCTCATTAAACATCAACATAAAAGACTCTCCCCCCATTGCCTTTATTATCTATAGCTATTAACCGAGACATACATCTCAAGTGGAGCTCTCCTTGAATCCCTTGCTTCTTGCTGTCCCAACTTCAAATATCTGAATTGATGGAAAAAAAGGAGCGTAAGCACATAATGCTTAGTGAGGAATGCTCAAAACCAAAACACCATCAATGCAGCGAGTCATAAAACCTCTTTTAAAAGTAAACACATTTCGATAAACCAAAGCAGTGTTTGAAAACCCCTTTTTAAACAACATGCTTTAAATCATGTATTGCTCAAACATGAAAACCAACCCTTATCTTAGAAAAGCTAAGTAACTCACTTCAAAGCACACCCTTGCAACAACCATCAATTTAACCTTTCCATGCATGAACATCATATGCAAAGTTAAATACAAATTCCTTGGAAAACACTTCCACTTCACATTATACTTTTCTCATTCTTGAAAATCATCTCAAAGTAAGAAACCTTTAAATCCACTTACTCCTTGAATCTATCTCATGCATTGAACAAATGCAATGCATGAACCACAAAATCAACATTTGCATTACATGCCTTTTAAAACAAGCCTTCGCAAGACTTCAATGCACTAAAGAGATTCCCATGCATATATGCACCATTCTTAATATAAGATAAACACTTGTACAAGTTAACAAGTTATACATGCATTCTTAGAACATCACACACTTCCCATGCAACCATGCATCATTTAAGGCATCTCATGCTTCATTACATTCAAGAACATTATATTGGCTTCCAAGTGATAATTCACAAGCCATCATAACACAAGATACAATCGGATACGCGGATTACAAGCGTTGTCCCACACGCTCCATACACACAACCGAACAACACAAGGTGGAGTTTACCGGTACAATCACAACCCCCTCAACACCCGTGATGGAGTTTAACGGTACAATCACAACCCCCTCAACATCACTCATCAGAAGTTGTATAATACACTAGCGAGAGCCGAGACACATCACAAGGCTTACACATGGAAGATACCACAACCATTGTAATCACCTTAACCAAGCTCACACACAGGAGCAACCGTCCATCGTTGTGACACTTAACAAAGTCCACCCATGAGAGCCATCCTCCATCATGGTGACATTTAACAAGGTTCACCCACGAGAGCCATCCTCCATCGTGGTGGCACTAAACCAAGCCCACCCACGAGAGCCATCCTCCATCGTGGTGGCACTAAACCAAGCCCACCCACGAGAGCCAACCTCCATCGTGGTGACACCAATTTCCTCAATCGCTAGGATTCTTGGATGGAGTTTACGGTACAATTACAACCCCCTCGACATCCAAGGCAACTCAATTCACGGTGCACCCAATCCTATAGCCGGCTAACTATATCCGATTAAAGTAACCAAGAACCACTTACATCACTTGCCAATATAACCATTTTACCACATTAACCCATTGTTTTTACAAGCATAACCAAAATGCCAAAACCACCAATTACCATCATCACTTCACTGTTTTGAAGCATTAAACAAAGCCATTAAACAACATGCAACACTATGCATCAATTCCACAATTCCAATGTACAAAACTAAGGATCTCTTACCTTGAGCATCCTTCACACATGACTTTCAAAACCAGCATTAAACCATGCTAAAATATGCTTTCAAAACAGAATTTAAACATGCAAATCACATGCATTGCATCCAACAATCACAAGTGCTTTAAAAACCAATTCATAACACAAACCAAGAGAGAAATTCCATTTACTTACTCTTGAGCTTAGCTGAGTTGTTTAGACTTAAACTAAGCTCCTAAAAACCTTCAAACATTGGTTTTAAAGCTGAAAACCCCAACTTCACTCACCGATACACAAAACTAGGCTAGCCAACAAGTCTTCCAAGCATTCGAAACCTTCAACGCCACCTCTATTGCTCACGGATCATTCTCCCCTGTTTCAAGCACATAACAACAGAGTATTTAGAGGACAAGGACGTTCATACCTCTAAATGTGGATTTCTCCTTGTTTAGAGCCAAAATTCTTGAAAATTCAATAAGCAAATGATGAGGATTTGGTGTAGAAATGATTAGAAATCATTTAGGAATTGAACCTCAACTTTAGGTGTGAAAATCAAAGGAAAAGTTGCTGTGGAAATGTGTTTGGCTGAGGGAATTTTGAGAGAAAATGAAATAGGAAAATTTTGGTAAAAGTTAGTTATGAAACTAAAAATATCTTTTCCCCTCTTTTCTTTTCATTAATTAAACATTAAATGAGTCTTTCAAAATCTAGAAAAATCTGGAGAAATCCTCCCTTGGGTAAATTAGCTCCTTAAAGATTCAAAGTTTCAATCCTTTTAAAACAGTCACGAACTTTTCAAAAATTACATTTTAGTCACTAACTCAAAATGTCATATTTCCAAACCTCATTTTGTAAAATTGATTTCACCACTCTCTTATATATATTAAAAGAGGATTTTTAGATATTTTCCCATATTTTTAATGCATCCCGAACTAGGCTTTCCTTAAAACCACCTTTTATATTCGAACCGAAAATCCGACCGGTCCAGTTCAAACCCAAAACTTCTAAGCCCAAAATTGGGGTGTTACAGAGTTCGTGGTTGCTCAAGTATAGTTTTATAGAATAATGTAGTAGTTAGCAATGGGGATGCTACGTGTTGTAGGAGCTTGTGTTAGACTCCTTTGTGTTTGGCTTACATGTTGTTAAGTGCCTATGCTTTTGGATTGATGAATTGTAAACCATGTTTTATAGATGCTTTTGTTTGTGTTGAAGGCATGTAACCTTGTTTTATGTTATGTGATGTGGATGTATGTTTCCTTGAGTTAAATGGTCAAGTTAAACATGCTTGTATGCTTTAAACACGCTCTCTTTTGGGATGTGTTTGCCTCTAGTTTTGGTTGTATGATTTGTTGTCTTGATGGATGTCTAAACCGCTCCGTATGCTTATCTATGGTTGTCTAGTGTTGTATGAGAGTTGGTATGTTGGTAGTCGAGTCGTTAAATGTATCTAGAGTTGAGTTCTTGTGTTTTTAGCAGCCAGAATGAGGTTTGCAGTGTAGGGCGTATCGATACGCGTATGGGTCGTATCGATATGGTCCTATGCTTTGAACCTTGTTTTTGGCTTTGTGTATCGGTACACGGGGGTGTATCGATACGCCAAAAGCTCTTTGGAAATCTAAGATATTGACGAGATTTTGGCGTATCGGTACAAGTCCTTGGTGTATCGGTACGATCTTCATAGTTTGATCGTGAGAAGTTGACCGTTGAGGGTGTATCGATATGGTCTATCAGTGTGTCGATACGGTCTCCCTAGGTTGACTTTAGGTTGTTGACCAAGACCAGGCGTATCGATGAGGCATGTTGTAAAGGCTGAAATGGGCTACTTAATTGCTTGTCTGTATGTTTTGTATCCGCGTGTCTTTTTCGTTGTGTGTCCTTTCGCATAGGATATACTAAAGCATCTAGACAAGATAGAATTAATGAAAGATTTTCTAGGGTTGCTAATCGAAGTGGAGCCTTAACGGTTTCACTTTGGTTTTCCCCGTGTAACCTGCTCGGATCGGTCTGTCGTCTAGCCCGGGACGAGGGGGTTACAGTGACATTCTCCCCCACTGGATCTAGCGACTTCCTCGTCGCTTGTCGGTGATGAAACTTGGCAATCTTGTCATGGAATTGTCGTAGGTCCTAGTCTAGCGACGTTTAGGTGTAGTGTAAGGTATTTGTGCCTTGGACTATGTTTTAATCCTCACGTCACTCGTTCCATGAGGATGTCTCGTACCTTCTTCTCATAGGATGCCTTCACTGTTTCTTGACTCGCTCTGCGTTGGGTCATTGACATCCTCGTGGAATTGCTTGAGCATGTTGGTGTGGAGGATAGGGTATGCTCGCAGCTTTGGCGGTAACTCTAGTTTGTAGGCCTCTTTCCCTACTTGCTCCATGACTCGGTATGGTCTCTCGTACGGTCTAACAAGTGACATGTGGACAAAAAAATTACATGGTGTTAAATTCAATTTTGCAAGGACTGAATCGCTTACCTCAAACTCCATGTCCTTGCGTTTTTATCTGTCCACTTCTTGGTCTCCACCATTTCTTGTTGGAACCCAAGACATATTTTGTTGGCAGAAGGGTCGTGGGATGGATCCTCTTTGATGCTCTTCAACTCTTCTTTCTCGGTTTGTCTAATGGCTTCGAACATAGACTCTTGGATCAATGTGCCTGCTACGGTGTTGGCCTCTCTTGGCTTGGGTTCCATAATGCCATCAAACTCAGTAACAGACTTTTGCCATCTAGCCACTAAGGTCACTTTTTTTTCTTGGACGGTGTCTCGCTTCTTGGTCTCACTCAGCTTCCTACTCGAAAGCAATTGGATGCTCCTTGGTAAAAGAGAGAGCGTAAGCACAAATGCTTAGTGAGGCATGCTCTAAAGAAAACAAACACAATAATGCACATCTTGAAAACACTTTCTCAAAAGCTTTTAAACCACATGCTCATTCTATCTCATGCTTGGAAACCTTTCAAAGCAATTTCTCATTGAAACCACGTGTACCTTCATTCTATCTCATGCGTTTAAACTAATGCAAAACTCATGGAAAAGCCAAACTCATGCTTGTACTCTAAAGCATTTTATAAACATATCACATATGCATTTCTCATTGCATAAACCATTTCATCAAGGTACATGTGAATAAAAAACCATAACATATTTTATATTGGCATTTCACATTTCTTTATTACTCGGATATGCGGACATCTCACTAAACACTTCAGGGGCATCTCTCATCACCGTACTCACTCATCTAGCAACATAGTTTCTGGAGAAATCTCACATCACCGTACTCACATGGCGGAATCTCTCATCGCCACAAAGCTTCGGTATTTCACCAAGTCCTACCCGTTGGAATGCCCATCATCGGTTCTCTCCCTTTGGCTTAACCAAAGAGCACGTAAGGATTTTTAGTTTATAGTGCACTCTCATCCTATTGATCGATCAATTATATCCGGTAAGTATCTCCACATCTATTCCAATATATTATGTCAAATCATCATCTCACCTACTGTTTTTCATGCATTAAAATCTCAACCACCTCATCTCATTTCAACATCATAACATTTGCTATGATTTAACATAAAAGCTCAAATCTCAACTATGCAATATGTTACTTTATGAAATCATTTCAAGCATCATCTCATGCTATAATTCATGCATAAAAACAGTAGGAATTTATCAATCTAAAACCACATTCTAGAGAGCAATATAGCCAATACTTACTTCCGGACTTAGGAAGGTGTTTCAATCCTTTCATAAATCCCCAAACCTTGATTCTTTGTCCCTCAAGAACTTCTAAAACCATACACACTCGTCGATTACATTTCGCTTGCTTGCCGAAACGCTATCTAAGCTTCCGGATCAACTCCAAAGGTGTCCGAAGATGTCTCCCCTGTTTTAAACACATAAGAGCAGAGAATTAATGCATCACCATGCATTGAAATCATCAGCCACACACCTTAACTCGCTGCTCTACACAAAATCCACATTTCGGCTACCAAACACTACCGAAATCACCTCCAAACTCTTCCAAAACCAAACCCAGCCAAGATCCATCACTTCTAATCATTTCTAAACATCAATTAACATCAAAAACTAACACAACCACGTCCTTATACCTCAAGCTATAGCAGAACACCAAAATCACCCCAAAAAACCATCATTTTAACAAGCAAAACTTAGGAAAAACAAACCTATTCGGGATTGGATTGATAAAACCTCATTTATAACATCATTTAACATTCAGAATACATTAGAAAACCATCTCAAAACAGAGCCCAATCAATCACCACGAAAATCTTCAAGATCTCTTCCAAAATCTTGAGTTTTAAGCCAATTTCTTGTTTCTAACATTAAAACCACTTAAAAATCATGAATAAAGGATTGATAACTTGGGAATTTCAGTTAATATTTGATCATTAGAGGAGAAGGACGAAGCTTACCTCTAATGGATGATTTCTCCTTGATTTGGGCAAATTTTCTTGAAAACCCAATGTAGAAATGAAGTGGATTTGATGAGGAATTAATTAGGAATCAAAGAGTGATTGAAATCTCATCAAATGAAGTAGAAATCAAAGTGTATTTTCTGGAGAAAAAAGTGTTTGGTTGAAAGAATTTTTGAGAGAAAATTAAATGAGGGAAAATTTGTGAAAAGTAGTTATGAAAAGTCAAAGGTGGTTTTCTACTAAACTTTGCAAAAACTGCGATTTGGTCACTACACCGAATGTAGTATTTCCAAGCCTTATTTTGTAAAATTGATTTCACCATTCTCTTTTATATATCAAATGAGGATTTTTTAGATATTTTTCTATATTTTTAAAGAATCCCGAATTAGGTGTTCCCCAAAACCCCCTTTTTGATTCGAACCGTTTCCCAGACCGATCCAGTTCAGACTCTAAACTTCTAGGCCCAATTTTGGGGTGTTACAACTCTCCCCCTCTTAAGAAATTTCGTCCTCGAAATTTACCTGAAGGAAAAAGGTAAGGAAACTACTGCTTCATATCATCTTTTCTTTCCCACGTGGCTTCCTCAACACCACGATGCCTCCACAACACCTTAATCAGCTCAATGGTCTTACCCAGAAGAACCTTACTGTCTGAATCCAAAATCTCAATTGGCTCCTCATCATAAGTCAAATCTAGATTCAACTCAACCTCCTCCACAGGCATAACATGCGAAGGATCCGATCTATACCTCCGAAGCATGGATACATGAAACACATTATGTATCTTCTCTAACTCTTGAGGTAGCCTCAGCTTATAAGCAACAAGACCCACACGTTCTATCACCTCGTATGGGTAAAATACCAAGGGCTCAACTCGCCCTTACGGACAAATCTCATCACCTTCTTCCAAGGTGAAACCTTTAAGAACACACGGTCACCCACCACAAACTCAATCTCCTTACGCTTCAAATTCGTGTAAGACTTCTGCCGATCAGAGGCTGCCTTCAACCGCTCACAAATGAGCTTCACCTTCTCGGTGGTTCCTTTTAACAACGCCGGCATCGAGACCAACTTTTGTCCCGTTTCATCCCAACAAAGAGGAGTTATGCACTTCCTCCCATACAAGGCCTCATAGGGTGACATTTGAATACTTGCCTGGTAGCTGTTATTATAAGCAAACTCCACCAAAGGAAAATGCTTTTCCCAAGAGCCTTGAAACTCAATCACGCAGCACCTCAACATATCCTCAAGCACTTTGATAACACGCTCAGATTGTCCATCTGTCTGTGGATGATAAGAAGTACTGAAATTCAGCCGCGTACCCAAAGCTTAATGCAAACATTCCAAAAATCGCGATGTAAACCTCGAATCTCTATCCAACACTATAGATTTTGGTACACCATGCAGACATACAATCTCAGCAATGTACAGCTCTACAAGCCTATCCAAGGTATATGTAGTATGCACAGGTAAGAAATGCGCACACTTCGTAAGGCGATCCACAATCACCCACACTGAATTCTTCTTTGATGGCGTTAAAAGCAAACCAGACACAAAGTCCATGGTGATTCTTTCCCACTTCCATTCAGGGATCCTCAATGGTTGCAACAACCTGAAGGAAATTGATGCTCAGCCTTAACCCGCTGACAAACCATGCACTTACTCACATATTCCGCAACATCTTTCTTCAAACCCACCCAATAATACTCATCCTTCAGATCACGGTACATTTTTGTACTACCAGGGTGCATAGCAAAAGGACTACTATGAGCTTCGGTCAGAATAGTACGCCTCAACTCCACATCATTCGGCACCACTATACGACTTCCAAAACATAGAATTCCATCATCATTAAAACAAAAATCTGATGGTCTATCATCAGCAATATCCTGAACATGTGGCACCAAAGAATCATCCAACAACTGCTTATCTTTTATCAACTGAACCATAGATGGTTTCACTTGCAATTCAGCAACAAGACCTCCATCTCGCGAAATGCTCAAGCTAGCAAACGTAGCCCTTAACTCTACCGCCACTTTTATGCTCATGGCATCCGCCACAACATTAGCTTTTCCCGGGTGATACTCGATCGTTAGATCGTAATCCTTAAGCAACTCCACCCAACGCCGTTGCCTAAGATTCAACTTTTTGTAAGACATCAAATACTTCAAACTTTTGTGATCCGTGTACACAGTACACTTCTCACCATAAAGATAATGTTTCCAGATCTTCAAAGCAAAAACTACCGCAGCTAACTCAATATCATGCGTAGGATAATTGCGCTCATGCACCTTCAACTGTCGCGATGCATAAGCCACCACCTTACCCTCTTGCATTAGCACACACCCCAAACCAACGAAGGATGCATCACTGTACACCACAAACTCTTTTCTTGATTCAGGTTGAACCAAGATAGGAGCTTGCGTCAAAGTTGCCTTAAGCTTCTCAAAAGCTTGTTGTCTAGCTTCCGTCCACTCATACTTAACATCTATTTGCAACAACTTCGTTAAAGGAGCGTCAATCTTTGATAATCCATCCACAAACCTCCGGTAATATCCTGCCAACCCAAGGAAACTTCGGACTTCATGAACAGACTTAGGAGGGTTCCAATTCATCACCCCCTCAACCTTCTGAGGATCAACTCGAATCCCTTCAACCGAAACCACATGACCAAGGAACACAACTTCCTTTAGCGAAAACTCACACTTGCTCAGCTTAGCATAAAGTTGATTTTCCAAGAGCGCTTGCAAAACAACTCTCAAATGACCTTCATGCTCCTACTCAGTACGAGAGTACACAAGGATATCATCGATGAACACCACAACAAACTTGTCCAAGTATTCCTGGAACACTCTATTCATCATGTCTATGAAAGCAGCAGGAGCATTCGTCAAGCCAAACGGCATTACAAGGAACTCATAATGCCCATACCTCATTTTAAAGGATGTTTTCGGCACATCCACATCTTTCACCTTAGGTTGATAGTACCCTGACCTCAAGTCAATCTTTGAAAACACAGCCGCTCCCCGAAACTGATAAAAAAGATCATCAATTCTTGGCAAAGGATACATGTTCTTGATAGTCAACTTGTTCAGCTGACGGTAATCGATGCACATTCTCATAGTGCCATCCTTCTTTTTCAATAACAAGACTAGTGCACCCCAAGGTGACACACTAGGCCGAAAGAAGCCACGGTCAAGCAACTTCTAAAGTTGCGTCTTCAATTCTTCAGCTCCTTAGGTGCCATGCGATAGGGAGCAATGGACACCAGAGTTGTGTTTTCATACAGCTCAATCCCAAACTCCACCTCTCGACTAGGCGGATATCCAGGTAACTCCTCTGAAAACACTCCAAGGAATTCATATACAGTTCTTATATCCTGAACGCGCAACTCCTTTGAACTAGGATTCATCACAAAGGCTAGGTAAGCCTTGTAACCCTGCCGTAACATCCGACTCGCTTCCAATGTAGACACCACATTGGCAAGAAATTTCACATTCTCGCCCACTACCACGACTTCATAATCATCCGCAAGTTTCAACGAAACTCGCTTGCTTTCGAAATCCACTACAGCTTTGTGCTCAACTAGCCAATCCATACCAAGGATTACATCAAAGCCATAGAACGGCAATTCCATGAGATCAACATGGAAAACATGATTTTTCACTTTCAAGGGACATCTTCTATACAACTTCTACGTTACAACTGTCTCACCAAAGGAACTAGTCACACGCATACCAACATCCAAAGACTCAACAGGTAAACCAAGCATTGAGCATTTTCACGCAATATGTACGAGTGTGTAGATCTAGAATCAATCAAAGAAAGTAATGACAAGGATTGCAAGGTAAAGGTACCTGCAATCACATTCGTATCATTCCTTCCTTCACGATGGGCATACACTCGAGCCTGACCGCCACCCTCAGGTTGAACGGCCACAACATGTGCTACGTTCCTGCCACCATCATCCCTACGCTGAAAATTACCACGGCCGCGCCCACGACCTCTATGTGGCTCAGCTGCTCTCACCGGAGCTTGTCCCTCTCTCAGAGGCTGAGGACAATCTTTCTTCAAATGTCCACGGTTCCTATAATTCCTGCATGTCCCAAGGTTACCCCAACACTCGCCACCATGCCCTCTACCACAACGGTTACACTCAGAAGTCCTCAGAACAACATTAGGTCCTTGCTGACCTTTACCAGGGTTACCACCCTTACGCCTAGCATCATAATGCGGCCTCCTATCCTTATGCCTCTTGTTGCGATCTCTACCATAATCGCGTTCAGCCACTCGCTTTCTGGAGCTAGATCCACCCGCTCGACTAGCCAGACCAAGATTCGATTCAATGTCCTTGGCTATAGTGACCAAGACATCAAAATCTGTATAATCAGCCGCAAGCATATAAGTCTTAACATCCGCTACTAGCCCATAATAGAATCGTTCGCACCTCTCCCGCTCACAAGGGATTAACTCAGGCGCATACTGACTGAGGCGGACAAACTGTACTTCATACACAGCTATTGACATGCTGCCTTGCACAAGAGACATAAACTCTCTTTTCTTTTCATCTAGGTAACGCACTCCCAGATACTTCCGCTTGAACGCATTCAAGAAGAACGTCCAAGTCACCTCGTCATCCTCCATCCCCGAGATAGTGGTCGTCCACCATGTATAAGCATCACCATGTAGCAGTGATACAACACAACCCAACTTTTGCACATTATTGCAGTTCATCTGACCCATAATCCGCTTGGTGCTCTTCAACCAAGACTCAGATCCTTTCGAAGATAAGCCCCTGAACTCAGTCCCTCCTAGACTGCGAAGACGTTCCAAAGGCAATCTCACATTTGCATCATCCTGATGCGCAGCTCTATGAGCTCCAGCTACTGCTGCCTGGAATGTTCCAGCAATATCCTGAATCAACATGGTCATGTCAGGAGCAGCTTGCCCCTGCGCACCCTCGAGTCCAGCGACCCCAGCACCAGCACCAACGTTACCAGCTCCAGCACCACCACCACCGGGTGGTCCACCACAAGGAGGAGGAGGTAAATCCTCAACATTCTCTACATTCTCATTATCGGTCATCGATCTAGTATTGATTCTCAGCTCTCTACGTGGCCCCATTATATAGAAAACAATGCACTGACAAAAATGCAATGAACACAATTAGGCACAATAAGATAAGTAATCCAAGTACACAAGCTCATTTCGAAAAAAATTCCTCTCATTAGTTTTGATATGGCAATGGGATCCCCTATCACACTTCAAACATAGCATAGCATCACAAAAACATCTCAATCGAATCATACACCACTAATCATACATCATCCTTTCACCAAGAAAACACATCATGAATAAACACTTACATCACCCACATAACCAACCCCAATTATTCGAGAACCAAGCTCTGATACCATCAAATGTAACCCCCTTAGCCCGGTCTAGACGATTGACCCGAACTACGAAGATTACAAGGGGAAAAACCAAAGTCAACCCGAAAGTCAACCTTGATTAACAACCTTTTTTTCATTTTAATCTTGTCTAGATATAGTTTAACCCTAAGTGAGTACTCACGAGTCATGATTGAGAAAGGCACAGTGATCGGATAACATATGGGGACTCAATTGCACTTCACACAAGATTAGGGACCAAAATGTAATTTTTGTAAATTAGAGGGACTTCATTGATTTCAGGATTACCATTATGAAATTAATCATGTTACATGCTTCTCTGCAAAATTTCATCTTAAAAAGACATCTCAAGCCCAAGCAATTGCAATTCCAACATTTAGGACTAAAATGTAAAGCATGCAAACATCAAAACAATTCAGAACTGGATCCAACGGTAACCGATTTCGAAACGCCTACTCACCGTACCGAAACGCCGTATCGAAACGGTGTTGACCGTTTTCGTACGCGGGTATGTTCCGAAACCAGTTCCGAAACATGTCATTCCGGTAGATAAAATGTATCGAAACAACCCCTTACGTTTCGAAACGCCAAGGCCATTTCAGGCCCCCGTTCCGAAACACCATAGGGTGGTTCGATACACCTTGCCCAGAAACAGCAGCAAATGCTGGTTTTTCACTCAAACACATACTCAAACATTCCCTAAAGACTCTCTAATCATACCAACAATTCATCATACATATAAGGAACATATTTGGGACATTCAAGCACAATCATAGCATCAAACACAAAATTTCATTATTCTAGAGGCATGCTTCCTAGTACAAACCCAAAATGAGCAATCCAACCTCAAATCAAACAATAAAGGCCATTTACAACCCAAACAAGCTAAAACAATCAAGCCACAACCTTAGGGAATTTAACACCTCCCAATTACAGTTCTTGGTTTCCCATTGCCAATCTATCAAAGCTAAAGTGTATGAAAACTTCACCATACATGAGCTTGGACTTCCTTTGATGAACTTAGCTTCCTTTATTCCCGAATACACCTCAATTATCTGCATTATTGGTAAAAGAGAGAGCGTAAGCACAAATGCTTACTGAGGCATGCTCTAAAGAAAACCAACACAGTAATGCACATCTTGAAAATACTTTCTCAAAAGCTTTTAAGCCACATGCTCATTCTATCTCATGCTTGGAAACCTTTCAAAGAAATTTCTCATTGAAACCACATGTACCTTCATTCTATCTCATACATTTAAACCAATGCAAAACTCATGGCAAAGCCAAACTCATGCTTGTACTCTAAAGCATTTTATAAACATATCACATATGCATTTCTCATTACATAAACCATTTCATCAAGGTACATGTGAATCAAAAACCATAACATATTTTATATTGGCATTTCACATTTCTTTATTACTAGGATATGCGGACATCTCACTAGACACTTCTGGAGGCATCTCTCATCACCGTACTCACTCATCTAGCAACATAGTTTCCGGTGGAATCTCACATCACCGTGCTCACATGGTGGAATCTCTCATCGCCACAAAGCTTGGGTATTTCACCAAGTCCTACCCGATGGAATGCCCATCATCGGTTCTCTCCCTTTGGCTTCACCAAAGAGCACATATGAATTTTTAGTTTATAGTGCACTCTCATCCTATTGATTGATCAATTATATCCGGTAAGTATCTCAAAATCTATGCCAATATATTATGTCAAATCATCATCTAACCTACTGTTTTTCATGCATTAAAATCTCAACAACCTCATCTCATTTCAACATCATAACATTTGCTATGCTTTAACATAAAAGCTCAAATTTCAACTATGCAATATGTTACTTTATAAAATCATTTCAAGCATCACCTCATGCTATAATTCATGCATAAAAGCAATAGGAATTTATCAATCTAAAACCATGAGCATATAAAAGCATTTAAGGGGAAAACACAACATTCTAGAGAGAAATCTAGCCAATACTTACTTCCGGACTTAGGAAGGTGTTTCAAACCTTACCTAAATCCCCAAACCTTGATTCTTTGTCCCTCAAGGACTTCTAAAACCATACGCACTCACCGATTACGTTTTGCTTGCTTGCCAAAACGCTATCTAAGCTTTTGGATCAACTCTAAAGGTGTCCAAAGATATCTCCCATGTTTTAAACATATAAGAGAAGAGGATTAATGCATCATCATGCATTGAAATCATCAGCCACACACCTAAACTCTCTGCTCTACACAAAATCCATATTTCGGCTACCAAACACTACCGAAATCACCTCCAAACTCTTCCAAAACAAAACCCAGCCAAGATCCATCACTTCTAATCATTTCTAAACATCCATTAACATCAAAAACTAACACAACCACGTCCTTATACCTCCAGCTATAGAAGAACACCAAAATCACCCCAAAAACCATCATTTTAACAAGCAAAATTTAGGGAAAAACCTACTCGGGATTGGATTGATAAAACCTCATTTATAATATCATTTAACATTTATAATACATTAGAAAACCATCTCAAAATAGAGCCCAATCAATCACCACGAAAATCTTCAAGATCTCTTCCAAAATCTTGAGTTTTATGCCAATTTCTTGTTTCAAACATTAAAACCACTTAAAAATCATTAATAAAGGATTGATAACTTGGGAATTTCAGTAAATAACTGATCATTAGAGGAGAATGACAAAGCTTACCTCTAATGGATGATTTCTCCGTGATTTGGGCAAATTTTCTTAAAAATTCAATGTAGAAATCAATTGGATTTGATGAGGAATTAATTAGGAATCAAAGAGTGATTGAAATCTCATCAAATGAAGTATAAATCAAAGTGTATTTGCTGGATAAAAAAGTGTTTGGTTGAAAGGATTTTGAGAGAAAATGAAATGAGAGAAAATTTGTGAAAAGTAGTTATGAAAAGTCAAATGTGGTTTTCTATTTTAATCACCTTTATTTTCTTTAATTAAAACATTAATTAAATCACCCAAATTTAGGAAAAAGATGATGAAAATATTCTGGTAAAATTAGATCCTTAAAGATTCAAAGTTTCAATCCTTTACAAAACAGTCACTACTAAACTTTGCAAAAACTGCGATTTGGTCACTACACCGAAATGTAGAAATTCCAAGCCTTATTTTGTAAAATTGATTTCACCATTCTCTTTTATATATCAAATGAGGATTTTAAGATATTTTTATATATTTTTAAAGCATCCCGAATTAGGTGTTCCCTAAAACCCCTTTTTTATTCGAACCATTTCCCAGACCGATCCGGTTCAGACTTTAAACATCTAGGCCCAATTTTGGGGTGTTACATTTCTTTTCTTTGTTTTTTATATTTTTCAAATTACTTGATTATTGAAATATTTTGAATTTAACTTGTTGTTTTGTTAACTTGTAGGAAAAATACTAGAGGCTAGTAGGCCACATCTTTATTGGACTTCATGTGCGACTCATTGCATTGATCTCATATTAGAAGATATTAGAAAAATTCCAGGAGTCAAGAATACAGTAAAGAAGTTCGTGTTCATGAATGGCTATATATATATAGCCACACCTCTCTTATAAATATGATAAGATGATTCACAAATCAAAGGAATTTGCATAAGCTGACGATTACTAGATTTGCAACATCGTCCATCACTCTTGCACAATTCCATAAGCAAAGGAACACTTTGAGGAAGATGGTGATTTCTAAGAATGAAATGAATCCAAATGACAAAAGGAAGCGGGAGGTAAGAAAATGGCATCTTATCTTTTGCAAGACACATTTTGGATAAGTGCACTTTATGCTCTCAAGTTTACATAACCTCTTGTTAATGTTCTTAGAATAGTTGATGGCGAAAGAAAACCACATATGGGGTACATTTATAGAGCCATGGATACTAAAGAGGCAATTTCTAATAGATTTGCAATGAAGGAAGAGCTCTACAACTAAGCCTTTGTGTATATTGATAGAAGATGGGGTTGTCAATTTCATCGACCTTTACATGTAGCCGATTATTTTTTAAACCCATACCTTTATTATGATGATCCTAAGAAGGTAACAACTTGTCAAGAAGTTATGAAATGTTTATATGAGTGCATTGTGAAGTTGAATCCAGATGTTGCAACTGAAGATAAAATCCTTAATGAATTATGCACGTATCAAAACGCTCAAGGAATTTTTGGCATGAAAATTGTTGTTAGGCTAAGGAAGTCAAAATCTACAGATATTAAAAGTTATATTATTTTATATTTTTGTTGCTTTAAAAATACTAGTTTAAATTTTATAACGTTCTACTTTTGCTTTTTAACAACGAATGGTAGGCTATGTTTGGATCTTCAAGTCCCAATATCCAAATGTTTGCTATAAAATTCTTAGTTTCACTTGTAGTGCTATCAGTTGTGAGAGAAATTTGGGTGTTTTTCAGCTTGTAAGAGACTTTCTTTATATAATTTTTCTTCCACATTAAAATAAATTGTTACTTTTTTATTACTTAATCACTTATATAAATGTTGGCTTCTCCTCGTAGCTTCATACTAAAAAGAGAAACAGATTGGCACAAGACATATTGAATGATTTTATCTTTGTAAAATATACAGTGCTTTGAGGCGTCAATATCAAATGAAAGACACCACTTATCCTATTCTCTTGAAGGACATCGATAAAAGTAATGAATGGTTACTTGGGAGAGCAGAGAACAACTCCTTTGATGATGAAGATGAATTTGTGTTTGATGATAATGATGACCTGACATGGAGTCAGGTTGATAGAGCTACTAGAGCCCATGATCGTAGCTATTTAACTAGATCATCAAGGATCGTAAAGGAAAGCACTGGACCTTTCTCCAATTTTGATAAAAGAAAAGGCGTAGCTACTAGTTCCTCCAAAATTTTCTTCCACGTTATAACAAACGGTTACTTTTTTATTACTTAATCACTTATATAAATGTTGGCTTCTCCTCTGAGATTCATATTAAAAAGAGAAACAAATTGGAACAAGACAGATTGAGTGATTTGATCTTTTTGAAATATAACAATGCTTTGAGGCATCGATATCAGATGAAAGACATCACTGATCATATTCTCTTGAAGGATATCGATGAAAGTAATGAGTGGTTACTTGGAAAAATGGAGGACAACTCCTCCGATGATGAAGGTGAATTTGTGTTTGATGATAATGATGACCTAACATGGATTCAGGTTGATAGACCTGCTAGATCTCATGATCCTAGTTATTTGAATAGATCATTGAGGATCATAAAGGAAATCAATCGACCTTCCTTCAAATTTGATAAAGAAAAAGGCACATCTACTAGTTTTGCACTTGTAATAAATGATGAGATAGAAAAAGATATCGGTGAAGAAGGTTGTGAAGGAGATGAAGGTTTTGGAGATGATGATGATCTAGAGTAGGCGAGTGTTAGACTTTGTGTGTAAGTGAAATTTTTCGTGTTTGTTGTTTTTGTTTAAACTCTTTTATTTTGTTGTTAGGGGGTGACATGTTTTTATCTCCCATGTCTTTTTTGTACTGTTTGAACGTTTTTAGTATTAATTTATAATATCAGTTTTGGCACTCTTTTCCTTTTTTGTTGCCCAATGTTGAGCTTCATCTCGGTGTCGATTATGAGTAGGGCTATTCATAAAAATCCGAACCGATGTACCGTACCGAAAAACTAGAAAACCAGACTAAATGGTTGGTAATCGTACCGGTATAAATTAGCCAAAATGGTATGGTAACTATATTGATAAAATTAGCGGTTAAACGGGATGGGAACAATTACAATTTTTCGCTAAATAGTTAATCGAAAAAACCGGTAAGAAATTTTAAAATTAATTTTATATTAATATTAAATTATTGATTATTACTAATATGTGTGTAATTACATACTTAAACTATATATTATAATGATATTCAATTATTAGTAATAATCAAACGTGTAGTGTACGTCTATTCGAACGTACATTTATTCTAGTATTGAGATCTAATGGGATATGTTTTGCATCTTTTTGTTTCTATTGGGTTTTCCAGTGTGGTTGCATACATTTTGGGTCTTTGGGCATTGGTTTGATCTTGAAACTCATTTTACGATTCATGTTGTTGTGTCTTTGTTTTATTTATAGTTGCTCTTGAGCAACTCTGTTGATCTCGTGTTCATGTTATTGAGATTGTGAAATGAAATAAATTTTCAGTGTAGGATTGAAACTTTGAATCTTTAAGGAGCTAATTTACCAAAAATGTTTTCATCAGATTTTTCCTTAATTTGGGTGATTTAATTAATGTTTTAATTAAAGAAATTAAAGGTGATTAAAATAGAAAAACTACCTTTGACTTTTCATAACCACTTTTCACTAATTTTCTCTTATTTCATTTTCTCTCAAAATCCTATCAACCAAACAGTTTTTCTCCAGCAAATTTACTTTGATTTCCACTTCATTTGATGAGTTTTAAATCACTCTTTGATTCCTAATCAATCCTTCAACAAATCCACTTGATTTCTACATTGAATTTTCAAGGAAAATTGCCCAAATCAAGGAGAAATCATCCATTAGAGGTAAGCTTCACCCTTCTCCTCTAATGATCAGTTGTTTACTGAAATTCCCAAGTTATCAATCCTTTTTAATGATTTTTAAGTGGTTTTAATGTTAGAAACAAGAAATTAGCTTAAAACTCAAGATTTTGGAAGAGATCTTGAAGATTTTCGTGGTGATTGATTGGGCTCTGTTTTGAGATGGTTTTCTAATGTATTTTGGATGTTAAATGGTGTTAGAAATGAGGTTTTATCAATCCAATCCCGAATAGGTTGTTATTCCTAAGTTTTTGCTTGTTAAAATGGTGGTTTTTGGGGTGATTTTGGTGTTCCGCTATAGCTTGAGGTATAAGGACGTGGTTGTGTTAGTTTTTGATGTTAATTGGTGTTTAGAAATGATTAGAAGTGATGGATCTTGGCTGGGTTTGATTTTGGAAGTGTTTGGAGGTGATTTCGGTAGTGTTTGGTAGCCGAAATGTGGTTTTTGTGTAGAACAGCGAGTTTAGGTGTGTGGATGATGATTTCAATGCATGATGATGCATTAATCCTCTGCTCTTATGTGTTTAAAATGGGGGAGACATCTTCGAACACCTTTGGAGTTGATATGGAAGCTTAGATAGCGTTTCGGCAAGCAAGCGAAACAAAATCGGTGAGTGCGTATGGTTATAGAAGTCCTTGAGGGACAAAGAAACAAGGTTTGGTGATTTAGGAAAGGTTTGAACCACCTTCCTAAGTCCAGAAGTAAGTATTGGCTAGATTGCTCTCTAGAATGTGGTGATTGCCCTTAAATGCTTTTACATGCTCATGGTTTTAGATTGATAAATTCCTACTGTTTTTATGCATGAATTATAACATGAGATGATGCTTGAAATGATTTCATAAAGTAACATGCTGCAGAATGGAGATTTGAGCTTTTATGTTGAAGCAAAGCAAATGTTATGATTTTGAAATGAGATGAGAATGTTGAGTTTTAATGCATGAAAAACAGTAGGTGACATGTTGATTTGACACAATAAATTGGCATAGATGTTGAGATACTTACCGGATATAATTGATCGATCAATAGGATGAGAGTGCACTATAAACTAAAAATTCGTACGTGCTCTTTGGTTAAGCCAAAGGGAGAGAACTGATGATGGACATTCCACCGGGTAGGACTTGGTGAAATACCCAAGCTTTGTGGCGATGAGAGATTCCGCCATGTGAGTACGGTGATGTGAGATTCCACCAGAAACTATGTTGCTAGATGAGTGAGTACGGTGATGAGAGATGCCACCGAAAGTGTCTAGTGAGATGTTCGCATATCCGAGAAATAAATAGATGTGAAATGCCAATATAAAATATGTTATGGATTTTGATTCACATATACCTTTGATATAATGGTTTATGCTATGAGAAATGCATATGTGGTTTGTTTATGAAATGCTTTAGAGTTCAAGCATGAATTTGGCTTTGCCTTGAGTTTTGTATTAGTTTAAATGCATGAGATAGAATGAAGGTACATGTGGTTTCAATGAGAAATTGCTTTGAAAGGTTTCCAAGCATGAGATAGAAATGAGCATGTGGTTTAAAAGCTTTTAATGAAAATGTTTTGAAGTTGTGCATTATTGGGTTGGTTTTCTTTAGAGCATGCCTCACTAAGAATTTGTGCTTACACTCTCTCTTTTACCAATAATGCAGATAATTGAGGTGTTTTCGGGCATCAAAGAAGCTAAGTTCATCCAAGGAAGTCCAAGCTCATGTATGGTGAAGTTTTCGTACACTTTCATTTTGATAGATTGTCAATGGGAAACCAAGAATTGTATTTGGGAGATGTGTTAAACTCCCTAGAGTCGAGGTATGTTTGTTTTAGCTTGTTTGGATTGTAAATGGCCTTAATTGCTTTGTTTTAAGGTTGGATTGCCTATTTGGGTTTTGAGATTAGGAAGCATGCCTTTAGATTAATGAAGTTTTGTGCTTGAATGTCTCAAATATGTTCCTTATATGTATGATGACTTGTTGGTATGAGTAGAGAGTCTTTGGGGCATGTTTGAGTAGGTGTTTGAGTGAAAAACCAGCAATTGCTGCAGTTTCTGGGCAGGGTTTATCGAAACACCCCATGGTGTTTCGGAACAGGGGCCTGAAATGGCCTTGGCGTTTCGAAACGAAGGGAGTTGTTTCGATACATTATGGCTACTGGAATTACATGTTTCGGAACCGATCTCGGAACATACCCGCATATCGAAACGGTCAACGCCGTTTCGATACAACGTTTCGGTACGGTGGGTAGGCGTTTCAAAACGGGTTACCGTTGGACCCAGTTTTGAATTATTGTCTGTTTGTATGCTTTACATTTTAGTCCTAAATGTTGAGATTGCAATTGCTTGAGCTTGAGATGTCCTTTTAAGATGAAATTTGGCAAAGAAGCATGTAACATGATTAATTTCATAATGGTAACCTTAAAATCAATGAAGACCCTCTAATTTATAGAAATTACATTTTGGTCCCTAATCTTGTGAGAAGTGCAATTGAGTCCATTTTTGTTATCCAATCAATGTGCCTTTCTCAATCGTGTTTCTTGAGTACTCACTTAGGGTTAACAAGTATTTAGACAAGATTAAAATGAAAAAAAGGGTGGTAAATCAAGGTTGACTTTCGGGTTGATTTTGGTTTTCCCCGTGTAATCTTCGTAGTTCGGGTCTACCGTCTAGGCTGGGCTAAGGGGGTTACATTTGGTGGTATCAGAGCCAGGTTATCGAATAATTGGGGTTTGATATGTGATTGATGTATGTGTTTATGCATGATGTGTTTTTTTGGGGTGAAAGGATGATGTATGATTAGTGGTGTATGACTCAATTGAGATGTTTTTGTGATGTTATGATGTGTTTGGAGTGTGATAGGGGATCCCATTGCCATATCAAAACTAATGAGAGGAATTGTTTTCGAAAATGAGCTTGAGTACTTGGATTACTTATCTTATTGTGCCTAATTGTGTTTATTGCATTTTTGTCAGTGCATTGTTTTCTATATAATGGGGCCACATAGAGAGTTGAGAATCAATACTAGATCGACCGCTGGTAATGAGAATGCTGATGGTTTACCTCCTCCCCCTAGTGTTGGACCACCCGGTGGTGGTGGTGGTGGAGCTGGTAATGCTGGTGCTGGGGTCCCTGGACCTGAGGGTGCGCAGGGGCAAGCTGCTCCTGACATGACCATGTTGATTCAGGCTATTGCTGGAGCTTTCCAGGCAGCAATAGCTGGAGCTCATAGAGCTGCGCATTAGGATGATGCCAATGTGGGGTTGCGTTTGGAACGTCTTCGCAGTCTAGGAGGGACTGAGTTTAGAGGTTTATCTCCGGAAGGATCTGAGTCTTGGTTGGAGAGCACCAAGCGGATTCTGGGTCAGATGAACTGCAATACTGTGCAGAAGTTGGGTTGTGTTGTATCACTGCTGCATCATCCATTAGGACATGTGTTTTTGCTTAAATAGATTTGTTTTAGTTTTTAAGATTATTATTTTGTGCCTAAGTTTTTTTTTTAATTTTGAGATTATTTAAATAAATGTTATTCTTTTAATCTCTTATGACACAACTAATCAATGATCTTTAAACTAATCAAATCAATAATAAGATAAATTAAACAAATGACTGATCTCAAACTCGTAAAAAGTATTAAGGTAATTTGATGAGATCAAATTCAAGAATACTTAAAGTTTGATGAACTTTCAAAGAATATGGGATTGTCCCATAATTAAATCCCACAAGTGGAACGAAAAAGTCTTTGAAAGAGAATCAAATATGTTAGACATGTTTTGATTCAGAATAAGTCATTTTCGACTTCTTTACACAATAGAAAAACAACTCTCATACTTAATCGTTTTTTTTAACATGGTTCGAAACGCCATATAAGATATGGACTAAGAATTGTTCTAGAATACCTTTGAAGTTTTAAGGTTACTTACATGTTAAAATGTTTACAAAGTTCGAACCTTAAAAAATCCATTTGTTGTTTATCCTAACGAGAACAAAACGTTTGTTTCTCAAACGAGAGTTTATCTTGAAAGAGATTAATTCTCACAAAGGGATTTTATTTCTTCAACTTTAACGAGAACAAAATATTTGTTGCTCAAATGATAGTTTATCTCGAAAGAGAATACTTATCACTAAGGGATTTCATTTTTCAACGAGAACAAAATGTTTGTTGCTCAAACGAGAGTTTCCCTCGAAAGAGATTACCTCTCACAAAAGACAAAATGGAATTTGGAATTTGAAGAAATTTTAGACAACAAATTTATGAACCAAAGATTGAGAATGTTCCACAAATGATCAAGGAACATTGGAACAAAACACAACCATTGTGTTGATCCTTAAGAGAATACCATCTACTTGGGAAATATGGATTTCTCACTATCCGTACATGCTCTTCTTTTCAGATCAAGATAAAGACTAGGTCTTATCAGAAAGCAATGGTGAAGCCCAAAATTTGAGAAATGGCTAAGAGCCATGAGAGATGAGAAAACATACAAAGGATGATTCGTCACTAAAAGTTTTCGACAAACTTCATAGTATAGACTATGATAAAGCATATTCCTTGTAGCTATGTTTAATCCATCTTAATCTCACTTGCAAGTAGTTACATACCATGATTATGGAATGAAATAAGTGAATGTCAAAACCGCTTTCTTAAGGGAAAAACTTGAAACAGATGTGTACATGACACATCTAGAAGGTTTTGTCACTCCACTAAAACACTTGGAAGGTATGTAAGCTACAAAGGTCTATCCGTAGACTAAGGCAAGCTTCTCGAAGTTGGGATATTCGTTTCAGAAGATACAATCAAAAGGTTTCGTTTATCTAGAAACAAAGGGGAGTCTTGTTTTCAAAAGAGCTAGTGGGAGCATTGTTACTTTCCTAAGTATTGTATGTAGATGACATACTCATCAAAAGGAACTAAAGATCACAATCTGTTTTGCATTAATAAAAGATACTGCGAGTTAACAACATGAGACAGTATCTAACTCTACAACATAGGCTGAATGTATTACAGTTGACATAGCATTAAAGAAGGATGTTTGGATCTAAAGGGTTCACTTCTGAACTAAGGGTTGTTCCCAACATATTAGATGCTACATAACTCTGTTATGATGGAACCTTTGCGAAAGCAAATAAAACCCAGATCTCATTAATAAATCCAAACATATTCTAAAGTGCTTACATCTTGGAGATGTGAAAGTATGCAACACACGCACAAAGTTGATAGCTTTATCAACTCCCTGACAAAGCTTTTGACACAGCATAAGCATGTCAGTTACACTAAGCCATATCGTATTAGATACGAGAATGATTGGTCTTAGTGCTAGTGGGAGATTGTTGGAGTATGCCCAAAGACCAATCATATGATGATTGAATTGATATACTATTTTACTAGATTTATCAAGAAATGGCATTGCCGTTATTATCATTTGGTATGTTTCTGTGCATCAAACTAACCATTGGATAATAATGTCCATACAATAATACGATTATTGTTAAATAGAATCCTTAGTCGAATATTATTACGGGTATGGACAGTGATAATATATAAAGACTAGTATGTGGTTGATTGATAACAAGTGTTGTAATTGACATAGAGATGTCAAAATCAACACATAAGTATTTGTTAGAGAACAACATACTGGATTGACCCGCTATGAGCATGTTTCTTGGGTAATAATGTGACAGTCACAACATTGCTCATGATAAACATATGTATGATCCTCAGACTTGAGATCAACATGATTTCAACATAAAGATTTACGTATTTTGACATAGTCAAACGTGTGTCATAACTGACTACATTATAAAGACTAATGATTGGATACGTGATGACCTATGTAGTGAAATATGGTTGATCAAGAAAGGATTTGTCCCTCCTACATAATGGGAGAAATATCTTCGGCCACTTGATTGAGTGAGATTAGAAAATGCATGGCCATGCTCAAATATTATGATATGAGATATCATAGAGATTCGTTGATAATAATCTACTCAAGACATCAAGAAACACTAGATGGACAACGCAAGTGTGACTAACCCATGAATTGTGTTCATCTAAGATATAAAGGACAAAATGATAAAATACATAAAGAAAGTTTATTCAGGAATTAGGAAAGTCAAACCATGACTTCATGCAACTTAGGTAGCAATAATGTATTGCTAGATGTCACTCATTGTTTGTAAAATTAGAACAGTTCTATTTTTGCTGCTAACGTTGCATGAACCTACAAGGGGCACACCCTTCAAATGAAATGAACAAAAATTGGAAACCATACTCCCTATTTTAGGGAGGTTTCCGAAAATCCCCTATGGGATAGGGGAAATCGGCAACTCCCTTAAATGGGAATAATATTGGATAAATATTGTATTTATCAAATATTATTTAGAGCATGGAAAATATTTAGAGACTTATATATTATAGAATAAGATTCTATAAATTTAAATATATATTTGGAATTTATATAATGTATATTTAATTCCAAGTTTATGTAGAATTAGATTCCACATAATTAAAAATATATATTTAAATATATTTAAATCCAAGTAAAGATAGAATGAGATTCTATATAATAAAAAATATATATTTGGATTAAATATAATGTATATTTAAATCCATGTTTTATGTAGAATAAGATTCTACATAATTAAATATATATATTTCATTTAATATTATTAAATATAATGTATATTTAATATAAACCAATTTCAAGTAGAATTAGATTCTATGAATTTTGGTTGAACTTGGATTTAAGGAATTCAACTAGATTAAGTTTCTGAATACTATTTAAATGAACAAGGGCTAGCAACCAAATCATCCCTATTCCTCCTTGCAAATTTCGACATATCCCTGGGAATTCCCTCTGGAATTTTCGACAAGTCCGATATTTCTTCTGAGAAGCTGTTCGATATTTTTCTGGTGTTCCTCTTGCCCCCTGGCGATTCCCTAGTTCAAATCCAAGTCCCGGTTGAACCCCTGGTCGATTTCAGACTCCCTCAGGAATCCTTGGAGGGATTTCGACTTCTCCCTGGAAGGTGTTCAAACTTGTCGAAATTTATCCCTAAGTGTTAGGGAGGCAGAAACTTTGTTCGTTTTGTTCGGGTGGACTCCGTAGAGGTCGTTGCGAACCTGTGACGATTCCGGTTTTACTTGACGTGGTTATTCTGACATATCGTCGGTTTTCCAGTTTCCAGAGTTTTAAAAGGTAACTCTTCATCTTTTCACCCCAGATTCGTTCCTGTACATGGATCCTGGCTGGATTACGTCGAATTAATTTTTCTACTGCACCACAGGGCGTGCCGACGTGACCCAACAGTGGTATCAAAGCCACTTGTATCATACGAATTCGGACTTAAATTCTTGGGTAATGTTTATGTATGAGATGCATGCTGTTTGATTCGATTTAGATATTTATCGTATCACACCTAATAAAGACTTATTTCGATTATCACTGAATGATTAAGAGTTAATCATAACTATGTTAGGTTGCTTCAATGTTAAATGTTAACATGTTGAGACTAATAGTTAGTCTAAAGAACAAGTAGTTGTTCGTAGTTTCATAGATTTATGAAATCTCTAAAAGGGCTTCTAATTTGATAAAAGTTATCAAACTATCTTTCACGGTGAATCCGTAAAAGTTATTGTTATATGTTATGAAAAATGCATGTCTAGGATTGGCATCATCAAAGACATGGTAGTTAAGTGTGCCTAGTGCACCACCTCTCTTTCATGTTGACCTACCTGGTGCATTTGTTCGTTAACGCAAATGGTTTATGAAACCTCGTGATCCTTCTTTGGCCCATTAACCGCAACATATGGATAATCAGTTTAAAACTCCGTAAACACGTCGTTACTTTGTTCGCACGATGTTTGAAATGCATGTTAGATTGCACAGTGTTTGTTTTGCATGGTTATAGCCCATAGCCTTTATAGTTTTGGTTTTTATAAATATGGCCTGTGTGTCGTGCATTTCTCTATCTTCTATTGTACTCCTCTTCTCATCTCACTCCCTCGCATGTAACGCGAGTTTTCGAAAATTGTAAAAACTCATGGAGATAAAGCAAGGACCAAGGTAGCAGTGTGGTGGGCCTTCCCTGGTGGACCAGGCATTTCAGAAGCAGACTCTATCTTCAGTAGAATGGTCCTCCCATTGGCTTGGGACGGGTCGCCTTAGGTTAAGAAGGGCTATAATCATTGCATATTTATTTACCACTTATATTTACCTTGTATGTGATGCAATGGATGTTTTATAAGCATGATTAAACATAGTTCTATTGATAGGATCAATGTTAAAATGATGAGATAATTAAGTAAATCTCTCACTATAATTCTAAGTCTGTTTTAACCATCCAATATTTACCCTCGTTAAAGCTTCGATCGATATAATGCGAGTTTTGCCAGCAATGTCACATTTATCTATCTTAGTTAAACGCGAAGAATAAGCTAGTGATATTCGCCGGTTGAGATATTGGTATTGACTTAGCTGGGTTGTTCTAATAGGATTAGAAAACCTAGTGGTTAAAAGTTTTGGTTAACCATAATATGATTTAAAGAACAAGAGTTGTTCGCCAAAAGATGAGGAATTACATGAGATGTAATTAGTAAGGTGTTACTTACCTAAATAACCATTTCCTAAAAGACTGGCCAAAGCTGATTTAGGAAGGGTGAAATACGGATCCTCACTCACTAGAAAAACTATCGAAACGTTTTTCCGAAATTAAAACTAGAGGGTTTTTTATTTTGAAGAAAATAATGAGAGTAAATTTATAGTAAAGACCTATCTATAAATTTTAAAATTTAGTAAAACTTATATAGCATATTTTCTTTGTTGTAGAATTAATGGCAAATAATACTCTATCTCTACGATCTATCCTTGAGAAGGATAAGCTCAATGGCATAACCTTTCTTGATTGGTTCTGCAATTTGAGAATTGTTCTCAAACAAGAAAAGAAGGAATATGTCATTGAAGAACTTGTTCCTGATGAACCGGTTGCCACTGCTTCCAGAGCTGACAAAGACAAGTTTAAGAAACACATGGACGACATGCTGGATGTCGGTTGTCTTATGCTTGCCTCCATGACCCCTGAGCTTCAGAAGCAACATGAGGACATGGTAGCTTATGATATGATTCAAAATCTCAAGGAGATTTATGAAGGGCAAGCTCGTCAAGAGAGGTACGAGACCTCTAAAGCTCTGTTTCAATGCAAGATGAGTGAGGGATCTCCCGTAGGAGCTCATGTCATCAAAATGATGGGCTACATCCAAACGCTGGAGAAGATCGACTTTCCCCTAAAAGACAAATTATCTACTGATGTCATCCTGCAATTGTTTCCGGATAATTTCAATCAGTTCGTCCTTATTTTTAATATGAATGAAATTAACAAGATGCTGCCACAGTTGCTCGGCATGTTGAGAACTGCTGAAATCAACCTGAAGAAGGTAGGACCTAAACCTGTTTTGATGGTCCGCAAGGGCAAGAAGAAAGGTAAATCGGAAGCAAAGTCTAAAGGTGATGGTAAGACCAAAACCGATGGAAAGGAGGCATTGAAACCTAAGAAGGGAATCAAGAAGGATGGAAAATGTTTCCATTGCGGCAAGGCCAGACATTGGAAGAGAAACTGCTCCACACACCTACAAAAAGTCAAGAAAGCAAAAACGAGTGAGACATCAACCTCAGAGGCTTCTAAAGAGAAGGCAACAGAATAGACATGGACCTACGAATGGAAATAAATCAAGAGTTGCTACATCATCCATTAGGACATGTGTTTTTGCTTAAATAGATTTGTTTTAGTTTTTAAGATTATTATTTTGTGCCTAAGTTTTTTTTTTTAATTTTGAGATTATTTAAATAAATGTTATTCTTTTAATCTCTTATAACACAACGAATCAATGATCTTTAAACTAATCAAATCAATAATAAGATAAATAAAACAAATGACTAATCTCAAACTCGTAAAAAGTATTAAGGTAATTTGACGAGATCAAATTCAAGAATACTTAAAGTTTGATGAACTTTCAAAAAATATGGGATTGTCCCATAATTAAATCCCACAATTGGAACGAAAAATTCTTTGAAAGAGAATCAAATATGTTAGACATGTTTTGATTCAGAACAAGTCATTTTCGACTTCTTTACACAATAGAAAAACTAGAGTTGCTACATCATCCATTAGGACATGTGTTTTTGCTTAAATAGATTTGTTTTAGTTTTTAAGATTATTATTTTGTGCCTAAGTTTTTTTTTTAATTTTGAGATTATTTAATTAAATGTTATTCTTTTAATCTCTTATGACACAAGGAATCAATGATCTTTAAACTAATCAAATCAATAATAAGATAAATTAAACAAATGACTGATCTCAAACTCGTAAAAAGTATTAAGGTAATTTGATGAGATCAAATTCAAGAATACTTAAAGTTTGATGAACTTTCAAAGTATATGGGATTGTCCCATAGTTAAATCCCACAAGTGGAACGAAAAAGTCTTTGAAAGAGAATCAAATATGTTAGACATGTTTTGATTCAGAACAAGTCATTTTCGACTTCTTTACACAATAGAAAAACAACTCTCATACTTAATCGTTTTTTTTTAAATTTGGTTCGAAACCCCATATAAGATATGGACTAAGAATTGTTCTAGAATACCTTTGAAGTTTTAAGGTTAGTTACATGTTCAAATGTTTACAAATTTCGAACCTTAAAAACTCCATTTGTTGTTTATCCTGACGAGAACAAAACGTTTGTTTCTCAAACGAGAGTTTATCTTGAAAGAGATTAATTCTCACAAAGGGATTTTATTTCTTTAACTTTAACGAGAACAAAATATTTGTTGCTGAAATGATAGTTTATCTCGAAAGAGAATATGTAACGCCCCGGTTTTGGGCTTAGTAGTTTTAGGCTTGGACCGGTTCGGTCAAAGTGCTGTTCGAATATAAAAAGGTGAAATTAGGAAAGCCTAGTTCGGGTTGCATTAAAAATATGGAAAAATTTTCTAAAATCCTCTTTAAATATATATAAGTGAACTGTGAAATCAGTTTTACAAAATGAGGCTTGGAAGGGTGACATTTTGGCTAGTGACCAAAATGTAATTTTTGAAAACTGTGTGATTGTTTTAGAAAGGATTGAAACTTTGAATCTTTAAGGAGCTATTTACCCAAAGGGAGTTTCTCCAGATTTTTCTAAGATATTTAATGTTTTAATTCTGATTTTTAAACAAAAGGAAAGTGGAGGGAAGTTATTTTCCTATTTTCAACTAACTTTTCCAATTTTCCTTTCTCTCATTTTCTCTCAACCCAAACACCTTTTCTCCAGAGTTTTGATTCTGATTTTGTCACTTAAATCTCTCTTTTCAATTCTCTTTTGATTTCTAATCATCTCATCAACAAAACCTCACCATTTGCTAGTTGATTCTTCAAGCTTTTTGGTTCTAAAAAGGGAGAAACTCAAGTTTGGAGGTAAGAACGTCCTTCTCCTCTAAACTCTCAGTTATTTACTGAAATTCCTAAGTTCTCAATCCTTAATTGATGATTTATAAATGGTTTTAAAGTTGTGTAATGGATCTTGGCTTAAAATGCAAGATTTGGTGATTTTTGGTGGATTTTCGTATGATCTGATTGGGCTGTGTTTTAAGGTGTTAATTTGATGTTAAATGAATGTTAATTTGATTGGAAATTGAGTTTTAATTAATGCAATCCCGGATATGTTGAATTTCCTAAGTTTAGCTTGTGATTCTTGGTTGTTTTGGAGTGATCTTGTGGATCTGATGTTGCTGGAGATATAAGGATGTTGTTAGGTCCTTTTTAGATGTTAAATGATGTTAAAGGATGTTTAGTTTTGATGGTTCTTGGCTGGGCATTGTTGAGGAGTTGTTTGGATGCATTTTCGGTTATGTTTTGGTGGCCGAAAATGGAGTGTGGATGAGAGCAGCGAGTTTAGGTGCTTTCATTGAAGCTATTAATGCATGATGATGCATTAATCCTCTGCTTTGATGTGTTTAAAACAGGGGAGTCATCTTTGGATCCAAGTGGTGGTGATCCGGAAGCTTGATTTGTGTTTCGGCAAGAGGCGAAACGGAATCGGTGAGTGGAATTTGGTTTTCGGCTTTGAAACCAGTGTTTTGAAGGTTTGGGAGCTTAGTTTAAGTCTAAGCAACATAGCTAAGCTCAAGAGTAAGTTTTCAGAAAAACTCTCTTGGTGATGGCCATGGTTTTTGGTTGTATGCAATGTGTTGTTTGCAAGATTTTAAATCTGTTTTGAAAGCATATTTAGCATGTTTATTTGCTGAGATTTTAAGCCATGTGTTGAAGGAAGCTCAAGGTAAGAGTTCCTTGTTTTTGGACATTGTATAAATGTGGTTTTATGCTTAAAGATGCATGATGATTATGGCTTGGTTAAATGCTTTAAAACAGTGGATTATTTGATGATAATGATGCATATTGGCAAGTGATGGTTAAGGTCACAAAGGTGGTTAAAAGTCCTTGTGTGAGCCTTGTATATTTAAGAACATCAAGGTGGTTAAAAGTCCTTGGATGGTTCTTGGTTAAGATCACAAAGGTGGTTAAAAGTCCTTGTGTGGATCTTGGAAAGTTTAAGAACAACATGGTGTTTAAAAGTCCATGGTTGGTTCTTGGTTAAGGCTCAAGGTGGTTAAAAGTCCTTGGAAAGCCTTGTTTACTTAAGAACATCAAGGTGGTTAAAAGTCCTTGGATGATTCTTGTTAAGGACACAAAGGTGGTTAAAAGTCCTTGTGTGGTCCTTGCCATGGTGTTTAAAAGTCCATGGGCCATGGTGTTTAAAAGTCCATGGGGATAAGATCACAATGGTGTTTAAAAGTCCATGTGTGGATCTTATTAGAATTGTATCACTTGTTGCCAATATGACTTGTTATGAACATGAAGCATGAGATGCTTGTTTTAAGTGTTAAAGTGCATGTTTAATGTTCCTTGAGGCATGATTTATAAATGAGTTTTATAAATGCATTATTGAATGGTTTTAATGAGCATTCCTCACTAAGCTTTTGCTTACGCTCTCTTTCGTTTTCTTAAACCAATAATGCAGAGCATTAAGGTGCATTGAGGGCAACAAGGAAGGCAAGCAACCAAGTGGAAGTTATGCTCAAGTATGGGAAGGTTTTCTTAATCACTTTTAGCTTTTGGCATTTGGCAATGGGGGACCAATATGGATGTTTTGGGGGATGTCTTGAGCTCCCTAAGTTTGTTTCATATTGTTAATAATGCTAGATTATGTAATTGGCCATTATGTGTTTGATTTGGAGGTTTTATGCTTGAATGGTTTGCTAAGTAGGAAGCATGCCTATAGAATTGGGGCTTTTCATATATGATGATATGTTGATGATTGTTTGATGCATTTATGTTCCTTACATGTTGTATGACTTGTTGGTAAAGTTTGGTAGCATTTGGAGCATGTATGGTTGATCAATTGTGTGTTTTAGCAGCCATTTCTCTGCATTCTGTGCAGGCCGTATCGGAACAGTAGCTACCGTTTCGGAACGAGTGCCTTGTAGCAGCCCAGGCGTCCGAAACGGAAGACACCGTTCCGAAACGGAAAGCCCTCTGCCAGCCCTCGTTTCGGAACACGTTGCGGAACGGCCCCGCGTTTCGAAACAGGTTCTTCCTGTTTCGGAACACCTGACCGTTGGGGGCTGACATTGGCAATTATATGTTTTGAAATGTTTGCATTTTGGTCCTGAAACTTGCATGTGTAATTGTATGAGTTTGGGATGTCCGTTTGAGCTGAAATTTGGCAGTGAAGCATGAAACCTGATTAATTATAAGTTGGTAACTTTAATTTGGGTTAAGTCCCTATAATGAGCAGAATTTACAATTTGGTCCCTAAAGTTGTAAATTGCTCAATTGGGTCCCTGTTTGATCTCTGATGTTTATGATCTTTGAGCATGCTGTTCGAATGATCATAACTAGGGTTAATGTGCATCTAGATAAGTTTAAAAAGAAAAAAAAGGGTCGTTAATCAAGGTTGACTTTCGGGTTGACTTTGGTTTTCCCCGTGTGACTTTCTTAATTCGGGTCAACTGTCTGGGCCGGGTTAAGGGGGTTACATTTGGTGGTATCAGAGCTGAGTTCTCGAGTAATTGGGAATGAATGTGTGCATGATTGAAGTATGTATACTATGTATGCTTGTTGAGTGAAAGCATGATGAGTGGTTTGTGAATTTATGGCAATTGAGTTGTATGCTGTGGTGAAGCATGTTGTGGGTACCCATTGCCAAATCAAAGCTAATGAAATGATGTTGATTTTAAATGAAAATGAGCTTGAGTACTTGGATTGCTTACCTTGCTGGACTTGACTTTGTTTGTTTGCATTGTGATTGCATTGTTAGAGTATGGCACCTCGTAGAGAGTTGAGAAGTAATGTGCGAGCTACGGCTCCGAATGAGAATGAGAATGAGGAGAATGCGGGAAGTGCGGTGTTACCTCCTCCTCCACCTGGTGGTGGTGGTGCTGAAGGTGAAAGAGTTGAAGCTGCAGCTGGTGCTGGGGTCGCTGGACCTGAGGCTGGTCAGGGGCAAGCTATGCCTGACATGACGATGTTGGTGCAAGCTATTGCTGGTGCTTTTCGAGCGGCAGTAGCTGGAGCTCAAGGAGCTGGGCATCAAGGAGATGCTGGAGTGAGACTACCCTTGGAGCGTTTACGCAGTCTTGGTGGGACTGAGTTCAGGGGTATGTCTACTGAAGGTTCTGAAGCTTGGATGGAGAGTACCAAGAGGATCTTGGGTCAGATGAGTTGCACTGATGTGCAAAAGCTGGGTTGTGTAGTATCCTTGCTACAGGATGATGCTTATACGTGGTGGACGACCACTATAGCTGGGATGGCGGAAGCTGACATAACTTGGACATTCTTTTAGAATGTGTTCAAGAGAAGGTATCTTGGTGTGAGGTACCTGGATGAAAAGAAGCGAGAGTTCATGTCTCTTACCCAGGGGAGCATGTCCGTGGCTAAGTATGAAGTGCAGTTTGTTCGACTCAGTCAATATGCGCCTGAGTTAGTCCCTGATGAGCGGGCGAGGTGCGAAAGATTCCGTTATGGTTTACTGACGGATGTGAAGATGTATGTGCTGGCTACCGAGTATGATGATTTTGATGTGCTGGTGGGCCGAGCCAAGGATATTGAGATGAACTTGGGTTTATCTGCTAGAGGTGCTGGAGCAAGTGCTGGTAAGCGAGCTGCTGAGTATAGTTCCGGTGGTGGACGGAACAAGAGGGGACGTGATCAGAAGTATCAGTCCTCGGCCAAGAGAGGTGGTGGTGTACTTGCTCGGGGAGGCAATGCAAGAGCTGATCCGAGTGCGTGTTGGATTTGTGGTTCACGTGGTCATATGAAGCGCGATTGTCCTCGTGCTGTGAGGGAGGTGCAAGCTCCTGTTGTGGCAGCTGGTAATGGGTGCTGGAATTGTGGATCTACAGATCACTTGAGGAGGGAGTGTCCTATGTTGGCTGGTGGCCAAGTGCGTGCTCCTGTTGTTGCTGCACCGCAGAGAGGTCGTGGGCGCGGCCGTGGTAATTTTCAGTGAAGAGAGGAAGGTGGTCGAGGAGTGGCCCATGTGGTGGCTATTCAGCCTGAGGGTGGAGGTCAAGCTAGGGTCTATGCTCAGCGGGAGGGGAGGAATGACGCGGATGTGATTGCAGGTACTTTTACATTGCAATCCTTGTCATTACTTTCCTTGATTGATTCAGGATCTACGCATTCATTCATTTTGCGTGAGCATGCTGAATTGCTTGGTTTGCCTGTTGAGTCTTTGGATGTTGGAGTTCGTGTCACTAGTTCTTTTGGTGAGACTGTTGTGACTCGAAAGTTGTTTAGAAGATGTCCTTTGGTTGTTCAAGAACATGTTTTTCATGTTGACCTTATTGAGTTGCCTTTCTATGGTTTTGATGTAATCCTTGGTATGGATTGGCTTGCTGAGCATCGTGCTGTTGTGGATTGTGAAAATAAGCGAGTTTCGCTGAAGCTTGCGGATGATTATGAAGTTGTTGTGGTTGGTGAGAATGTGAAGTTTCTTGCTAATGTGGTGTCTACCTTAGAGGCGAGCAGGATGCTGAGGCAAGGTTGTGAAGCTTACCTAGCTTTTAGGATGAATCCTAGCTCTAAGGAGTTGCGTGTGCAAGATATCAGAGTTGTGAAGGAGTTTCCTGGTGTGTTTCCTGAGGAGTTGCCTGGTTTACCTCCTAATCGCGAGGTGGAGTTTGGAATTGAGCTGTATGAGAATACAACTCCTGTGTCCATTACCCCTTATAGAATGGCACCTAAGGAGCTGAAGGAGCTGAAGACGCAGTTGCAAGAGTTGCTTGATCGTGGTTTCATTCGGCCAAGTGTGTCACCTTGGGGTGCACCGGTCTTGTTTGTGAAGAAGAAGGATGGCACTATGAGAATGTGCATTGATTATCGTCTGCTGAACAAGTTGACTATCAAGAATCGGTATCCTTTGTCGAGGATTGATGATCTCTTTGATCAATTTCGGGGAGCGGCTGTGTTCTCTAAGATTGATTTGAGGTCAGGGTATTACCAGTTGAAGGTGAAGGATGTGGATGTGCCTAAGACAGCTTTCAGGACAAGATATGGGCATTATGAGTTCCTTGTGATGCCGTTTGGTTTGACAAATGCTCCTGCTACTTTCATGGACATGATGAATCGGGTGTTTCATGAATACCTGGATAAGTATGTTGTGGTATTCATTGATGATATCCTTGTGTACTCGCGTACAGAGGAGGAGCATGAAAAGCATTTGAGGATTGTGCTACAAGCTTTGTTGGAGAATCAGCTTTATGCTAAGCTGAGCAAGTGTGAGTTTTGGCTTAAGGAGGTGGTGTTTCTTGGGCATGTAGTTTCTGCCGAGGGGATTCGTGTTGATCCTCAGAAGGTTGAGGCGGTGATGAATTGGAAGGTTCCTAAGTCTGTTCATGAGGTTCGTAGTTTCCTTGGTTTGGCGGGATATTATCGGAGGTTTGTGGATGGATTTTCTAAGATTGCTGCACCTTTGACGAAGTTGTTGCAAAAGGATGTTAAGTATGAGTGGACGGAAGTGAGACAACGGGCTTTTGAGAAGCTTAAGGCGGCTTTGACGCAAGCTCCTATCTTGGTTCAGCCTGAATCAGGGAAAGAGTTTGTGGTCTATAGTGATGCGTCCTATGTTGGTTTAGGATGTGTGCTGATGCAAGAGGGTAAGGTGGTGGCTTATGCATCGCGGCAGTTGAAGGTGCATGAGCGCAATTATCCTACGCATGATATTGAGTTGGCTGCAATGGTTTTTGCTCTGAAGATCTGGAGACATTATCTGTATGGTGAGAAGTGTACTGTGTACACGGATCACAAGAGTTTGAGGTATCTGATGTCTCAGAAGGAGTTGAATCTCAGGCAGCGGCGTTGGTTGGAGTTGCTCAAGGATTATGATCTGACGATTGAGTACCATCCTGGGAAGGCTAATGTTGTAGCGGATGCCTTGAGTAGGAAGGTAGCTGTTGAGCTGAGGGCTATGTTTGCCAGTTTGAGTATTTCGCGTGATGGTGGTCTTGTGGCTGAGTTGCAAGTGAAACCATCTTTGGTTCAGTTGATCAAGGAAAAGCAGTTGCTGGATGATTCCTTGGTGTCTCATGTTCAGGATATCGCGGAGGGTAGACCTTCGGAGTTTGGCTTTAATGATGATGGTGTGTTGTGTTTTGGGAGTCGAATAGTAGTGCCCAATGATGCTGAGTTGAGGCGTGCTATTCTGACTGAAGGTCATAGTAGTCCTTTTGCTATGCACCCTGGTAGTACTAAGATGTATCGTGATCTTCGTGATGAGTACTATTGGGTGGGTTTGAAAAAGGATGTTGCGGAGTTTGTGAGCAAGTGTTTGGTGTGTCAGCGAGTTAAGGCTGAGCATCAGGTTCCTTCAGGGTTGTTGCAACCGTTGAGAATCCCTGAGTGGAAGTGGGAAAGGGTTACCATGGATTTTGTATCTGGTTTACCTTTGTCACCATCGAAGAAGAATTCGGTGTGGGTGATTGTGGATCGCCTGACGAAGTGTGCGCATTTCTTGCCTGTGCATACTACGTTTTCTTTGGATAAGCTTGCGGAGCTGTACATTGCTGAGATTGTGCGGCTGCATGGTGTGCCTAAGTCGATTGTGTCGGATAGGGATCCGAGGTTCACATCGCGTTTCTGGCAGTGTTTGCATCAAGCTTTGGGTACACGGTTGAATTTCAATACGTCTTATCATCCTCAGTCGGATGGTCAGTCAGAGCGTGTTATTCAGATTTTGGAGGATATGTTGAGGTGCTGCGTGATTGAGTTTCAGGGCTCTTGGGAGAAGCATTTGCCTTTGGTAGAGTTTACTTATAACAATAGTTATCAGGCGAGTATTCAAATGGCACCTTATGAGGCTTTGTACGGGAGGAAGTGTAGGACTCCTCTTTGTTGGGCTGAAACGGGTCAGAAGTTGGTTTCGATGCCGGCTTTGTTGAAAGGAACCACCGAGAAGGTGAAGCTCATTTGTGAGCGTTTGAAGGCAGCTTTTGATCGGCAAAAGTCTTACGCGGATTTGAAGCGTAAGGAGATTGAGTATGCGGTGGGTGACCGTGTGTTCTTGAAGGTTTCGCCTTGGAAGAAGGTGATGAGGTTTGGCCGGAAGGGTAAGTTGAGCCCTAGGTACATTGGACCATACAAGGTGGTTGAGCGTGTGGGTCCTGTTGCGTACAAGTTGAGGCTACCTCAAGAGTTGGAGAAGATTCATGATGTGTTTCATGTTTCTATGCTCCGGAAGTATAGATCTGATCCTTCGCATGTGATGCCTGTGGAGGAAGTGGAATTGAATCTGGATTTGACCTATGATGAGGAACCGGTGAAGGTTCTGGATTCGGATGGCAAGGTTCTTCGTGGCAAGACCATCAAGTTGGTAAAGGTGCTGTGGAAGCATCGTGGTGTTGAGGAAGCCACGTGGGAGCGGAAGGATGACATGCTGAAGCAGTTTCCTTATCTCTTTCCTTCAGGTAAATTTCGGGGACGAAATTTCTTAAGGGGGGGAGAGTTGTAACGCCCCGGTTTTGGGCTTAGAAGTTTTAGGCTTGGACCGGTTCGGTCAAAGTGTCGTTCGAATATAAAAACATGAAATTAGGAAAGCCTAGTTCGGGTTGCATTAAAAATATGGAAAATGTTCTAAAATCCTCTTTAAATATATATAAGTGAACTGTGAAATCAGTTTTACAAAATGAGGCTTGGAAGGGTGACATTTTGGCTAGTGACCAAAATGTAATTTTTGAAAACTGTGTGACTGTTTTAGAAAGGATTGAAACTTTGAATCTTTAAGGAGCTATTTACCCAAAGGGAGTTTCTCCAGATTTTTCTAAGATATTTAATGTTTTAATTCTGATTTTTAAACAAAAGGAAAGTGGAGGGAAGTTATTTTCCTATTTTCAACTAACTTTTCCAATTTTCCTTTCTCTCATTTTCTCTCAACCCAAACACCTTTTCTCCAGAGTTTTGATTCTGATTTTGTCACTTAAATCTCTCTTTTCAATTCTCTTTTGATTTCTAATCATCTCATCAACAAAACCTCACCATTTGCTAGTTGATTCTTCAAGCTTTTTGGTTCTAAAAAGGGAGAAACTCAAGTTTGGAGGTAAGAACGTCTTTCTCCTCTAAACTCTCAGTTCTTTACTGAAATTCCTAAGTCCTCAATCCTTAATTGATGATTTATTAATGGTTTTAAAGTTGTGTAATGGATCTTGGCTTAAAATGCAAGATTTGGTGATTTTTGGTGGATTTTCGTATGATCTGATTGGGCTGTGTTTTAAGGTGTTAATTTGATGTTAAATGAATGTTAATTTGATTGGAAATTGAGTTTTAATTAATGCAATCCCGGATAGGTTGAATTTCCTAAGTTTAGCTTGTGATTCTTGGTTGTTTTGGAGTGATCTTGTGGATCTGATGTTGCTGGAGATATAAGGATGTTGTTAGGTCTTTTTTAGATGTTAAATGATGTTAAAGGATGTTTAGTTTTGATGGTTCTTGGCTGGGCATTGTTGAGGAGTTGTTTGGATGCATTTTCGGTTGTGTTTTGGTGGTCGAAAATGGAGTGTGGATGAGAGCAGCGAGTTTAGGTGCTTTCATTGAAACTATTAATGCATGATGATGCATTAATCCTCTGCTTTGATGTGTTTAAAACAGGGGAGTCATCTTTGGATCCAAGTGGTGGTGATCCGGAAGCTTGATTTGTGTTTCGGCAAGAGGCGAAACGGAATCGGTGAGTGGAATTTGGTTTTCGGCTTTGAAACCAGTGTTTTGAAGGTTTGGGAGCTTAGTTTAAGTCTAAGCAACTTAGCTAAGCTCAAGAGTAAGTTTTCGGAAAAACTCTCTTGGTGATGGCCATGGTTTTTGGTTGTATGCAATGTGTTGTTTGCATGATTTTAAATCTGTTTTGAAAGCATATTTAGCATGTTTATTTGCTGAGATTTTAAGCCATGTGTTGAAGGAAGCTCAAGGTAAGAGTTCTTTGTTTTTGGACATTGTATAAATGTGGTTTTATGCTTAAAGATGCATGATGATTATGGCTTGGTTAAATGCTTTAAAACAGTGGATTATTTGATGATAATGATGCATATTGGCAAGTGATGGTTAAGGTCACAAAGGTGGTTAAAAGTCTTTGTGTGAGCCTTGTATATTTAAGAACATCAAGGTGGTTAAAAGTCCTTGGATGGTTCTTGGTTAAGATCACAAAGGTGGTTAAAAGTCCTTGTGTGGATCTTTGAAAGTTTAAGAACAACATGGTGTTTAAAAGTCCATGGTTGGTTCTTGGTTAAGGCTCAAGGTGGTTAAAAGTCCTTGGAAAGCCTTGTTTACTTAAGAACATCAAGGTGGTTAAAAGTCCTTGGATGATTCTTGTTAAGGACACAAAGGTGGTTAAAAGTCCTTGTGTGGTCCTTGCCATGGTGTTTAAAAGTCCATGGACCATGGTGTTTAAAAGTCCATGGGGATAAGATCACAATGGTGTTTAAAAGTCCATGTGTGGATCTTATGAGAATTGTATCACTTGTTGCCAATATGACTTGTTATGAACATGAAGCATGAGATGCTTGTTTTAAGTGTTAAAGTGCATGTTTAATGTTGCTTGAGGCATGATTTATAAATGAGTTTTATAAATGCATTATTGAATGGTTTTAATGAGCATTCCTCACTAAGCTTTTGCTTACGCTCTCTTTCGTTTTCTTAAACCAATAATGCAGAGCATTAAGGTGCATTGAGGGCAGCAAGGAAGGCAAGTAACCAAGTGGAAGTTAAGCTCAAGTATGGGAAGGTTTTCTTAATCACTTTTAGCTTTTGGCATTTGGCAATGGGGGACCAATATGGATGTTTTGGGGGATGTCTTGAGCTCCCTAAGTTTGTTTTATATTGTTAATAATGCTGGATTATGTAATTGGCCATTATTTGTTTGATTTGGAGGTTTTATGCTTGAATGGTTTGCTAAGTAGGAAGCATGCCTATAGAATTGGGGCTTTTCATATATGATGATATGTTGATGATTGTTTGATGCATTTATGTTCCTTACATGTTGTATGACTTGTTGGTAAAGTTTGGTAGCATTTGGAGCATGTATGGTTGATCAATTGTGTGTTTTAGCAGCCATTTCTCTGCATTCTGTGCAGGCCGTATCGGAACTGTAGCTACCGTTTCGGAACGGGTGCCTTGTAGCAGCCCAGGCGTCCGAAACGGAAGACACCGTTCCGAAACGGAAAGCCCTCTACCAGCCCTCGTTTCGGAACACGTTGCAGAACGGCCCCGCGTTTCGAAACAGGTTCTTCCTGTTCGGAAAACCTGACCGTTGGGGGCTGACATTGGCAGTTATATGTTTTGAAATGTTTGCATTTTGGTCCTGAAACTTGCATGTGTAATTGTATGAGTTTGGGATGTCCGTTTGAGCTGAAATTTGGCAGTGAAACATGAAACCTGATTAATTATAAGTTGGTAACTTTAATTTGGGTTAAGTCCCAATAATTAGCAGAATTTACAATTTGGTCCCTAAAGTTGTAAATTGTTCAATTGGGTCCCTGTTTGATCTCTGATGTTTATGATATTTGAGAATGCTGTTCGAATGATAATAACTAGGGTTAATGTGCATCTAGATAAGTTTAAAAAGAAAAAAAAAAGGGTCGTTAATCAAGGTTGACTTTCGGGTTGACTTTGGTTTTCCCCGTGTGACTTTCTTAATTCGGGTCAACCGTCTAGGCCGGGTTAAGGGGGTTACAGAATACTTATCACTAAGGGATTTCATTTGTCAACGAGAACAAAATGTTTGTTGCTCAAACGAGAGTTTCTCTCGAAAGAGATTACCTCTCACAAAAGAAAAAATGGAATTTGGAATTTGAAGAAATTTTAGACAACAAATTTATGAACCAAAGATTGAGAATGTTCCACAAATGATCAATGAAAATTGGAACAAAACACAACCATTGTGTTGATCCTTAAGAGAATACCATCTACTTGAGAAATATGGATTTCTCACTATCCGTACATGGAAACACTCTTCTTTTTGGACCAAGATAAAGACTAGGTCTTATAAGAAAGCAATGGTGAACCCAACATTCGAGAAATGGCTAAGAGCCATGACAGATGATAAAACAGACAAAGGTTGATTCGTCGCTAAAAGTTTTCGACAAACTTCATAGTATAGACTATGATAAAGCATCTTCCTTGTAGCTATGTTTAATCCATCTTAATCTCACTTGCAAGTAGTTACATACCATGATTATGGAATCAAATAAAGGAATGTCAAAACCGCTTTCCTAAGGGAAAAACTTAAAACAGTTGTGTACATGACACATCCAGAAGGTTTTGTCACTCCAGTAAAACACTTGGAAGGTATGTAAGCTACAAAGGTCTATCCGTAGACTAAGGCAAGCTTCTTGAAGTTGGGATATTCGTTTCAGAAGATACAATCAAAAGGTTTGGTTTATCTAGAAACGAAGGGGAGTCTTGTTTTCAAAAGAGCTAGTGGGAGCATTGTTACTTTCCTAAGTATTGTATGTAGATGACATACTCATCAAAAGGAACTAAAGATCGCAATCTGTTTTGCATTAATAAAAGATACTGCGAGTTAGCAACATGAGACAATATCTAACTCTACAACATAGGCTAAATGTATTACAGTCAACATAGCAATAAAGAAGAATGTTTGGATCTAAAGGGTTCACTTCTGAACTAAGGGTTGTTCCCAACATATTAGATGCTACATAACTCTGTTATGATGGAACCTTTGCGTAAGCAAATAAAACCCAGATCTCATCAATAAATCCAAACATATTCTAAAGTGCTTACATCTTGGAGATGTCAATGTATGCAACATACGCACAAAGTTGATAACTTTATCAACTCCCTGACAAAGCTTTAGAAACAGCATAAGCATGTCAGTTTCGAAACCCATATCTCATTAATAAATCCAAACATATCCTAAAGTGTTTTGTTTTGAGGTTGGATTGCCTATTTGGGTTTTGAGATTAGCAAGCATGCCTTTAGATTAATGAAGTTTTGTGTTTGAGGCTATAGTTGTGCTTGGATGTTCCAAATATGTTCCTTATATGTATGATGACTTGTTGGTATGAGTAGAGAGTCTTTGGGGGCATGTTTGAGTAGGTGTTTGAGTGAAAAAACCAACAATTGTTGCAGTTTCTGGGCAGGGTGTATCAAAACACCCCATGGTGTTTCGGAACGGGGGCCTGAAATGGCCTTGGCGTTTCGAAACGAAGGGAGCTGTTTCGATACATTTTCGCTATTGGAATTACATGTTTCGGAACTGGTCTCGGAACATACCCGCGTACCGCAACGGTCAACACCGTTCCGATACAACGTTTCGATACGGTGGGTAGGAGTTTCGAAACGGGTTACCGTTGGACCCAGTTTTGAATTATTTGATGTTTGCATGCTTTACATTTTAGTCCTAAATGTTGAGATTGCAATTGCTTGAGCTTGAGATGTCCTTTTAAGATGAAATTTGGCAAAGAAGCAAGTAACATGACTAATTTCAGAATGGTAACCTTAAAATCAATGAAGACCCTCTAATTTACAGAAATTACATTTTGGTCCCTAATCTTGTGAGAAGTGCAATTGAGGTCCTTTTTGTTATCCGATCGATGTGCCTTTCTCAATCGTGTTTCGTGAGTACTCACTTAGGGTTAACAAATATTTAGACAAGATTAAAATGAAAAAAGGTGGTAAATCAAGGTTGACTTTCGGGTTGACTTTGGTTTTCCCCGTGTAATCTTTGTAGTTCGGGTCTACCGTCTAGGCCGGGTGAAGGGAGTTACACTGCAGCCTTACTCAATGATCTTTAGTCAAAGACTAAGTCAGCCTTCGAATACTAAGCTAAAGTGCTTAGAATGAGCAGAAGCTTTTGACAAAATGGCTAAGACAAGGAAAACAATAGTGAAAGAAAGAAAAAGTATGTGAAGAATGAAAGAATTCTCTATTACTCAAGAAGAGATTGAATTATTTCCAATGACTTTGGAATGAATTGAATGGGCAAGGGTGAGCCACTATTTATAAGCGAACCCTCTTACATCTAACGGTCATGAATGACTTGACTTAATCCAAAGGATAAGGATTGTCCCTTGATTTACGCTTTCTAACTATGAAAACTCTATCCATATATTACAATGTTGCCTGAAGTAATGGGGAAATTCACTCCCCAATCATGTGTATTCTATCATGTTTGTTGCTATCATTTTGGCAAGGATACTTTCCAAAAGTGTCTTGGTCAACAAGATAAGCTTCCTCCTTGGTGACTCCTCTCTTGGGAGGATTGGGCATGGAGCATGCAGACTCGGGCTCCTCGGTCTGGTGCACCACGTGGTGTTCTTGTTTGGGCACCTTGGTGTGCGTCCGTCTAGATCATGGTCGGTGGAGCTTATATTTTTTATGATTTATCTTACTCTCTATTGTTTGAATTATTTTTTATATAACAAAAAGGGAGAGATAAGTAAAAATATTCAATTTTCAAATGAAAAGGGGAGCTTAAGTATTTTTCTAAAATATTCTCTTTTCCAAAATATTATTTTTCTAAAATGAGGCATTTCAAAAACAATTTCAAGGTGTTTTGTTATATTACAGAGGGGAGATTGTTGAACTAATATTTTGATATAACAAATTAAGTGAAAAATATTTTGTACTTGATCGAATGTTTCGAAAATAATTCATAGTCCAACAAACTTGAAAAATATGTTTGAAAATGTTTTCTAAGTGTTTTGGCCCATGCCTCAACTTAAAACATTTTCAAAAAGTCAAAAGTATTTAATTCTTGAAAATCCTGGAACAAAGTTTCTAAGCTTTATCAGAAGTTTCGAAACTCCTACAAGAGTTTCCAAACTTTTGATTTGAGACAGTTTTTAAGTTTCGAAACTTTTGTATAAGTTTCGAAACTTTGAGTTTCAAACTCTTTGAGTAGTTTCAAAACTTATATGCGAGAAAGCAGTAAATGCTAGATTTTATGTCTTTCCAACGGTTTCATACCATCCTCAACGACCATAAACGACTAGAAACTCATTCCACACTACAAATACAAGCCAAAGACACGTGAAGAAGGTCACTACACACATCTAGGCTTAATGATCAAGAGAAACAATCTTTATTTCTTCATTTCTCTTGTACATAGTGTATAGAGTACTTTATTGTGTATTCTTTATACTCTTATTAAGTGAGCTTAAATCTTGTAAACGCCCACTTTGTGAGGTATTTTTGTTTACCCAAATCAAACCTTGTAAAAGGGAGAGGTTCTAGTTTAGCCTTAGAGAAACTAGAGTGATTCTATCATAGCCGTTGAAAAGATAGGGGTTGCAAGGTTAAGATTATTTCTTAAAGGCAAGAATTCATTGTTAGTGAATTGAGAATTCTTTAGTGATGAGCTAAGGTAGTGGATGTAGACTTGGTTTAGAAGTTAAACCACTATAAATCGTTGTGCAGAGTTTTTCTTTCATTTGCTTCCACCATAATATCGTGTTTGCCAATTCAACACCTTCTTGGCAATTTTCGTTTGATCGATTCAAGCCCAACAAACTAATTCTAAATATTATTAAATTGGAGGACTCAATTGAACACTAAATCACATTTAGAGACCTTAAACAAAATCAGAAGTTGGTGACTATTTTGTTAGCTGGGTGATAGCTACGCAATTACCTCTATATTTATGCATCTTTGCTATAACAATTGCTTGTTTTCAGGTGCATTACATTGCATGTAGGCTGCAATTTTAGTATATTATGGGTGCTTCTCAACTTATTGCTCGTGTGGAGTTGGTGCTGCGTGAAAGGTAGTTTTTGGTTATTTGTGTGCATGATGACAGAGCAGAATACGAAGGAAGAAGCAAGGAACAAAATTCTATAGCAAAGAAGGAGAAAGAAGGCTAGCTAGCGCACGAAAGTACAAGCACGTGAAGTGCAGGAAAGGACGTCTGACATTGTCAGACAGCTTTATGCAGCAGCCGCACGTTATTTGCAGACCGTCCTTTTTGTTCCCTGGTGGACAGAGCTTGTCGGAGCATATTCTTTGGGATCCCCAACGAGATACCAAGGCACCAAAACCCTAGAAGACCACCCTCCCACTATATAAAGGCTTCATCACTTCAAGGCAAAAGGAGGAGATGACAGACAAGAGAAAAGTGTGCGAAAAGAAGGACAACAGATGGGAGAAGCACTTCATCGTTGACCAAACTTGGTGTCCTTTATCGAGAAGCCTGAGGCGTGGCCTCACCGTCCTCTTCTGAGGCGGTGAGCCTAAGGCGGTCATGGCAGTCCACCGGCGAACTGGGAGTTTATCTTTCCTTTTTGCTATAACATTTATTTATCTGGAGAGTTGTATGAGAATGATACGTTTGAATATTGCCCAGCCATGAATTGTCTTAGATGATTTGGGTTTTGCTGGATGATACTCTTTTTATTTTGTTAATCTCACGTTGATGTTTACTGTTCTCTCTTGAGCTTTGCTTTGTTTATGTTATGTTTAATTTCCTTGAAGTTGTAAGAGCTTAGGGTTGTAAGGGCTTCGAGAGTTAGGCCTTACCTTAAGCGCCTTCGAGAGTTGGCCTTTCTTTAGGAACAACCCAGGGTTGTAAGAGATTAAGGATGTTAGCGCCTCGAGAGATAGTCCATTACTTATGACGCCTTCGAAAGATGGTCGTTCCCTAGGTGCAGAATGGGGTAGTGATTAAGAGAGTAAGCCTTATCCAATAGTGACAGTTAGAGTAGTGTGTGACAACCTTCGAGAGAGGGTCATTTCTTTAGCATTAGCTAGGGGGAGTGATCGAAAGAAATAGCCTTAGATCTTCATAAACAATGGAGTAACCACCAAGGGGAAGGACTCCAACCTGCCTTAGAGATAAGTGATAGGTTTAAACGGCTAAAAGGGATAGAGATTTGGAGAATAGAGTGTTGAAGTCAAGCCGAGAGGTATTGCTTTAGCATTTTAGTCCCCCAGCTTTCTTGCTAGAGATAGTTTAGGAGCAGCCTAAGTAAATCCCGCCGAGCATAGTGGGAGAACTAGGATTCGTTAGCAGTGTTAAGAGGTTTTAGAGGATTATCCTTCAGGAGCTAGCCAGCCATTCCATAGAGAGCTTCGTATCCGAGAGAGGACCTATCTGTCATTTGATTATCTATTCTTTGTTTGCTTGTTTTGCCACATCATTTTCCCATCCTTCATTCTGCCTCAGCATACTCACATTACAATTTGGTTACTATAGTAATTTGGATACGAAAATTGTGTTCACCTCCAATCCCTGTGGAGACGATACTCACTCATCACTTTATTACTCGTTCGACGTGTATACTTGCACCATTTGCATATCATTTTTAGTCACTGCACGAACGCAACAAGTTTTTTGCGTCGTTGCTGGGGATTGGCAATTGGTTGTCCACGGTTTTCATTTTCATTTTGCTTTCTATTTCCACATTGTAAATATTCACATGTTTTGTTGTTTTAATCTTCTTTTCAGGTATTCTTCTAGTTTATGACCAGGAGAAGCTAGAGTCATGGAACCAGCACCTGTTAATGTAGATGCTATGGAAAATGGCCAGGGAGTAGTGGCTCGACCATGAACCATCATGGATCATGTAACTCCTAGTATGGATGATCTTCATCCCGGTACAGTAGCTCCAGAAATTCAGGCAGCCCAATTCGAACTTAAACTCGTCATGTTCATCATGTTGAGCAATATTGGACAATATGGTGGCTTGCCTCATGAAGATGCTAGACAACATATCCGTGCCTTCTTGGGTATTTGTGATTCTTTCAAGCAGCAAGGAGTGCATGAAGATGTGTTGAAATTAAAGTTGTTTCTGTATTCGTTAAGAGATCGTGCTAAACCATGGCTAAGTGGGGTACCAGCCGGATCAATTAAAAGTTGGACCAATTTATGCAAGAAATTTTTGCTATGGCGTAGTCCGCCAGTGATGAACACCCAGTTGAGGAATGATATAGCTTCATTTCGACAGTCTGATGACGAATCTATGTATGAATGTTGGGACCGATTTAAAGGATTGTTGAGGAAATGCTCTAACCATGGGTATCATGAGTGGACCCAGGTGGTTATGTTCTACAATGGTGTCAATGCACCCACAAGGATGTTGATCGATGCTGCAGCAAATGGGACACTGTTGGACAAGTCACCAGAAGAAGCATTTGATATCCTTGACAAGACAGCCAACAACGATTATCAGTTCTCAATAGCAAGGCTTGGAACAGGAAGGAGAAGGCAAGCTGCCAAGGAGAGTGAAATTGACAACTCAATACTGAATCAGTTGGCCAACATCACAGATTTGCTCAAAAATCTCCAGCATTCCAACGAAGTGAAGGAGGTTAAGGCAGTAAAGTCATGCCTAAGATGCGATGGCAATCACCACCTTAACGATTGCCCTGATAATCCAGAATCTGCCAAATATGTGAGGAACAATAACCATAGCAACAGCAGCCCAAGACGGAGTCAACACCCAAACTTGAGTTGGGATAATCAGGGGTACAACAACATTTCGGCCAATCAAATGCCACAGCAAAATCCACAAGAGGCATACCACTTCAGCCAGAATATGACATGGCAAAACTAGAAGGGAGCATCACCTTCATTGGAGTCTACTTTTAAGGAGTTCATGGCTATGACAAAGGATTTCATGGGAACCACTAAAGTTATGCTACAGGATCAAGCAGCACACCTCAAAAATCAAGGAGTCCTACAAAATCATAGCGTATCCTTACAAGCTTCAGAAACTCAAGTGGATCAGATAGTTCAAACCTTGCATATGCGACCACAAGGAAGTCTTCCTAGTGACACTGAAGCCACTAAGCACCAAGGCAAGGAACAATGCAGTGCACTCACACTACAGAGTAACACAGATATTAACCAAGGTGATAAGTTTGGGGGTGAAAAGGGCGAAGTCATGTAACACTCGAGTTTGGGGGTCGGGTGAAAATAATATTAAAATAATGTTCGGGTTTCCCTTTTCGTTTTAAAATTTCATTTTTATATGTTGGATCAAATCTTAAATTAAAATTAGAACCCAAAACTTCATGGATTTTGAAATTAGGGAAGATGACCATTTTCATTAATGGCAAATTGGTAAATAAGTGGTCTTTCAAATAAAACCCCTTTTCATTTAAAATTTCCTTTTGTCATCTTCTTCTCTCCTCACCCATTTTTGCTTCCAATGACAAAAACCCCTTCCCCTCCTTAGTTTACTATTCCATCCCATATATTGCTCACTGTTGAAGGTTTTGCAAAGGTAATCTCGTTTTTTACTTGTCCTCGTTATTCTCTACAAGCTAATACCTTTAGTTTTCATTTTTGTCAATGATTTTGAAAAGTGAGGTTTTGGGGTTTTTGATTAAAAATGCTATCTTTATGGTCTTTAGCTAAAGATTTTGATTTGTTATTGATGTGTGAGTTGTTTACTATCCATGAGGTCCAATATATGTGATTTTTAAAGAGTTTTATATATATTCCCGGATTTGGGTTTTGAGGGGTTTTGGAAGGGATTTAAGGTTGGTTTTGGGGGCGTTCTATGTTGGAAATTTAGGGCTGAAGTTAGTATGATAGTTAGGGGTTGTGTTGGAGGCATTTAAGTGTGTTAAGGGGGTCGAAATCAAGGGTTTTGGTATGTGCAATAGGGCTGCTCGAAAATAGGAGTTTTGTGGGTGTTCTTGGCTTGATTTGATGCTTAATTGGTGTTATGAGTTACATCAGTGGTTTGTGGTTGTTTTGGTGATTAATAGAGTGTGTTTGATTGTTTAGAAGCAAGGAATTTGGTTGGTGAAGCTTCGGGAACGAATCCGGAGATTTTAGAGTCTTGAGCTTGGTCTTCGGTCTTCTCTTGGGTAGCAACGGTGAGTAGAATTGTTAATCCTTGTTTTGTGCTCGATATGGAACCTTTGGGGGTTTGGGTGGAACCTTGAGGGTTCACCTAAACCTGAGTGTAAGTTTTTACTCCTATGTTTTGTTATGAGTGGATGAATGGCTATGTGTTGTGATTTTCATGTGCATCTTGAGTTGTCTTATACAGTTGTTAATGTGTAGTCGGGTTGAAGTCGAGCCTCACGTGATGGTTGTCTTAACTACGGTGATGTGTAGTCCCACCGGTAGTGACTAGTAGGAAAGTACTTTGATGTGTAGTCCCATTGGAAAAGTACTAGTCGAAACAGTGATGTGTAGTCCCACCGTGTGTGCATGTTGGTTGTGCATGTGCAAACCATGTGTAGTTTGATGAGAAAGTCATTCGTGCATCCATTGTTTTATTCCATGTATGATAAGTGTTTTGAAAACTGCATGTTTGTTGAATTGTAGAGCTTCTCTCACTAAGCTAGTTAGCTTACGCTCTCTTCGTTTCCAACATGCAGATTGTTAGATTTCGGGAGGCAAGTGGGCAAGGGATGAGCTTTTGGAGTTCTCAAACTAGCTCAAGTATGATTTGCATTTTGTAATAATGCATAAACGATGGGGTATAGACTTGTAGAAGTTGGTGTCAAACTCCTTAGGTGATTTGTGTTAGTTGAGCATGTTAAATTATGGATGTGTTATGTTTTAGTCTCATGGATTGAGGACCATGCCTATTTTGTTGCTTAATTGTATGTGCCTAAGAGTGTATGAACTTGGCCTATGAATGCTCTAAGTATGGTTGCCATATGCATGATGCCTTATGAATGCTAAGCATGCCTCTTTTGAGAAGTTGTATGAATCCCTTGATTGTATGGTTCTTATTAGTTTCGAATGCCTTGTTATTGTGTTTTGGTTGTGAATGTTGTATGTATGCTTGATTGTGCTTAGGTGAGTCTTAAAATGCATTTAGTGTTGAGTCTTGTGTTGTTTTGCTGCCAATTGGTGTCTTGCAGTGCAGGGCGTATCCATACGCCTAAGGACCGTATCGATACGGTCCTACACATTGAGACACAAAATTGACTAGGGGTACCGATACTCGGGGTGTATCGATATGCCTAAAGCTCACTGGAATTCTGAGATTTTCACGAGTCTTTGGCGTATCGGTACGGGCTCTAGGCGTATCTGTACGGTTTTGTCTCGTTGACCGTGAGATGTTGACTGAGAAGGGCGTATCGATACGCTCAAGGGCTGTATCGATACGGTCTTCCTGTGTTGACTGAAGGCAGTTGACTTGGTCAAGGCGTATCGATACCTTTGACTGGTGTATCGATACGACCTGCTCTGTAAGTGTAAAATGGGCTGTTTTGGCTTGGTTGCTCTTACTCGTGATGTCTTCCGCTGTATTGATCACATAGGGAATAAAAATGTCTTTAGACAGGATAAAGTTAAAAGAAATTTTCTAGGGTTGCTAACCGAAGTGGGACCTTAACGGGTTTCACATCGGTTTTCCCCGTGTAGCCTACTCAGACCGGTCAGTCATCTAGACCGGGACGAGGGGGTTACATTTAGTGGTATCAGAGCTTGAGGTTTCCGAGACCTCGGGTAGGTAAGTGAGGTGAGTTAATGTGTTATGTGTTGTTGCACCTCGATGAGTGTTTTACAATGTATGCCTAAATTCTGTTGCTAGCACGGTGTATGAATACATGCTGTGATGACTTTGTTGTTGCTTGAGAGTAGGTCTAATGTCCCCATTGTTAGGCGTTGTTGTAAAAAAATAAAAAAGGAAAATTGTTTTGGTTTAACGAGCTTGAGAACCGGAGTCCTTGCCCTTTTGCTAACCTAACGTTTCCCTTGATGTTGTGTGTTTGCTGTTTTAGATTTTATTTTTGCTATGGTGAGACCGAGGGGACAGCCTAGAGCGGGTGACCGGGCACCCGAGGATGAGCCACCTACTCCTCATGCTCCCGGCGGTAATGGGGAAAACGTTGGAGGCGATGGTAATGGGCCTCAGGTTGAGGCTAATGTGGGAGGTAATGGGGCTCAAGAAGGCCAAGGTCAGGCAGGTCCAAATGTGGCCCCTTTGATTCAGACCATAGCCGAAGCTTTTCAGACAGCTTTGCCCGGTATACAGGCTGCTACCACCTCAGGGTGCGAGGACATGATTACCCCTAGAGAGGCTTCGTAACTTGGGGGCAATTGAGTTTCGTGGGTTGTCTCCACAGGGTTTAGATGGGTGGCTTAAGAGCACTACTCGCATCTTGGGTCAGATGGAGTGTTTAGATGCCCGTAAGTTGGGATGCATCGCCTCTATGCTTCAGGGGGACGCTTATACTTGGTGGACCACAATTACTTCTGGTATGGCCGAGGCAGATATCACATGAGAGTTCTTCAAAAATGCCTTCAAGAGGAAGTACCTTGGAGTTTAGTACTTGGATGAAAAGAAAAGAGAGTTTATGGCTTTGGTTCAAGGAAATAGGACTGTGTCTGAATACGAGGTTCAATTCGTGAGGTTGAGCTAGTACACACTAAAGTTGGTCCCGAATGAGAGGGAGCGGTGTGAGCGTTTCAGACATGGGTTGACTACAGATGTGAAGACCTACATGCTAGCCTCCGGCTACACTGAGTTCGATGTCTTGGTATCTAGGGCCAATGATATAGAGCAGAACCTAGGCTCTAGAGCACGTGCTAGTGGGTCTGACTCCGGAAAGAGACATGCGAACTGGGATAGAGATCATGCCAAGAGGCATAGGGATAGGAGGTACCAGCCGGATACGAGACATAGGGGTGGTAACTATGGTCAGGGTTGTCAGGGCCAAGGAGCTGTTGTTCACACTCCGGAGTATACCAGGTGCGGGAGACGCCATCCGGGCGAGTGCATGGGTATCTACGGGGCGTGTTGGAACAGTAGCTCCCGAGACCATTTGAGGCGTGACTGCCACACCCGGTTAGGGGCGGATCAGCTCCAGCTAGGGGCTTTGAGCAACATAGAGGCTGTGGGCGCAGTCGTGGAAACTTTCAGTCTATGAATGAGGGTCAGAGGAACTTGGCTCATGTTGTAGCAGTCCAGCCCGAGGGAGGAGGACCGCTAGGGTGTATGCTCAGAGAGAGGTTGGGAATAACACTAATGTCATAGTAGGTAACTTCTCATTACAGTCTTTGAGTTTGCTTTCTTTGATAGATTCGGGGCCAACACATTCATATATTTTGGGTGAGCACGCAAGGTCATTAAGGTTACCTTGTGATTGGTTAGAGATAGGTGTAAATGTTACTAGCTCTTTTGGTGATACAGTGGTAGTTAGGAATGTGTATAGGAGGTGTACTTTAATGGTTTAGGGCCACATATTTCCGGTTGATATAATGGAGTTACCCTTCTATGGTTTTGATGTGATTTTGGGCATTGATTGGTTTTTGAGCATAAAGCTAGGGTTGACTTCGAGACCAAGAGAGTCTCCTTGAGGCTTACCGATGACTTTGAGGTTGTGGTAGTTAGTGAGAATGTCAGGTTTTTGTCCAACGTGGTTTCGGCTTTGGAAGCTCAGAGGTTGTTGAGTTCGGGGCGTCAGTCTTACTTGGCTTATGTAATGAATCCAGATATGAGTGAGGTGAGACCTCAGGACATCAGAATAGTATGTGATTTTCCGAGTGTTTTTCCGGAAGAGCTACCATGTTTGCCTCCAGATAGAGCAGTTGAGTTTGCTATTGAGACGTATTCCGATTCTACACCAGTGTCGATTGCTCCGTATAGAATGGCACCAAAAGAGTTGAAAGAGTTGAAGACACAGCTTCAGGAGTTGACTGATAGAGGCTTCATTAGGCCTAGTGTATCTCTTTGGGGTGCTCCGGTCTTGTTTGTGAAGAAGAAAGATGGTAGCATGAGGATGTGTATAGATTATAGGCAGCTAAATAAGGTAACAGTAAAGAACAAATACCCTTTGCATATGATAGATGACTTGCTAGACCAGTTGAGAGGTGCTTCTGTGTTTTCAAAGATTGACTTGAGGTCCGGGTACTACCAGTTGAAGGTAAAGGGTGTGGACATATCGAAGACGGCCTTCCGTACACGTTACGGCACTATGAGTTTTTGGTGATGCCTTTTGGGTTGACTAACGCTCTATCAGCCTTCATAGATATGATGAATCGTGTGTTCCATGAGCTCTTGGACAAGTTTGTGGTAGTGTTTATAGATGACATCCTAGTATACTCTAGGACCGAAGAAGAACACGATGAGCATTTGCGGTTAGTACTTCAGACCCTACTTGAGAATCAGTTGTATGCCAAGCTAAGCAAATGTGAGTTTTGGATTCGGGAGGTAGTCTTCCTAGGTCACGTGATCTCGACTAGTGGGATTAGTGTAGATCCTAAGAAGATAGAAGCTATAGTGAATTGGAAACAATCGAAGTCAATGACAGAAATCTGCAGTTTCCTAGGTTTGGCGGGGTATTATAGAAGCTTTGTTGAGGGGTTTTCTAGAATAGCGGCTCTGTTGACTAAGTTGTTACATAATAATGTTCTGTATGAGTGGTCAGATGCAAGACAAGCAGCGTTTGAGAAATTGAAGAAAGCTTTGACCGAAGGTTCTATCTTGATTCAGCCGGAACCGGGGAGAGAGTTTGTGATTTATAGTTATGCGTCCTACGTAGGGCTAGATTGTGTGCTTATGCAAGAAGGTAAGATGGTAGCGTATGCTTCGCGACAATTGAAAGTTCCTAAGAAGAATTATCCCACACATGCCATAGAGTTGGCTGTAGTAGTGTTCGCGTTGAAGATTTGGAGACACCATCTTTATGGTGAGAAGTGCACCGTGTATACCGACCACAAGAGTTTGAAGTATTTGATGTTTCAAAGGGAGTTGAACCTCAGCCAACGTAGGTGGTTAGAGCTTCTTAAGGATTATGACCTCACCATAGAGTACCATCCGGGTAAGGCAAACGTAGTGGCCGATGCCTTGAGTAGAAAAGTGGTCGTTGAGTTGCGAGCTATGTTTGCAAAGTTGAGTGTGTCTAAGGATGGTGGGTTGATAGCCGAGCTCCAGGTTAAGCCTTCGTTAGTTCAGTTAATCTGAGAGAAACAGTTGCGAGATGAGTCTTTGGCACCTCACGTGCAAGACATAGCCGAAGATAGACCTACTGAGTATTGTTTTGGTGAGAATGGGATCCTATGCTACAGGGATAGGATAGTGGTTCCGGAGGATGCAGAGTTGAGGCGTACGATCTTGAATGAAGCTCATAATAGTCCTTTTGCTATGCATCCGGGTAGCACGAAGATGTATCGAGGGTTAAAGGAGGAGTATTATTGGGCTGGTTTGAAGAATGACGTGGCCGAGATTGTCAGTAAGTGTATGGTTTGTCAGAGGTGTTGAGTGTGTAAAAGTTCTATTATTTACACCCTTTTTAACCCATATTTCTGCTGCATTCAAGCATTATTCATTGCATTTAGGTTAGTTTACAGCAAAACATCACAAATATATTAAAGGCACAGATTCTACTAAAGAATGGCTGATTTTGCAGGTTGCTGCCATAGTAGACGGAGAAGGCAGGCGCTGGGCAGAGAAGCAGAAGAGCTGAACTGGACAAGCAGACAAAGAGGACGATGCTGCCATGATGCTGCCGTGACAGCAGAGGACAACAACAAGTTAGTGGAGAAAAAGCAAAATGGACCTCGATAGATAGAGAAAATTCTGCTCGTCTGTCGTGTGAAAACCTTATATTTTTCCAAGCCCCGGATCAAAAGATATGTCAAGCCCAAAGCTCAAGGAGAGAAAATCCCAATAAACAAGGAAGATGGCTGGAAAGTAGATTCCTTGAAGATTAGTCTTTATTAGAATCATACTTTTAATTAAAGTTGTAATCCTTGTTAATTTAGATAACTTGATCCCAAAGCTTATATAAGGGCATGCATTTTAACCTAGGGCACATCGAATATCCCATAACCGATAACCAAAACCTCAAGCAGTTTTCCCGCCGCCGACATGTTCTAATTTCCCCCTAGGGCCTCGGGTTGATTTGTAAAGTAGTTGCAAGGGTTGTTTTGTTTTAGGAATTTTCAGTTCAATAAAATAAACTTCAAGTTCTCTTATTTTGGTTATTAATATCTTGCAAGAGCATCGGGAGAGCATTGTGAGGTTATCTATTTACTTAGCATCGGGAGAGTTAAGTATACGAAAGAAATAAGAGCAAGTTCTCAAGTTTATAGTTGAACTATCTCGTGCCTAGGGATAGGGCGAGGTTAAGTGGCTAAAGAAGAATTCATACACATCGGTGTTCATCCTTCGATTCACGCCGGGAGGTATCATCAAGACGTGATCATCGACAGACTTGGACCTAGGGATAGGCCAAGGTAGATCTGGGATTCTTGCCAAACTTGAACGTACTGAGTTGAGCGTTTGTTGCCGCGACGATCAACGGACTGCCGCCGTGACAGGTGCTGCCGCGACGGGTGACGACGACAGAACTGAATTTCCTAAACTCTGCAATACCTGCACAACTTAGCAATTCAATACCAGCCCATTCTCTCTATCTTGATATTTTTAATCTTTTATTTACGTTTACTTCATATTCTCGTGACAATTCTCTCAAATATTTCCTTTACTTTCGTGCAGTGAATTAAGGTGAAGCTATTAACCCAATCCCTGTGGAGACGATATTCGATACTTCGTATCACTTTACTACTTGCCTCGTGTATACTTGCACTACCATTGCGATAGACTATTTTACACGCAACAAGTTTTTGGCGCCGTTGCTGGGGATTGGCAACATAACTTTACATTTTCTTTACTGCACTTTTCATTTTTGTTTTTATTTTTATTTTTATTTTTCTGTTTTTCTTTGGTGCATTCAACTCTTGCTTTTTACAAGGTTTTCTTGTTTATGCGTAGATCAAATCGAGGTAAAGATCCTGAGTATCCATTCGATCCGGAAATCGAACGATCATTCAATCTCAAGAAACAACTTCGTCACCTTCTGGTCAGGAACGAGTACCTTGAGGAACGAGTACCTTCTGCCCACAATGGAGACGACCCGCCTGTCGGCGATATTATACCGCCTGTCGGTAACCCTGCCGCCGCCGGACGACGGTCCTGTCGTGACTACATGTTGAACGATCATGTATAGTTGGAGACCACGCTGCCGGATATTGATGTTGACAACTTCGAGCTGAAACCTGTCATGTTTAGTATGATCAACAATGTCAGGCAGTTTAGTGGTGCTGTTACAGAGGATGCTAGGGAGCATCTCAAAACGTTCCAGGAGATCTGTGGTTCGTTTAGACTGCCAGGAGTTAATCCATAGATACTGAGGCTTCGGTTATTTCCCCATTCATTAAGGGACAGAGCTAAAACTTGGTGGAATAAACTTACGCCGGGTTCAATTAGAACTTGGGCAGATTTATCTCGTGAATTTTAATCTCGTTTTAATCCTTCGCATTTATCTGAGCGATTACGTAATGAAATTTCTACTTTTCAATAGGAAGATGACGAGCCGATGCACGAGGCCTGGGACAGATTTACTACTCTTCTACGAAACTGCCCAATGCATGGATTCCCCGTCTGGAATCAGGTAACAAAGTTTTATAATGCTGCCAACTTACAAACTCGTATTCGAATTGATTCAGCAGCAAACAGATTATTATTGGATAAAGATCCGGACGAGGCAATGCAAGTATTGAAAAATCTGGCTAAGAATGAGAAGCAGTTTCCGACAGCAAGAAGAGGGGGTAAACGGGTACTTGCTGTCAAGGATTATGAAGCCGATAGCACGATGAAATCACAGGTAGCATTCCTTACTAAAGCAATGAAAAGGTTATTGAATGATGATGGACAACATGGATTTGCTGTTGAGGAGGTATGTGAAATCTATGAGGGAAATCATAGTTCGGATGAGTGTCCTATACAGCTAGAAGAGGGAAAATATGTTGGAAACTACAAACCAAATTACAATTCCAACAACTATAATCCCAATTGGAGGAAGGATCCCAAGTTTTCTTGGAGTAATCCTAATAATGCCCTGAATCCTCAAGCACACAATCAGAATCAGGGAGGACCCAGATTGCTGACGCGACAGAAAATGCCGCTGCAGTAGCAACAGCAGCAACCAGCTGCCACGAGCAGTATACTGGAACAGACTCTGGCCACTTTTATGTCTCAGACAGGTACTTATATTGAGAATATGAATCAGTTTGTCAAGAAAACAGAGAATTTCATGGATAAAACAGAGATGAGGATGACGAATCATGAAGCTACTCTGAAATCTCTAGAGACACAAATGGGTCAGGTTTCTCAACATATTAAGCCGAGGCAGACTGGAGGATTCCCTAGTAATACTGAAAATGCTAGGCAGCCCACACATGAGCAGTGTAAAGCTATTACTACTAGGAGTGGGAAGAAACTACCAGGGCCGGAAAAAGAAGCTGAAACAGTAAGGAAACCAGCCTTAGATAAATCTGCTGAGGAAGCTGCCCCGACAGGTAATAAACAGACTGCTGCCGATGAGCCTGTCACAACAGCAGAAGCGACAGAGGAGAAAATTGATGAACCTAAACCTCCTCAGATTCGTATGTAGTGGGAAGGATGTATTGCTGATTACCGTCCCCCACCTCCTTTTCCTCAACGGATACAACAAGCTAAGCAAGAATCTCAACTCAAAAAGATTTACGATATTTTTAAGTAGGTTCATATTCATATTCCGCTGTTAGATGTCGTTAGGGAGATGCCCGGTTATGCCAAATTTCTCAAGGATGTCATGTCAAAGAAATCTAAACTTGGGGAGTTTGAAACGGTAAAGATGACAGAAGGTTGCATGAGTATTCTTCATCGGCAGCCACCCCAGAAAAAGAAGGATCCAGGGAGCTCCATCATACCTTGTGTAATCGGAAATAAATATGTGGGTAAGGCACTTTGTGATCTTGGTGCGAGTGTTAATTTAATGCCAAAATCTGTTTTTCAGAAATTAGGTATTGGAAAGGCGCGGCCCACGGCAGTAACTCTGCAGCTGGCAGACCGCTCTTACGTTCATCCAGAAGGAAATATCGAAGATATTCTGGTAAGAGTGGATAAATTTATATTTCCTACTGACTTTCTTGTTTTAGATTGTGACGCAGACGAAAACGCACCAATCATCCTTGGGCGACCCTTCTTAGCCACGGGAAGATCACTGATTGATGTGGAGAAAGGAGAACTAACCATGCGAGTGAACGATCAAGAGATTAAGTTGAATGTTCTCCAAGCGATGAAGTAGGCTGATGCAGACGAGGAATGCAAGGCTATCACTGAAGTTTCCTTTGATCAACCCTGCATCAGGTCGGGCTGTCACGATATAAAATTTGGTCACTACCGCGGTAGCCACCTACAGGACTGTCACGACAGCAACGACGACAACACCGACGACAGCAACTCCTCTGAATCCGATACTGAAGATCAGGAGGAGGTAAACTGGATAGGCGATCGTCCAGGTAAGTTATTCGAACCTTTGAATTACACTTCGGATAACCATTTAATCCAAAAGCCATCTACTGTTGAGCCACCTGCCTTAGAATTGAAGCCCCTGCCAGGGCAGCTAAAATATGCTTTTCTAGGTTCAAATGATACGTTGCCCGTAATCATCTATTCTAAGCTGCCACAGGAACATGAACGTCAGCTAATAGGCATGCTACGACAGCACAAAAAGGCAATTGGATGGACGATTGCTGACATTCAAGGCATTAGTCCGGCGTTATGCATGCACAAAATCCTTCTAGAGGAAGATCATAAGCCGACTATTGATGCCCAAAGGCGGCTAAACCATGCAATGAAAGAGGTGGTGCGTAAAGAGATAATCAAATGGTTAGATGCTGGTATTATTTACGCCATCTCCGACAGCAAATGGGTGAGCTCGGTGCAATGCGTTCCCAAGAAAGGGGGAATGACCGTGGTGACCAACGAAAACAATGAGTTAATCCCAACCAGGACTGTGACCAGTTGGAGGGTTTGTATGGACTATCGGAAGCTTAACAAAGCTACCCGAAAGGACCACTTTCATTTACCCTTTATTGATCAAATGCTTGATGGATTAGCGGGTAAACCTTACTATTGTTTTCTTGATAGTTGTTCAGGTTATAATCAAATTGCTATCGCACCGGAGGATCAGGAAAAGACGACTTTCACATGCCCCTACGGAACGTATGCTTTTAGGAGAATGCCGTTTGGACTATGCAACGCACCCGCCACCTTCCAAAGGTGCATGATGGCCATATTCTCCGATATGGTGGAGGACTTCCTTGAAATTTTTATGGATGATTTTTCAATCTTTGGAAACAATTTTGAGAGCTGCCTCGACAATCTACAAAAGGTACTTGAAAGATGTGAAAAAGTAAAACCTGGTCTTAAATTGGGAAAAATGTCACTTTATGGTGGATGAAGGGATAGTCCTTGGCCATAAGATTAGCTGCCGTGGCATAGAAGTCGACAGGGCCAAAATAGAAGTGATCGAGAAGCTGCCGCCACCGACCACAGTCAAGGGTATTAGAAGTTTCTTGGGACATGCTGGGTTTTATCGGAGATTCATTGCAAATTTCTCAAAAATCACCAAGCCCCTATGCCATCTTTTGGAGCAGAACTGACCCTTTGACTTTAATGAAGAATGTACTGAAGCATTCAAGGTTCTGAAGGAAAAACTGGTAACATTCCCAATAGTACAGCCACCAGACTAGACACAGCCATTTGAGATTATGTGTGATGCTAGTGACTATGCTGTCGGGGCAGCACTTGGGCAGCGCAGAGACAAGCTATTTCATGTCATATATTATGCCAGCAAGACATTGAATGAGGCTCAAGTGAACTATACCACCTCAGAAAAGGAATTATTAGCCGTGGTGTTCTCCATTGACAAGTTTCGTTCTTACATACTTGGAACGAAGGTAATAGTGCACACAGACCATTCTGCCCTGAAGTATTTGTTTGCGAAAAAGGATGCAAAGCCTAGATTGATACGGTGGATCCTGCTATTGCAAGAATTCGACCTTGAAATCAAGGACAAAAAAGGGACAGAAAATCAGGTGGCAGATCACTTGTCAAGGTTGGAGAAGGGACAGAGTCTACCAATAGATGAGACAAACATACTGGAGACCTTCCCAGATGAGCAGCTCTTTGCTACCGCAATCACTACCGCGACAGCCATGGCGGCAGGTAAGTCTTCTGAACTCCCCTGGTATGCTGATTTCGTTAATTTTATAGTTAGCGGAATAATTCCTTCTGATCTTAATTACCAAGCCAGGAAGAGGTTCCAAAATGATGTTAAGCATTATTATTGGGACGAACCTCTTCTTTTCAAAATGTGTGCAAATCAGGTTATAAGGAGGTGTGTACCACAAGAAGAGCAAGAAGACATACTTCATCATTGCCATGCTTCACAGTATGGAGGTCACTTAGGAGGCAACAAAACTGCTGCCAAGGTGCTGTAGTCAGGGTTTTACTGGCCGTCACTGTATAAAGATGCACAAATCTTCTACAAGAACTGTGACAGGTGCCAAAGGTCAGGAAACATCTCAAGGAGAAACGAGATGCCACTGCAGAACATTCTAGAAGTCAAAATCTTCGACATTTGGGGGATTGATTTTATGGGACCTTTTCCATCTTCATGTGGAAATTTATACATCGTCCTAGCAGTGGATTATGTCTCTAAGTGGGTTGAAGTTATCGCCACTCAAAGGAATGATGCCAAGACAGTCCAAAGGTTTTTACACAAAAACATTTTTTCTAGGTTTGGCATCCCGAAGGCGATTAACAGTGATGAAGGGAGACATTTTGACAATAGGGTTATTGCTGCCGCCTTGAAGAAATATGGTGTCAAGCATCGGATCGCGACAGCATACCACCCACAGACCAATGGACAAGCTGGAATATCTAATAGGGAAGTTGAGAACATTCTTGAAAAGATGGTTAAGCCCACTAGGAAAGATTGGTCTTTACTCCTCAATGATGCATTATGGGCATATAGGACAGCTTTTAAGACTCCATTGGGCATGTCTCCATACCGATTGATTTATAGAAAAACCTGTCATCTTCCTGTCGAGATAGAGCACAGAGCATATTGGGCGATCAAGGCAGTAAATATGGACTTGGACAAGGCAGGCCATAAAAGGCTATTAGATCTAAACGAGATTGAAGAAATAAGGACAATGGCCTACGACAATGCAAAAATCTACAAGGAGAAAACTAAGAAGTGGCATGATAGGAAGTTGCTGCCATGACAGTTCTGCCCAGGGCAGCTTGTATTGTTGTTCAATTCTAGACTGAAACTTTTCCCAATGAAACTGAAATCTAGATGGTCTGGCCCATTCCAAGTCGTACAAGTTTTTCCCCATGGTGCCATCACAATCCGATCATTAAAAGACGGGCACTAATTCAAAGTCAACGGACAGAGCCTCAAGCATTATCAGGGGACTGAAGCCCCAGGAATACAGGAAGTGGTTACCTTAGGAGATGCCCCACAAGGCATCCCTAATTTAACCTAAATTTTATTTATATTTATATTTATTTATTATTTATTAGGTAATTAGGTTTATTTTATTCGAATAATGATTTTATGTTTACTGTTTTTAGGAAATAAAGGAGTCAAGAAGAATAGGAGAAGTGACCCCAGCCCACCATCCATCCATCAGCCCAACAAAGCCCAATATTGAAGCATGTCGTTCCAGCTGCCGCGGTAGACACGGAAAAGACAGGTTGTCACCAGACTATCACGACAGACGCAGAAACGTGTGACAGACGCGTAACAGATGCAGAAACGCGTGTCAGACGCGTCAGACACGCTAAAGATCAACAGTCTCCCCGTTATTCACGCCTGCCGTTACAACTTCACCGGGCAGCAACTCCTCCTTCTATAAAACCCCGTTTCATTTTCATTTTCATTCACTTCTGTTTTTCTTACTTTCTCTCCCCTTTAGTTTCATTTGCTTTATTTTACTTTCAACAACCCTTGCACTAACATGTCTTCCAGAAGAACCTGCCGCAGTGCTGTTTCAACCTCTTCACCGGCAGCACCTACACCACAGTCCTTCGCAACTAGGGATCTATGGGAAGAACGAGGCTTTATTTACACTCCAAGAGAAGTCAATATGGGCCTCAAGCCTTTCATCGCAAGGACGATTAGAGCCCTCTTATGGGAACAATTCGCGGAGCAACCAACAGAGATGAACGAGACGATGGTGAGGGAATTCTATGCTGCCATCGGCAGCAGGACGGCAACAGCAGTGACTGTCCGAGGGACAGAAGTGCAGTTCACAGCTGAGCGCATTTACTCTTTCTATGGCCTCTACTTCGGCCCCAACGATGATGCTCACCAGCAGTTCCTTGACACTCTAGATGATGCTGCCTTTGACGATGTCATGGCAGAAGTGACGGAAGAAGGGACTGAATGGAACACAAGCCGCAAAAATCCCCACACAGTGAAGAGGAGGCAGCTGCTACCGGAGGCCAAACTGTGGAATGCCTTCATCAAGAAGAGAATCCTACCGTCATCACATCACACCACCGTTGACCAGCAGAGGTTAGCCCTAATACACTCCATTCTAAATAAATGACCCATTAATGTGGGGAGTTATATACGGGAGAGTATTTTGGAATGAGCCCATAGATCGACGGCCCTCTTATGCCTTCCCTACCTCATCACGTCCCTCTGCCGCTGTTATGCCCTGCCGGAAGCCAACACCGATCGCATACTGAAAGGACGGGGCTGGACAGAAAAAAATATCATCAGCCTCATGGAGCTGACAGTAGCAACCCCCCTCTCGTCCTTCAACCATGCTGCCGCCCCAGCTGAATCGTCAGAGCAGCCAAACCCTGAACCTGTCACCATAACAGCCGCTCCGACAGACCCATCCACTCAAATCCTTGCTGCTATTCAAAGGATGGAGAACAGACAGCTAGGTCTAATGACATTCATCAAGGACTTTGTCGCATCCACGGTAATATTTTATTCATAATACTTTAAATTTCCCTGATGTTGTCTTTCCCACTTTTCCTGCCCACTACTTCACCGTCCCCACCCCTGCCCACACACCTACACCTGCTACCACACCACATACACCATCTGCTGCCTCCATTCCATCACATGCCCCGACGGCAGCCGGCATCCCTCATGCTGAAACATCTGCCTGGGGAACAAAGCGACCGGTGCCCTCATATGACCTTGCTGCCTTTATGGCTGGATTCTCTTCCTCATCCGTCTGGGCAGACAACGACGCTGAACCCTCTATTCGGAGGAACCTATCGAAAGAATTCACACCGGTCAAGAGGCAGAAAAGAATGGCCAACAAGAAAACTCTGCCAAAGGCCAGCAGCAGCAGCGATAGCAGCGGCAGCAGCTCTGACATTCAGGTTGTGCAGCAACCAACCCAGCCTGCCCCAAGAGCCAGCATCCGCCGCCAAATCCGCCTCAGCAGCAGCAGTGAAGACAGTGCTTAAAATTTAAGTTTCTTATTTTCTTATTGCTGCCTGCTATTTATATATTTTGGGATGTACTGCATTCATTTATTTTCATTTTGGCATTTGCATTGAGGGCAATGCAACCCTCGAGTTTGGGGGTGGCAACCCTCCATATTAATGGAGTCCAAGTACATCTTAGTTAATTGTTGTGTCTTTTACTTAGTTATTTTTCAAGTTCTCTTAAAAAAAATATCTGAAAAAAAAACTGAAAATTTTGGCTTAAAACTGTGAATTGAACTTGCCTGTCGTGACAGCTCTGTCGTGGCAGCATCTTTAGGATAGTTTAAGGAGAAGTTTAGAGCCTTTCTATAGTGCTGAAAACTTAAACACCATTGTGACTGTTATACTGCTTAGACTTCTTTTAGCCAAACTAGAATAGGAAGCTTAGCACTTGAATAGCCCCTAGAGGTGCCTAACATTGGCTCTAGGAAAGAAGTTTAGCAAAAGAGACTCAAAAACCCTAGAGGTGCCCGAAACCGGCTCTAGGAAGCTAACTAGAGGTGCCTAAAACTGGCTCTAGTAAAACTTTAGAAATCGAGTCAAAACAAAGAAATCAAAGAAGCATGAAAATGTGCCTTCAAAAAGATAAACTTTGGCATAAAAATTCAAGTTAAGAGTTGAATATTCTAGTGAAACTAAGAGAGTCTTGGCATATAACTATTCACAAGCATTAACACAGCACGAGGACTATAGTGAGATTCCGGACAGATCCTAAATTATCCGACAGGTTGCTGCCGTCACAGGGAACGAACGACGGGTAAGGGAAAGTTCACTGTTTGAAAGCCAAAACAAAAATATTTAATTTTTCTTTTAGGTCTTAGTTGCTTGAGGGCAAGCAAAAACTTGAGTTTGGGGGTGTGTTGAGTGTGTAAAAGTTCTATTATTTACACCCTTTTTAACCCATATTTCTGCTGCATTCAAGCATTATTCATTGCATTTAGGTTAGTTTACAGCAAAACATCACAAATATATTAAAGGCACAGATTCTACTAAAGAATGGCTGATTTTGCAGGTTGCTGCCATAGTAGACGGAGAAGGCAGGCACTGGGCAGAGAAGCAGAAGAGCTGAACTGGACAAGCAGACAACGAGGACGATGCTACCATGATGCTGCCGTGACAGCAGAGGACGACAACAAGTTAGTGGAGAAAAAGCAAAATGGACCTCGATAGATAGAGAATATTTTGCTCGTCTGTCGTGTGAAAACCTTATATTTTTCCAAGCCCGGGATCAAAAGATATGTCAAGCCCAATGCTCAAGGAGAGAAAATCCCAAGAAACAAGGAAGACTGCTGGAAAGTAGATTCCTTGAAGATTAGTCTTTATTAGAATCATACTTTTAATTAAAGTTGTAATCCTTGTTAATTTAGATAACTTGAGCCCAAAGCTTATATAAGGGCATGTATTTTAACCTAGGGCACATCGAATGTCCCATAACCGATAACCAAAACCTCTAGCCATTTTCCTGCCGCCGACATGTTTTAATTTCCCCCTAGGGCCTCGGGTTGATTTGTAAAGTAGTTGCAAGGGTTGTTTTGTTTTAGGAATTTTCAGTTCAATAAAATAAACTTCAAGTTCTCTTATTTTGGTTATTAATATCTTGCAAGAGCATCGGGAGAGCATTGTGAGGTTATCTATTTACTTAGCATCGAGAGAGTTAAGTATACGAAAGAAATAAGAGCAAGTTCTCTAGTTTATAGTTGAACTATCTCGTGCCTAGGGATAGGGCGAGGTTAAGTGGCTAAAGAAGAATTCATACACATCGGTGTTCATCCTTCGATTCACGTCGGGAGGTATCATCAAGACGTGATCATCGACAAACTTAGACCTAGGGATAGGCCAAGGCAGGTCTGGGATTCTTGCCAAACTTGAACGTACTGAGTTGAGCGTTTGCTGCCGCGACGATCAATGGACTGCCGCCGTGACAGGTGCTGCCGCGATGGGTGACGACGACAGAACTGAATTTCCTAAACTCTGCAATACCTGCACTACTGAGCAATTCAATACCATCCCATTCTCTCTATCCTGATATTTTTAATCTTTTATTTACGTTTACTTCATATTCTCGTGACAATTCTCTCAAATATTTCCTTTACTTTCGTGCAGTGAATTAAGGTGAAGCTATTAGCCCAATCCCTGTAGAGACGATATCCGATATTTCGTATCACTTTACTACTTGCGTCGTGTATACTTGCACTACCATTGCGACAGACTATTTTACACGCAACAAGAGGGTTAAGGCCGAGCACCAGTTTCCCTCAGGATTGTTACAGGCGTTGAAAATTCCAGAATGGAAGTGGGAGCGTATTACCATGGACTTTGTGTCAGGACTACCGTTGACTCCTTCGAAGAAGAATTAAGTGTGGGTGATTGTGGATAGATGTACTAAGTGTGCCCACTTCATACCAGTTCATACTACCTATACTTTAGACAAGTTGGCTGATATGTATATCTGTGAGATAGTGAGACTACATGGGATACCGAAGTCGATTGTGTCAGACCGAGATTCAAGATTCACCGCTAGATTTTGGGAGTGTTTATATCGAGCTTTGGGTACTTGGTTGAACTTCAGCACTTCGTATCATCCGCAGTCAGATGATCAGTCTGAGAGAGTGATTCAGGTATTGGAAATTATGTTGAGATGTTGTATCATTGATTTTCAGGGGTCATGGGAGAAACATCTACCGTTAGTGGAGTTTACGTATAACAACAGCTTTCAGTCGAGTATTCAGATGGCTCCTTATGAGGCCTTGTATGGTAGGAAGTGTAGAACCCCGATTTGTTGGGTCGAAGCCGAGCAGAAACTTATACTGATGGCCGAGTTACTTAAGGGCACCACCGAGAAGGTAAAGTTGATATGTGATCACTTGAAAGCAGCTTCAGATCGACACAAGTCCTATGCTGACTTAAAGAGGAAAGAGGTAGAGTATTCTGTGGGAGATAAGGTGTTTTTGAAAGTCTCACCTTGGAAGAAGGTGATGAGGTTTGGAAGGAAGGGCAAGCTAAGCCAAAGATTCATCGGACCTTATGAGATAGTTGACAGAATCGGTCTCGTTGCGTACAAATTGAGACTCCCGACTGAAATAGAGAAGATTCATGATGTCTTTCATGTGTCGATACTTAGGGGTATAGATCGGATCCATCCCATATTATGTCAGTTCAGGAAATAGAGTTGAATCCGGACTTGTCTTACAACGAAGAACCAGTTGAGATACTTGCTTCTGATAGCAAGGTGTTGCGTGGCAACAACATAGAGTTGGTCAAGGTATTATGGAGACATAGTGGAGTGGAAGAGGCCACGTGGGAAAGGAAAGCTGATATGCTTGAGCAATTTCCGTACTTGTTTCCGTCAGGTAATTTCGGGGACGAAATTCCTTAAGTGGGGGGAGAGTTGTAACACCCGGGTTTGGGGGTCGGGTGAAAATAATATTAAAATATTGTTCGGGTTTCCCTTTTCGTTTTAAAAATTCATTTTTATATGTTGGATCAAATCTTAAATTAAAATTAGAACCCAAAACTCCATGGATTTTGAAATTAGGGAAGATGACCATTTTCATTAATGGCAAATTGGTAAATAAGTGGTCTTTCAAATAAAACTCATTTTCATTTAAAATTTCCTTTTATCACATTCTTCTCTCCTCACTCATTTTTGATTCCAACGACAAAAACCCCTTCCCCTCCTTAGATTACTATTCCATCCCATATCTTGCTCATTGTTGAAGGTTTTGCAAAGGTAACCTCGTTTTTGACTTGTCCTCGTTGTTCTCTACAAGCTAATACTTTTAGTTTTCATTTTTGTCCATGATTTTGAAAAGTGAGGTTTTGGGGTTTTTGATTAAAAATGCTATCTTTATGGTCTTTAGCTAAATATTTTGATTTGTTATTCATGTGTGAGTTGTTTACTATCTATGAGGTCCAATATATGTGATTTTTAAAGAGTTTTATATATATTCCCGGATTTGGGTTTTGAGGGGTTTTGGAAGGGTTTTAAGGTTGGTTTTGGGGGTGTTCTATGTTGGAAATTGAGGGCTGAAGTTAGTATGATAGTTAGGGGTTGTGTTAGAGGCATTTACGTGTGTTAAAGGGGTCGAAATCAAGGGTTTTGGTATGTGCAATAGGGCTGCTCGAAAATAGGAGTTTTGTGGGTGTTCTTGGCTTGATTTGATGCTTAATTGGTGTTATGAGTTACATCAGTGGTTTGTGGTTGTTTTGGTGATTAATAGAGTGTGTTTGATTGTTTAGAAGCAAGGAATTTGGTTGGTGAAGCTTCGGGGACGAATCCGAAGATTTTGCAGTCTTGAGCTTGGTCTTTGGTTTTCTCTTGAGTTGTCTTATACAGTTGTTAATGTGTAGTCATGTTGAAGTTGAGCCTCACGTGATGGTTGTCTTAACTACGGTGATGTGTAGTCCCACCGGTAGTGACTAGTAGGAAAGTACTTTGATGTGTAGTCCCATTAGAAAACTACTAGTCGAAACGGTGATGTGTAGTCCCACCGTGTGTGTATGTTGGTTGTGCAAGTGCAAACCATGTGTAGTTTGATGAGAAAGTCATTCGTGCATCCATTGTTTTATTTCCATTTATGAAAAGTGTTTTGAAAACTGCATGCTTGTTGAATTGTAGAGCTTCTCTCACTAAGCTAGTTAGCTTACGCTCTCTTCGTTTCCAACATACAGAACGTTAGAGTTCGGGAGGCAAGTGGGCAAGGGAGGAGCTTTTGGAGTTCTCAAACTAGCTCAAGTATGATTTGCGTTTTGTAATAATGCCTAAACGATGCGGTATAGACTTGTAGGAGTTGGTGTCAAATTCCTTAGGTGATTTGTGTTAGTTGAGCATGTTAAATTATGGATGTGTTATGTTTTAGTCTCATGGATTGAGGACCATTCCTATTTTGCTGCTTAATTGTATGTGCCTAAGAGTGTATGAACTTGGCCTATGAATGCTCTATGTATGGTTGCCATATGCATGATGCCTTATGAATGCTAAGCATGCCTTCTTTGAGAAGTTGTATGAATCCCTTGATTGTATGGTTCTTATTAGTTTCGAATGCCTTATTGCTATGTTATGGTTGTGAATGTTGTATGTATGCTTGATTGTGCTTAGGTTAGTCTTAAAATGCATTTAGTGTTGAGTCTTGTGTTGTTTTGCTACCAATTGGTTTCTTGCAGTGCAGGGCGTATCGATACGCCTAAGGACTGTATCGATACGGTCCTAAACTTTGGGACACAGAATTAGCTAGGGGTACCGATACTCGAGGGCGTATCGATACGCCCAAAGCTCACTAGAATTCTGAGATTTTCACGAGTCTTTGGCGTATCGGTACGGGCTCTAGGCGTATCGGTAGGGTTTTGTCTCGTTGACCGCGAGATGTTGACCGAGAAGGGCGTATCGATACGCTCAAGGTCTGTATCGATACGGTCTTCCTGTGTTGACTGAAGGCAGTTGACTTGGTCAAGGCGTATCGGTACCCTTGACTGATGTATCGATACAGTCTGCTTTGTAAATGCAAAATGGGCTGTTTTAGCTTGGTTTCTCTTACTCGTGATGTCTTCTGCTGTATTGATCACATAGGAAATAAAAATGCCTTTAGACAGGATAAAGTTAAAAAAATTTTCTAGGTTTGCTAATCGAGGTGGGACCTTAACGGGTTTCACATCGGTTTTCCCCGTGTAGCCTACTCGGACCGGTCAGTCATCCAGACCAGAACGAGGGGGTTACAAGTCCAACCCAGCTTACTACAGCAACAAGCTACAACAATTTCGGCCAAACTACCTCCACGATTCTCTCAAAAACTCAAAAAGCAAGCAGATCTTCAATTTGGAAGGAATATTGTTACAAAGAAGAGAAAGGTGGAAAAACACGATATGGTTGCTATAGCAAAGGATTGCTACTACATTTGGAGAAAATTCCCACCAAAAAGAAAAGACCCAGGAAGCTTTATTATCCCTACTCTATCAAAGATAAGTTTGTTGGGAAGGCATTGTGTGATTTGGGATCGAGTGTGAACCTGATGCCTAAATCCATATTTCAGAAAACTAGGGTTAAGGGATGTCAAGACTACTAAGGTTGCGCTACAGCTCGTTGATCACTCTGAAGTCCAACCAGAAGGAACAATTGAGAATGTCATAGTAAAATTTGATTATTTGGCTTTCCCGGCTGATTTCTTGATCATAGATTGTGAAGAAGACAGCGATACTCCTATTATTCTAGGAAGGCCATTTTTAGCTACATGGCGAGCCTTGATTGACTGTGAGAAGGGTGAAGTCACACTGAGAGTGGGTGAAGAAACAGTTACCTTCAATATACATAACACCCTTCATCAGAGGTCAATGGAAGATAAGCACTGCAATACTATAGCATGGGATGAGCTATAAGAACTTTGTTGTAGCATTTAAGGACCTGACCGGGGAAGGGAACCCAGATGCTGAAAATCACTCAAGCGAAGTGGGGCTAGCTACGTCTCACCTCAGTCTTACTAACCCTTGATAGTATGCCTCCTAACTTTTTCTTTTTGCTTTAGCATTTTCAATAAATAGTAGTTAGTATGCTTTTGCGTGTTTTTACCTTTGCTCTTATCTTAAATTGTCCTTTTAATTTATTATTTTGCAAATTCCGTATCATAGTACGTGTCCTCTGTAGTGTTGATCAGTCGTGCAGGTGGTACATCAAAAATGGATTTATTCTATTGGTTGATAAAGGAAATCAGAGTTTGTAGGGAACAAAATTTGTCTTGACTTGGGAGTTGATGCAACATAGGATAAGGAGGGGAATAGAAAGGGCATTATAAAAAGGGGGAATTATTAGAGAGAATAAACCCTAGCCACATATAACCTAGTTCTCTCTCCTACTTTTCTTTCAAACATTTAAGAACCCTTTTTCTCTCTCCTGACAAAAGACGACTCCTATCACCCTCAACCTTCTCTCCTCATTAAGAAGAGTCAGAGGTTAGCCGTTTCCCAAGGAAACTTCCCACATGTCTCCCCCCCACTCTCCTCTCCAACCGTCATCGCGCTTCATCTTCTTCACTCAACCTCAAACCATTTGACTCTTCTCTTTCTTTCTTTTCTTCCCAACAAAAACATTTGTTTCCCTAGAAAGACCAAAAGACCTACCTTAAAGCCTCCAACAATGGTCTGCTGCAAAAATGTCTCTGGTGCTACATCCAGTTCACAGAACCCACCATTCGTCAAAATCAAACTCTTCTACGATGAAGCAGCCCATGAAAGATGGTTAAGTCTAAAAGATAGAAAGCTACTGCCAGAGCAAGGACTTCGATTCCTTGGGGAAAATAATGAGAACTTCGAGTCATCCCTACTCGATGTCATAGCCAAGCACAACTGGAGAAAGCTAGTTCAGCACCCTCAAGGCATATGTGTCCCATTAGTGAAGGAGTTCTATGCACATTTGACTAGCCCAACACAGTCAAGTGTCCACGTTAGAAGAGAACAAGTGAAATTCACTGCTGTAGCAGTGAATAAATTTTACGGCCTGAAAAACGTAGTGGATGAGCATGGTAGTTTTATTGTTGGGCTAGACGACAAAGCGCAAGAAAAAATCGTAAAGGAATTGTGTTTTCAAGGGACAGAACTCAACCGGAACACCATGCCAGTGGAGAGGGGGAGGCTAAAGCCTGAAGCAAAATTATGGAATCATCTGCTAAGAATGAGACTAATGCCCACATTGCACACAACCACGGTACATCTATCTCGGCTGCTGATTATTCATTCCATAATTAATGGTCGACAAATTGATGTAGGGAAATTGGTGGTGGATGAGGTCTATGCATGCCTTAAGAGAAGCAAAAGCCCTTTGATTTTCCCAAATCTGATAATTGCCCTCTGCCGAAGGAAGGAAGTGTTTGAAAACTCGGCTAATGACGAACAAATGGAGGGCAAAAAGAGGTTGAAACCTGTCCAGATTCCTCAGCTGAAGGGCTTTGATGAGGATGCTCCAAACGAGACCCTGGAGGGAGGAGCCAAGAGCTTTGCCGCAGCAAGGACTACAACATTGGTTGCTAAAGCAACCCACCTGACAATAGAGCTTCACAGTTTGAGGGTGCAGCTGAGCACCTATTTTAAATACGCCAACAAAAGGGGTGTAGCTATCTCACAGTGCTTCTCCGAGGTCTTACCGGGAATTGCAATCTCTTTTCCCCCATTTCCAAAGGAGCTCCTCGTCACTCCTAAACCGCAAGACCAGAATGACGTAGCAAGCATGCCCCAACCAGCCTAGAAGAGAAAGTTGACAGCTCGGAAGAAAGTCAACCCAACACCTGCCCCAGAGCCAGCTACTAGAGACCCCTCTGCTCAAAAGTCACAGCAAATTGATCTTGCTTCCACACCCACCAGGAAGAGAACACGAAGCATAAAACCTACTACAGCATCATCGCAGCCACCTGAATCGCAAAGGGAGCCAGCCACCACTTTGAGTGACGATGATCAGCCTATGGCTGAGGCTGCCCCCACAACTGGAACCAATCCCGTTGTGCCCCCATATTAGGATGCTATAGCATCCAAGCCAAAACGATACAAACGCACAGCAGGACGCACTGTCAAACCAACTGATCCGACCCTTGCCCTATCTGATGACAGTGCAACCTCAACAGTTCCAATGGCGCACGACGACCACTCCACAGATGACACCAGTGACAATTGACCTCAGCACCCATGAGGTACATTTTTTTAGTTTTCGTTCTTTTTAGTTTATTTTTTCATAACATTTTTTTCATGCATCGAGGATGACGCATCTCCAAGTTTTGGGGTGTTTTGCCTTTGCTTAGTTTAGGACCATAGCATTTGCATCGTAAGATTAGACAAAAGTTTTGCTATGGAATTCTATTTAGCTAGGAAGAAATATGCGAATGTGTTGATGATGCTTAGTGATGATCATTTGAAAGGCCTGAACTGATCATTTTAAAAAAATTTACAACTGCATGAGACTTAAGGAACTATATTAGGAGTGAGTTTGCTATAGAAAATAATTTTAGACACATATTGCTTTTTTTCTCTACTTGATAGGTTTAGAAAAACTTTTTAGGAAGGACTTTAGTAATGCCTTGCATGAAAACATGAAAAATGAGCTTAAAAGAAAAAGAAGACTCCCATGTGCCTAAAAACCGAACATTGAATAAATGCTATAGCATAACTGTAGAAGGACACTCCGTTGTGCAGTCTTCAGGCCGACTGTTCAAAAAAAAGAGATAGAAAAAGAAACAAACTAAATAAGTAGCAATGAAAAGCACATGAGTAAATGAAAGTTGTCACGGGATGACTCTACCTACTAGCTCGTGGGTGAGAGGTATGCTCCCTGCTCATCTAGAGTTAAGGACGGTAGGTGTGATGAGGTGACACTCTTCGCAACAATACCTCTTTCATTTTTTTAGCAGTCTGTAATACTTGAAAATTTCATTGATAAGGTATTACTATTGAGCTTCCTTGAAAATTTTTCTTCGCTTATCATGCATAGCTCGAAGGTAATCTTGCACACACACTCACTAGAAGCTTGCTCTTAAAAGAAATTCTTACCAGTCTCAAATAAATGTTATTGATATTAAATGCCTATATTTTCCTGAAAGCTGAAACACTGATGTAGTATTAACTCCTTGCTAAATCTTTGCCATAGCATCCCTTTTGTTTATTTTTACGCATTGCTTGAGGAAAAGCAATAGCTTAAGTTTGGGGGTGTGATAGTTATGCTATTACCTCTATATTTATACCTCTTTTCTATAGCAATTGCTTGTGTTCAGGTGCATTACATTGCATGTAGGCTACATTTTTAGTATATTATGGGTGCTTTTCAACTTATTGCTCGTGTGGAGTTGGTGCTGCGTGAAAGGTTGTTTTTGGTTGTTTGTGTGCAGGATGACAGAGTAGAATGTGAAAGAAGAAGCAAAGAAAAAATGCTATAGCAAAGAAGAAGAAAGAAGGCTAGCTGGCGTACGAAAGTACAAGCACGTGAAGTGCAGGAAAGGACGCCTGACACTGTCAGGCAGCTTTATGCAGCAGTCGCACTCCATCTGCAAACCGTCCTTTTTGTCCCCTGGTGGACAGAGCTTGTCGGAGCATATTCTTTGAGATCCCCAACGAGATACCAAGGCACCAAAACCCTAGAAGACCACCCTCCCACTATATGAAGGCTTCATCACTTCAAGGTAAAAGAAGGTCAGGACGGACGAGAGAAAAGTGTGTGAAAGGAAGCACAATAGATGGGAGGAGCACTTCATCGTTGACCAAACTTGGTGTCCTTTATCGGGAAGCCCGAGGCGTGGCCTTACCGTCCTCTTCCGAGGCTGTGAGCCTAAGGCGGTCATTGCAGTCCACCAGCGAACTGGGAGTTTATCTTTCCTTTTTGCTACAACATTTATTTATCTGAAGGGTTGTATGAGAATGATACGTTTGAATATTGCCCAGCCATGAACTGTCTTAGATGGCTTGAGTTTTGCTGGATGATACTCTTTTTATTTTCTTAATCTCATGTTGATGTTTACTGTTCTCTCTTGAGCTTTGCTTTGTTCATGTTATGCTTAATTCCCTTGAAGTTGTAAGAGCTTAGGGTTGTAAGTGTTTCGAGAGTTAGGCCCTACCTTAAGCGCCTTCGAGAGTTGGCCTTTCTTTAAGAATAGCCCAGGGTTGTAAAATATTAGGGATGTTAGCGCCTCGGGAGATAGGCCATTCCTTATGATGCCTTGGAAAGATGGTTGTTCCCTAGGTGCAGATGGAGTAGTGATTAAGAGAGTAAGCCTTAGCCAATAGTGACAGTTAGAGTAGTGTGTGACAACCTTCGAGAGAGGGTCATTGCTTTAGCATTAGCTAGGGGGAGTGATCGAAATAACTAGCATTAGATCTTCATAAACAATGGAGTAACCACCTAGGGGAATGACTCCAACCTGCCTTAGAGATAAGTGATAGATTTAAACGGCTAAGAGGGATAGAGATTAGGAGAATAGAGTGTTGAAGTCAAGCTGAGAGGTATTGCTTTAGCAGTTTAGTCCCCCAGCTTTCTTGCTAGAGATAGTTTAGGAGCAGCCTAAGTAAATCCCGCCGAGCATAGTGATAGAACTAGGATTCGTTAGCAGTGTTAAGAGGTTTTAAAGGATTATCTCTTCTCTATTTGCTTGTTTTTCCACAGCATTTTTCCCATCCTTCATTCTGCCTCAGCATACTCACATTACAATTTGGTTACTATAGCAATTTGGATAAGAAAATTGTGTTCACCTCCAATCCCTATGGAGAGGATACTCACTCGTCACTTTATTACTTGTTCGACGTGTATACTTGCACCATCTGCGTATCATTTATAGTCACTACACGAACACAACAATGGGTAATCTTTCAATGCCCTAACTTTGTATTTTACCCTATTTGTGTAGACTGTTACTGCACGACATGCGAGAGTTGCATTCGAGTAATTCTTTGGATTAGTGTTTATATTATAGTTAGATGTCGTAGTAATAGTTTTTAATGTAGAGTTTCATTCTCGTAGGATGTAATTCATCTAAACCCAGAGCTAGATCTGAGCGTAGAAGGCACCCTGCACGACGTTAGGGTTATAGCTTGCTTGAGGTGTGTCTTTTCCTATGGTACATTTAATTCTATGTGATTAGTATCTGTGTTATGATGTGTATTACAGGTTGTGTTTTGCATGATGATATACCATGTCAACTTTATCAGAATGTGGATAATTAAATATCAAACCTAGTAAGTTGTGAATACCAAAATGGGATTGTTATGTGATTGTAATAATTAAGACCTATCGTCCTTGTGCGTGGGGTGAAATTGTACGGTGGAAGCAATGGTTTCACCCTTTATGTTTGATACTATACCACTCATGACGGTAACGACGTAGCGAGGGGTTCTGCGAACCTACCTCATCATATGGTGCGATGTAGTTGGGTGTGTTGCACTGTGCTTGGTGCATCCTATCATGTGCATATGTATATATGTTTGTGTGACTTGAGACTGTGAGCATGATAATGTGATTGTACTGCATTGTGATTGTGATTGTTTGCACTTTAGAGACACATTAGGCTCTATAGCTCACTCCTTTTTAGTTCCTTTTTCAGATACTCTCAGATTTTAGGCAACTCGGTACTTTGAGGATCTCATATTTTATTCAGCTATTTTGTATTTAGTACGAACTATATGTTGATATTCATATTATTATTTATTATTTTTGGACATTGATATTGATTATATTTTGGGATTATTTTCATCATTTATTTAAAGGCTTTACATTAAGTTGTTTTTATTAAACTATCAAAATATTATTATAACGTTTGAGTTTTATAAACAATTGAGAAATTTTACAAGAATTATTATTTAATATAATTATTTTTGTGTTAGCGTATATTTAAATTTATAATTGTTTCCTTGAGGGACAATATTCAATTGTGACCTTCTATATCCGACAATATCTTCTAGGTCGAGTAAAGGAGTTAAATTATATCGAATAAAAATATATATAATGTCTAAAAGTTTACTAACTTACTACGTTTATATATATACAATAAAAATTTTGTATTTCCTATTTATACACATACTATATATTACACGTTACACCACCAGAACGTATTCTCCCTATGTCTCATTAAATGTGTCCCTTATTGACTTTTTTGTCAATTTTTTTCTTTGAATCATTATTATTTAAAATTTATTATTGATAAAAATATAAAAAAAATATATTTTAAAAACCTTCAATCAAGTAGTTTTAAAATATATATTTTTTAAATTTAATTTTTTAAATATTTAAAATAGTCATGGTCAAATTTTTAAAAAATTCACTTTTAAAAGTAAATAATGGACAAATTTAGTGACACGGAGAAAATATCATGTATACTATGTGATAAACTTTATTTAATGACACAATATAAATATTTAGATGCAACATATAACCCGAGATGCAAATAAGAAGCACTAAATTAATGAACAATGATAAAAGGAATAACTTAGAAAACATACAAAAAGGAATACTAAAACGTAAATTCAAACATGGCATAATATGAAGCTAAAAGGGTTGAAATTGTGTTATTCATGAAAAAGCTTAAAAAGCCTCTCAACACACTCTCTCTAAAATTTCTCTCTAAAAATAAAAAAAAAATTATTGCCTCATTTTTGTCGGTCGCTTGCCGCCAACGATTTAACCCTCTTTCTTCTTGCATCCTAAGCCTCTCACTCTTGTTGAGGATCATCGGATCTCTCTCATGGTAATGATGGCCCTTGCCTTTTGTGGCATTTTCTCTCTATCTACGAGTTCTGGGTTTTATAGCAAAGAATACTATTATTGTTGACAATGTTCTAACACCGGTTTGGATGGGTCTCTCGAAGGTGGCTAGGGGGACGCGACACCTTCTCCACTATCGCTTTTGTTTTTCTCTTCTCTTGGTTTTTCTTTTCTTTGTTTGTTGGTTTGTAGGTTTCGATGCCTCCACCGACGGTCGACTGTTGGCTTGGATCTCAGATTCCTCCACCCTTTTGTCATCGATGACCCCCACATTTGACACGCTGATGGTTTTTTGGCAATATTTCTTCATTTCCCCTCACGAGATATGCTCGGTACCACCAGATGACATGCACCTTAAGATTGTGATGCTGCCTCTTGTTCTTGTTGGCCTTGGAGACTTTTGGGTCTTCCTCTGCCGCATGTGTGTTGCTTTGTTTCTTCTTTGCATCTCTATTTTTTATGTGTTCTTTATTTTTTTATGCTTTCTTTTTGCACTCATGTTTATGTTGTTGTTTCTGAGATTGTGTCCCATTTCCTTTTCTTTATTTACGTTTGTTTTTTATTTGCTTTGTTTGTTTCAATGAAGCCAATGTCTTTGTTAAACAAAAGGGATGAAATTAAAGTAACTTAAAATTAACATGTAGAAGCATAAATAGACTAAAAAATAAAGGGGTGAAATGAAAAGTAATTAAAACGCAATGCATAAATATAAATGGAATTGAAATAACAGAAATTGAAAGAATAAGGGGTCAAATGCACAATTTTCCCGAAAAGGATGCCTATCCTTCCCAAGAGGGTCAACACTAGTCTTCGAACCGAAATAAAATAAAAACAAAATTGAAAGACAAAATTAAAAATAAAGAAAAAAAATAAATGGGAGAGATTGAAAAGAAGAGAAAATGTGGAAGGAGCCTTAAGGGAATTAACATTTTAACGAAATATGTGGATCATTTCCTTGGGTCAGGTCACTATTGAGTGTGTAAAAGTTCTATATTTTACCCTTTATTTAACACATATTTCTGCTGCATTCAAGCATAATTCATTGCATTTAGGTAAAGTTTCACATATACATCACAATTAGATAAAATGGCACAGTTGCTACTGATTTTGGCTACTTATTGCAGGTAGCTGATGTGGCAGACTTAGGACAGCGAAGGAACAGAGCTGGAACTCAGGACTGGAGTCAAGAAGAGAGATGATGTCGTGGCAGCCATGACGACATCGTTGGTGAACGGGAAAAGTGAAGTGGAGCTCGACAAATAGAGGAATTCAAGTCGGTCTGTCGTGGACCACTCCTATATTTTTCTGAGCCCTACGACAGAATGAATGCCAAGCCCAAAGTCCAAGGAAGAAACCCAAAGCAAGAAAAGAGGACGAATTAAAGTCATGCACTCAGAAGATTAATTCTCCAATAGAGTTGTACTTCAGCTTAAACTTCTATTCTTGTCATATTAGAAAACTTGGACCCAAGGCCTATAAAAAGTCATGTAATTCGACCTAGGGAAGGATATCTCATATATAGCCGTCTTCCCAATAAACCCTTGTCAGTTTCCCCCTCTCATCATGTTCTAAACTTCCTCTAGGGCTAAGGGTTGATTCTGTAAAGTAGTTGCAAGGATTGTACTGTTTTAGGAATTTTCTATTCAATAAAATAAAACTTCAAGTTTGCTTATTCTGGTTTCAACATCTTGCAAGAGTATTGGGAGAGCATTGTGAGATTATCTATTTACTTAATATCGGGAGAGTTAAGTATACGAAAGGAATAAGTGCGGGTTCTCCAGTTTATGGTTGAACTATCTCGGACCTAGGGATAGGACGAGGTTAAGTGGCTAAGGAAGAATTCAACAACATTGGTGTTCACCCTTCGATTCACGCCAAGAGGTATCATCCAAGAAGTGTTCATCAATAGTACTTGGACCTAGGGATAGGATAAGTCACAGCAGGGATTCATGCCAAGCTTGAAGAAACTGAGTTGCTTATCGTTGCCACGACAGCAACGGACCGCTGCCACGACAGGTGCTGCCTTGACACGAGCCATACACAGAACATGAATTTTTATACAGTGCAACGCCTGCACTACCGAGCAGATCAATATCGGCCTATCTCTTAACCCTGAATCTTCTTCCTCTTATAATCATTATTCTTCAATATTAATTCCCAAACAATTTAAACTATTTTCTCTCTTTCTTGTGTAGCAATTCAAGGATAAGGCTATTTCCAGTCCCTGTGGATTCGACATCCGATACTTCGAGTATCACTTTATTACTTGTGTCGTGTACACTTGCACTACATTGTGATAGGACTTTTGACACGCAACAAGTTTTTTGGCGCCGTTGCTGGGGACTGACAACATATCTTTACCCTTACTTTTACTACACTTCTTAATTTTTTTTGTTTTTATTGGGATTGTTTACCTTGTGCTTTTCACAAGGTTTTTCGTTTGCTTATGAGCAGATCAAGACGAGGCAAAGAACTTGAGTATAAACTAGACCCTGAAATCGAACATATGTGCAACCTCAGGAACCTAGTCCGCCTCTTGATAGCCAGAAACGATTATCTTGAGGAACAGTTATAAGCAATGCATAACGGGGTAAATCACCCGAGGAATCCTGAAGATCCCCCCATCGATGAATGGAATGGATAGCCTGCCGCTGCGGAGGCCGCACGACGATCTTGCCGTGGATACATGATCAACGATCATGTGGAACTAGAGACCACCTTGCCAGACGTGGAAGCTGAGAATTTCGAGCTAAAACATGTTATGTTCAGCATGATCAATTCCGCTGGCCAATTTACTGGTGCTGCAACAGAGGATGCTCGAGAACATCTGAAAACATTCCAAGAAATCTGTGGATCGTTTAAACTACCAGGAAAAAATTCGGAAATACTAAGTCAGTGGAAAATCTGTTGAAAAAAGATTCAAAACATGTCTACTCTGCAGAAGAGGTGTGTGAAACTTGCAGTGGGAATCACAGTTCAGAAGACTGCCCGTTACATCTAGAGAAAGGGATGTATGTTGGAAACTACAACAAGCCGAGAAATTACGACTCTAACAATTACAATCCCAACTGGAGGAAAGATCTCAAGTTCTCTTGGAGCAATCCAAACAACGCACTGAATCCTCAGGTGCAGAACAACTAAAACCAAGGGGCACCCAGAATCCTGACATGGCAGCAACCGCAACAGCAGCCGGCAGCCGCACCTAGTATACAGGAGCATACATTGGCCACATTTATGTCACAGACAGGAGCTTACATGGCAAACATGGATCACTTTGTCAAGAAGAATGAGTCGTTCATGGACAAAACAGAGATGAGAATAACTAACCATGAAGCTACACTGAAATCACTAGAGACACAGATGGGCCAGGTTTCCCAGTATATTAAGCCGAGGCAAAACGGAGGATTCCCTAGTGATACTGAAGTCGCTAGAAAACCCACACATGAGCAGTGTAAAGCAATTACAACTAGGAGTGGGAAACAACTGCAAGGGCTAGAGATGAAAACCATACCGATTGAGGAACCAGCCCTAGAAACACCTGCCGCGAACATTGCCCCGACAGAAGAAGAGAAGCATGATGCCGACATACCTGCCACGGCAGCGGAAGGGACAGAGGAGCAAGAAAAGAATGCTTAAGGACCTAAGCCTCCTTAGATTCGAATACCATGTGAAGGACATCTAGAAGATTACCGTCCTCCACCTCCTTTTCCACAGTGGTTACAAAAGCAGAAACAGGAGTACCAGCTCAAAAAGATCTACAATATTTTTAAACAGGTACACATCAATATACCACTGTTGGAGGCCATCAAGCAGATGCCCGATTATACGAAATTTCTCAAGGATGCCATGTCAAAAAGATCCAGACTTGGGGAATTCGAAACTGTAAAAATGACAAAGGGATGCATGACTATCCTGCATAGGCATCCACCTCGGAAAAAGAAGGATCCTAGGAGCTTCATCATACCGTGCATAATTGGTGACAAATTCGTGGGTAAGGAACTTGGTGATCTAGGTGCTAGTATAAATTTAATGCCAAAATATGTGTTCTAGAAATTAGGTATTGGACGAGCATGACCCACGACAGTCATGTTGCAGCTGGCAGACCGCTCTTACGTACAACCAGAAGGGAAGATCGAAGATATTCTGGTAAGAGTGGATAAGTTTATTTTTCCTGTTGGCTTTCTTGTTTTAGACTGTGAAGCATATGAAAATGCACCAATCATCCTGGGGCGACCCTTCCTAGCCATAGGCAGATCAAAAATTGATGTAGAGAAAGGAGAACTGACAATGATAGTAAATGATCAAGAGATCAAACTCAATGTTCTCCAAGAAATCAAACATGCTGATGTAGAAGAAGAATGCAAGGCTATCACTGAAGTAATCCTTGACCAACCCTGCATCAAGTCGAGCTGCCATGACTTAAAATTTGGTCACTGCCACGGCAGTCATCTGGAAGACTGTCACGGCAGCAACGACGACAGTGACTCCTTCGACTCAGACATATCCGACACTGAAGGTCATGAGGAGGTAAATTGGATAGGCAGTCGTCCAGGTAAGTTATTCGAGCCCCTAAACTACACCTCGAATGAACACATAATCCAAAAGCCTTCAACTGTAGTACCACCTGCTTTAGACCTTAAGCCCCTGCCAGGGCAGCTTAAATATGTTTTTCTTGGTTTAAATGATATGTTGCTCATAATCATCTCTTCCAAGTTAATGCAGAAACAGGAACATTAGTTAATTGGGATGTTACAGCAGCATAAGAAGGCTATTGGATGGACGATAGCTGACATCCAAGGCATCAGTCCGCATTATGTATGCACAAATATCTCCTGGAAGATGATCATAAGCCGACCATTGATGCTCAGAGACGTTTAAACGACGCTATGCGAGAAGTGGTGAGAAAAGAAATTATCAAATGGCTTGATGTTGGGATAATTTATGCCATCTCGGATAGTAAGTGGGTGAGCCCGGTGTAGTGTGTTCCTAAAAAGGGAGGAATAACCGTGGTGACCAACAAAAAGAATGAACTAATCCCAACCAGGACTGTGACCAGTTGGAGGGTTTGTATGGATTACCGGAAGCTTAACAAAGCTACCCGGAAAGACCATTTTCCCCTACCTTTTATTGATCAAATGCTTGATAGATTAGCGGGGAAACCATATTATTGTTTTCTTGATGGTTACTCAAGTTACAGCCAGATAGCTATTGCACCGGAAGATCAAGAGAAAATGACCTTCACTTGCCCCTACGACACTTATGCTTTTCGGAGAATGCCATTTGGACTCTGCAATGCACCAGCAACCTTCCAAAGGTGCATGATGGCGATATTCTTCGACATGGTGGAGGACTTCATGGAAATATTCATGGACAGTTTTTTCGTTTTTGGAGACAGTTTTGAAGGTTGTTTAGGCAACCTACAGAAGGTGCTCGAAAGATGCGAAAAAGAGAACTTGGTCTTAAACTGGGAAAATGCCACTTTATGGTGGATGAAAGGATAGTCCTAGGCCACAAGGTAAGCTGCCGCGGCATTGAGGTAGACAGAGCAAAAATAAAAGTAATCGAAAAGCTGCCGCCACCCACCACAGTCAAGGGAATTCGGAGTTTCTTAGGGAATAATGGGTTTTATCGAAGATTTATTACAAATTTCTCGAAGACTACCAAACCTCTATGCCACTTATTGGAGCATAATCATCCCTTTAACTTCAATACTAAATGTACTGAGGCATTAAGAATTCTGACGAAGAAGCTGGTAACAGCCCCGATTGTACAGCCACCAGACTGGAGTTCTCCATTTGAAATAATGTGTGATGCCAGTGACTATGCAGTAGGGGCAACACTAGGGCAGAGGAAGGATAAGCTCTTCCATGTGATTTACTACGCCAGTAAAACATTGAATGATGCCCAAGTGAATTACACCACAACAGAAAAGGAACTATTAGCAGTGGTGTTCTCAATCGACAAGTTTCGTCCGTACATACTTGGAACGAAGGTTGTGGTCCATATAGACCATTTAGCATTGAAATACCTGTCCACAAAAAAGATGCAAAACCTAGACTGATACGTTGGATTTGCTACTGCAAGAGTTCGACATTGAAATCAAGGATAAAAAAGGAACAGAGAACCAAGTGGCAGACCACTTGTCAAGACTGGAGATAGGGAAGAGTCAATCAGCAGATAAGACCAACATACTGGAGACCTTCCCGGATGAGCAGCAGATAAGACTACCGAGCAGATCAATACCGGCCTATCTCTTAACCCTGAATCTTATTCCTCTTATAATCATTATTCTTCAATATTATTTCCCAAACAATTTAAACTATTTTCTCTCTTTCTTGTGTAGCAATTCGATGATAAGGCTATTTCCAGTCCCTGTGGATTCGACATCCGATACTTCGAGTATCACTTTACTACTTGTGTCGTGTACACTTGCACTACATTGCGATAGGACTTTTGACACGCAACAGTCACAATGCAAGTTGAAACTCTGACGAAAACACGGCGTTTTGAGGTCATTATAAATAGCAAAAATTCAAGAAAAAAACTATTTCCCCTTCCTTACTAAAATAATCTTCAAAAATTCTTTGGAGGGCTTTTCTAGTTGTTGATCGTGTTTTTCTATGAACCCATAATGCGTTGAACGTCTTTTGTGTCGATCGTCGCTTGTCGGCAACATAATATGAAAAAGAAACCATCGCCTGAACCCTTTTTTTTAATCTAGAAACTTAATCTAACACTGAAATTTCCCAAAAACCAATCTATCATCATGAATCTAAAGAAACCGTTCTGAAACCCAAAAGTTTTTATTGAAAATCCAAAAAAAGACATTGTTCGGTGATATATGCATGGGAGGGCTAAAGCAATGCTTATTGGACAAGAAGATGAATCTATTTGTGAAGTCTAGAAAGTGAGGCCTCCCATGCATGTATCATTTGGTTTCGGCCTTCATCTATTTCTCATCATCGTAACCCTATGTGACACAATAGAAAATTCGAGGGATTCACGGACGTGAGACCATCAATCTTCGGTGATGACCCTCGATCACCAAATGTGGTGGTGATCCGAAGATGTATAGGTAAACATTAAACCACTTAATCTTAGGTAAACTGCACTAGATGCTACTTGTAACACTCGGGTTTAGGGGTCATGAGTCGAGTGCGAGAATCGTGTTTGAGTCGTTGGACTCGTTTTAATTAAAATGGACCTTATATTTACTTTAAAAAGGATTTGAATTTTATTAATGGAAATTTGGTAATTTTTAAACAAAGGAAAAATAAGATGAGTGAAAAGGGGGCTTTTTACTATTCATCTTCTTCCTCCCCTTTTCAAATTAAAAAGTCACGACCTAAAACCTCTCCTCAACCCAAAACACTATTCCATCAAAGCTCTTCACCATTTCAAGTGTTTTCAACGAGGTAAGCACGTTTTTTACTTATCCTCTCTATTCCGAACATTTCTATGGTTTTAGATTTTCAAAAACACCATCTTTATAGTTCATCAAGTTTTCAAGTTTTGAAGAAAAAGATGAAACTTTAATGGCTTTTCGATTTTCTTTTGATTTGTAGCGTTAGGATATGATTTAATCTTGCTCTTAGATGTAATATAACTCAAAATTGTGGGGTTTTCTCAAAAATCCCGAAATGGGTTTTCATGGGTATTTTAAAAGGGTGAAAATATAGGTTTTTGAGGTAGTTTGGTGTTGGGGAGTGGTGTTGAGGTTATATAGTTGATTGAGGGTTGTTTTGAAGGTGTGAGATGATGATTTGGGTGTTGGAAGAGGTGGTTTTCTGCTGGGTTTGGTGGGAGTTTGAAATTGGGATTTTTGTGTGTTAGCTTTGGCTTGGAGATATAAGGAAAAGGCTTTGTGGTTGTAGTTTGATTTAACAGTGTTTTATGATGATTCGGTTGAGTAATGTATTGTTTTTTTATTGGTTAGAATCAAGGGAAACCGTTGAAGAAGCTTCAAGCTCGATTTCAGAAAGTTTGGAAGCTTGATTTCGCTTTTCTTAGTTTGCTTAAGGAAGTTCGGTGAGTAGATTACTTTAAATGGTTTTAATTTGGTTCAAGTGTGTGGTTGTGGTGTTGTATTGTGATTGGTAGGCCAATCCAAGATAGAGATTAAGTTGGTAGCTTAATCTCTTGTGTGTTTTATGAGTTTTTCTTAATGTGCATAATGTGGTCTTGTAAGGTATGTATTGTTTATGCATATTGATTTATATGTCGATGTATGTGGTGGTTGATATGTTGAGATGCATGATGGTAATATCATGGTTTGTCTTGTTAGTATGGTTGGCACTAGTTAATTACCGGATATAAATGATCGATCATTAGTGTAACCCCCTTAACCCGGCCCAGACGGTTGAACCGAATTAAGAAGTTTACACGGGGAAAACCAAAGTCAACCCGAAAGTCAACCTTGATTAACAACACTTTTTTTCTTTTTAAAACTTGTCTAAATGCATATTATCCCTAAACATGATCATACAAACAGCATACTCAAAGATCATAACCATCAGAGAACATTCAGGGACCCAATTGCCCAAAATACAACTTTAGGGACCAAATTGTAAATTCTGTAAATTACAGGGACTTAACCCAATTAAAAGTTACCAACTTGAAATTAATCATATTTCATGCTTCTCTGTCAAATTTCAGCTTAACCAGACATCTCAAACTCATTCAATTGCAATAACGAGATTCAGGACCAAAACGCAAACATTTCAAAACATATAACCATCAAATTCAGAGCCCAACGGTCAAATGTTCCGAAACAGGGAAGACATGTTCCGAAACGCGGGACCGTTCCGCAACGGGTTCCGAAACATGACTTGGCAGTGGCATTTCCGTTCCGGAACGTTGCCTCCCGTTTCGGAACGCCTAAGCCATTTCAGGCCCCTGTTCCGAAACGGTAGCACCCGTTCCGATACGGCCTGCCCAGATTGCAGAAAATTAGCTGGTTTAACACATAATTGACCTATCAAACATGCTCCATATGCAACCAAATTATACCAGCAAGTCATTCAACATACAAGGAACATAATTGCATCCACCAAACATCAACATGGCATCAATTATGAAAATCCCCAATTCTATAGGCATGCATCCTACTTAGCAAACCATTCAAGCATCAAAATACCAAAACCACTTCATAAAGGCCAATTACAAGTACCAATATTATCAACAACATAAAGCCAACTTAGGGAGTCCAAAACATCTCCCAAAACAACAACATAGGTCCCCCATTGCCAAATATCCAAAAGCTAATAGTTTGAGAAAATGTTCACCATACATGAGCTTTGTTCACCACTAGGATTCTTCACAACCTTGCTGCTCTCAAATGCACTTTAATGCTCTGCATTATTGGTTTAAGAAAAGAGAGAGAGAGCGTAAGCAAATAGCTTAGTGAGGAATGCTCATTTAAAACCACTCAATAATGCATTTATGAAACACCTTTATAAACCATACTTCAAAACAACATTTATACATGCTCACAAGCATTTAAAACAAGAAATTCATGCTTCAAGTTCATAATATGTCATATTGGCCGCAAGTGATAAACATATTCTTTTTAAAACACGATCAACATAAGACTCACACATGGACTTTTAAACACCATTGTGATCTTATAATCCGCAAGGACCACACAAGGACTTTTAACCACCTTTGTGTCCTTAACAAGAATCATCCATGGACTTTTACACACCATGACAAGGACCACACAAGGACTTTTAACCACCTTTGTGTCCTTAACAAGAATCACCCAAGGACTTTTAAACACATTGGTGTTCTTAAATAACAAGGCTCACTCAAGGACTTTTAACCACCTTAGTGACCTTAACAAGAATCACTCACGGACTTTTAACCACCATGAAGTTCTTAGAATCCACAAGGCTCACACAAGGACTTTTAACCACCTTTGTGACCTTCAAGGCTCACCTAAGGACTTTTAACCACCTTAGTGACCTTAACCTTTTTCAAAACATCACTTGCCAATATGCATCATTTATCATCAATATTCCACTGTTTTAAAGCATTTAACAAAGCCATAAACATCATGCATCTTTAAGCATCAAACCACATTAAACAATGTTCAAAAACAAGGATCTCTTACCTTGAGCATCCTTCAACACATGGCTTACAAAATCAGCAATAATCATGCTAAATCATGCTTTCAAAACAGAATTTAAAACATGCAAACAATCACATTGCACCCAACCATCTCATGGTTCCTCAACAAGAGAGTTTTTCCGAAAACTTACTCTTGAGCTAAGCAAAGTTGTTTAGACTTAAACTAAGCTCCCAAACCTTCAAAACCTTTGTTTCAAAGCTGAAAACCAAAATCCACTCACCGATTCCGTTTCGCCACTTGCCGAAACACCAATCAAGCTTTCGGATCACCACCACTAGGATCCAAAGATGACTCCCATGTTTTAAACACATCAAAGCAGAGGATTAATGCATCATAATGCATTAATATCTTCAATGAAAGCACCTAAATTCTTGAATTTCAGTAAAGAACTGAGAGTTTAGAGGAGAAGGACGTTCTTACCTCCAAACTTGAGTTTTCTCCCTTTTTAGAACCAAATTCTTGAAAATCCACTTAGCAAATGCAAAGGTTTTGTTGAAGAGATGATTGAAGATCAAAAGAGGATTGAAATGAGTTATTTAGATGACAAAATCAGAGGGAAAAGTTCTGGAGAAAGATGTTTGGTTTGAGAGAAAAGATGAGAGAAAATGAAAATGGAAAATGTGGAAAGTTAGTTGGAAATTTAGGAAAATATCTTCCCTCCCTTTTTTTTTATTTTAAAACCATTAATTAATCATTTAATATTTTAGAAAAATCTGGAGAAACTCCCATTGGGTAAATAGCTCCTAAAAGATTCAAAGTTTCAATCCCTTTTAAAACAGTCTCACAGTTTTCGAAAATTACATTTTGGTCACTAACCAAAATGTCACACTTCCAAACCTTATTTTGTAAAATTGATTTCACCACACTCTTATATATAATGAAAGAGGATTTTAAGACAATTTTCCATATTTTTAATGCAACCAGAACTAGGCTTTCCTAAATTCACTCTTTTATATTCGAACCGCGAACCCGACCGGTCCGGTCCAAACCCAAAACTTCAAAGCCCAAAACTGGGGCGTTACAACTCTCCCCCCCTTAAGAAATTTCGTCCTCGAAATTTACCTAAAGGAAAGAGATACGGAAACTGCTTCAGCATGTCATCCTTCCGTTCCCACGTGGCTTCTTCAACACCACGATGTTTCCACAACACCTTTGCCAACTCAATGGTCTTGCCACGAAGAACCTTACTATCCGAATCCAGAACCCTCACTGGTTCCTCATCATAAGTCAAATCCGGATTCAATTCCACCTCTTCCACAGGCATCACATGTGAAGGATCCGATCTATACTTCCGAAGCATAGAAACATGAAACACATCATGAATCTTCTCCAACTCTTGCGGTAACCTCAACTTGTACGCAACAGGACCCACACGCTCAACCACCTCGTATGGTCCAATGTACCTAGGGCTCAACTTACCCTTACGGCCAAACCTCATCACCTCTTTCCAAGGCGAAACCTTCAAAAACACACGGTCACCCATCGCATACTCAATCTCCTTACGCTTCAAATCCGCGTAAGATTTTTGCCGATCAGAAGCTGCCTTCAAACGCTCACAAATGAGCTTCACCTTCTCAGTGGTTCCTTTCAACAAAGCCGGCATCGAAACCAACTTCTGACCCGTTTCAGCCCAACAGAGAGGAGTCCTACACTTCCTCCCGTACAAAGCCTCATAAGGTGCCATTTGAATACTTACCTGATAACTATTGTTATAGGCAAACTCCACCAAAGGCAAATGCTTCTCCCAATAGCCCTGAAACTCAATCACGCAGCACCTCAACATATCCTCCAAAACCTGGATAACACGCTCGGATTGACCATCCGACTGAGGATGATAAGACGTACTGAAATTCAACCGTGTACCCAAAGCTTGATGCAAACACTGCCAGAAACGCGATGTAAACCTCGGATCCCTATCTGACACAATCAACTTAGGCACACCATGCAGCCGCACAATCTCTGCAATGTACAGCTCTGCAAGCTTATCCAAAGAATATGTAGTATGCACAGGCAAGAAATGCGCACACTTCGTCAAGCGATCCACAATCACCCACACCGAATTCTTCTTCGATGGCGACAAAGGTAAACCATATACAAAATCCATGGTAATCCTTTCCCACTTCCATTCAGGTATCCTCAACGGTTGCAACAAACCTGATGGAAATTGATGCTCAACCTTAACCCGCTGACACACCATACACTTGCTTACAAACTCCGCAACATCTTTCTTTAAACCCACCCAATAGTACTCATCACGTAGATCACGATACATCTTAGTACTACCTGGGTGCATAGCAAAAGGACTACTATGACCTTCAGTCAGAATAGTACGCCTCAACTCAGCATCATTGGGCACTACTATTCGACTCCCAAAACACAACACACCATCATCCTTAAAACAGAAATCCGAAAGCCTACCCTCCGCAATATCCTGAACATGCGGTACCAAGGAATCATCCAGCAACTGCTTTTCCTTGATCAACTGAACCAAAGATGGTTTCACTTGCAACTCAGCCACAAGACCACCATCACGCGAAATACTCAAACTGGCAAACATAGCCCTCAGCTCAACAGCTACCTTCCTACTCAAGGCATCCGCTACAACATTAGCCTTTCCAGGGTGATACTCAATCGTCAAATCATAATCCTTGAGCAACTCCACCCAACGTCGCTGCCTAAGATTCAACTCCTTCTGAGACATCAGATACTTCAAACTCTTGTGATCCGTGTACACAGTACACGGATCACCATACAGGTAATGTCTCCAGATCTTCAAAGCAAAAATCACCGCAGCCAACTCAATGTCATGCGTAGGATAGTTACGCTCATGCACCTTCAACTGCCGAGATGCATAAGCCACCACCTTACCCTCTTGCATCAACACACATCCCAAACCAACATAGGACGCATCACTATACACCACAAACTCTTTCCCTGATTCAGGTTGAACCAAGATAGGAGCTTGCGTCAAAGCTGCCTTAAGCTTCTCAAAAGCCTGCTGTCTCGCCTCCGTCCACTCATACTTAACATCCTTTTGCAACAACTTCGTCAAAGGTGCAGCAATCTTAGAAAATCCATCCACAAACCTTCGGTAGTATCCTGCCAAACCAAGGAAACTACGAACTTCATGAATAGACTTAGGAACCTTCCAATTCATCACCGCTTCAATCTTCTGAGGATCAACACGAATCCCCTCGGCAGAAACCACATGCCCAAGAAACACCACTTCACTTAGCCAGAACTCACACTTGCTCAGCTTAGCATAAAGCTGATTTTCCAACAAAGCTTGCAACACAATCCTCAAATGCTCTTCATGCTCCTCCTCAGTACACGAGGATATCATCAATGAACACCACAACAAATTTGTCCAGGTATTCATGAAACACACGATTCATTATGTCCATGAAAGTTGCAGGAGCATTTGTCAAACCAAACGGCATCACAAGGAACTCATAATGCCCATACCTTGTCCTGAAAGCTGACTTAGGCACATCCACATCCTTCACCTTCAACTGGTAATACCCTGACCTCAAGTCAATCTTAGAGAACACAGCTGCTCCCTGAAATTGATCAAAGAGATCATCAATCCTCGGCAATGGATACCGATTCTTGATAGTCAACTTGTTCAGCTGACGATAATCAATGCACATTCTCATAGTGCCATCCTTCTTCTTCACAAACAAGACCGGTGCACCCCAAGGCGACACACTCGACCGAATGAAACCACGATCAAGCAACTCTTGCAACTGCGTCTTCAGCTCTTTCAGCTCCTTAGGTGCCATTCGATAAGGGGTAATGGACACAGGAGTTGTATTTTCATACAACTCAATCCCAAACTCCACTTCGCGATTAGGAGGTAATCCAGGCAACTCCTCAGGAAACACACCAGGAAACTCTCGCACAATCCTGATATCTTGCACACGCAACTCCTTAGAACTAGGATTCATCACAAAAGCCAGATAAGCTTCACAACCTTGCCTCAGCATCCGGCTCGCCTCCAAGGTAGACACCACATTGGCAAGAAACTTCACATTCTCTCCAACCACTACAACCTCATAATCATCCGCAAGCTTCAACGAAACTCGCTTATTCTCACAATCCACTACAGCACGATGCTCAACAAGCCAATCCATACCAAGGATTACATCAAAACCATAGAAAGGCAACTCCATAAGATCAAAAGGGAAAACATGACCTTGAACAACCAAAGGACATCTTCTATAAAGCTTTCGAGTCACAACAGTCTCACCAAAAGAACTAGTGACACGCATACCAACATCCAAAGACTCAACAGGCAAACCAAGCAATTTAGCATGCTCACGCAAAATGTAAGAGTGTGTAGAGCCAGAATCAATCAAGGAAAGTAATGACAAGGATTGCAGAGTAAAAGTACCTGCGATCACATCCGCGTCATTCCTCCCCTCTCTCTGGGCAAACACTCTAGCCTGGCCACCACCTTCAGGCTGAACAGCTACAACATGAGCCACACCTCGACCACCTTCCTCTCTCCGCTGGAAGTTACCATGGCCGCGCCCACGACCTCTCTGTGGTGCAGCAACTACAGGAGCACGCACTTGGCCACCAGCCAACATAGGACACTCTCTCCTCATGTGATCCGTAGATCCACAATTCCAGCACGCATTGCCAGCTGCCACTACAGGAGCTTGCACCTCCCTCACAGCACGAGGACAATCACGTTTCATATGGCCACGTGAACCACACGTCCAACATGCACTCGGATCAACTCTAGCATTGCCTCCCCGAGAAGGTGCACCACCACCTCGCTTAGCTGAGGACTGATACTTCTGATCACGTCCCCTCTTGTTCCGTCCACCACCGGAACTATATTCAGCAGCTTGCTTTCCAGCACCAGAAACAACACTTTTAGAAGATAAACCCAAGTTCATCTCAATGTCCTTTGCTCGGCCCACCAGCACATCAAAATCATTATACTCGGTAGCCAGCACATACATCTTTACATCCGTCACTAAACCATAACGGAACCTTTCACACCTCTCCCGCTCATCCGGGACAAGCTCAGGTGCGTACTGACTGAGTCGAACAAACTGTACTTCATACTCAGCCACAGACATGCTCCCTTGGGTAAGAGACATGAACTCCCTCTTCTTTTCATCTAGGTACCTCACACCCAGATACCTCCTCTTGAACGCATTCTGAAAGAACGTCCAAGTTACATCAGCTTCCATCATCCCAGCGATAGTGGTTGTCCACCATGTGTAAGCATCATCTTGCAGCAATGATACTACACAACCCAGCTTCTGCACATCAGTGCAACTCATCTGACCCAAGATTCTCTTGGTACTTTCCAACCAAGCCTCAGAACCTTCAGCAGACAAACCCCTGAACTCAGTCCCTCCCAGACTGCGCAAACGTTCCAAGGGTAGTCTAACTCCAGCATCTCCCTGATGCCCAGCTCCTTGAGCTCCAGCTACCGCTGCTTAAAAAGCTCCAACAATAGCTTGAATCAACACCGTCATGTCAGGAACAGCTTGCCCCTGACCAGCCTCAGGTCCAGCGGCCCCAGCACCAGCTGCAGCTCCAGCTCCTTCACCCCCAGCACCACCACCACCAGGTGGAGGAGGTAAATCCACCGCACTCTCAACATTCTCCTCATTTTCATTCTCATTCTGAGCCGTAGCTCGCACATTACTCCTTAACTCTCTACGAGGTGCCATACTCTAACAATGCAATCATAATGCAAATAAACAAAGCTAGGCCCAGCAAGGTAAGCAATCCAAGTACTCAAGCTCATTTCCAATTAAAAACAACACCATTTCATTAGCTTTGATTTGGCAATGGGTACCCACAACATGCTTCATCACAGCATACACCACAATTGCAACATAATCACAAACCACTCAACATGCTTTCACTCAACAAGCATACAAAGCATACATACTTTAAACATTCACATAATCATTCCCAATTACTCGAGAACTCAGCTCTGATACCACCAAATGTAACCCCCTTAACCCGGCCAAGACGGTTGAACCGAATTAAGAAGTTTACACGGGGAAAACCAAAGTCAACCCGAAAGTCAACCTTTATTAACGACCCTTTTTTTCTTTTTAAAACTTGTCTAAATGCATATTATCCCTAAACATGATCATACAAACATCATACTCAAAGATCATAACCATCAGAGAACATTCAGGGACCCAATTGCCCAAAATACAACTTTAGGAACCAAATTGTAAATTCTGTAAATTACAGGGACTTAACCCAAATAAAAGTTACCAACTTGAAATTAATCATATTTCATGCTTCTCTGTCAAATTTCAGCTTAAACAGACATCTCAAACTCATTCAATTGCAATAACGAGATTCAGGACCAAAACGCAAACATTTCAAAACATATAACCATCAAATTCAGAGCCCAACGGTCAAGTGTTCCGAAACAGGGAAGACCTGTTCCGAAACGTGGGACCGTTCCGCAACGGGTTCCGAAACATGACTTGGCAATGGCATTTCCGTTCCGGAACGTTGCCTCCCGTTTCGGAACGCCTAAGCCATTTCAGGCCCCTGTTCCGAAACGGTAGCACCCGTTCCGATACGGCCTGCCCAGATTGCAGAAAATTAGCTGGTTTAACACATAATTGACCTATCAAACATGCTCCATATGCAACCAAATTATACCAACAAGTCATTCAACATACAAGGAACATAATTGCATCCACCAAACATCAACATGGCATCAATTATGAAAATCCCCAATTCTATAGGCATGCATCCTACTTAGCAAACCATTCAAGCATCAAAATACCAAAACCACTTCATAAAGGCCAATTACAAGTACCAATATTATCAACAACATAAAGCCAACTTAGGGAGTCCAAAACATCTCCCAAAACAACAACATAGGCCCCCCATTGCCAAATATCCAAAAGCTAATAGTTTGAGAAAATGTTCACCATACATGAGCTTTGTTCACCACTTGGATTCTTCACCACCTTGCTGCCCTCAAATGCACTTTAATGCTCTGCATTATTGGTTTAAGAAAAGAGAGAGAGCGCGTAAGCAAATAGCTTAGTAAGGAATGCTCATTTAAAACCACTCAATAATGCATTTATGAAACACCTTTATAAACCATACTTCAAAACAACATTTATACATGCTCACAAGCATTTAAAACAAGCAATTCATGCTTCAAGTTCATAATATGTCATATTGACCGCAAGTGATAAACATATTCTTTTTAAAACACGATCAACATAAGACTCACACATGGACTTTTAAACACCATTGTGATCTTATAATCCGGAAGGACCACACAAGGACTTTTAACCACCTTTGTGTCCTTAACAAGAATCATCCATGGACTTTTAAACACCATGACAAGGACCACACAAGGACTTTTAACCACCTTTGTGTCCTTAACAAGAATCACCCAAGGACTTTTAAACACCTTTGTGTTCTTAAATAACAAGGCTCACTCAAGGACTTTTAACCACCTTAGTGACCTTAACAAGAATCACTCACGGACTTTTAACCACCATGAAGTTCTTAGAATCCACAAGGCTCACACAAGGACTTTTAACCACCTTTTTGACCTTCAAGGCTCACCTAAGGACTTTTAACCACCTTAGTGACCTTAACCTTTTTCAAAACATCACTTGCCAATATGCATCATTTATCATAAATATTCCACTGTTTTAAAGCATTTAATAAAGCCATAAACATCATGCATCTTTAAGCATCAAACCACATTAAACAATGTTCAAAAACAAGGATCTCTTACCTTGAGCATCCTTCAACACATGGCTTACAAAATCAGCAATAATCATGCTAAATCATGCTTTCAAAACAGAATTTAAAACATGCAAACAATCACATTGCACCCAACCATCTCATGGTTCCTCAACAAGAGAGTTTTTCCGAAAACTTACTCTTGAGCTTAGCAAAGTTGTTTAGACTTAAACTAAGCTCCCAAACCTTCAAAACCTTGGTTTCAAAGCTGAAAACCAAAATCCACTCACCGATTCCGTTTCGCCACTTGCCGAAACACCAATCAAGCTTCTGGATCACCACCACTAGGATCCAAAGATGACTCCCATGTTTTAAACACATCAAAGCAGAGGATTAATGCATCATCATGCATTAATATCTTCAATGAAAGCACCTAAACTCGCTGCTCTCATCCACACACCATTTTCGGCTACCAAACACAACCGAAAATGCATCCAAACAACTCCACAACAGTACCCAGCCAAGATCCATCAAATCTAAACATCCTCAAAAATCAAATAACATCCAAAAAGGATATAACCACTCCCTTATACCTCCAGCTATAACAGATCATCAAGATCACTCCAAAAACAACCAAAAACACAAGCTAAACTTAGGAAATTCAACCTATTCGGGATTGCATTGATTAAACCTCAATTCCTTATCAATTTAACATTCATTTAACATCAAATTGACACCTCAAAACACTGCCCAATCAGATCATACGAAATTTCATCAAAATCAAGCAAATCTTGCATTTTAAAGCCAAGATCAAGAGTTCAATTGTAAAACCTTTAATAAAACATAAATCAAGTATTGAGAACTTGGGAATTTCAGTAAAGAACTGAGAGTTTAGAGGAGAAGGACGTTCTTACCTCCAAACTTGAGTTTTCTCCCTTTTTAGAAACAAATTCTTGAAAATCCACTTAGCAAATGCAAAGGTTTTGTTGAAGAGATGATTGAAGATCAAAAGAGGATTGAAATGAGTTATTTAGATGACAAAATCAGAGGGAAAAGTTCTGGAGAAAGATGTTTGGTTTGAGAGAAAAGATGAGAGAAAATGAAAATGGAAAATGTGGAAAGTTAGTTGGAAATTTAGGAAAATATCTTCCCTCCCTTTTCCTTTATTTTAAAACCATTAATTAATCATTTAATATTTTAGAAAAATCTGGAGAAACTCCCATTGGGTAAATAGCTCCTTAAAGATTCAAAGTTTCAATCCTTTTTAAAACAGTCTCACAGTTTTCGAAAATTACATTTTGGTCACTAACCAAAATGTCACACTTCCAAACCTTATTTTGTAAAATTGATTTCACCACACTGTTATATATAATAAAAGAGGATTTTAAGACATTTTCCATATTTTTAATGCAACCCGAACTAGGCTTTCCTAAATTCACTCTTTTATATTCGAACCGCGAACCCGACCGGTCCGGTCCAAACCCAAAACTTCTAAGCCCAAAACTGGGGCGTTACAATTAAGATTAGTGTGAACACAGTTGAGTCAAATTCGCGCGTGGCCTTGGTGACATATAGTCATCAAGGAGGCATTCGATGAAGTAATATTCCACCGGAAAATGTTATTACATGATGATGAGTGGAATCCCATCCGTAAGGGCATGTGATGATGAGTTTAATCCCATCCTTGCTAGGACCAGTGATGAGTGTAATCCCTCCGAAGGTAATGATGTTTTTGAGTACGTTGGGGGTGAAAATCCCAACGGAAGTTATCTGCATATCCGAGTAAGCTAATAGTTGCCAACATACTTGTTCATGTGTGGCTGTTGATAAGATAATTCTTATATTTTATTTAGCACAACATGAGGTAAGATGTTATGTTCATGCATTCTTTTGATGTTTAACTATGATGCTATGTTGGTGCATATGTATGCTTGAAAAAGGTCTTAAGGATGATGTGCTTGAATCCTGCATTGTCATTGTTTTTGTTTTAGAGCTCCTTCACTAAGCTTCTAGCTTACGCTCTCGTTTTCAACAATGCAGATCATTAGCGTGGAGTTAGCATGAGCAAGGAAAGGGCATCCAAGCTTGTAGTAGTTGCTCAAGTATGGTTTAGTAAATAATATGGTTGTTTAGCATTGGGGATGTTACGTGTGTTGTATGAGCTTTGATAGACTCCTGTGTGTTAGTTTTTGTTGTTAATGCCTTGATGTGGATTTGTAAACCATGTTTATGTTGTTGCCTGAATGCTTTGTGTTCTGAAGGCTTATAACCATGTCCCTTGAGGGCTTATGTGTTTTGTATGAAGGCATGTAAACCTTGTTATGCAATGTACTTGGTGAATGCTTGTTTCTTTAAATGTTTAACCATGGATGTATGTTCTTTCGAATGGCTTGGTCTTGAATGTATTTTAAGTGTTTGCTCATGCTTGAAGTAGGGTGAATGCCTTTAGAGTACGTGTATGCATGTTGTATCTTGCTTCTTGAGTTTTCAAGGATGTTAGGGAACATTTGGAGATGCTTAAAACTGTTTTTAAAGTCTTACAGACTGCGGGTGTATCGAAACGCGTGAGGTGGTTTCGAAACGGGTGTGGTTCCAGGGATACCCGTATCAAAACGCGTTTCGATACGGTTAAACACCGTGAACCCCTATTCTGATACGCGTACCAAAACGGTTTTGCTATTGCGAAGGCCTATTCCAGAACGTGTTTCGGAATGTTTAGACGAAATGGATCCCTGTACCGAAACGAGGTGGGCCATATCGGTACGGCTGGTCTGGCTTTTAAAACTGGGGCCCGTGTATCGAAATAGGCAAGCCTGTTTCGAAACACAGGCCTATAAATTAGGCTTTTGGCGTCTTTAAGGGTTCTCAAGTGTTGGGCTTGGGTTCTGTTTGTTGTATGCTTTCCTGTGAGTCTTGTTCGTATCGTTTATGTTTGGTTTGGACGCGCATGCAAGAAATCGGACTAACTTAACACTTGGTAAATTTAAATTGCCTTACGTTTGTTTGAATGTTCTTCTTCTTCCTTTCCGCTGTCGCTTCTCACATAGGATTAAATGATTCATCTAGACATGATAATTGAAGAAAAATTTTCTAGGGTTGCTAATCGAAGGGGAGCCTAAACGGGTTTCACTTCGATTTTCCCTGTGTAACCTACTCGGACCAGTCAGTCGTCCAGACCGGGATGAGAGGTTACATTTGTTGGTATCAGAGCCTGAGGTTTCTGATACCTCGGGTAGGTAAGTGAGGTAAGTTTGAAGTGTTATGTTGTTGTTATGTCTCGGTGAATGTTTTACCATGTATGCTTGTTGTTTGATTGTTCGCATGGTGTTTGGAAGCATGATTGTTGTGTTGAGACGTAGTGACGAGTTCCCATTGCTACTATTACTTATTTGAAAAGATTTTGTAAAGGAATATACTTGAGCACGTTGGACCCTTGCCTTTGCTAACTTAGTCCTTATGTGTTTGTTTGTTGTAGTTGTTATCTTGCTAGATGTGAGATGAGACCTAGAGGGAGGCCTAGGATGGTTCATCCGGAACCACGGGCAGCAGCTCTAGGAGTTGAGTCGGTTGTTGAGGCGCAGGCTCCTCCACCCCCTACTTCTCCTCCTCGTCAAGAGGGAGATGATGCGAGAGCCGAGGGTGTAGAACCTCTGGTTGGCCAAGGACCGGTCGGTATAGATTTGGCTCCACTAGTTCAGACAATAGCCGGGGATTTTCAAGCAGCAGTGGCTGGGGGCCAGGCAGTGGCACAACCTCAGGGTGAGGGCACCGGCTTGTCACTTGAGAGACTTTGCAGTTTGGAAGGTAAAGAGTTCAGAGGGTTGGCACCCTAAAGATCTGAGGCTTGGTTTGACAAGATTGTATGTATTCTGTCATAGATGGGTTGTACTAGAGCACGCATGCTTGGGTGCGTTGTTTCGTTGCTTCAGGGTGATGCCTACACTTGGTGGGTCACCATTACTATGGGCATGCCAGATACCGAGATCGCATGGGAGTTCTTTGAGTCATCTTTTCGCAAGAAATATCTGGGTCCTCGTTATCTTGATGAGAAGAAGAGAGAGTTCATGGCTTTGCTTCATGGTAACTTGACCGTGACCGAGTATGAGATATGATTTGTCAGATTGAGTCGGTATGCATCTGAGCTAGTTCCTACAGAGAGGGAACGTTGTGACCGTTTCCGTTATGAGTTGAGCGAGGAGATAAAGAGGTACACCTTGGCTACGAATTACACGGACTTTTATGTCTTGGTCACTAGGGCCAAGGACATAGAGCACAGTTTGGGTTTGACCAAACGTTCTGGTGGTTCTAGTTCCGAGAAGAGGTTTGGCGACTTTGATAGAGGTGATGCCAAGAGGCATCGGGACAATAGGCATCACTTTAACCATAGACGTGGTGGTGGTAACAAAGGTAGGAGCCATCAGGGCCACAGAGCTGGTGGGCGTCTGCCCGAGTGTGCTCGATGCGGGAGGCATCACACTGGTGAGTGTTGGGGGAACTTTCACTCTTGTTGGAACTGTGAAGCTAGAGATCACATTAGGCGCGATAGTCCGCATTAGGCTGGGTATGCACCAGTTCAGGTTCAGGCTCCTACTAGAGTTGTTGACTATCAGAGAGGCCGTGGGTGCGGCCGAGGTAACTTCCAGCCAAGAATTGATGGCTAGAGGAACATAGCGCATGCAGTTGTGGTTCAGCCAGAGGGTGGAGATCAGGCTAGAGTTTATGCTCAGCGTGAGGGGCAGAACAACACGGATGTGATTGCAGGTAACTTCTCGATACAGTCTTTGAGTTTGTTTTCTTTGATTGACTCCGGGTCTACGCATTCTTATATTTTGAGTGAGCATGCAAAGATGTTGAATTTACCTTGTGAGGTACTAGAGGTAGGTGTTAGTGTTACTAGTTCCTTCGGGGATACAGTAGTGGTTAGGAAGATGTACAGAAGGTGTCCGTTAATGGTTTAGGGGCATGTATTTCCAGTGGATATGATGGAGTTACCGTTCTATGGCTTTGATGTAATTCTAGGTATGGACTGGCTTACAAAACATAGAGCTATGATAGATTTTGAGACTAAAAGGGTTTTCTTGAAGCTTGCGGATGATTATGAGATTGTGGTAGTAGGTGAGAACGTGAAGTTCTTATCGAATGTTGTTTCAGCTTTAGAGGGTCAAAGGTTGGTTGAGTTGGGTTGTGAGGCGTACTTGGCCTACATGATGAATCTGAACATGAGTGAAGTTAGGCCTCAAGATATCAGGACAGTGTGTGATTTTTCGAGTGTGTTTCCGGAAGAATTGTCGGGTTTATCACCTGATAGAGAGGTAAAGTTTGCTATAGAGACTTATTCGGATTCTGCTCCTGTTTCAATTACTCCGTACTGTATGGCACCGAAAGAACTGAAAGAGTTGAAGACTCAGTTACAAGAGTTGTCAGATAGAGGTTTTATCCATCCGAGTCCTTCGCCTTGGGGCGCTCCAGTTTTGTTTCTGAAGAAGAAAGACGGTAGTATGAGAATGTGCATTGATTATAGACAGTTGAATCAGTTGACAGTGAAGAGCAAGTATCCTTTGCCACATATAGATGATTTGTTTGATCAGTTGAGAGGGGCATCAGTCTTTTTGAAGATTGACTTGAGATCCGGTTACTACCAGTTGAAGGTAAAAGAAATAGATTTACCGAAGACAACTTTTAGGACTAGATATGGTCACTATGAGTTCTTAGTTATGTTGTTTGGGTTGACTAATGCACCGGCTGCTTTCATGGACATGATGAATAGAATCTTCCATCAGTACTTAGACTAGTTTGTGGTTGTTTTCATAGATGATATTTTGGTGTATTCGCGTACCGAGGAAGATCATGACCGGTATTTGAGGTTGGTTTTGCAGACATTGCTAGACAACCAGTTGTATGCAAAGTTGAGTAAATGTGAGTTCTGGATCCGAGAAGTAGTCTTCCTAGGACATGTAGTGTTAGCCGATGGGATTAGAGTTGATATGAAGAAGATAGAAGCCATTGTTGAGTGGAAGCAACCGAAGTCTATGACCGAGATCCGTAGTTTTCTAGGCTTAGCCGGTTACTATAGGAGGTTTGTGGAAGGTTTCTCGAAGATAGCCGCTCCTTTGACAAAGTTACTTTAGAAGAATGTTCAGTTTGAGTGGTCAGATGCGAAACAACAAGCCTTTGAGAAATTGAAAGAAGCTTTGACCAATGCACCGATTTTGATTCAGCCAGAATCGGGGAAAGAGTATGTAGTCTACAATGATGTTTCGTATGTAGGGTTAGGTTGTGTTTTCATGCAAGATAGAAGAGTGGTAGATTATGCCTCGAGATAGTTGAAGACTCACGAGCGTAACTATCCGACACATGACATAGAGCTAGCCACAGTTGTGTTTGCCCTGAAGATTTGGAGACATTACTTGTATGGTGAGAAATGCACAGTGTACACGGATCACAAGAGCCAGAAGTACATCATGACACAACGAGAGTTGAACCTTAGACAGTGTAGGTGGCTAAAGTTGTTGAAAGACTATGATCTTACGATTAGTACCATCCGGGTAAAGCCAATGTAGTGGCAGATGCTTTGAGTAGGAAGGTAGTCGTTGAGTTGAGAGCCATGTTTGCTAGTTTGAGTTTGTCCGATGATGGTGGTTTAGTGGCCGAGCTTCAGATTAGACCTACTTTAAGCCAGTTGATTAGAGAGAAACAACTTTTAGATAGATCTTTGGCACCTCACGTGCAAGACATAGCCGAGGGTAGACCATCAGACTACAGTTTCAGTGTTGATGGGGTCTTGTGTTTCAGAGATAGAATTGTTGTACCGGATGACAATGATTTCAGACGTACGCATTTGACCGAAGCACACAGTAGCTCGTTTGCTATGCATCTCGGTAGTACGAAGATGTATCGTGATTTGAAGAATGAGTACTTTTGGGTTGGTTTGAAGAAAGACGTAGCCGACTTTGTGCGTAAGTGTATGGTATGTTAGAGAGTGAAGGCGGAATATCAGTTTCCTTCAGGTTTGTTGCAACCGTTGAGAATTCGGAATGGAAGTGGGAAAATATCACCATGGATTTCGTTTCAGGTTTGTCTTTGATTCCTACGAAAAAGAACTCAGTTTGGGTTATAGTTGACCGTTTCACAAAGTGTGCTCACTTTTTAGCTGTTAACACGACTTACTCCTTAGATAGGTTGGTCGATTTGTACATCGGTGAGATCATGAGACTGCATGGTGTGTCGAAGTTGATTGTGTCTGACAAAGATCCGAGATTCACAGCTCGATTTTGGGAGTGTTTGCATACAACTTTGGGTACCCGATTGAATTTCAGCACGTCATATCATCCTCAATCAGATAGTCAGTTAGAGAGGGTTATACAGATTTTAGAGAACGTGTTGCATTGTTGCATCATTGATTTTCAGGGTACTTGGGAGAAACACTTGCCTTTAGTCAAGTTCGCATATAATAACAGTTTTCAGTCGAGCATTCAGATGTCTCCGTATGAGGCTTTGTATGGTAGAAAGTGTAGAACTTCGATTTGTTGAGCCGAAGCAGGTCAGAAGTTGTTATCGATACTGGATTTGCTTAAGGGGACTACCGATAAGGTGAAATTGATTTATGATCGTTTGAGGGCAGCTTCGGATAGGCAGAAGTCCTATGCCGACTTGAAGAGGAAGGAAGTTGAGTATTCCGTGGGAGATATAATGTTCTTGAAACTCTCTCCATAGAAGAAGGTTATGAGATTTGGCAGAAAAGGGAACTTGAGTCCGAGGTACATTGGACCGTATGAGATTGTAAGGCGAATCGGTCCGGTTGCTTATCAATTACGTTTTCCATCCGAGCTAGAGAAGATTCATGATGTGTTCCACGTTCGATGCTCTATAAGTATAGATCAGACCCGTCGCATGTTATGCATGTGGAAGAGATTGAACTGAATCCGGATTTGACGTATGATGAGGAACCAGTGGAGATCTTAGCCTCAAACATCAAAGTGTTGCGTGGTAGATCGATTGAGTTGGTCAAAGTGAGGTGGCAACGTCGAGGAGTGGACGAGGCCACTTGGGAGAGAAAGGAGGATATGGAAAGATAGTTTCCTTATCTCTTTCAGTCAGGTAATTTCGAGGACGAAATTTCCTTAAATGGGGGAGAGTTGTAACACTCAGGTTTAGGGGTCGGGAGTCAAGTGCGAGAATCGGGTTCGAGTCGTTGGACTCGTTTTAATTAAAATGGACATTGGATTTATTTTTAAAAGGATTTGAATTTCATTATTGGTGATTTTTAAACAAAGGAAAAATAAGATGAGTGAAAGGGTTTTTTTTTACTATTTATCTTCTTCCTCCCCTTTTCAAATTAAAAAGTCACGACCTAAAACCTCTTCTCAACCCAAAACAATATTCCATCAATGCTCTTCACCATTTCAAGTGTTTTCAACGAGGTAAGCACGTTTTTGACTTCTCCTCTCTATTTCAAACATTTACATGATTTTAGATTTTCAAAAACACCATCTTTATAGTTCTTCAAGTTTTCAAGTTTTGAAGAAAAAGATGAAAATTTAATGGCTTTTCGATTTGCTTTTGATTTGTAGAGTTAGGATATGATTTAATCTTGCCCTTAGATATAATATAACTCAAAATGGTGGGGTTTTATCAAAAATCCCGAAATGGGTTTTCATGGGTATTTTAAAAGGGTGAAAATATGGGTTTTTGAGGTAGTTTGGTGTTGGAGAGTGGGGCTAAGGTTATATAGTTTCTTGAGGGTTGTTTTGGAGGTGTGAGATGATGATTTGGGTGTTGGAAGAGGTGGATTTCTGCTGAGTTTGATGGGAGTCCGAAAATGTGATTTTTGTGTGTTAGCTTTGGCTTGGAGATATAGAGAAAAGGCTTTGTGGTTGTAGTTTGATTCGTAACAGTGTTCTGTGATTATTCGGTTGAGTAATGTATTGTTTTTTATTGGTTAGAATCAAGGGAAACCGTTGGAGAAGCTTCAGGCTCGATTTCGGAAAGTTTGGAAGCTTGATTCGACTTTTCTCGGTTTGCTTAAGGAAGTTCGGGGAGTGGATTACTTTAAATGGTTTTAATTTGGTTCAAGTGTGTGGTTGTGGTGTTGGATTGTGATTCGTAGGCCAATCCAAGATAGAGATTAAGTTGGTAGCTTAATCTCTTGTGTGTTTTATGAGTTTTGCTTAATGTGCATAATGTGGACTTGTGAGGTATGTATTGTTTATGCATATTGATTTATATGTTGATGTATGTGGTGGTTGATATGTTGATATGCATGATGGTAATATCATGGTTTGACTTGTTAGTATGGTTGACACTAGTTAATTACCGGGTATAAATGAACTATCATTAAGATTAGTGTTCACACGGTTGAGTCAAATTCGCGCATGGCCTTGGTGACGTATAGTCATCAAGGAGGCATCCAGTGAAGTAATATTCCACCGAAAAATGTTATTACGTGATGATCAGTGGAATCCCATCCGTAAGGGCATGTGATGATGAGTGGAATCCCATCCATGCAAGGACTGGTGATGAGTGTAATCCCACCGAAGGTAATGATGTTGTTGAGTACGTTGGAGGTGAAAATCCCAATGGAAGTTATCCGCATATCCGAGTAAGCTAATAGTTGTCAACATACTTGTTCATGTGTGGTTGTTGATAAGATAATTCTTATATTTGTTTAGCACAACATGAGGTAAGATGTCATGTTCATGCATTGTTGTGATGTTTAACTATGATGCTATGTTGGTGCATATGTATGCTTGAAAAAGGTCTTAAGGATGATATGCTTGAACCATGCATTGTCGTTGTTTTTTTAGAGCTCCCTCACTAAGCTTCTAGCTTACGCTCTCATTTTTGACAATGCAGATCATTAGCGTGGAATTAGCAAGGAGCAAGGAAAGGGCATCCAAGCTTGTAGTAGTTGCTCAAGTATGGTTTAGTAAATAATGTGGTAGTTTAGCAATGAGGATGCTACGTGTGTTGTATGAGCTTTGATAGACTCCTATGTTTTGTTTTTGTTGTTAATGCTTTGATGTGGATTTGTAAACCATGTTTATGTTGTTGCATAACCATGTCCCTTGAGTGCTTATGTGTTTTGTATGAATGCATGTAAACCTTGTTATGCAATGTACTTGGTGAATGCTTGTTTCTTTAAATGTTTAACCATGGATGTATGTTCTTTCAAATGGCTTGGTCTTGAATGTATGTTAAGTGTTTGCTCATGCTTGAAGTAGGGTGAATGCCTCTAGAGTCATGTATGCATGTTGTATCTTGCTTCTTGAGTTTTCGGGGATGTTTGGGAACATTTGGAGATGCTTAAAACTATTTTTAAAGTCTTACAGGCTTCAGGCGTTTCGAAACGCGTGAGGTGGTTTTGGAACGGGTGTGGTTCCAGCGATACCCGTATCAAAACGCGTTCCGATACGGTTAAACATTGTGAACCCCTGTTCTGATACGCGTACCGAAACAGTTTCTACTGTGAAGGCCTATTATGGAACGTGTTTCGGAACGTTTAGACGAAATGGACCCCTGTACTGAAACGAGGTGGGCCGTATCGGTACGACTGGTCTGGCTTTTAAAATTGGGGCCCATGTATCGAAACGGGCAAGCCTGTTTCGAAACACAAGCCTGTAAATTAGGCTTTTGGCATCTTTAAGGGTTCTTAAGTGTTGGGCTTGGGTTCTGTTTTCTGTATGCTTTCATGTGAGTCTTGTCCATATCGTTTATGTTGGTTTGGACGCGTATGCAAGAAATCGGACTAACTTGACACTTGGTAAATTTAAATTGCCTTACATCTGTTTGAATGTTCTTCTTCGTCCTTTCCGAAGTCGCTTCTCACATAGGGTTAAATGATTCATCTAGACAAGATAATTGAAGAAATATTCTCTAGGTTTGCTAATCGAATGGGAGCCTAAACGGGTTTCACTTCAATTTTCCCCGTGTAACCTACTCGGACCGGTCAGTCGTCCAGAATGCGATGGGGGTTACACTTCTAAACTATTAATACTGACTCGAAAATGCCATAGAACTTCAAAAATATTGAAATCTAACACCGAACTTTACTTTTTTAACTCGTATATACCATCCGTTGTTAACTTTTTAACGGAACTGTTAACTTAAAACGACGTCGTTTTGGTGCGTTTGTTTTGAAGCCTAATTTAGCCCAAAACGACATCGTTTTGTTGGAGGAAAAATAATAAAACTCACGCACTTGAAGGGTTTGAGCACAAGACCTTCAAATATAAAGGATAAACCTTAACGGCTAAACTAACATGAAATTATATGATATTTTATCATAAATATTATATATGTCAAACTACACTTAAGATTAATTCAAATTATTTTATAAAATAAATAATGTTTTCAATAATATCAATATATAAATATTATAAAATATATTATTTTCATATATACCAATATATATAATAAAAATTATATTATTTTTATATTATATATATTATTTTTAAAAAAATCAAAATATCCATACAAATAGTATATTTATATTATAAATAATATATAAAAACCACAAACCCTAAATCATATACCCTAAATTTTCAGGTTTGAGAGTTTTTATACATTATTTATAATATAAATATATTATTTTATGAATATTTTGGGGGTTTAATATATATATATATATATATATATATAAACAATATATTTTTATTTAAATGATATAAACTTATCCATTTTGTTCAACCAAATTATTTTATGAAAAAATAATACTATAAATATTAGAATATTAGTAATATATATAATATTTTATTTACATATATATCAATATATATAAATAAAAAATATTATTATCATTATATTATATATATTATTTATAATATAAATATATTAATTTTTAAAAACTCAAAATATTCATGACAATAATATATTTATATTATAAATAATATATAAAAAATTATAAACCCTAAACTTAAACCTCAAACCCAAACCTTAAGGTTTAGGGTTAGAGTTTTAGAATTTGAGGTTTTGAGTTTATAGTTTTTATATATTATTTATAATATGAATATATTGCTGTCATGAATATTTTAAGTATTTTTTAAAATAATATATAAAATATTATTTTTTATTTATATATATATATTGATATATATATATATAATATGTTTTATATCACATGTATAATATTTTTGGTAAAATATTATATAATTTAATGTTGGTTTAGTGGCTAAAGCTTACTCATTATATATTTAAGTCATGGGTTCAAGCCTTTTAAGTGTATGAGTTTTATTATTTTTCCTCCAGCAAAACGACACCGTTTTGGACTAATTTAGGCTTCAAAATAGCCGTACCAAAACGACGTCATTTTGAGTTAACAATTTCGTTAAGAATTAACAGCGAAGTGGCATAAACGAATCATAAAATAATGCTCATTGTTAGACTTGAACATTTTTAAAGTTCGGTGACATTTTTGAGTCAATTATAATAGTTTAGTAGCATCTGGTGTAGTTTACCCCTTAATCTTTCTTTAATTACCATTTAAAGCTAAAAAGGGGAAATACCTTAAAAATAGTTGCCTTTTGCTTTTGTATTTCTCTGAAAATCATGTGTTTCTTACATTGAATGCTTTCTATTTATAGCCGGTTCTAATTGTAATTTTCAAAAAACAAGAAATTTCTAAATATTTTTATTGGTTGCCCTCTAAAAAAAGATATTTTTAATTTTCTCTCTTTGATTTTTTTGCAGAATTAATAATATTTTTTTCCAGAGGACGACTAATAAAAATATTTAAAAAAAATTATTTTCTAAAACTGCAATTAGAACCTGCTATAAAGAGAGAGCATTCATGTAAACAACACATGAATTTTAGAGAAATACAAAATCTGGGCCACGTGTTGTAATGGGCCGTGTGTATGGACTTCAGGTACCTCTGAATTGTAAACAAACATTTAATAGATGGACTCTTATAAAATTGGACTTTTAACATTTAATTGTTTTATTTAATATGTTGCATGTATACTTAATGTATATATATTATTTAATATTAAAAAAGAAAAGGGAGCCGGATAAAAATCGTGACAACATAGCTTTAAGAGCATGAAAATGAAATGAATAAATCAAGAAGGGCAACCAACAATATTAAATAAGCGTTCATAGTTCCAAAATATGATGTGTCTTCCAGAGTTTGAAGCAGCAAACAATTTATGTAAATCACAAAAAAAATGAAGAAAGGAATTAAAACCGAGTAACTGAAGGGTTTGAGACTACGGGTGTGAAAAACTGACCCGACCTGGTAACCTGCCTGAAACTCGGTCGAGTCAGAACCTGGTTTGATCCAAGAATTCAATGATCGAACCCGACCTACACCCGATCGAAACGAACCCGAATCCGAATTTGACCTGTTACTGTAGAAACTGAACTCGAACTGTACCCAACAGAAGTGAACCCGAACCCGAATTTGACATGTTACTACAGAAACTGAACTCGAACTGCACCCGACCGAAACGAACCCGAACCCGAGACTGACCTGCTAGATAACCGATTTAACCCGACATGTTGGACTCGACCTGTTTTGAATCCGACCTGTTTTGAACTCGACCTGATTCGAACCCGACCTGATTTGAACCCGACCTGATTTGAATCCGACCTGTTCTTGACCTGAAATGATATTGACCTGAACTGATATTGACCTGAACTAATATTGACCTGAACTGATATTAACATGGCTTGTTGATAATGATAATTACTTGACATTTGAAGAAATTTTTATTTGATGAATTTAAAATTTTAAAATTAATTAAAAATAATAAATAATTTTTTATACTTAGTAAAAATTATCTTTTAGGTTAATACTAAGTAAATTAACTTTTAGATGATACATATATACTTAGTAAAAATTAAGTGTTAATAAATTCTATATACTTAGTAAATTAACTTTTAAGTGATACATATATATTTAGTAAATTAACTTTTAGGTGGTACATATATACTTAGTAAATTAACTTTTAGGTTAATGATAAGTAAAAATTATCTTTTAAGTTAATAATAAATAATGTCAAGTGTTAATAAATTGTATATCTATAGCTAGTAAAAATTAGTGCTAAGTCAAGATTAATGATATACTTGGTTCAGTTCTTATAATTAAGACATTCAACTTTACTTATCTTTTAGATAAATTAAAACATGATTTGAATGAATGTCTTTTTGTTTAATTAACTGAACTTGATCAAATTTTATTACGAAAGATTGAAAATTAATTGTTGATTTGATAAAAACTAAATGTTAGAAGGTTAATCATTTCCAATATTTTAAATTCATAGTTATATTATAATACCGTAATTTTTAATTATTTTACACAAATTTATGTTGCTAATAAAGGTGAAAATGAAAAAGATGAAAACGACACAATATCGCCTCATATTGTGGACCGACAGTGGCACTGTCCTATAAAAAGCACCATATGAATGAATTAAACAAAATCTAAAATGCATATCAAGAAAAATGAATAAATTAAACCAAATCTAAAATGCATATCGGGAAAATATGAATGAATTAAACTAAATCCAAAATGCATATTAGGAAAAACTATTATTAACAGTTTATTAAAGATAACAATGATGGTTATTAAACAACTCAAAATATAGATATTACAAAAATGGCATTAGCAGGTAATTTTTCTTTTCTTTTCTTTTTCTATTATGAACGTCAGCAGGATGAGCCCAAACAACAAATACATGCCTCCTATACAGCCTTTAACTCTTTAGTCTCAGAACCTTTTTTGAGAAAGTTTAGACTGGTTTGAGTGGTCCGCTTACAAGGTGCTGAACAAAATATGCAAAAGAATCCAAAAAATTAAATAAAGGACATCTATACATGACATATAGATCACAATATGATAACTCTAGTTCACAAATCTGAAAGAAACATAAATACCAAATAACTGGATCCTTACATAGTAAACAGATGCGTTCCAGATCCAAGACAAGCAGCAAATAAAGATTTTTATTTTGGGAATCGGAATACATCTCTATGAATATACTTCCATCCAGTTTCCTCTTGGTCATCGGCTGCTTCTTCGTCTTGACCATACCTTTCATAACAAATCAAATATTTACAGCAACCAATGACAAAAGAGAAATAACAAAAATATTAGAAAATGAACAGCTAGATTTAATATATCTCACTTGATGAAATCATTCTTCAAGACCCGCATGAGAATTGTTGCAAGGAAACCAGCCAAAAGGAAGACCGTCACACAAGAGTTGATAATAAAAAATCAGTGAATCTCCAAATGATATGGCAAAGAAGAATACATGGAGTACTTTTCCATCCTCTTTTTGAATGGAGTATCAGTTTCCTTACATTTTACAGTTTTCCACTACGTATAAGGGTTTCCACTAGAGTAAGAGCTTTTTCTCCAGAATCTGGTTGTGAAAGAAGTAAATTCTCACTGTTTATCCCAATTGTCCCGGCTAAAGCACGATCAAGGGAATGCTCAACATCGACAAAAGCACAACAGTCTGCATTTGAATATTACAACAAGCACATATAAGCATATCACATAACCAATCATAAATCACATGATACTATGTTAAAGATGCACTAAGTGACCTCCTTGGTTTTGTGCTTCAGCAATTACATGTAGAGCAAGTGTTGTTTTCCCATAAGCTTCCGGTACAAATATCTCCACAACACGACCCTGTAAAATTACAGCAAAGAGATGCATAAGGAACTAATAAACATCACAAGCAACAATTAAGCAGTACCAGACAAGAACTATTAAGGGGAAATAACCGAAAACAAGAATTGCAGAGTACCTTTGAAAAGCCACCAGTTTCGAGTGCCATGTCCAGAGCAAAAGAACCAGTCGAAACTACCGGAACATTTATAGGAGATGTAGAACGACCAAGCCACATAATAGATTCTTTTCCAAAAGAGCTCTTTATTCTGATCCTGGGCTTATTTTAGTGCTAAATCTTTCTTGGACTCTTTCTTGTCGCGGTAATGACTTGAATCCAACTTGAATAAAGGGCATAAACAAAGATATAGTCAAACATAAGAAATTAGTTTATTAAGTTAATAACAATCCCATGATAAAGTAATCTCTAGAGTCACAATCAAATAATAAACTGATTAAAAATTCTAGCCAAAGAACCAAAACACATTTCAACCAAATATCGAATACTAAACACCCAAATAACAATGTTTTGAGTACCCCACATTCAATTTAAGCTTTTGATAGAAGTTTGATACCTTAAGAAGAAAAATTACACAACTGAGAAGATAATATTAACACCCCTCCCCCACAAACCCGCAAAAGGAAAACCAATACAAGATTTAATTTTTTCTCATTGTCCGAGATTGAACATAACAAAAAACAAATGATACGACCTCATGTAAGAAAATGAACAAAAGGGTAAGCATTAAAACTTGTAAAGGAAAGAGAGATATTCTCGCACTTTCTAATACCATGAGGGCATGACTGGATTGTAGATACCTAAAATCAGCAAGATCATCAGCATCAAACGACATCAGTTTAGTACTAGCATTTTTAGAGGAAACACTGGTTAGAATTGCAACTTACAATAAGAGGCAAATCTGAATCCGAAATTGGTACCACAGATAAGGCTAGTGTTGCACCAGCCTTCCCACTTGACATACAAGCTTCTTGATTGTCATGTTCCATGCTATCAATTGATATCTCTACAGAAGGGCCAAAACATATTACTTAAAATAAGTCTATAGTGCATCAATCAACGAAATAGAAGGAAAAAGAAGTCGAATCGTCTATCTTTAATTTCTGGTGAACGGAGCCACGGTTGAGAAATTCGTACGGTGAGGAGATTCACAGTCACGAGTAGGCTATCATATTCGAAATGTAACTCGATCCAACGGTGCATTGTTGAAATTGGATGATAAAATCTTACAAAATTTTGAACCTTTATCTTTAGATCTACTACAATCGGTTGTGATTTTGCCAAAATTAATGTTGAGTTTGAGTTTAGGGAGGATAAATGAAGAAGAAAAATAATTTCTTTTGAATTTTTGTCGTCGCCAGAGCTAGACCGGCGACGGCGATGCTGGTGATCAACAGTGCATAATGAGAAAATGAGAGAAAACAGATAACATTGAATGAAAGAATAAATGGATAAAAAAAAGAAATAAACCCTTTTAATTATGGCACAAAACGCATGAATGAAAAATGGTTTAAAACCATTTGATGCACGTTGAAAATTGATATTGGGAGTGAAATTCCTGCACTTTTAGATTTAGGGAAAAAATAATCTTTACAATTTAATTAAAAATATATATAATTTAAATTTTAAATTAATATTTAATTAAAAATTAACCTTTAAGGTTTAGTGTTTAGGGTTTATTGCTATGGTTTAGGGGTTTACTTTTAATTACTTTTATTTTGGGTTTTATGGGCTTAGGGTTTAGGGTTTCTTTTTATGGTTTTAAGATTTTTGTTTTACTTTAGTGTTTTGAATCAGGGTTTGGGGTTTATATTTCATTATTAGTGAACTAAGCTTACCTTTATGGTTTAGTGCTTATGAATTACGGGTTTACTTTTTATTGACTTTATTTTGGATTTTCATGTCATGGGTCTAGTGTTTAGGGTTTATTTTTATGGGTCTAGTGTTTAGGGTTTCTTTTTATAGTTTTAGGGATTTGTTGTAGTTTAGTGTTCGAATTAGTGTTATGGGTTTAGGTTTTATTTTTTGTTTAGGGTTTAAGGTTTTGATTAGGGTTTTATTTTAGAATATATATAATATATTAGTATATTATATATATGTATAAACCCTAAACTCTAAAAATAAAAACCCTAATCCATGTATGTATACATATATAATGCATGTGAGTATGTATGTATATGTGTATGTATCAATTTATGAACCCTAAACCCTAAACCCTAAAAATAAAAACCATAATCCATATATGTATGTATATATATAATGCATGTAAGTATGTATGTATGTATGTATAGATGTATGTATCAATTTATGAACTCTAAACCCTAAATGCTAAAAAACCCTAATATATATATATATATATATATATATATATATATGTATGTATATAATGCATGTAAGTATGTATGTATATATGTATGTATCAATTTATGAACCCTAAACCCTAAAAATAAAAACCTTAATCCATGTATATATATAATGCATGTAAGTATGTATGTATAGATGTATGTATCAATTTTTGAACTCTAAATCCTAAAAAAATCCTAATCTATATATGTATATATATATATATATATATATATATATATATATATATATATATATACTGCATGTAAGTATGTATGTATCAATTTATGAACTCTAAACCTTAAACCCTAAACCATAATGCATAAACCATAATCCATGTATGTTTGTATATATGTATAATGATTGAAAGTAAGTATGTATCAATGTATGAACTCTAAACTCTAAACTCTAAACCCTAACACTAATTCCTTTTTGTGTTATGTATGTATAATGTATTTATGTATGTAGGAACGTGAAACACTAAACCCTAAACCCTAAACCATAATCCCTAAACCCTAAACCATATAAACATATGTATAATGTACATAAGTATATATGTATGTATGTACCAATGTATAAACCCTACCCTACCCCAAACCCTAAACCCTGAACCCCAAGACAATAAACCATAATTCCTATATATATGTACATATAATGTATTAATATTATGTATGTTAAATCCTAATCCCTACACAATAAACCCTAAACCCGGATGAACTCGACCTGAAATGAAACTGACCTCAAATGTAACACCCGGGTTTAGGGGTCGAGTGAAAATAATATTTTAATATTATTTTGGGCTCGGTTTTATAATTAAAATAATCTTTTAAGTTTCAGGTTTCAAAAACAAATATTTTTACATTGGACCAAATTGAATGAATTACAAATTGAAGAGTTTATAAAGAAAATGGAAAATGGCCATTCATTAATGGCATTTTCGTAATAAGGTGAAAGTCAATTTAAAAATCCCCTTTTTGTTAAAAGACCCATTTTTAACATCTTTCACTATTCATCATCTTCAACTAACGGGAAGAAGAACTCTCTCATCCTCTCCACTATTCCATTTCATTTCTTCTACATTTCAACTCGTTTTTGAAAGGTAACACCATTTTTGACTTCTCCTCAACCTCCTCTCTTCAAAAGTACAATTAGTTTTTATTTTCGTTAAAGTTTTGGAAATGAAGATTTCAAAAGTTTTGATTAAAAATGATGCATTTACTATGTTTAACTTAATATTTCGATTTAATGTTGTTAGTTATGAAGTCTAGGAGCTAAATTGTACCACATATATGAATTTTTCTTGGTTTTGAACAAATTCCCGAAATTGGGTTTAAAGGGGGGTTTTTGAAGGGTTTTGGGGGTTGTTTTAGGTTGGAATTGACGGGTTAATGTTAGTGCTATGGTTAGGGGTTGATTTGGGATCATTTTTGGGTATAAAAGGTGTTGGAAACATGAATTTTGGATGAGGTTATTGGGCTGCACGAAATTGTTAAATGTGGGGTTTGTTCATGGCGTGAAATATTGTGATTTGTGTTTGAATTGTATTCCGAGTTAACTACTTTGATGCTTAGGCTGATTTTAAGTCGTTTGGTTGTATTAAGGTTGTTTAGAGGCGAGAACTTGTGTCGGTGAAGCATCGGGAGAAAACCCGGAAGCTTGAGGGTGGTTGCTTGCTTGGCTTTGAGCTTGGAAGTATAAGTGAGTGGTTAATGTTTTAAAGTGGTTTCAAATGTTTGGTTCGAGTATGTGGACTAGGTCGGGCTTGGTAGACCCACCTAGAGTTAGGATTAGGGTGGTAGCCTAATCCTAAACTTAAACTAGAGCCATTGGTTGAACTTGTAATGGATGTTTATGCCTCGTATGACTTGTGATATGATTGTTTATGTATACAGTGTTATACATGTGTGATGAGGCATGGATGTGATGCATTGTGTTATGCATGTGGATGATTCATGTTTGTGGTCATGGTGAGTACGTGCTAAGCACGGCATTGATTGTAATTGATAATGTGGATTGAGTTAAATGTTGGCACTAGTATGCTTGAGTACAAATGATCGATCATTAGGATGTTAGTGTGCACACATGAGTCAAATTCGCGCGTGGCCTTGGTGTTGAGTCACCAAGAAGGAGTACGGGTTCGCCCGGAAATTGTATTTATATAGTCGATGATGAGTGGAATCCGATCGACGGGGCGTGAGGATGAGTGGAATCCCCTCCGCGAGACCGGTGATGAGTGTAATCCCACCGTGAGGTAAAGTGGTTGTTGGATGTGAGTTCCAACGGGTTTATCCGCGTATTCGGGTCATAGCTAGGTGCCAATATTGATTGATATGTGAATCAATGTGATCTCTACTTGGATGTTTACATGTGTTTACCTATGTTGTGAAATAGAGCTTGTTGAGTATGGCATATAATTGAATATTGTTCATGCATCTTTAACATTTGGCTCTTAGGGACCAATGGTATAAACATGCATTTACCTTGGTTGAGATCGTGCTTGGACCCTGCATTGTCGAGGTTTGTTTTTAAAGAGCTTACCCTCACTAAGCTTTATTGCTTACGCTCTCTCTTTGTTTGACAATGTAGATCCTTAGTTCGTGGGTTGCTAAGTGCAAGAAGGGGGCCTCCAAGTGTGCTTCGTGGTGCTTGTTTAGCTTCCAAGTATGAACTTTTTAATTATGATGTAATGGTCAAGCAATGGGACATGTAATCGAGTTATGATGTTTTTGGAATATGTTGTTGTTGTTGTTAGGAGCATGTTAGACTCCTCGTATGTATTCGTTAACTTGGTTTTTGAGATGTATGCCCTTGCTTGTGAACCTTGATGGCAATTGTTTACCTTGAATTGCCTATGTGATGACTATGTTGAAGTATGCTTTTGGTGATGCCTTGATTGGGTGTTTCTTTATATGTCTTGGGTGTTTGAGCATGTTTGTCTTAGGATCCATGCCTCTAGATCATGTATGTTTATGCTGAGTGTTGTTTGGGGTCGTTTAGGGCCCTTAGAAATGTTGAGAATTACCTAAGTCTGGTTTTCGAAGGTTGCAGACAGCCCGCGTTTCGAAACGAGCTGGGCCGTTTCAGAACGGGTAAGGCTTCAGGGACCCCGTATCGGAACTCGTTTCGATACAATTTGGTCTGTGAATCCCCTGTTCCGAAATGGGTATCGGAACGTTTTGGCTACTGGAAATTTGAGAAATTGATGAGATGAAAGTGTTTCGAAACGGGTCTAAGGGTTTCAAAACGGTCAAAATCTCGTTGACCATGAGAAGTTGACCGTTAAGGGTGTTTCGGAACGGTTGACCTCCGTTCTGATACGGCCTCTTCGTGTAGGCTTAGAACCGTTGACCAGGTCAAGGCGTTTCGATACACCTTGAGAATGTTTCGAAACGGCTTGCCTAATAATCTAAAATGGATTGTTTTGCGTATGTTGTTCGAGTTATCATTTCGTGAATGCTTGTCTTTCCGCTGTCGTGGTCACATAGGATCTAAAGGTGCCTCTAGAGAAGATTAAATTAAAAAGAATTTTTAGGGTTGTCAACCGAGGGGAAACCTTAACGGGTTTTTCTTTGGTTTTCCCCGTGTGGCCCACTCGGACCGGTCAAGCGTCCGGACCGAGACGAGGGGGTTACACTTGTTGGTATCAGAGCCTAAGGTTACCGAGACCTTGGGCAGGTAAGTGAGGTAAGTTCAAGTTTTGTATTTATATGCACGGTGTTTGCTTGCCTTGTAAGTATGATTGCTTATGTGACAAGTATGTTGATTGTATTGTTTAAAAGCATGTTGTTTGGGAGTCCCATTGCTACTAGTACATCGGAAAAGAATTTTTAAGTGAGGGAAACGTACTTGAGCACTTGGAAGCCTTGCCTTGCTAACCCAATCTTGTAAATTTTGGTTTTTTGTTGTTGTAGTTATCGTTTGTGAGCGATGTCTAGGCCGAGGGGTAGGCCGAGGGTGGTTCGTCAGGAACCACGGGTTGCGGCTCCTGTTAATGAGTCGGTGGTTGGAGTTGAGGCTCAAGTGTTGGAGCCTGCTGCTAGAGTTGGAGCTCCTCCACCACCTCCTCCATCTGGGGTTGGAGGTGAGGATGGAGCTGAAGGAGAGGGACCTCAAGGTGGCCAAGGTCAGGCCGGAATTGATATGACTCCGCTAGTGCAAGCTATAGCGGGAGCATTTCAGGCCGCAGTTGCGGGGGCTCAGGCTGCAGCTCAGCCTAGGTGTGACGATACTAGTCTACCTTTGGAGAGGCTCCGTAGCTTGGGGCTGAGGAGTTCAGAGGATCTACTCCGGAGAGGTCGGAGTTATGGTTGGAGAAGACAGTTCGTATCTTAGCTCAGATGGGTTGTGTGGGCGCACGTAGATTGGGCTGTGTGATCTCCTTACTTCAGAGTGATGCCTACACCTGGTGGGTCACCATTACTACTGGAGTTCTAGAGGCAGAGATTGATTGTGATTTCTTTGAGTCTGCTTTCAAAAGGAGGTACTTGGGACCGAGGTATCTAGATGAGAAGAAGTGGGAGTTTATGGCTCTTGTTTAGGGAGATGCTACCGTGACTGACTACGAGATCCACTTTGTTCGTCTGAGTCAGTATGCTTCAGAGTTGGTGCCTACTGAGAGGGCCCGATGTGATCATTTCAGATATGGGCTTCATGAGGAAGTTAAGAGGTATACCTTAGCTTCTGATTATTCTGACTTTGATGTCTTGGTTGCTAGAGCCAAGGACATTGAGCATAGCTTGGGGCTGACCAAGCGTTCTGGAGGATCTAGTCCTGGTAAGAGGCACAACAACTTTGACAGTAGAGAGGCCAAGAGGCATAGAGGTAGCAGACATCTGTTTGATCATAGACGTGGCGGTGGCCATCATGGTAGGGGCCATCAGGGCCATAGAGGAGGAGGGCGTTTGCCTGAGTGCACACGTTGTGGGAGACAACACACCGGTGAGTGTTGGGGTAACTTCCATGCTTGTTTGAATTGTGGTTCGAGGGACCACTTTAGGAGAGATTGTCCGCATCAGGCGGCACAAGCACCGAACATTGCTCAGGCTCCTGCGAGAGCGAATGATTTTCAGAGAGGCCGTGGGTGCGGTCGTGGCTACTTCCAGCCTAGGGCTGGTGCACCTAGGGTAGATGCTCAGAGGAACCTTGCTCACGTTGTGGCAGTGCAGCCAGAGGCAGGAGGACCAGCGAGAGTCTATGCTCAGAGAGAGGCCGGGAACGACACTGATGTGATAGCAGGTAATTTTGAGTTACAGTCTATGTCTTTGCTTTCTTTGGTTGATTCGGGTTCTACACATTCCTACATTTTGAGTGAGCATGCACGGAAGTTAGATATACCTGTTGAGATCTTAGATGTAGGTATGCATGTGACTAGTTCTTTTGGTGAGACGGTTGTGGTTAGACGTATGTATAGGAGATGTCCACTGAAGATTCAGGGTCATGTGTTCTCTGTTGATATGATGAAACTTCCTTTTTATGGTTTCTATATTATTCTGGGTATGGACTGGTTGGTTGAGCATCAGGCTAGTGTGGATTTTGAGACGAAGAGGATTTCCTTGAAACTTTCTGATGACTACGAGGTAGTAGTAGTAGTAGGCGAGAACATTAAGTTCTTGTCTAATGTTGTGTCAGCTTTAGAGGCTCATAGGTTGATGGATTCCGGATGTGGGGCTTACTTAGCTTATGTTATGAATCCGAATATGAGTGAAGCTAGACCGAAAGATATTAGGACAGTGTGTGACTTTCCGGATGTGTTTCCTAAAGAGTTGTCGGGTTTACCTCCTGACAGAGATGTTGAGTTTGTGATTGAGACTGTTTCAGGGTCTAATCCAGTTTCGATAGCTCTGTATCGTATGGCTCGGAAAGAGTTGAAAGAATTGAAGAGTCAGTTGCAAGAATTATTAGACCGTGGTTTTATTTGGCCTAGTAGTTCTCCTTGGGGTGCTCCTGTGTTGTTTGTGAAAAAGAAAGATGGTAGTATGCACATGTGCATTGATTACAGGCAGTTGAATCAGTTGACTGTGAAGAACAAGTATTCATTGCCTCGCATAGATGATATGTTTGATCAGTTGAGAGGTGCTTCAGTGTTCTCGAAGATAGATTTGAGATCCGGGTACTACCAGTTGAAAGTGAAAGAGTGTGATGTTCCGAAGACAGCTTTTAGGACTAGATATGGTCACTATGAGTTTCTTGTGATGCCGTTTGGGCTCACGAATGCACCTGCAACATTCATGAATATGATGAACATAATTTTTAGAGACTATCTAGACTATTTTGTAGTTGTTTTTATTGATGATATACTTGTGTACTCGAAGACAGAAGAGGAGCATGATGAACACTTGAGATTTGTTTTACAGAGATTGTTGAGCAATCAGTTGTATGCGAAGCTTAGTAAATGTGAGTTCTGGATTCGAGAGGTTGTATTTCTTGGCCATGTTTTTTCGGCCGAAGGTATCCGTGTTGATCCATCAAAGATTGAGGCTATTGTTGAGTAGAAACAACTTAAGTCTGTGACCGAGATTAGGAGTTTCCTAGGATTAGTCGGTTACTATAGGAGATTTGTTGATGGTTTCTCTAGAGTAGCTGCTCCTTTGACTAAATTGTTGCAAAAAGGAGTTAAGTTTGAATGGTCAGATGCAAGACAGAAGGCCTTTGAGAAATTGAAAGTGTAACCCCCTTAACCCGACCCAGACGGATGAACCGAATCAAGAAGTTTACACGGGGAAAACCAAAGTCAACCTGAAAGTCAACCTTGATTAACGACCCTTTTTTTTCTTTTTAAAACTTGTCTAAATGCATAATATCCCTAGACATGATTATACAATCAGCATACTCAAAGATCATAACCATCAGAGAACATTCAGGGACTCAATTGCTCAAATTAAGACTTTAGGGACCAAATTGTAAATTCTGTAAATTATAAGGACTTAACCCAAATTAAAGTTACCAACTTGTAATTAATCATCTTTCATGCTTCTCTGTCAAATTTCAGCTCAAAAGGACATCTCAAACTGATACAATTGCAATAACAAGATTCAGGACCAAAACGCAAACATTTCAAAACATATAACCATCAAATTTAGAGCCCAACGGTCAAGTGTTCCGAAACAGGGAAGACATGTTTCGAAACGCGGGACCGTTCCGCAACGGGTTCCGAAACAGTGCCTGGCAGTGGCATTTCCGTTCCGGAACATTGCCTCCCGTTTCAGAACGCCTAGGCCATTTCAGGCCCCTGTTCCGAAACGGTAGCACCCGTTCCGATACGGCCTGCCTAGATTGCAGAAAATTTGCTGGTTTAACACTTAATTAACCTATCAAACATGCTCCAAATGCAATCAAACTTCACCAACAAGTCATACAACATACAAGGAACATAATTGCATCAACCATTCATCAGCATGGCATCAATTATGAAAATCCCCAATTCTATAGGCATGCTTCCTACTTATAAACCATTCAAGCATCAAAATACCAAAACCACTTCATAAAGGCCAATTACAAATTCCAACATTATTAACAACATTAATCCAAATTAGGGAGTCCAAGACATCTCCCAAAACAACAACATAGGTCCCCCATTGCCAAATACCCAAAAGCTAATAGTTTGAGAAAATGTTCACCATACATGAGCTTTGTTCACCACTTGGATTCTTCACCACCTTGCTGCCCTCAAATGCACTTTAATGCTCTGCATTATTGGTTTAAGAAAAGAGAGAGCGTAAGCAAATAGCTTAGTGAGGAATGCTCATTTAAAACCACACAATAATGCATTTATAAAACACCTTTATAAATCATACTTCAAATCAACATTTATACATGCTCATAAGCATTTAAAACAAGCAATTCATGCTTCACATCATTACCATGTCGTATTGGACACAAGTGATAATCATCATCTTTTTAAAATACGATCAACATAAGACTCACACATGGACTTTTAAACACCATTGTGATCTTATAATTTACAAGGACCACACAAGGACTTTTAACCACCTTTGTGTCCTTAACAAGAATCATCCATGGACTTTTAAACACCATGACAAGGAACACACAAGGACTTTTAACCACCTTTGTGTCCTTAACAAGAATCACCCAAGGACTTTTAAACACCTTGGTGATCTTAAATAACAAGGCTCACTCAAGGACTTTTAACCACCTTAGTGACCTTAACAAGAATCACTCATGGACTTTTAACCACCATGAAGTTTTTAGAATCCACAAGGCTCACACAAGGACTTTTAACCACCTTTGTGACCTTCAAGGCTCACCTAAGGACTTTTAACCACCTTAGTGACCTTAACAAGAACCAACCATGGACTTTTAACCACCATGTTGTTCTTAAACCTTTTTCAAAACATCACTTGCCAATATGCATCATTTATCATCAATATTCCACTATTTTAAAGCATTTAACAAAGCCATAAATATCATGCATCTGTAAGCATCAAACCACATTAAAGCAATGTTCAAAAACAAGGAACTCTTACCTTGAGCTTCCTTCAACACATGGCTTATAATCTCAGCAAATAAACATGCTAGATATGCTTTAAAAACAGAATTTTAAACACGCAAACAATCACATTGCACCCAACCATCTCATGGTTCCTCAACAAGAGAGAGTTTTTCCGAAAACTTACTCTTGAGCTTAGCAAAGTTGTTTAGACTTAGACTAAGCTCCCAAACCTTCAAAACATTGGTTTCAAAGCTGGAAACCAAAATCCACTCACCGATTCCGTTTCGCCACTTGCCGAAACACCAATCAAGCTTCCGGATCACCACCACTAGGATCCAAAGATGACTCCCCTGTTTTAAACACATCAAAGCAGAGGATTAATGCATCATCATGCATTAATATCTTCAATGAAAGCACCTAAACTCGCTGCTCTCATCCACACTCCATTTTCGGCTACCAAACACAACCGAAAATGCATCCAAACAACTCCATAACACTACCCAGCCAAGATCCATCAAATCTAAACATTCATAAACCTCAATTAACATCCAAAAAGGATCTAACCACGCACTTATACCTCCAGCTACAACAGATCATCAAGATCACTCCAAAATCAACCACAAACTCAAGCTAAACTTAGGAAATTCAACCTATTCGGGATTGCATTGATTAAACCTCAATTCCTTATCAATTTAACATTCATTTAAAATCAAATTGACACCTCAAAACACTGCTCAAATAGATCATACGAAATTTCATCAAAATCAAGCAAATCTTGCATTTTAAAGCCAAGATCAAGAGCAAATCAATAAAACCTTTTATAAAACACAAATTAAGGATTGAGAACTTAGGAATTTCAGTAAAGAACTGAGAGTTTAGAGGAGAAGGACGTTCTTACCTCCAAACTTGAGTTTTCTCCCTTTTTGGAACCAAATTCTTGAAAATCCACTTAGCAATTGCAAAGGTTTTGTTGAAGAGATGATTAAAGATCAAAAGAGAATTGAAATGAGTTATTTAGGTGACAAAATCAGAGGAAAAGCTCTGGAGAAAATATGTTTGGTTTGAGAGAAAGATGAGAGAAAATGAAAATGGAATTTTAGGAAAAGTTAGTTGGAAAATGCCAAAATATCTTCCCTCCACTTTTCTTTTATTTTAAAACCATTAATTAATCATTTAATATCTTAGAAAAATCTGGAGAAACTCCCATTGGGTAAATAGCTCCTTAAAGATTCAAAGTTTCAATCATTTTTAAAACAGTCTCACAGTTTTCCGAAAATTACATTTTGGTCACCAACCAAAATGTCACCCTTCCAAACCTCATTTTGCAAAATTGATTCCACCATTCTCTTATACATATTAAAAGAGGATTTTAAGACATTTTTCCATATTTTTAATGCAATCCGAACTAGGCTTTCCTAAATTCACTCCTTTATATTCGAACCGCGAACCCGACCGGTCCGGTCCAAACCCAAAACTTCTAAGCCCAAAATCGGGGCGTTACAACTCTCCCCCCTTAAGAAATTTCGTCCTCGAAATTTACCTGAAGGAAAGAGATACGGAAACTGCTTCAGCATGTCATCCTTCCGTTCCCACGTGGCTTCTTCAACACCACGATGCTTCCACAACACCTTTACCAACTCAATGGTCTTGCCACGAAGAACCTTACTATCCGCATCCAGAACCTTCACCGGTTCCTCATCATAGGTCAAATCCGGATTCAATACCACTTCTTCCACAGGCATCACATGCGAAGGATCCGATCTATACTTCCGAAGCATAGAAACATGAAACACACTATGAATCTTTTCCAACTCTTGAGGTAACCTCAACTTGTACGCAATAGGACCCACACGCTCAATCACCTCATATGGTCCAATGTACCTAGGGCTCAACTTACCCTTACGGCCAAACCTCATCACCTTTTTCCAAGGCGAAACCTTCAAAAACACACGGTCACCCACCGCATACTCAATCTCCTTACGCTTCAAATCCGCGTAAGACTTTTGCCGATCAGAAGCTGCCTTCAAACGCTCACAAATGAGCTTCACCTTCTCGGTGGTTCCTTTCAACAAAGCCGGCATCGAAACCAACTTCTGACCCGTTTCAGCCCAACAAAGAGGAGTCCTACACTTCCTCCCGTACAAAGCCTCATAAGGTGCCATTTGAATACTTGCCTGATAACTATTGTTATAAGCAAACTCCACCAAAGGCAAATGTTTCTCCCAAGAGCCCTGAAACTCAATCACGTAGCACCTCAACATATCCTCCAAAACCTGGATAACACGCTCGGACTGATCATCCGACTGAGGATGATAAGATGTACTGAAATTCAACCGTGTACCCAAAGCTTGATGCAAACACTGCCAAAAACGCGATGTAAACCTCGGATCCCTATCCGACACAATCGACTTTGGCACACCATGCAGCCGCACAATCTCAGCAATGTATAGCTCCGCAAGCTTATCCAAAGAAAACGTAGTATGCACAGGCAAGAAATGCGCACACTTCGTCAGGCGATCCACAATCACCCACACCGAATTCTTCTTCGATGGTGACAAAGGTAAACCAGATACAAAATCCATGGTAATCCTTTCCCACTTCCATTCAGGGATTCTCAACGGTTGCAACAAACCTGATGGAAACTAATGCTCAGCCTTAACTCGCTGACACACCATGCACTTGCTCACAAACTTTGCAACATCCTTCTTTAAACCCACCCAATAGTACTCATCACGAAGATCTCAATACATCTTGGTACTACCTGGATGCATAGCAAAAGGACTACTATGACCTTTAGTCAGAATAGCACGCCTCAACTCCGCATCGTTGGGCACTACTATCCGACTCACAAAACACAACACTCCATCATCATTAAAACAGAATTCCGAAGGCCTACCCTCCGCGATATCCTGAACATGAGATACCAAGGAATCATCCAGCAACTGCTTTTCCTTGATCAACTGAACCAAAGATGGTTTCACTTGCAACTCAGCCACAAGACCACCATCACGCGAAATACTCAAACTGGCAAACATAGCCCTCAACTCAACAACCACTTTCCTACTCAAGGCATCCGCTACAACATTAGCTTTTCCAGGGTGATACTCAATCGTCAGATCATAATCCTTGAGCAACTCCACCCAACGTCGCTGCCTAAGATTCAACTCCTTCTGAGACATCATATACTTCAAACTCTTGTGGTCCATGTACACAGTACACTTCTCACCATACAGGTAATGTCACCAGATCTTCAAAGCAAAAACCACCGCAGCCAACTCAATGTCATGCGTAGGATAATTGCGCTCATGCACTTTCAACTGCCGCGATGCATAAGCCACCACCTTACCCTCTTGCATCAACACACAGCCCAACCCAACGTAGGACGCATCACTATACACCACAAACTCTTTCCCTGATTCAGGTTGAACCAAGATAGGAGCTTGTGTCAAAGATGCCTTAAGCTTCTCAAAAGCTTGCTGTCTCACTTCCGTCCATTCATACTTAACATCCTTCTGCAACAACTTCGTCAAAGGTGCAGCAATCTTAGAAAACCCATCCACAAACCTCCGGTAGTATCCCGCTAAACCAAGGAAACTACGAACCTCATGAACAGACTTAGGAACCTTCCAATTCATCACCGCCTCAATCTTCTAAGGATCAACACGAATCCCCTCAGCAGAAACCACATGCCCAAGAAACACCACCTCACTTAACCAGAACTCACACTTGCCCAGCTTAGCATAAAGCTGATTCTCCAACAAAGCTTGCAACACGATCCTTAAATGCTCTTCATGCTCCTCCTCAGTACGCGAGTACACGAGGATATCATCAATGAACACCACAACAAACTTGTCCAGATATTCATGAAATACACGATTCATCATGTCCATGAAAGCTGCAGGAGCATTTGTCAAACCAAACGGCATCACAAGGAACTCATAATGCCCATACCTCGTCCTGAAAGCTGTCTTAGGCACATCCACATCCTTCACCTTCAACTGGTAATACCCTGACCTCAAATCAATCTTAGAGAACACAACTGCTCCCCGAAATTGATCAAAAAGATCATCAATTCTTGGCAATGGATACCGATTCTTGATAGTCAACTTGTTTAGCTGACGGTAATCAATGCACATTCTCATAGTGCCATCCTTCTTCTTCACAAACAAGACCGGTGCACCCCAAGGTGACACACTCGGCCGAATGAACCCACGATCAAGCAACTCTTGCAACTGCGTCTTCAGCTCTTTCAGCTCCTTAGGTGCCATTCGATAAGGGGTAATGGACACAAGAGTTGTATTCTCATACAGCTCAATTCCAAACTCCACTTTGCGATTAGGAGGTAATCCAGGCAACTCCTTAGGAAACACACCAGGAAACTCTCGCACAGTCCTGATATCTTGCACACGCAACTCCTTAGAGCTAGGATTCATCACAAAAGCTAGATAAGCTTCACAACCTTGCCTCAGCATCCGGCTCGCCTCCAACGTAGAAACCACATTGGCAAGAAACTTCACGTTCTCACCAACCACAACCACCTCATAATCATCCGCAAGCTTCAGCGAAACTCGCTTATTCTCACAATCCACAACAGCTCGATGCTCAGCAAGCCAATCCATACCAAGGATTACATCAAAACCATAGAAAGGCAACTCCATAAGATCAACAGGAAAAACATGATCTTGCACAACCAAAGGACACCTTCTATAAAGCTTTCGAGTCACAACAGTCTCACCAAAAGAACTAGTGACACGCACACCAACATCCAAAGACTCAACAGGAAAACCAAGCAATTCAGCATGCTCACGCAATATGTAAGAGTGTGTAGAGCCAGAAGCAATCAAGGAAAGTAATAACAAGGATTGCAGAGTGAAAGTACCTGCGATCACATCCGCGTCATTTCTTCCCTCTCTCTGAGCAAACACTCTAGCCTGGCCACCACCTTCAGGCTGAACAGCTACAACATGAGCCACACCCCGACCACCTTCCTCTCTCCGCTGGAAGTTACCACGGCCGTGCCCACGACCTCTCTGTGGTGTAGCAACAACAGGAGCACGCACTTGGCCACCAGCCAACATAGGACACTCTCTCCTCATGTGATCCGTAGATCCACAGTTCCAGCACGCATTACCAGCTGCCACAACAGGAGCTTGCACCTCCCTCACAGCACGAGGACAATCACGTTTCATATGGCCACGCGAACCACATGTCCAATATGCACTCGGATCAACTCTAGCGTTGCCTCCCCGAGCAGGCGCACCACCACCTCGCCTAGCTGAGGACTGATACTTCTGATCACGTCCCCTCTTGTTCCGTCCACCACCGGAACTATATTCAGCTGCTCGCTTACCAGCACTTGACCCAGCACTCTTAGAAGATAAACCCAAGTTCATCTCAATATCCTTTGCTCGGCCCACCAGCACATCAAAATCATCATACTCGGTAGCCAGCACATACATCTTTACATCCGTCACTAAACCATAACGGAACCTTTCACACCTCTACCACTCATCCGGAACAAGCTCAGGTGCGTATTGACTGAGTCGAACAAACTGAACTTCATACTCAGCCACTGTCATGCTCCCTTGGGTAAGAGACATGAATTCCCTCTTCTTTTCATCTAGGTACCTCACACCTAGATACCTTCTCTTGAACGCGTTCTGAAAGAACGTCCAAGTTACATCAGCTTCTACCATCCCAGCGATAGTGGTTGTCCACCATGTATAAGCATCATCTTGCAACAATGATACTACACAACCCAGCTTTTGCACAACAGTGCAGCTCATCTGACCCAAGATTCTCTTGGTACTTTCCAACCAAGCCTCAGAACCTTCAGCAGACAAACCCCTGAACTCAGTCCCTCCCAGACTGCGCAAACGTTCCAAGGGTAGTCTAACTCCAGCATCTCCCTGATGCCCAGCTCCTTGAGCTCCAGCTACCGCTGCTTGAAAAGCTCCAGCAATAGCTTGTATTAACACTGTCATGTCAGGAACAGCTTGCCCCTAACCAGCCTCAGGTCCAGCAGCCCCAGCACCACCTGCAACTCCAACTCCTTCACCCCCAGCACCACCACCACCAGGTGGAGGAGGTAAATCCACCGCACTCTCAACATTCTCCTTATTCTCATTCTCATTTTGAGCCGTAGCTCGCACATTACTCCTTAACTCTCTACGAGGTGCCATACTCTAACAATGCAATCACAATGCAAATAAACAAAGTCAGGCCCAGCAAGGTAAGAAATCCAAGTACTCAAGCTCATTTTCACTTAAAAACAATATCATTACATTAACTTTGATTTGGCAATGGGTACCCACAACATGCTTCATCACAGCATACACCTCAATTGCAACATACATGCAATTCACTCAACATGCTTTCACTCAACAAGCATACAAAGCATACATACTTTAAACATTCACATAATCATTCCAAATTACTCGAGAACTCAGCTCTGATACCACCAAATGTAACCCCCTTAACCCGGCCCAGACGGATGAACCGAATCAAGAAGTTTACACGGGGAAAACCAAAGTTAACCCGAAAGTCAACCTTGATTAACGACCCTTTTTTTTCTTTTTAAAACTTGTCTAAATGCATAATATCCCTAGACATGATTATACAATCAGCATACTCAAAGATCATAACCATCAGAGAACATTCAGGGACTCAATTGCTCAAATTAAGACTTTAGGGACCAAATTGTAAATTCTGTAAATTATAAGGACTTAACCCAAATTAAAGTTACCAACTTGTAATTAATCATCTTTCATGCTTCTCTGTCAAATTTCAGCTCAAAAGGACATCTAAAACTCATACAATTGCAATAACAAGATTCAGGACCAAAACGCAAACATTTCAAAATATATAACCATCAAATTCAGAGCCCAACGGTCAAGTGTTCCGAAACAGGGAAGACCTGTTTCGAAACGTGGGACCGTTCCGCAACGGGTTCCGAAACAGTGCCTGGCAGTGGCATTGCCGTTCCGGAACATTGCCACCCGTTGCGGAACGCCTAGGCCATTTCAGGCCCCTGTTACGAAACGGTAGCACTCGTTCCGATACGGCCTGCCCAGATTGCAGAAAATTTGCTGGTTTAACACTTAATTAACCTATCAAACATGCTCCAAATGCAATCAAACTTCACCAACAAGTCATACAACATACAAGGAACATAATTGCATCAACCATTCATCAGCATGGCATCAATTATGAAAATCCCTAATTCTATAGGCATGCTTCCTACTTATAAACCATTCAAGCATCAAAATACCAAAACCACTTCATAAAGGCCAATTACAAATTCCAACATTATTAACAACATTAATCCAAATTAGGGAGTCCAAGACATCTCCCAAAACAACAACATAGGTCCCCCATTGCCAAATACCCAAAAGCTAATAGTTTGAGAAAATGTTCACCATACATGAGCTTTGTTCACCACTTGGTTTCTTCACCACCTTGCTGCCCTCAAATGCACTTTAATGCTCTGCATTATTGGTTTAAGAAAAGAGAGAGCGTAAGCAAATAGCTTAGTGAGGAATGCTCATTTAAAACCACACAATAATGCATTTATAAAACACCTTTATAAATCATACTTCAAATCAACATTTATACATGCTCATAAGCATTTAAAACAAGCAATTCATGCTTCACATCATTATCATGTCATATTGGCCACAAGTGATAATCATCATCTTTTTAAAATACGATCAACATAAGACTCACACATGGACTTTTAAACACCATTGTGATCTTATAATTTACAAGGACCACACAAGGACTTTTAACCACCTTTGTGTCCTTAACAAGAATCATCCATGGACTTTTAAACACCATGACAAGGAACACACAAGGACTTTTAACCACCTTTGTGTCCTTAACAAGAATCACCCAAGGACTTTTAAACACCTTGGTGATCTTAAATAACAAGGCTCACTCAAGGACTTTTAACCACCTTAGTGACCTTAACAAGAATCACTCATGGACTTTTAACCACCATGAAGTTCTTAGAATCCACAAGGCTCACACAAGGACTTTTAACCACCTTTGTGACCTTCAAGGCTCACCTAAGGACTTTTAACCACCTTAGTGACCTTAACAAGAACCAACCATGGACTTTTAACCACCATGTTGTTCTTAAACCTTTTTCAAAACATCACTTGCCAATATGCATCATTTATCATCAATATTCCACTGTTTTAAAGCATTTAACAAAGCCATAAATATCATGCATCTTTAAGCATCAAACCACATTAAAGCAATGTTCAAAAACAAGGAACTCTTACCTTGAGCTTCCTTCAACACATGGCTTATAATCTCAGCAAATAAACATGCTAGATATGCTTTAAAAACAGAATTTTAAACATGCAAACAATCACATTGCACCCAACCATCTCATGGTTCCTCAACAAGAGAGAGTTTTTCCGAAAACTTACTCTTGAGCTTAGCAAAGTTGTTTAGTCTTAGACTAAGCTCCCAAACCTTCAAAACATTGGTTTCAAAGCTGGAAACCAAAATCCACTCACCGATTCCGTTTCGCCACTTGCCGAAACACCAATCAAGCTTCCGGATCACCACCACTAGGATCCAAAGATGACTCCCCTGTTTTAAACACATCAAAGCAGAGGATTAATGCATCATCATGCATTAATATCTTCAATGAAAGCACCTAAACTCGCTGCTCTCATCCACACTCCATTTTCGGCTACCAAACACAACCGAAAATGCATCCAAACAACTTCATAACACTACCCAGCCAAGATCCATCAAATCTAAACATTCATAAACCTCAATTAACATCCAAAAAGGATCTAACCACGCACTTATACCTCCAGCTACAACAGATCATCAAGATCACTCCAAAATCAACCACAAACTCAAGCTAAACTTAGGAAATTCAACCTATTCGGGATTGCATTGATTAAACCTCAATTCCTTATCAATTTAACATTCATTTAACATCAAATTGACACCTCAAAACACTTCCCAAACAGATCATACGAAATTTCATCAAAATCAAGCAAATCTTGCATTTTAAAGCCAATATCAAGAGCAAATCAATAAAACCTTTTATAAAACACAAATTAAGGATTGAGAACTTAGGAATTTCAGTAAAGAACTGAGAGTTTAGAGGAGAAGGACGTTCTTACCTCCAAACTTGAGTTTTCTCCCTTTTTGGAACCAAATTCTTGAAAATCCACTTAGCAATTGCAAAGGTTTTGTTGAAGAGATGATTAAAGATCAAAAGAGAATTGAAATGAGTTATTTAGGTGACAAAATCAGAGGAAAAGCTCTGGAGAAAATATGTTTGGTTTGAGAGAAAGATGAGAGAAAATGAAAATGGAATTTTAGGAAAAGTTCGTTGGAAAATGCCAAAATATCTTCCCTCCACTTTTCTTTTATTTTAAAACCATTAATTAATCATTTAATATCTTAGAAAAATCTGGAGAAACTCCCATTGGGTAAATAGCTCCTTAAAGATTCAAAGTTTCAATCCTTTTTAAAACAGTCTCACAGTTTTCGAAAATTACATTTTGGTCACCAACCAAAATTTCACCCTTCCAAACCTCATTTTGCAAAATTGATTCCACCATTCTCTTATATATATTAAAAGAGGATTTTAAGACATTTTCCATATTTTTAATGCAATCCGAACTAGGCTTTCCTAAATTCACTCCTTTATATTCGAACCGCGAACCCGACCGGTCCGGTCCAAACCCAAAACTTCTAAGCCCAAAATCGGGGCGTTACAGAAAGATGCTTTGACAAACGCCCCAGTGTTAGTGCAACCTGTTTCAGGTAAAGAATTTGTGATCTACAGTGATGCTTCCTACATAGGTTTAGGATGTGTTTTGATGGAAGAAAGAAGGTTTGTTGCTTATGCTTCTAGACAGTTGAAGGTTCATGAGAAGAACTATCCTACTCACGACATAGAGTTTAGCCGCAGTTGTTTTTGCATTGAAAATTTGGCGTCATTACTTGTATGGTGAGAAGTGTATAGTTTACACCGATCACAAGAGCTTGAAGTATTTGATGACACGGAAAGAGTTGAACTTGAGACAAAGAAGATGGCTTGAGTTGTTAAAAGATTATGATTTGACCATTGAGTACCATCCGAGTAAGGCAAATGTAGTAGCTGATGCTTTGAGTAGAAAAGTGGCCATTGAGTTGAGAGCTATGTTTGCTAGATTGAGTGTATCCGATGATGGTGGTTTGATCACCGAGTTACAAGTGAAGCCTTCTTTGATTCAGTTGATTAGAGAGAAGCAGTTGCAAGATGTGACTTTAGTTCCTCATGTTCAGGACATAGCCGAAGGAAGACCGACCGAGTATAGTTTCAGTGGTGAGAGCTTGTTGTGCTTTAGAGATAGAGTTGTTGTACCAGAAGATGTTGAGTTGAGACGTTAGATTCTGAGTGAAGCACATTAGAGTCCTTTTTCTATGCATCCGGGTAGTACCGAGATGTATCGTGACTTGAAGAATGATTTCTTCTGGGTTGGGTTGAAGAAAGACGTAGCCGAGTATGTGAGCCGTTGTATGGTTTGTCAGAGAGTGAAGGCGGAACATCAGGTTCCTTCTGGTTTGTTACAGCCTTTGAAGATTCCGGAATGGAAATGGGAGAGGATCACCATGGATGTTGTGTCGGGGTTGCCTTTGTCTCCTTCGAAGAAGAATTCTGTTTGGGTGATTGTTGATAGGTTCACTAAGTGTGCTCATTTCTTAGCAGTGAACACTATAGATTCCTTAGACAAGTTGGCAAACTTGTACATCCGTGAGATTGTGAGACTTCATAGAGTTCCGAAGTCTATTGTTTCAGATAGGGATCCTAGATTTACTTCGAGGTTCTGGGGTTGTTTGCATAGTGCTCTAGGTAGCTGTTTGCATTTCAGTACGTCTTATCATCCGCAGTCCGATGGGCAGTCAGAGCGAGTGATACAGATTCTAGAGGATATGCTTCGTTGTTGTGTGATTGACTTTGCAGGGTTCTTGGGAGAAGCACCTACCTTTAGTTGAGTTTGCTTACAACAACAGTTATTAGTCTAGTATTCAGATGGCTCCCTATGAGGCCTTGTATGGTAGACGATGTAGGACTCCGATTTGTTGGGCTGAAACGGGTCAAAAATTGTTACCTATGCCGGATTTGCTTAAGGGGACTACTGACAAGGTGAAGTTGATTTGTGATCGTTTGAAAGCAGCTTCCGATCGTCAGAAGTCTTATGCAGATTTGAAGAGGAAAGAGATAGAGTTCTCCGTGGGTGAGAAAGTGTTTCTAAAGGTATCTCCGTGGAAGAAGGTAATGAGATTTGGCCGGAAAGGCAAGTTTAGTCCGAGGTTCATTGGTCCGTATGAGATAGTTGAGCGGATTAGGCCTGTAGCTTACCGTTTGAGGTTACCTTCTGAGTTAGAGAAGATCCATGATGTCTTTCATGTGTCTATGCTTAGGAGATATAGATCAGATCCTTCTCATGTTATGCCCGTTGAGGAGATAGAGTTGAATCCAGATTTGTCTTACAATGAAGAGCCTGTTCAGATACTTGCTTCTGATAGCAAGGTGTTGCATGGTAAGACCATAGAGTTGGTCAAGGTGTTGTGGAGACATAGAGGTGTGGAAGAGGCCACGTGGGAGAGGAAAGTTGATATGCTTGAACAGTTTCCGTATTTGTTTCCATCAGGTAATTTTGGGGACGAAATTCCTTAAGTGGGGGAGAGTTGTAACACCCGGGTTTAGGGGTCAGGTGAAAATAATATTTTAATATTATTTTGGGCTCAGTTTTATAATTAAAATAATCTTTTAAGTTTCGGGTTTCAAAAACAAATATTTTTACATTGGACCAAATTGAATGAATTACAAATTGAAGAGTTTAAAAAGAAAATGGAAATTGACCATTCATTAATGGCATTTTCGTAATAAGGTGAAAGTCAATTTAAAAATCCCCTTTTTGTTAAAAGACCCATTTTTAACATCTTTCACTATTCATCATCTTCAACTAACGGGAAGAAGAGCTCTTTCATCCTCTCCACTATTCTATTTTATTTCTTCTCCATTTCAACTCGTTTTTGAAAGGTAACACCATTTTTGACTTCTCCTCAACCTCCTCTCTTCAAAAGTACAATTAGTTTTTTCGTTAAAGTTTTGGAAATGGAGATTTCAAAAGTTTTGATTAAAAATGATGCCTTTACTATGTTTAACTTAATATTTCGATTTAATGTTGTTAGTTATGAAGTCTAGGAGCTAAATGGTACCACATATATGAATTTTTCTTGGTTTTGAACAAATTCCCGAAATTGGGTTTAAAGGGAGGTTTTTGAAGGGTTTTGGGTGAGTTTTGGGGGTTGTTTTAGGTTGGAATTGATGGGTTAATGTTAGTGCTATGGTTAGGGGTTGATTTGGGATCATTTGTGGGCATAAAAGGTGTTGAAAACATGAGTTTTGGATGAGGTTATTGGGCTGCACGAAATTGTTAAATGTGGGGTTTGTTCATGGCTTGAAATATTGTGATTTGTGTTTGAATTGTATTCCGGGTTAACTACTTTGATGCTTGGGCTGATTTGAAGTTGTTTGGTTGTATTGAGGTTGTTTAGAGGCGAGAACTTGTGTCGGTGAAGCATCGGGAGAAAATCCAGAAGCTTGAGGGTGGTTGCTTGCTTGGCTTTGAGCTTGGAAGTATAGGTGAGTGGTTAATGTTTTAAAGTGGTTTCAAATGTTTGGTTCGAGCATGTGGACTAGGTCGGGCTTGGTAGACCCACCTAGAGTTAGGATTAGGGTGGTAGCCTAATCCTAAACTTAAACTAGAGCCATTGGTTGAACTTGTAATGGATGTTTATGCCTCGTATGACTTTTGATATGATTGTTTATGTATAAAGTGTTAAACATGTGTGATGAGGCATGGATGTGATGCATTGTGTTATGCATGTGGATGATTCATGTTTGTGGTCATGGTGAGTACGTGCTAAGCACGGAATTGATTGTAATTGATAATATGGATTGAGTTAAATCTTGGCACTAGTATGCTTGAGTACAAATGATCGATCATTAGGATGTTAGTGTGCACACATGAGTCAAATTCGCGCGTGGCCTTGGTGGCGTTGAGTCACCAAGAAGGAGTACGGGTTCGCCCGGAAATTGTATTTATATAGTCGATGATGAGTGGAATCCCATCGACGGGGTGTGAGGATGAGTGGAATCCCCTCCCCGAGACCGGTGATGAGTGTAATCCCACCGTGAGGTAAAATGGTTGTTGGATGTGAGTTCCAACGGGTTTATCCGCGTATTCGGGTCATAGCTAGGTGCCAATATTGATTGATATGTGAATCAATGTGATCTCTACTTGGATGTTTACATGTGTTTACCTATGTTGTGAAATAGAGCTTGTTGAGTATGGCATATAATTGAATATTGTTCATGTATCTTTAACATTTGGCTCTTGAGCACCAATGGTATAAACATGCATTTACCTTGGTTGAGATCGTGCTTGGACCTTGCATTGTCGAGGTTTGTTTTTAAAGAGCTTACCCTCACTAAGTTTTATTGCTTACGCTCTCTCTTTGTTCAACAATGCAAATCCTTAGTTCGTGGGTTGCTAAGTGCAAGAAGGGGGCCTCCAAGTGTGCTTCGTGGTGCTTGTTTAGCTACCAAGTATGAACTTTTTAATTATGATGTAATGGTCAAGCAATGGGACATGTAATCGAGTTATGATGTTTTTGGAATATGTTGTTGTTGTTGTTAGGAGCATGTTAGACTCTTCGTATGTATTCGTTAACTTGGTTTTTGAGATGTATGCCCTTGCTTGTGAACCTTGATGGCAATTGTTTACCTTGAATTGCCTATGTGATGACTATGTTGAAGTATGCTTTTTGTGATGCCTTGATTGGGTGTTTCTTTATATGTCTTGGGTGTTTGAGCATGTTTGTCTTAGGATCCATGCCTCTAGATTATGTATGTTTATGCTGAGTGTTGTTTGGGCTCGTTTAGGACCCTTAGAAATGTAACCCCCTCGTCCCGGTCTAGCCGAATGACCGGTCTGAGTGGGCCACACGGGGAAAACCGAGTGAAAGCCCCTAAGGATTCCCCCTCGGTTAACAACCCTAAATTTCTTTCTTTTTATATTAATCTTGTCTAGATGGATATTAAAACCCTAAGTGGTCATACAGCGGAACAACATGAACGAATCAATCGAACGAACTCAAACAATCATAATTCAGCCCAATTCTAAAACTTAACTGCAGGTGTATCGATACACCTAAGGGGGTGTATCGATACCCCTTGACCAGGTCAACTGGTCAAAGTCAACCCGTGGAGACCGTATCGATACACCTAGGAGTGTATCGATACCCTCCCCAAATGTTGACTTCCCACGGTCAACGCTAAGGGGACCGTATCGATACGCATGAAGGCCCGTACCGATATGGAACTGGACAGTAGCTCCAGTAGCAAAAATAGTATCGGTACGCCCCCTCGCATATCGAAACACGGGGCCTGAACTATGAAGGCCGTATCGATACGGGACCAACCGTATCGATACCCCTGCTACGAAAACACAGGTTTGAGCTGATTTAAGGCACAAAGAGGCCCTTAAATCCCCCTCAAACCTCAACCAACACACTAACATGTATCCTATGTCAAACCAAGAGTATAAGCATGCTTAAACTTGAAACTAAAGACACATTTCAAAACAAGGTGATGATTCAATCATACAAGCAACTTGGCATATAAACATGGAACAAGGCAAGCATACTTGACATTCCAACAATGGCAAACTCAAAGACACTTAACCAACATTCAAGATAAGCAATTTAGGCATGGATTACAACTCAAACATGGCATCACAAGCCATACAAAAGCAACATAGCATGGAGTCTAAACAAGCTCCTAAACAACCAACAATCATCCATCAAAAGACACATGTCCCATTGCTTAAACTATTACATGTTCAACATTTAAAAGCCATACTTGATGTACTCAAGTCAACAACCACACTTGGAGGCCCTCCACTTGCCCGAGCAACCCACGAACTAAGGATCTGCAATGTTGAACAAAGAGAGCGTAAGCAATGATGCTTAGTGAGGGTAAGCTCTAAAAACAAACCTCAACATTGCATGGTCCGAGCACGATCTAGCCAAGGCATTCACAAACATACCAAAGGTCCACAAGAGCCATAAGATAAAGATGCATGAGCAATATACAAGTAAATGTCATGATCAACAAGCTCTTAATCCTCAACACAAGTAGTCACATTAAACATCCAAATAAGGATCATTAATCTCAACACATTGGTACATTTATCAACCAACATTGGCACCTAGCTATGACCCGAATACACGGATAGACACGTTGGAACTCACATCCAACAACCACATTACCTCACGGTGGGATTACACTCATCACCGGCCTCGCGGAGGGGATTCCACTCATCACCGACTATATTTAAATACAATTTCCGGGCGAACCCGTACTCCTCCTTGGTGACTCAACGCCACCAAGGCCACGCGCGACTTTTGACTCATGTGTACACACTAACATCCTAATGATCGATCATTTGTATTCAAGTATACTAGTGCCAACATTTACTCATTTCACATTACTCATTTCAACCAATTCTGTGCTTAGCACGTACTCACCAACAACCATCATTATGCATGTCTCAATCATCACAATTCATATTTCAACCCACATGTATAATACAATATACACAAGCATTCATACCACATTTCATACGAGACATACACAACTATACAACGAGTTCATCCAAGGGCTCTAGATCAAGCTTAGGATTAGGCTACCACCCTAATCCTAACTCTAGGTGGGTCTACCAAGCCCAACCTAGTCCATATACTCGAACCAACTATTTTAAACCATTTAAAACAATTAACCACTCACCTAAACTCCCAAGCTCCAAGACCAAGCAAGCAATCACCTTCAACTTCCCGGATTCGATCCCAAAGCCTCTTCCACGTTTCCTCTTGCTTCTAGTCAAACAAAACACATACATTACTTCTCAACCCAATGCTAAATCAACCATCAATCTACTTTGCAAATCACAACCCAATTTCCTCAAATTCCCAAATCACATAACATCTCAAAAACCCAATTTTCGGACTCCAACAACCATTGGCTGAAATACCCATTTCTAAGCACCCAAATGACTTCCAAAACATCCCAAATCACCCTCCTAACATAGGTAGACCATCAGCCCTTCAATTTCAACACTAAACCTCTCAAAAACCCAATTTTTCATACTTTAAAATTTGCCCTAAGGACCCACTACGAAATTTCATCCAAAATCAACCAAATTAATATATGTTGTATATTTCATCATGACTAAACATAACCCCAAAACAATTTCTCAAAACAAATTGAAAAACCCCATCAAAAACCCAAATTTCCATATGAACCCTAATTCCCAAAACTCAATATTTTTGAAATCTAAAACAATAGATAAGTAGAGAATAGAGAGGAGGTTAAGAAAATGTGTTTACCTCTTAATTTAATGTTGAAATCGATTAGCAAAGTCAATAGAATAGTAACTAGGGTTTTAGGAGAGTTTGAAAATGGGGGAGAGGGTTTTGAAATTGGGAAAGGGGAAATGAGGAGGAAGATGACAACTTTTCCATAAAAGTTGTCTTGCTTTATTTAAAATGTGGGTAAATCACAACTTTGGTCCCTCCCTCTTTATTACGATTCAAATAGGTCATTATTCAAAGTTGGTTTATTTTAATTAGATTTTATTTGACTCGAACAACAACCCGGCTAACTCCTAGACCCAAGACACGGGTGTTACAAGAAATGTTGAGTATTGCCTAAGTCTGGTTTTCGAAGGTTGCAGACAGCCCGTTTTTCGAAACGAGCTGGGCCATTTCGGAACGGGTAAGGCTTTAGGGACCCCGTATCGGAACTCATTTCGATACGGTTTGGCCTGTGAATCCCCTGTTCCGAAACGGGGTATCGGAATGTTTTGGCTACTGGAAATCTGAGAAAATGACGAGATGAACGCGTTTCGAAACGGGTCTAAGGGTTTCGAAACAGTCAAAATCTCGTTGACCACGAGAAGTTGACCGTTGAGGGTGTTTCGGAACGATTGACCTCCGTTCCGATACGGCCTCTTCGTGTAGGCTTAGAACCGTTGACCAGGTCAAGGCGTTTCGATACACCTTGAGGGTGTTTCAAAACGGCCTGCCTAATAATCTAAAATGGACTGTTTTGCGTATGTTTTTCGAGTTATCATTTCGTGAATGCTTGTCTTTCCGCTGTCGTGGTCACATAGGATCTAAAGGTGCCTCTAGAGAAGATTAAATTAAAAAGAATTTTTTTAATTGTCAACCGAGGGGAAACCTTAACGGATTTTGCTTCGGTTTTCCCCGTGTGGCCCACTCGGAGCGGTCAAGTGTCCGGACCGGGACGAGGGGGTTACATGAAATGAACCCGACCTGAACGAAACCGACTTGAAATGAACCCGACCTGAAACGAAATCGACCTAAAATGAACCCGACCTGAAACGAAACCGACCTGAAATGAACCTGACCTGAAACGAAACCGACCTAAAATGAACCCGACCTGAAACGAAACCGACCTGATATCAACCCGAACCGAAATTAACCCGTCAATTAATTGTTTTGGCCCAACCTAAAATGAACCGACCTGAAATGAATCCGACCGGAAATGAACCCGATCTGAATTGAACCCGACCTGAATTGAATCCGGCCTGAAATGAACCCGACCTGAAATGAACCCGACCCGAAATGAACCCAAACCCGAACCAAATCGAGTCAAAACAAAAAATACCTGAAATAACCTGTAACCGATTTAATCCGACCTGACAGAGCCCAACCTAAAACCTAACTGTTCACCTGTTTTTACATCCCTATTTGAGACTACCCATTACTCTTTGATTTGGACATCCAGGTTATGTAGACTGCATTGCAATTTGCAATCGCACGAAGTGGCGAAATATGACCCTTGCTTAAGAAAAATAGTAGCCATTTTCTATGGCAGAATTGGGCTTTTATATCAGGGTTTTACCGTCAATAAGACTAATAAGATTCTAATAATTAATACTTATTTAGTTTTTAATGAAATTTAATAAATGTAATAATTGCATTCCTTAAAAAATGTGTTCATCAATTTAATGTAATTAAATTATAAGGATTTAGTGGCTTAGGGTTTTAGTACTTTATATTTTAGAGTTTATGGTTTTATATTTTAGGGTTTATGGTTTAGTGTTTTATATTTTAGGGGTTAATGCTGATAAAAAATATTTTAGGAGTTAATAATTTAGGGTTTATATGTTGGAGTTTAGAGTTTATGGTCATATTTTAGTGATTATTATTTTAGGTGGTAGAGATTTAATTTTTATGGGTTAGAATTTAGAGTTTATGGTCATATTTTAAAGATTTAGAGTTTAGAGATGTAATTAATTACATATACTAGAATCCATTAAATTGATGGACCACAATTTTTTATGAATATAATTATTATATTTATTAAATTTCATTGAAAAACTAAATAAATATTAATTATAAGAATATTACTAGTTTATTGACAATATTTTGAGACTGTTAATAGCAAAACCCTATATATTATGTAAAACTTGTATTTCATTTTTAATTAAAACTATTGGGTTTCTGGAATATCATAACAAAGGCCTAAGCCCATGATTTTATGATACTGTATTTCACTTCATATAGACAGCGGACAAACTTCGTCATGTGTCCACCAGCCGAATAGATAACTGTTTTTTTTAGCATTGCCGAATAGATAACTTTGGTGTGTTTGGTCCAAATAATTTACATTTTCTCGCGTAAGATTTTACAACGATATTATTTTATTTTTATAAAATAATCGGATGGCTATAGTGTAAACGTTATTTCAGAATATATTGATAATGTCATTACAATCCATTTGTTTAGAAATATAACATATTAAATAAATAGTAAACTACACTAAATATCACTGAATTTTTAAGTAAAACCGTTTCTCCTTAAAACTGAACTTTAGGTTAGGTTTCAACATTACCTTGAGCCCTTAACATCCAAACGACTATTAAACGTCATTTTAGAGAAATAAATACATGTTTTGGGAGATTTGTATGAATATAAATCTTTTACTCTTTTGGTGTTTTTATTTATTCTCCTACACTAAAAAAAATATGTTTAGGGTTTGTTTTATGTAATTAAGCGGTAGAGTGTATTTTTAAATTTTAGTATTTAGAATTTAGATTTAAGGCTTAAAATTTAATTTTTAGTATTGTGGCATAAAAATAGACAAATGATTTTTGTTCGATTTGAATCTATGTATTTGGGATGAAACTGTAAAGCCTAACCATCAAACTAAGAAGATGTTACTCTATTTGCCAAAATTAATATTTAGGTTAAACTGCGCACATATTATAAGCAATTTTAGTGTAGTGGTATAATCGGTACGTGCTTAAAAAACTTGGTGACGGTTTGTGTAGTTTACCCTAAATAAATTTATTACATTATCAACTTAATGATATAAAATTAGACCTATCCCTCTTATTTTTTCTCATGCAATTATTCATGGCGTTGCATGATACAATACAACATCACAAGTTTTACGATTTGAATGGCATTTCCAGTCAAAAATGCATGAATTGGTGATTGTGACATGGAAGGGAAAGAATTCCAGTCAAATATTGAATGTATGAAGAGACAAAGCAATGGCCAAGGTTGCATGTTTGGCCGGACAATTACATTTCGGATTCATTTGGTTTTGGCGTTTTGAGTTTTGTCGCTCTTCTCGTATCTAAAACCGTGCCAGGGTTCGCTATTCTTTTACAACCAAGTAAAGTGAGGTTTGCTTTTTCAACTTTTATTTTTGTCCTAATTACAGATCATCCATTCTATTAGACTTTCCATCCATTCAACAAAAACAGCTCTTCCACTTCTATATAAAAATTTCATTTCTTGAGTTGGATATAAAAAAAAACACCATTTCAAATTTTTTAGAGATGATAACCAGTCAAATGTTTGTAATTATGTAAAATCTGAACTTAAATTTGTACAAGTACTTTCAAATCATAAGTTGTTTATTTTTTAATTAAATCATCTGTTTGATTATAAGAATCAGCTAATTATAAAAATTTTGTAAGTAAAGCAGATCCGTAAAAGTAAAATGTATCTATATAATGAACATCCAAATCCGTTATTTATAAAAATTAAAAATGTCAGATAAAGAATATTTGAAAATTAATATTTGTGTTTGCTGCAGCCTACAGGTATAGTAAAGAACATGCGAATATGTTCTATTAAAAAAATACGAATATGTAATATCCAAATAAAAAGATTATTTGTAAATATCTCCATTTATGCTATCCATTGTTATCGAGGGTGGAGCTTGCATGGGCCATGCCTCCTCTCCCAATGATAAATTTTCAACTTCAAAAATATACAATTTTAATTTTATTGAAAAGTATATAAGTATAAGTTAAAATAATAATACAATTATATTTTAATCATTAAAAATTATAATTTAATTGAACCCAAAAAGTGTCATAGTGGAAAAGCGAATAATGTTCATCCTAAGATACACGAGTTTAAATCGCTTTGTCTACCAGGTGCATGTGCATTGTCAAAAAATTAAAAATACGTATAAACAAATATTACTTTATAATCACCTTTAGATCATTCAAAAATATATATTTTAATTCTGACACAAAAATGTTCTAACTTTGTCATCCCTAATTTCTTGACTGAAGAAATATGTCGATTTTCCTTTAAAAAAATGTCGATTTATTTATTACCAAAATATTGTTCTCTTTCTTCTTTTGTTTTTTTTTAATAACCAAAATGTTGTTTTCTAAATGAAATGTAACTTAGGACCAGGTGAGGAATATTGATGAAAAGGACCAAAATATTAAAGTAAAAGTTGTAATGAAATAGGCTTTAGTACGAAAGTGTTATATGCTACATCCCTTTCAATGTTTTTGTACATGTTAAAGTTAAATATTATCTATACTACCAACATTATAAATAATGTTTAAATTTTCATATAATAAACTAATATTTTTTTTAATAGAATATGCTAATATTTTTAAACTATAGATTCCATGTGTTACATATGAAAAAAGTAGTACGAACTAAAGTCTCAATTTCAAAAGTAATAATCTAATTAAAGTATTAAACTATGCACAATATGCATACATTTATTTAATCAAAATAGAAACAAAAACAATATATACGTTTAGGAAAAATAAATAATATTAAATTTATAAAATATTTTAAATATTGTATTGTTTTGATTTTGGCTAAATTACACATATCATCACGCAACTATTTTCTCTCCTATTTTGGTCAAATAACCTTAAAAAAATTTAATTTAATAATTGAACTATATACATTGAAATTTTTTGTCTCCCTGAACATTTTATTATTATTTTTCGATGACATAGTATTTTTAATATTAATAAATATAAAATTTTTTAAAATAAATAATAAAACCATTTGATCCCAAATTTAAAATAATCACCGCCGCGTGTTGTCATCGTCGACCGCCTTCGGAATCGACAACCATTTGATCTCAAATTGCACCGGGAGACTCGCTTTGACACGCTGAGTCTAAATTCGGTGGTTGTTTCTTCGGAAAATGTCCTAAAAATCATAAATTTTGACTGAAACATTTCAGTTTCCTCACTTTCGATCTCTTATCTGTAGACTTCGAAGCACTTTCTCGCAAAATGAAGGTCATTATTCATACTCAAAGTCTGAGATGAAGCGATCAGTGAAATCTGAGACCGAACGACCTACGATTGTCAATAATAATTTCTGAAGAGGACGAACGGTGGACGGCGTGGAAGAGATTATTGGCGGCTAACAATTAGGTTTAGTTTTATAATTTTTATTTTAAATTATTTTATATTTATAATATTAAAAATGTCTTGTCATAGAAAAATAATAATAAATATTTCATAGTGACAAAAAATGTTTAAAGTATAAAGTTCAATTATTAAATTGAAATTTTTTAAGTTGAGTGACCAAAATATGAGAGAGAAGATAGTTGAGTGATGATCTGTGTATTTTACCCTTTTAATTTTTTTTAACATGTTTTTTGATACAATGTCTGTACTATTCAAACTCCTCCTCACACATAAATGAGAGGATATTAAATGTTTAAGCATACTCGATCTCATATCTACTTGTATATTGTACCAACAACATGTCAATTGAACTAAACTTAATTGACTTTAATTATTTTTCTTATAAACATAAGAATGAAAATACTATTTCAATAAATAAAGTAAGCGTACATATTTGACTGATTGAAAACTTAAGTGCATAAAATCAAGTTGGTAATAATTATGAGATTTAAAGAACCCCTATTTGGATGCTCAACTATGGATACATTTTTCTTGACTTATAAGCTACAAACTTGGACTGTGTCTGGGTGCTTATAATTCAGTTGAGAATAATTGTATGGTATGGAATGGAAAGAATAATTACGTGTTATTCATTGCCAAGACAATGGGCTAACCTAAGATTCTTGAAGAAAGTTATTGTCTTTAATACAACAAAATTGTGAAGTTGAACCGAATGCACTTCCAAAGAATTGGTCTTCGATGTTGATCGGAATGGGCAGGCATGCTTTCGTATTACACATTGCTAACACTCGTGCCCAAATCTTTGTCTGTTTTCTTTTCTCTGAATTTGACCAAGTCTTGTTTGACTGAGAATGATCTCATGGTCATCAACATAATCATGCATCACCCATTACGATTGATTCTAAAGGGAATATCAAAAGGAAAAGTCTTGGGTTCCAAAGAGTTTATGCCTTGTTGGACTTTATTTTCCCCATCCCTTTACTATTTTTTTGTTGGATTGTGCAACTAAAAAATTGGAGGACTGAAGTTGAAAACCACCTAAACAAGAACGGAGTAAGAATTGAACACTGGGAGGGGTTAAATATTAAGTATTTGAATTAAAAAATTCAGTATAGAAGGCCTAATTTGTCCGATATTTAAAGTTATAGGGACCTAAATTCTAATTAGACTAAAACATTTGAGGGTACGGATCCATCCTTTTTTAGTTCAGCCTCTACTTAATTAAATATTTAAAAACTTGTACTTTTTTGGCTTTCGCGTTCTTGGCTTCTCTTCTATGTCTCTCGATTTCCTTCTTTCTTGTTGTTGAATTTAAAACCCTAAAGCATTATCTTGTATTGCATTGGTGGTTGTTTGGTAAGAACGTGACTGTGCTTTTGAATTTTGTAGATGAAGTTGTCGTCGCAGCAGAGCTCCTACTTATCATCGACGACCGCGGTGGTTTGAGAAGAAGATGATGTATCCATTTAGGTTGTAACACCCTAAATCTGAATGTCACATTTTGACCCCAAGCCCAACTTGCAACCATAAAATTTGACCTAGTTTAGACCAACTCACCATCCAATTTCATAAAATTCGACAAGATCAAATATTTCAAACATAGATAAGTAGTTAAAAACGTTTACATGGGAGCTCCATTTTAAATACATCATAAAAGCATTCGAATCGACGTTGTAAATCCAAAATACGAGTTACAATACAAAACATAGGGTCCTAAGAATACATGGCCCAAATAGGTCTAAGTATTGTACTCTAAACAAGTCGATGTGTTGAAATCCTACTCTATTGGTGCTCCTCCAATGCAACGTGCCAACCCACTAACATTCGAACGAAAACAACAATTTAGAACGCTTAGCTTATAAAGCTCAGTGGATACACTTCCACTCCACCATGCTTCATGCAAATCATAATCATGTGCATGTAGCTAAAAATGATGTCATGGCAAATGCATAGCAACAAGCGGCGTTACCACTAGTTGCCTAAACACATAGAAACAATGGATGCATTTAGTCTCATACATCAATCATAAGTATCACACCACAAACCTATAGTGAGGCTCAGTGTCACACAGCCTCAGGAATGTACACTCTAAGTGAGGCCTAGTGTCACATAGCCTCGGGAACGTACACTCATACTCAGAATCTGTAAAACCTAACTTGATTTTGATATAACAAAGTGTCTAATGACCTTTTTGTAAAAATAAATAAATTTTTAAGTATTTCAAAGTCTTACAAATTGACAAGCAAACTTTAACCAAAACACTTCTAAGTCAAATAAATTGCTTCAAGAATTTTTTTCTAAGTGTTATAGCCCAAAACCTATTTGTACGCCAAGGCGTATCGATACGCTATAGCCGTATCGATAAGGTTTTTAAGTTCTAGAATTTTAATAAAAAAAAGCGTACCGATACGATTTTACCCGTATCGATACGGTATTTTACATGGGCTTAACTTTAAGGTATATCGTACCGATACGGTATGTCCCCGCGTCGATACGGTTTGATCTAATTCGATAAATCTTTGCATTTAAAGTTTTTGATCGTTGCTTGTTAGTTATGATTTCGACAAATTTCAAATGGTCGTTAGACCGTATCGATACACTTTTTACAAAAAGTTTTCCCTAGGATTCCAGTGAGAAAAATTCTTAGCGATACAATCATAGAGTATCGATACGCCCCCGTTTTTACACTATACCCGTACCGATATGCCTTTATAGCGTATCGATACGCCCTCTTAAATGTTCACAACGACTCTTTCTGTTTTGAGACAAGTATCGATACGGTTGTTCGAGTACCGATACAGTAGGTTGCAGAAAGGCATTTATTGCGAGAAAAATGAAGCCCAACAGCTCAATTGATGATCTCAACCACCAAAACGGCTAGAAATCAATGCAAGGATATATAAACAAGCCTCAAAAGCTACAACAACAACTATTGAACTTAATTGCAACAATCCAAGCACAAATCCAAACCTTTGAGCTATTAGAGTCAAATCCTTATACCCAATTGAGTGATTTTCAATTGTATTCATCTTTTATCAATTTGAGTTGAGTGAACTTGTAATTTGGGGCAAATATTCCACCTTGTGAGGTTTATCTTTCATTTGCCAACAATCTTTGTATTTGAGAGAGTCTTGGTTAATCTTTGGGTAGAAAGATTAACCGATTGTATGGTTTCCTCCTAATTTGAGAAAGATGGACAAATTTCTAGTGAAATTGGTTGAAAATCCTTAGTGGGAGCTAAGGTAGTGGATGTAGAGCTTGTTCTAAGCTTGACCCACTATAAATTGCCTTGTCTTTATTTTCTACATCTTCAATTCTCTCCCTTCATTTTTAAAAAGCCAATTCACCCTCTCTTGGCCATTTTCAATTCGATTGATCCACTTAACAATTGGTATCAAAGCAGAACTCTTTGAGGGACTCACATCCACAAGAGAATATCCTAGAAGAAGATCAATCAACCTTCGAATCAAGCCATGACATCTACCTCCACCCAAAACTTCATCGAGTCACAATCGATCACTAAGCCACCATTTTTCAACGGGGATAACTATCCCTATTGGAAAATAGAATGATGCTCTTTATCAAGTCTAATGATTATGCCCTTTGGGATGTAGTGAAAGATGGGCCAACAATTCCGATGAAGAGAGATAAAGAAGGAAGGCTAGTTCCAAAAACAAGAGCATAAATGACCGATAAAGATCGAAGAAGACTTCAAGTGAATGAAAAGGCTCTTCACATCATCTTTTGCACACTTAGACCCGATATGTGTGCAAAGATGTCATCTTTGCACAAGTGTAAATGAGACCAAGATTGAGATCCTTAATTTGAGCTATGAGAACTTCAAGATGGAGCCGGATGAGAGCGTCTCCAAGATGTTTGATAGGTTTTTTATCATTGTAAACGATCTCAAGGGATTTGGTGAGATCATTCCTGAAGATAAGCTAGTCCGAAAGCTTCTTTACCCTCTTCCTAAATCATGAGATGGGAAGAGAACCGCAATCACCAAGGCCAAGAACTTGAAGACTTTGAAGCTCGATGAGTTGGTGGGATCTCTTCTTACTCATGAGATCATAAAGCAAGGAAGGGAAAAAGAAAAGAATAGAGAAGAGTGAAGCAAGAGGTAGAGACGAAGAAGCAAGGAATTTCTCTCAAGGCATCTCAAGAGGAAAGCAAATCTAGTAAGGATGAGTTTGAGGAATTGACTTTGATAGCCAAGAGATTCTCTCGGTTCATGAAGTCTAACCGGGGAAGAAAGTTCCAAAGGAGAAAAGACTTCAAGAAAAAGAACAAAGAAGAGGAAAGGGATCAACTCATTTGTTATGAGTACAAGAAGCCGGGACACATAAGATCAGATTGCTCTCAACTCAAGAAAAAGAGGTTCGATAAGAAGAAAAAGCAAAAAACCCATGTTGCCACTTGGATTGATGAAGAATCATCATCCGATGAAGAGAAGCATGAAGTGGCTAATCTTTACCCCATGGCTATTGATGATGATCCTAAGGTAAACTCTAACTCATCTATTTTCGATTTTACATTTGATGAACTACAAGATGCATATGATGAGTTGCAAGAGGTTTACGATGAGTTGGTTGAAAAGTACAAGGAATCGGTTTTGAAAAACAAGAAAATGATTTCCGATTTGAATAACCAAAACAATTCCCTTTCCAAAACCAACTTGGAACTTGTAGAACTAATGTTTTGATATAATAATTGAAAAATGTTTTGGACTAATTTGAAAAGAATTTAAAACTTGTTTTTAAGTCCAAACAACTTGAATTTATGTTTGAGGTATTTTAAGAGGTTTTTGGCAAAGACTTTTCATGTTTTTAATAGCCAAACTTGTGTTTTCAGAGTACCAGTATCGATACGGTAAACCCTCGTACCGATACCTTTTTGCCCCAGTTTGGCCACTGTCAAAACCCGTATCGATACAGGCCCTTGCCGTTTCGATATGGAGTGGGGTCATTTCGATACGCCAGGTAAGCGTACCGATCCCATTTCAACTACCCCAACGGCTATTTCCCAACGGCCATTTAAATATGAACCCGTACCGATACGCCCTCAAGCGTATCGATACGCCCAGGCTGGCAAGAGCCCAATGGATAGTTCCTATGAAGGCCGTACCGATACCGTTCCACGCGTATCGATACAGATAGCTGCAGAACAGCATTTATGAAGGGAAATAAAGTCCTCAACGGCTCCAATTCATCCTCAACGGCTAGTAACGGCTACAAACTCATTTGGGAGTATAAAAGAGATCTCCAAGCATTAAGAGAAGGCTAATGCTCATATTATCAAACATCAAATGATCAAAGATTGTCTTAGAGCTTAAATTGTCAATTCTTGTATAGACAAACACTAGTGAGCCAAAATTGTCAAATTTGCTCAAGTGTTTTAGGTTTTGGGTGAGTGCTTAATTTTGCAAACAAACACCTATTAGAGGGTTTTAAGTTTGCTTTATTTATCTCTTTCTAAAGAGGGTTTCAATCAAGGCTTTGGGTAGAAAGCTTGATTGGTTGTAAGGGTTTCCTCCTAAACCTTGAAAAGGGGACGAATCAATAGTGGATTGATTGTGAAATCCTTAGTGGGGAGCTAAGGTAGTGGATGTAGACCTTGGTTAGAAGGTTGAACCACTATAAATCATTGTGTCACATTTCTTTTTAGCTTCCTCAACCCTTCCACCCAAAAATCCACCTCTCCACCACTTGTTGAGCTAAATTGGTTGATCGAATCGAGCCCCTAAAAACCCAACAATTGGTATCAGAGCTTGGCTCAATCGAAGAGGATTAACATCCTATTGAGAGGATCTGGCAAGCTCGATCACTATTTCATCAACCAGCTCAAATGGCACAATCAATCGACAAACCACCTTTCTTTGACGGAACTCACTATGCCCATTGGAAGACAAAGATGAAGTTTTTCATCAAATCAAAAGATTACAAGATATGGGATGTAGTTGAAGATGGTTCGTTCGTGCCTCAAAGAATTAAAGCGGAGTGGAGTGCCGACGATCACAAGAAGATGGAGCTAAATTGCAAAGCCTTGCACATTCTATTTTGTGCTTTTGGCTTAACCATCTATGAGAAGATGTCTTCTTGTGAGAGTGCCAAGGAGGTATGAGACAAGCTTGAAGTCACATACGAGGGGACAAATGAAGTCAAGGAGACCAAGATTGGGCTCCTAACCTTGGAGTATGAGAACTTCAAAATGGATCCGGAAGAAAACATCGAGAAGATGTTTGATAGGTTCTCCACTATCACCAATGGTCTCAAAGGCTATGGAGAAACCATCCCGGAGGAAAAGCTTGTTCGTAAGCTCATCTACTCACTTCCCGAGTCTTGGGACTCAAAGAGGACCACCATCATCGAAGCAAAAAATTTGAAGACTTTGAAGCTTGATGAACTCATGGGGTCACTCCTTACTCATCAAATCATGAAGAAGAACAAGGAGGATGAGAAGAAGAGGGAAGAAATTAGAGCTATGGGAGAGAAGAAAATCAAAGGGCTTGACATCAATGCAAGTGCCATGGCTCTCAAATCCTCCACTTGCCATCATGTCTACTCAAGTGAAAAGGAGGATGAAGATGAAGAGATAGTTCATCTCTTCAAGAAGTGTGCCCCGTTCATGAAGAAAGCCTTGAGAGAGCTTGAACGAGAACCTAAAAGAAAGGGGAGGGCAAGCACTTCAAGCCATAAGAAGAAGGCACATGTGGCTACTTGGAGTGATGAGGACTCCACTGATGATGAACAAGCCAACCTTTGCCTTAATATTCAATAAAAGCCTGGTGAAAGAGCAAATGTTGTTATTATGCATGCAATGCACCTAAATATGCTTAAATGAGCTTAAGAACAACAATAATAAAGGCAGGAATGTGTACAAAATATAGAACTTGTGGACACTCTACCCCCCCCCCCCCCCAAACTCAAACTATTGCTTGTCCTCAAGCAATGCAACCTAACTAGTAAACATGCCTCTTGCACAAAATTAATAGAAACTCAGCCGTTAACTTGATTTCTTAACTCAAGGCCATGGCACCTATTTAATGTTAGTGATAGGGAATGGCATGAATTACTTAGAATTTAATTTTCTTAGTGTCAGTGCAGCGTGTGCAGGTCTTTGTCCATGCTAAACATGCTAACTATGATAAGTTAACAAGGAATGCTAAAAATAATTAGATTAATAAAAAGGATACGAGTTGATGGCTTGGCAGCACAATTAAGCACTTCTTTTCTTCTTTTTCTGATTATGGCTTTAAGGGCTTCAACTCATCACAACTATTTTCTGGGCTTGAAGCTAAGATAGGTGCACACTACGAAACTCTAAACTCTTTTGAATAGAGTCATCCCGTGAAGGCTTTCATTTACTCTTGCTAATTTGTCCGTGACTTGGTTTAGATACTTGGACTTTGATAGCAACGAAGTGTCCTTGCTCATGATCCTTCCTAGAGCCTATTCCGGGCACCTCTAGGGTATTGAACATTTTGTGCTGCTGCCCTGTGCTGCTGCGGCGACAAACCTGTATCCCAATAAGAAATTTTCATTAAATGAAGCAGGCAGTGTTAAACTTAGAACTCAAGCAAAAATAAAAAGAAAAACAGAAAAAATAAAAGAAAAAATAAAAAGTAAAATAAACAAAAAAGAGAAAGGTGCTATAGACTAGGGGATTTCCCCTCTGTTGCTGCTACGCCGGAAGAGGATTCTGAGGAGGCGGGCAGGACGAGGCGGCGTGTGGCGGAAGGTTTGAAAACTGGGCTTTTCTTCGTGCCACGCGGCAGCTAGATGCGGCTGGAGACTTGGTCGCATCTGTGGGCCGCCTTCTTTTTACATGTTGCCTTTGCCGGTTCATCATCGAAGGAATCAAATATCTACATGTCTGATTCCTCGGCTTCTTTGGCGGCTGCCTCCTATGCTACTGGGGAGGCGGCGGTAGTTTCCTCCTCTTTCCTAGAATCAGACGAGGAGGTGAGGTTGTATAGCTGGATGGGAGTGGGCGAGGTCCTTCTCTTGGGGCGAATGTGCGACCCCTCGCTTTCGGTGGCGGCTAGAGTGACAGCTAGTCTGGGTGTGATCTGGGTTGGTTTTGATGCTGCTAACTCCGATGGGATGGCGATCAACTTTGGTTCGTCGTCATGATACTTGTCTAGCAAGTATGGCACAAAGGCCTCTTGCACCTCTTCTATGTATTTGGTGAAGATTACCTGTTTATGCTCGATCCTATGGCAACTCTCCACAAGGTTTCGTAGTAGAGGAATCACGGCGGAGGGGAGGGCAGCATCAGTACTACCTGCTGTAGCTGGGGTGGCGGCAGTTTGAGACGATGGCTGGGCGGTTTTTGGCGTTTCCGGCTCTAGCTCCTGCATCATCTAGAGGCACGCCTTTCTTGTCCATCCTTCCTTGGTGGAAATGATTGTATCTTTTGGGTGCAGCGGCACACATGAATTGGCGCATAGGCCTGTGATGAGTGCAGGGAAGACGAGGGGTCCCTTGGCGTTGGGCTTGTCTGTGTGGGCATAGATCTCCTCAAGAATCACTTTGCCAACGTTAATTGGCTGCCTCTTCATAATGTTGTGGATAAGAGCCAGCCGCGGCCTGTTGACTGCTGATCCAGGCGAAATGGGCATCAGGTGGCGTTGGACGAAGTTGCTCCAAAGGATAGCCTCTGGCAGCAGATCGTAGCGGTTGACTGATCCGTTATTCTTGCCGGTTAGCCACTTGTTGTTGGGCCGGCAGATGTCTTTCTTGATCTTCTCGTAGTCAGCCACCGATAAATAGGACCTTCATTCTTCGTGTGGATTCCCTCTTATTTCCATACCATAGAAGTTGTTGATTGTTTCCGCTGTGAGCTTGACTCCTTCACCGCGGACATAGATAAAAGGGTTTCCCGGTGTAGGCTTGTGGGCATAGAATTCTCGCACCTAGTTGATGTTTATTTCCTCTGGCTGCCGTGCGAAAATATCCCATCCCATGTTGTGAACTCTTTCGAATATGGTGGGTTCAAGGCCAAGATCCCCATCTTGCCAAGTGTATTGGAACTGCTGCTTGTAAGTTGCTGCTACATCAGAGTTTAAGAACCTCTGAAAGGTTGGGTTGGAGGTAGAGGCGAGTTGTTTTGACGTGGCCATAATTGTGAGAACGACTGTATTTTCCTAAAGAAAGAAAAAGAATTGCAAGAAAGTTAAGCAAATGAAATCCTAAAAGCAAAAATGACAAGAGGAATTGAGAGTAAAAGAGAGCAAAGTGAAGAACGGGGAGAGAATAGTTGGCCTAATATAGCCGCTTCTCTCCGCTGTATTGGCGGGCACACTGCCAACGGGCGACAATGATTGCGGTGCGATTTTCACGATTCTAGCCGTTACACAGATAGCAGTTCTGCCAGCTGTTGCAAATGTAGCCGTTGCAGCTAGCCGTTATGAAGTCGCTAGCCGTTATGCTTATGTGCCCTAGGCTGCCTTGGCCGCTGGGTTGGGCCTCCCCTTTATTCTTTCATCATTCTTGGTCTTGCCTTCATTCCTAACCTGAAATACATTAAATGAAAAAATTAAATAAAAATAACTGAACATTAAATCTAATCCTAAGGCATAAAAATAAATTAAAAATAAAAATTAGGTTATGTTGGGTTGGGTTGGGCAGTTCCCAAACATAACCACTTCCTGAGGGCTTTGCGTTTGGCTTTTTGTCCAGTCATGTCCATCCTCTTCTCAGGCGGGTGTTGGCTGCCATCTTTGCTGCCCTGGCGGGACATACACCAAAGTCAAACAAGAGGCGTTTTTTTGAAAATTAAAATAAACATAAATTTAAGTGCAAAAACTAAAATAGAAGTGCAGAAATTCAAACACAGTTGTTGTTGCCAATCCCCGGCAACGGCGTCAAAAACTTGTTGAGCGTTTTAGGTGTTCTCTATTTATGAGCGCAACAAGTGCACACTCTTGTCAAGTTATAGTATAAAAGATATCGTCTCCTACATGGATTAGAACGATTCCTCTGAATGTTTTCCTGTACAAGGATTCAGTAAATGCATAATTAAATTTTTGAATGTGGAATAAAAACACAAATAAAATAAGATAGTGATGATAAGGATGATAGGGAGAGATAAGGTCGATAGATCAGGTAAGGTAATTGTGGCTCAGTAATGTGTAAACTGCATTATAAAGCCTAAGTTTGTTTTATGCTGCCACGATCTGCTGCCACGACAGGTAATGACGGATGGCAGCTGTGACCTTGTCACGCGGCTGCAACGGGTCTCTGCTCTTGCAGCTTTCGCTGTCTCAGCCGGTGGAATGTAGATAAGTCCTGGCGGCAAGTCTGGTCGATACTCCAAGTTCGGCAGAGCAATTCTTATGTGATCCTTCCTATGTCTAGGCAAGGATTCTGTCACCACGTTATGTAGGCAATACCTAGCAATCTCAACGTAAACCTAACACATGCAGTCGACGTTTGGTTGCTCATTTTAGCTGCTGAAATTCTAACTTATGTCTTAGTCGAATTAGTCAACACCTCGACATGATGAGACCGTGCATAACCCTTTCGTGAGTTTGACACTCTCGTGCCTGACAAATGGATTTCCTCAACTGGACTTTTGGAACTAACTGATGAAGTGAAGAACTTGAATTAAGCAAACTTGAGAATATTTTTTTTGAAAAACACACTTAAACTATTAAAACTATTTCTCACAACTACTTTACATACAAAAACCTAAACCCTAAGAGAGTTGGGTCGCAACCTCCAACACCTCCGTTAACCTATCTATCTACCTCTCCGCTATATCCCCTTATGCCCATATACCCTAACATACATAGGTATATATAGGGCTCATAGCCTAAGTTTGAGTCTTCCTTGGAGTAGAAGTCCTTAAAGTAATTTTACATTAAATGGTGACTCCTTTTTTACTTGAATATGGACTCTTTGGACGTTGCCTTCTTCATCAAGTAAAAAAGATAAGTAGTCTTACTTGTCAATCTTTAATTAGCTATTCCGGCCGCTACAGGCTTCAGATAATTGCAAGGTTGGGCTCATTGGGCTCAGGAAATTGCCTTCTTTCAATCGTGACCCATTTTGACTAAGTCGTTTTAACTCCTGCCTATGCAGCAATTGATGGCAGTGCTGCTACGGCGGCGTCCTTGGCGGCACTTGGAACTGCTTCAGTACATCTCCTTTTTCTACCAGCTTTCCTGTCCTCTCCTCCTCTACTCAGCTACAACATTTGGAAATAAAAACTAAACTAAATCAATATCTTTTCTTAACCAAACATAAAATATTCAATAAAAGCATGGTGAAAGAGAAAATACTATTATTATGCATGCAATGCACCTAAATATACCTAAATGAGCTTAAGAACAACAATAATAATGGAAGGAATGTGTACAAAATATAGAACGTGTGGACACTCTATAACAACTAGGAGGTTGTTATAAAAAGCATGGAGACCCAATTTGGGCAGTTCGCATAAATCTACAGCAGCCGAACAATGGGAGCAGCATCTAGCAGCTCAGAGGCAGCAGCCAAACCCACTTACAAACAATGCAAGGCCATATCTACAAGAAGTGGGAAGCAATTGGATGAACCCAGGGTGGAGAAACAAACAAAAACTCAGCCATACCAGAAAGAAAAGCCTGTCGCGACATCACTAACACCAGCCGCTCCGACAGCTGAAAAAAGACAGTGGTCCTGAAGTAGATGATCCTCCTCAGATTAAGTTCCAATACAAGGAACGTATAGAGGATATCCACCCGCCGATACCTTTCCCCAAAGACTTAAGCAACAAAAGCAAGAGCACCATTTTAGAAGATTCATGGACATTCTAAAGCAGGTGCACATCAACATACCTCTAATAGAAGCCTTTCAAAGTATGCCCAACTATGCCAAACACCTCAGAGACATGGTTTCTAAAAAGAAGAGGATTGAGGAGTTCGAGACAGTGGTCATCACAAAAGAGTGCATGGCAATGCTGCACAACAAGCTGCCGCCCAAGCAGACAGACCCGAGCAACTTTGTTATCCCATGCAGGATAGGCAGCAAACATGAAACCAGAGCCCTGTGCGACTTGGGAGCCAACATCAACCTTATGCCCAAGGTCGTCTTTGATAAACTAGGAATTGGGCCTGCCAAACCTACCTATGTCATGCTAAAACTTGCCGATCACTCGTTTGTACAACTGGAGGGTAAAATCGAAGACATCATAGTGAAGGTGGGCAACCTGATTCTTCTAGTTAATTTCCTCATATTGTACTGCGAGGCAGATGAAAAAGTCCTAATAATCATTGGGCGACCATTTTTTGGCCACGAGCAGAATGTTAATAGATATGGAAATCGGGGAGCTGACCATGAGGGTAGACGAACAACGCATAAAGTTAAACGTGCTGCAGCCCTCAGAATAAGACAAAGGATGCCCAGATGCAAGTTTTGCCGAAATCAGCATAGAGACAGACCAGTGCATTTATTGCTGTAATGTGTGTGAAGCAACTAGACCGTTAAGCATATATCATGTAACGTGTGCGAAGCAACTAGACCGTTGGACATATATCCCGTAACATGTTCGAAGCAACTAGACCGTTGGGCATTTATTGCCGCCACGACACCTCTCGACAACCTTTATTTAAACCCCTCTCACTCAATTAATTTACTTTACTTTCACATTCTTGCTATCTTTTTCTTGTTTCCACTGCTCTCTAATTGTTTTTCTTTCAAAGTTTCAGTTACTTAAACTATTTCACATGGTATCCGCATCACTGCCCAAATCCACTTACAAGATGTTTTGCTCCAAGGCAGAAAAGGAAAGATACATATATCAGTTCTCTAAGCATAACATATGGGAGGAGCAAGGCTTCCACTACACAAGGGAGACAAGCGATCTCGGCTATAACACCCCTCACCCCGGATTAAGGGCAATGAGCGTTATATTAACTTGTTATTCGGATTCGTATTAAGCAGCATAAGGGTTAACATTTCGTGTAATATATTTTTTTTATTTTGAATACAACCATGTAAATTCAACTATCTCAAATACATTCATTATACATCTTAATCATACATATTTCATATCATATTTCAATTATAAGCATAGTGGGCACATATAATTCAATCACTTATCTTATGATTTACATCAAGATCAAATATAATTTCTAAGGTTATTCGGTTACAACCACACATGTTATATACCATACATATCAATTCATTTCATCTCCAATCCCATACCCAATAATTCTCATACATTCGAAAGTTTCCTATTTAATTTCTATCCAATTCGGATATCACATACATAGTCCAATTCCAATATTAGAATTAATCGATTGTTTCATTTATCATACAATTTAAATCAAGATCTATTTAAAGTTTCTAGTTTCATTCGAATTTCACATACATGTAATTCATCGCATTATGATTCCAATTCCATTAAATTTGATTCATTCGAATACCACTTTAATCAATCCAATTCGGTTTTTATGTTATCATATACTACAACTCTAATATAGTGCTAATCGATTCATATTTCATACATATAACATATCCGAATATCATCATCCATAGTGTTTTAGTTTCCCTTGTACAAAATAACTACCCGGGGTAACTATAACGACCAAACCTATAGGTTGCCTATACAAAAAGAAACCCAACAAAAAGAATCATGCCCAAAAACATATACTCGGACGATCTATACCCCAAAATATGTACCCCTTAATTACATATCAAAATGAAGGGAAACTTCTTATAAAGTTTATACATTACTAAAGAAATAGTTCATAAACATCACCATTAATGTAAACTGCACTAGCATGCAGACCGCTAAACCACCCAACATGAGCACGACAAAGATAACAGAGGGCATACTTAATCCTCGAGTAGGGATATAACAGGTGGTAGATCAACAAGCTAGAACCTGAAATTTTTGGGAAGGAAGGAAGGGTTCGAGTGGTAAGTACTTCTAGTACTTAGTGAGGAAACCTTAATCTAATTTCTTTCCATTTTATTTATCAAATGATCACACAATCATTTTCACTTTGAATTAATCATATACATTTCTATCCCATTCGAATAGCACAATTCAAACATCACAATTTCGCAATCAATTATTTAACAAGGCTAACATTCAAATTGATTACCACAATATATCAAGCATTCAACATTCGAATACAACAAATCAAGATACTATTAGTATCGTAATCAATTATCCAAGGGCTATCAATAATTGCATTTTATTTCAATCGCATACAAATTGACATGGAATTTAAAATCAAATCATTCATTTCGAAATCATGATGCTCAATTCGAAATAAATAATTCCATTTCACATGTTCGATCAATAGCAATTTCATATAACAAGCAGCAGCAAACAGTAGCAGAGAATCAATCAATTTCATAATTTATAAATGACATGCTACCATCCAATTCAAGAAATTCACCAATCAAGAATTTCAATTTCAAATTTCTATACTTTATAATTTCTTATTAGTTCAATTCGCAATGCCTTGGATAGTATAGTAAGCTAGGTAATCAAGTCACATATAACTGAAGTGTGAATCAAATTCACCATATAATAGGTACCATGTACCCAATTCATATCATCATATAACATATCATAATGCCCGCAGACATTAAGCAAGAAGGTACACTTACGTAGCACAATATCGAGTACACTAACGTACCGATTTTCTTATCGAGCTCAAGACTCTAGACTAGCCGTACTACCTGGACAGATTGTACACACCAAGGGCTTTACTTATTGACATTTATTTTCAATCATATAATTATTCAATCAGATTTTCAGAATTGCATAATTAATCCTTTCGATTACTTTCCCATGATTTCAATTCCAATGACATTTTATCACATATGAACATATAATAATTTGAAATCTCAATTCGCATTTCTTCAAATCAGCATATGCACCATTCCATTTCATATCATATAATTCAATCTCACATTTCATAGCTCAATATTCAATTGAACTTATCAAACACACTCATATCATGTTAGATCATTAATTGATCACATATCAATCACAATATCATCAATTCATCAAACAAACATTATCAATATCAAAAGTTCCAATAATCACCATTTCAATTTCATCCAAAATCAGTCCAATATAATTCAAATCCGATTCGAATTTAACATAGCAATATCAATTTCCCAATTCAAGCACATAGATCACAAAATCACATAGCACATGCAACAAATCCAATTTCCTTTATTCCTTCTTCCCTTATCATTTACCCACATTTAATTAGTCCAATTTCATGCTCAATATATATGCTAACATCAAATTAAGGGTAGTTGAAACTCTAATCACGGTTTCTTCCTCAACTCTTTCACCTCTAGGATCTAATGCATTTAAGCCAAATAATAGAGAAATTTTTAGAATTCTATTCATTAAATTCGAAACTGAATTTTCTTTCTTATTTTAATTTAGTCCCTATACTATTATGGTTCGAACGTGGCCAAATCTATTACCACTAATTCCCTCCAATTAATGCTTAACCTTTCAATTTGCTTATTAATTTATGTGAATTACACTTTTCATAGTTTACTAATCAATTTAACACCCTTTTTTTCACCCAATTTTACAATTTAAATTTCTAAATCGCCATTTAATTTCAATTATCCATTTTTCACACTGTTTCGACCTCTTAATTTAATTTGTTTCCCATTTCTATCATGTAACTCCAATTTAATCACTGTTTGTTTCTAAAATAAATTAATATGTTCAATTTCATCATATTAAAATTTCAGATCAAAACTCCAGATGGTTTATTTTCTACAATTTTCCAAAGTTCACTGTCCAGCTAAGAACATTGCTGGACAGTTTTGCATGCTATTCGAATTAAGCTTCCATATTTCACTACAATGATCAAATCTCAAGTTTACAATTTTTCCATCAAACTATACATATTAAGGTATAACATCTCAAAATTTCATCATGAAATTCCTACTAATTAATTTTCTACAATTTTCTAAAGTTGCATGTTCTTATAACTACCAAATCTGTCCATATTTGCTCTTGCATGTTCATAAGCTTTTATCATTCAAAATTTCTTGAGGTTTCTTATGTTCTTAGATTTTCCAGCAACATCTCCCTTAATTTAATCACTTTCATGATTTTATAAAGACATTAAGACAACTAATTTTCCAAGAATTTTAACATATTAAAAAGCTATAGAGAGAGAGTTACTTACTTTCATTTTTCCTTGAATTTTCTAACTCAATTTCTATGCCATGCAACCCTTGTCTTCTTCACCGAAAGCTCTCTGGTTTTCCTCTCAATTTTGTGTTTGTAGTGTGTGTGTGAAATGAGAAAATGTTACTTAGTTGGTATGGTTTGGTGTAACCGGCTAAGGAAGAGAAAAGTGGAACATATTAATGAGACTTGACCTCATGTCAAGTTCTCAACTAATACCACTTTGTTAATCCTTAATAATTCTATCATTTCATGTTAATTCAAGATTAACCTATGAATTTTTGACTTTAGCATGCAAACTTCATGTTTTCTTTCTTGTTCGGTTTGGTCACTAGACAAAATAACCGAATTTTTCTTGGACATTTCTTTAAAATTCAATTTGGTCCTTATTGAATGTATTTTCCAATTCAATAGTTTAGGAAATTTAATCTAAAACGTCATATAATCATTTAATTAAATCCCTAAACTTCTAGGCTAATTTTTGGGATGTTACATTTCTCTCCCCCTTAAAGAAAGAATTCGAAGAATTCGTCCCCGAATTCATACCTGAATTGAACAAATAGGGATATTGGTTTCGCATTGTTTCTTCAGGTTCCCATGTTGCCTCTTCCATCTTGTGATTTCTCCACAAGTCTTTGACCAATGCAACATTTTTGTTCCTGAGTCTTTTGATTTCCCTATCCATAATCTGAACCGGTTCCTCTTCATAGGACAAGTCAGGATTCAACTCTACTTCTTCCGGTTCTAAGATGTGAGATGGATCGGATCTATACTTTCTGAGCATTGACACATGGAAGACATTGTGAATTTTATCGAACTCACTAGGGAGTGCAAGTCGATAAGCCACTGGGCCAATTCTTTCTGTGATTTCAAAAGGTCCAATAAAGCGAGGACTGAGCTTTCCCCTCTTTCCGAACCGAAATACTTTCTTCCATGGAGAGACCTTAAGAAAGACTTTGTCTCCCACATTATGTTGGATATCTCTTCGTTTCAGATCAGCATAGGCTTTTTGTCTATCAAAAGCTTGTTTTAAACGAGAGTGGATGATTTGAACTTTCTCTTTTGTTTCTCTGAGCAATTGTGGTCCCAAAACTTTATTTTCACCAAGTTCGGACCAGCACAGAGGTGTTCTGCATTTTCTACCATACAATGCTTCAAAAGGTGCCATCTGAATAGACGACTGATAGCTATTGTTGTAGGCAAATTCCACTAAGGGTAGAGATTTCTCCCAATTCTTTCCAAAGTCAATAATGCAAGCTCCAAGCATATCTTCGAGAATTTGAATTACTCGTTCAGACTGACCATCACTTTGCGGATGGAAAGCTGTGCTTAGATTCAATTTAGTACCCATAGCTCTTTGCAACGTTCTCCAAAATTGGGAAGTAAATCTTGGATCACGATCAAAGACAATGGAGATAGGAATTCCATGTAGCCGAATTATTTCCTGAATGTACAGGTTGGCTAAAGTCTCCAAACTGTAATTGATACGAATAGGGATAAAATGTGCCGATTTGGTGAATCGGTCAACAATCACCCAAATAACATCATATTTCTTGGGAGAACACGAAAGACCAGTCACGAAGTCCATAGTAATTCGTTCCCATTTCCACTGTGGCAGTACAAGTGGTTGGAGTAATCCGGTGGGAACTCTATGTTAAGCTTTGACTCTTTGGCAATTGAGACATTTAGATACAAAATCATTGATAGCCGATTTCATACCAGACCACCAATACAAAGATTTGAGATCTTTATACATCTTAACCGATCCAGGGTGGACTGAGAAAGAACTCTGGTGTGCTTCTTCCAAAAGATCTCTTTTCAAACTTTCATCATTCGGAACACAGATTCTATCTTTGAAATAGAGGAGACCGTTTGTGTGAATACGGAATCCTTCACCAGACTTTGTATCCAGTTTGGAAATAATATCTTGAAGTTCTGGGTCAGCTTTCTGAAGATTTTCAATCCTTGAAATTAGACTGGATTGAATTTGAAGTTCAGACAGAAATCCTTGCTTCTGATACACTCGAAGATGAGCGTTGATAGCAGTTGGAGCTACAAGAATAATTTTAACAATTTAGACATAATTATTATTGCAGACATTTTAATTTTTTTATTTTTATTAAGGATCAAGGATTAGGAACTTTACCCAATGTCGGTTTACGACTCAAGGCGTCTGCAACCACATTGGCTTTTCCTGGATGATAGTCAATAACTAAATCATAGTCTTTCAACAATTCCATCCATCTGCGTTGTCTCAGATTCAGGTCTTTCTGAGTCAGGAGATACTTTAGGCTTTTGTGATCAGTGAATAGGTAACATTTTTCACTGTACAAGTAGTGTCTCTATATCTTAAGAGAAAACACGATAGCAGCAAGTTCGAGATCATGTGTTGGATAGTTCAATTCATGAGATTTCAATTGGCGTGAATCATAAGCTATCACATTGTCACCTTGCATTAAAACACATCCAAGACCCGCATGTGAAGCATCACTATATACAGTATAGCCTTTGCCCGGTTCTGGTTGGATCAAAACTGGGGCATGAGTCAAGGCTGTTTTGAGTTGGTCAAAACCTCTCTGTTGTTTTTCAGACCATTCAAATGGTTGGTCTTTACGAAGAAGTTTAGTCAAAGGTAAGGCTATAGAGGAAAACCCATTGACAAACCTTATGTAGTAACCAGCTAGACCAAGAAAACTCCGTATTTCACTAGCATTTCTGGGAGGTCGCGAATCCATGATTGACTGAATTTTCTTTGGATCAACTCTAATCCCTTCTGTAGAAATTACATGTCCAAGGAAAGAGACTTCCGATAACCAGAACTCACACTTGGAAAATTTTGCGAATAACTGGCGTTCCCGGAGAGTTTGCAAGACAATGCGGAGATGATCAACATGTTCTTCTCGGTTGTGAGAATAGATTAGAATGTCATCAATGAAGACGACTACAAATTTATCAAGATAAGGCTTGAACACTCTATTCATGAGATCCATGAATGTCGCCGGAGCATTTGTTAATCCGAAAGGCATTACTAGAAATTCATAGTGGCCATAACGAGTTCGGAAGGCTGTTTTTGACACATCCTCCTCTTTGACTCTCACTTGATAATATCCAGATCACAAATCAATCTTTGAGAATACCGAAGCATCCCTAAGTTGATCAAATAGATCTTCTATTCTTGGGAGTGGATATCGGTTCTTAATTGTGATCTTGTTCAATTGATGGTAGTCAATGCAAAGACGCATCGCTCCATCCTTCTTCTTTACAAATAGAACAGGTGCACCCCAATGAGAAGTGCTAGGTCGAATGAAACCTTTGTCCTGAAGCTCTTGAAGTTACTTTTGCAATTCTTTTAATTCAAGAGGTGCCATCCGATACGGAGTGATAGACACCGGATTTGAGCCAGGCTGTATTTCAATCCCAAATTCAACTTCTCTAGTTGGAGGGAGACCAGGTAGTTCCTCGGGAAACACATCAATGAATTCAGAAACAACAGGCATTTCAGAAATCCCAAATTCAATTTGATCTCGTAAGACCATGGATGCAAAAATGGAAGTGGGCTTTTTATCAATTAGAGTATGGATTCTTTTCCTAAACCCTGAAGGTACAATCTTTTATTTTGACAATCTACCCAAGCCTCATGTTTACTTAACCAATCTAATCCCAAAATTAGATCGAACTCATAGGAGGGTAATATGTAGAGATCAATACAGAATGGCAAATTGCTAATATGCAATGAACAATTTCTACATATTAGGTTAATGTTCGAAGTTCCTCCTAAAGGGTTTGAGACTATCAGACTTGTTTTCACAATTTCAGGTTCTAAATTCAACCTTTTCACTACAGATAAACATGTGAATGAATGAGTAGATCCTGAATCTATTAAGGCATAAACAGGATGTGAGTTTAGCTCCACAGTACCTGCAATCACTTCAGGAAACTCTTCATCATCTCTACCACGAATGTGGTAAACTCTAGCAGGAGCTCGAGATCCTTGATGAGTGGTAGCATTAGAATGAGTACCCTTGCCTTTCTTCTGATAACTCGGTTGGGCTGACTTGGCATTCCTATTCCGATTAGAGGATGTCGGACTAGGAACTACAGTGTTACGAACTGGCATAGATTCATGCTTTTGAGGACATTCTTTAATGTAGGGATCATCACCACCACAAGCATAGCAGAGATTTGCCTGAAGTCTACATTGACCTCGATGTGGTTTCTGACAGAACTTGCAAGAAGGAATCTTTTCAGAATTTCCCGTACTATTAACCGACATAGTTGGTACTGAATATCTAATCACTGTAGCTAGTTTGGAAGTGTAATTGCTCCTCAGAGCAGAAGTGAAATTAGAAGACCCTTCTTTCTGAAATTTAGTCTTCTTAAACTGCCATTGAGACTTGTCGTCTCTTTTCTGCTTTTTGTCAAGTCTATTGCCCCCTTTTCGCTTTTCAGCAGCTTTCATTCTGTCTTCGGTTGCAATAGCCCGATTAACAAGATTCTGGAAATCATTGATTCCCAAAGCAGTGAAGATTGGACTCAGTTCATCATTCATACCCTCAATGAACATTCTGCATTTATCAGCTTCAGTTTTGATGTATTCTGCACCGTATTTGCAATACTTGCAAAAGTCTGCAACGTACTGCTCAATAGGACGGTTGGCTTGTTTGAGGTGCAAGAATCTCTTTCTTCTTTCAGCTAAGTACTGCTCACTGATGTACTTCTTTTTGAACTCTTCAATGAAAAACTCCCACGTTACCAATTCAGTTAGAACAATTAGAGTTGTGGTTTCCCACCAATTCATAGCTTCATCAGCTAACAGAGCCACAACACACTCCAATTTATGGTCATTGGAGCACTATAATTGTCTGGTTACCACCTTGGTGGTGTTTTCAAGCCAGTACTCTGCATCTTCTGGTCTTTCTTCATTTGTACCAGCAAAAGTGTAGGCTCGATGCTGAGAAAGTTTATCTATTGGTGCTCTGCTAGGTGCAACAGGGATAGAAATAGCAGGTTGCTCTTGTTTCAGATTTGTCAGAAGTTGATTGAACATCTCCTTCAGGCTGAGGAGACATTCCCTTTGGGCAGACTGAACCATAGGATTTTCAGGTGGAGGTTGTTCGTGCTCAACAGTCTGAACAGGCTCTCTATTGAATTGTTCTATGTTCTGAACAGGTTCTTTATCGGATTGCTCAACGATCTGAACAGGCTCTTTTGTGCTCCGTTCAGTGACTTGAGCAGGCTTTTTGGTGATTTGCTCGGTAATCTGAGCAAGCTCTTTGTTTTTCTCCTTTCTCGGAGTTTCAGTTCGAGTTGGTGGCTTATCACCTAATCTCACACTTTCACCTTCGCTCGAAGATTCATGTGAGGTCCTATTCTTTGGGTCCTTTGGGTCCGTCATTTTCTATCATTCATTTAAACAACAAGAAGATCAGAAAGCTCAATACAATTATCTGAGTAAGCAATACATGGGTGGCATACCTAAATAGTGCAGATGCATGCAGACTCGATTAGATTTTTAGGACTTAACCTACAAAGCTCTGATACCACTTTATATAACACCCCTCACCCCAGATTAGGGGCAAGGAGTGTTATATTAACATATGATTCGGATTCGTATTAAGCAGCGGAAGGGTTAACATTTCGTGTAATATATTTTTTAATTTCGAATACAACCATGTAAATTCAACTATCTCAAATACATTCATTATACATCTTAATCATACATATTTCATATCATATTTTGATTATAAGCATAGTGGGCACATATAATTCAATCACTTATCTTATGATTTACATCAAGATCAAATATAATTTCTAAGGTTATTCGGTTACAACCACACATGTTATATACCATACATATCAATTCATTTCATCTCTAATCCCATACCCAATAATTCTCATACATTCGAAAGTTTCCTATTTAATTTCTATCCAATTCGGATATCACATACATAATCCAATTTCCAATATTAGAATCAATCGATTGTTTCATTTATCATACAATTTAAATCAAGATCTATTTAAAGTTTCTAGTTTCATTCGAATTTCACATACATGTAATTCATCGCATTATGATTCCAATTCCATTAAATTTGATTCATTCGAATACCACTTTAATCAATCCAAGTCGGTTTCTATGTTATCATATAGTACAACTCTAATATAGTGCTAACCTATTCATATTTCATACATATAACATATCCGAATATCATCATCCATAGTGGTTTAGTTTACCTTCTACAAAATAACTACTCGGGGTATCTATAACGGCCAAACCTATAGGTTGCATATACAAAAAGAAACCCAACAAAAAGAATCATACCCTAAAACATATACTCGGGCGATCTATACCCCAAAATATGTACCCCTTAATTACATATCAAAATGAAGGGAAACTTCTTATAAAGTTTATACATTACTAAAGAAATAGTTCATAAACATCACCATTAATGTAAACTGCACTAGCATGCAGACCGCTAAAGCACCCAACATGAGCACGACAAAGATAACAAAGGGCATACTTAATCCTCGAGTAGGGAGATAACAAGTGGTAGATCAACAAGCTAGAACCTGAAATTTTTGGGAAAGAAGGAAGGGGTCGAGTGGTAAGTACTTCTAGAACTTAGTGAGGAAACCTTAATCTAATTTCTTTCCGTTTAATTTATCAAATGATCACACAATCATTTTCACTTTGAATTAATCATATACATTTCTATTTCATTCGAATAGCACAATTCAAACATCACAATTTCACAATCAATTATTTAACAAGGCTAACATTCAAATTGATTACCACAATATATCAAGCATTCAACATTCGAATACAACAAATCAAGATACTATTAGTATCGTAATCAATTATCCAAGGGCTATCAATAATTGCATTTTATTTCAATCACATACAAATTGACATGGAATTTAAAATCAAATCATTCATTTCGAAATCATGATGCTCAATTCGAAATAAATAATTCCATTTCACATGTTCGATCAATAGCAATTTCATATAACAAGCAGCAGCAAACTGTAGCAAATAATTAATCAATCTCATAATTTATAATTGACATGCTACCATCCAATTCAAGAAATTCACCAATCAAGAATTTCAATTTCAAATTTCTATACTTTATAATTTCTTATTAGTTCAATTCGCAATGCCTTGGATAGTATAGTAAGCTAGGTAATCAAGTCACATATAACTGAAGTGTGAATCAAATTCACCATATAATAGGTACCACGTACCCAATTCATACAATTGTATAACATATCATAATGTCCGCAGATATTAAGCAAGAAGGTACACTTACGTACCACAATATCGAGTACACTAACGTACCGATTTTCTTACCGAGCTCAAGACTCTAAGCTAGCCGTACTACCTAGACAGACTGTACACACCAAGGGCTTTGCTTATTGACATTTATTTTCAATCATATAATTATTCAACCAGATTTTCAGAATTGCATAATTAATCCTTTCGATTACTTTCCCATGATTTCAATTCCAATGACATTTTATCACATATGAACATATAATAATTTGCAATCTCAATTCGCATATCTTCAAATCAGCATATGCACCATTCCATTTCATATCATATAATTCAATCTCACATTTCATAGCTCAATATGCAATTGAACTTATCAAACACACTCATATCATGTAAGATCATTAATTGATCACATATCAATCACAATATCATCAATTCATCAAACAAACATTATCAATATAAAAAATTCCAATAATCACCATTTCAATTTCATCCAAAATCAGTCCAATATACTTCAAATCCGATTTGAATTTAACATAGGAATATCAATTTCCCAATTCAAGCACATAGATCACAAAATCACATAGCACATGCAACAAATCAAATTTCCTTTATTCCTTCTTCCCTTATCATTTACTCACATTTAATTAGTCCAATTTCATGCTCAATATATATGCTAACATCAAATTAAGGGTAGTTGAGACTCTAATCTCAACTCTAAGGTTGTTTCACTCACCGTTCACCAAGCTAGTTCTGGATTCGAAGGCCTTTTGCTCGATCCGCAGCCGTTCCAGGTACGGTTTCTTCCTCAACTCTTTCACCTCTAGGATCTAATGCATTTAAGCCAAACAATAGAAAAATTTTTAGAATTCTATTCATTAAATTCGAAACTGAATTTTCTTTCTTATTCCAATTTAGTCCCTATACTATTATGGTTCGAACATGGCCAAATCTATTACCACTAATTCTCTCCAATTAATTCTTAAGCGTTCAATTTACTTATTAATTTATGTGAATTACACTTTTCAAAGTTTAGTAATCAATTCAACACCTTTCTTTTGACCCAATTTTACAATTTAAATTTCTCAATCGCCATTCAATTTCACTTATGCATTTTTGATACTGTTTCGACCTCTTAATTTAATCTGTTTCCCATTTCCAGCATATAAATCCAATTTAATCACCGTTTATTTCTAAATTCAATTAACATGTTCAATTTCATCATAATAAAATTTCAGATCAAAACTCTATATGGTTTATTTTCTACAATTTCCAAAGTTCACTGTCCAGCTAAGAACATTGCTGGACAGTTTTGCATGTTGTTCGAATTAACCTTCCAGATTTCACTACAATGATCAAATCTCAGGTTTACAATTTCTCCATAAAACTATACATATTAAGGTATAACATCTCAAAATTTCATCATGAAATTTCTACTAATTATTTTCTACAATTTTCTAAAGTTGCATGTTCTTATAACTACCAAATTTGTCCATATTTGCTCTTGCATGTTCATAAGCTTTTATCATTTAAAATTTCTTGAGGTTTCTTATGTTCTTAGATTTTCCAGCAACAATTCCCTTAATTTAATCACTTTCATGATTTTATAAAGACATTAAGACTACTAATTTTCCAAGAATTTCAACATATTCGAAAGCTATAGAGAGAGAGCTACTTACTTTCGATTTTTCCTTGAATTTTCTAACTCAATTTCTATGCCATGCAACCCTTGTCTTCTTCACCGAAAGCTCTCTGGTTTTCCTCTCAATTTTGTGTTTGTAGTGTGTGTGTGAAATGAGAAAATGTTACTTAGTTGGTATGGTTTGGTGTAACCGGCTAAGGAAGAGAAAAGTGGAACATATTAATGAGACTTGACCTCATGTCAAGTTCTCAACTAATACCACTTTGTTAATCCTTAATAATTATATCATTTCATGTTAATTCAAGATTAACCTATGAATTTTTGACTTTAGCATGCAAACTTCATGTTTTCTTTCTTGTTCGGTTTGGTCACTAGACATTATAACCGAATTTTTCTTGGACATTTCTTTAAAATTCAATTTGGTCCTTATTGAATCTATTTTCCAATTCAATAGTTTATGAAATTTAATCTAAAACGTCATCTAATCATTTAATTAAATCCCAAAACTTCTAGGCTAATTTTTGGGATGTTACATCGGCTTAAAGCCTTCCCTGTTCGAGACCATCCACAACAAGGGATGGGAGATGTTCGCATGGCAGCCAGAGATAGTCAACATCACCATGGTTAGGGAGTTTTATGCCCACCATCCCCAACCAGGGCAGCCATTTGTCTATGTCCGCGAGGAGCCGATCAAGCTAAATGCCGCCGTCATCAACAAATACTATGGCTTGGATATGCACGGAAACCCTTACGAGGAGTGGAGGCAGTCATTGACGGCTGCCGACTATGAGAAAATCAAGGCCAAACTCTGTAGGCCCAACACGTCGTGGTTAGCATGCAAGCATGTAGGATATGTCTAACACCGCCACCTGCTGCCTGAGGCAATGTTGTGGAATACATTTGTAAAGAGGCGCCTGCTGCCCACCTCCCACAACTCTATCGATGATCGGTCGCGCCTTGCTCTCATTTATAGCATTTTGATGAACCGACCAATAAACGTTGGGGAAATCATATGCACGGAGATCCACAATTGCTTCAAAAAGATGAAGGCAAGGTTGTACTTCCTATCCCTCATAACAGGAATTTGCGCAAACTTTGGTGTTCTGACAGACCCTAAAGATGAGTTGACAACTGCCAAAGAAGGGTGGACCAGACAAGTCCGCCTGCAGATGATGCAGGTCCCGAAGACAGAGCCCATAACGACCAACCAGACTTCTTCTACCCAGCCTGACATTCCAGCCGCCCCCAGCAGTATTGAAGCTGGCCCAGACAATGAAGTCCTCACACTATTGCACACCCTTATAGACAGCACAAAACGCATCGAGCAGCAACAGCTGACCTTCATGAAATTCGTGGGGGTGGTCCAAGAAGCCGTTGTGGCTTATCTCCAGCAAAAATACCATGATGAAGGACTCATCCTGCCACAATATCCTACAGAACTTGCAGCATCAGGCCCAACACAAGGAACTCCATCCGCAGTCGCTGCCCGCTATACCACCCGTCAGGTGCCCTCTCTGACGCACTACCCAGCTTACTCAGCCGCCACCGCATCCGACACAGTGGCAGACTCCCCGAAGAGGCATCAACAGCACCACTCACCGGCTTGTACAACAGCGACAGTGACGAACACTGCCTCATCTGAATAGATTGAGCAGCAACCACCATAACCAGAAAAAGCAGTGCTAGCAGCAGCAACAGTTTTCCCTATGGCGATTGTCCCTCCGACAGCACCCACAGAGGAAGTCACTAGGAAGAGGAAGCGATACATCATAGCCGTCGAGCCTGTGGACTTCGAGACAGAGTCAGAAGAGAGAGAAGCACCTACAGCCGCTCCCTCTGCTGAACCTCAACATACACCGAAAAGAGTCCAGCCGCCGCGGAAAGTAAAAACCTCACCTGCTAAGGCTGCCGCCAAGACTTCTGCTAGCCACCACTTCATCATCGACACCTCTTCCCCTTCCTCAACAGAAAAGATTCCATCCTCCCCTCAACCCTCAGCCAATTTTTAGTTGTTTCTTTTCTTTCTATTTCTTTATTTTATTATTCTTTTTCTGTTTTCTTTTATTTATCTCTTGTATTTTTCTCTTTTTTATTTTTTTCATTGAGGGCAATGCCCATCTCGAGTTTGGGGGGGATAGCTCTCGCATCATTTGTCTAGGCATACATAGTTGCATATATGTTGCATTGTACTTGCCTTAGTAATAATCAGAAAAGAAAATTTGGTTATATAACTTGTGCCTATGATAGATTAGCTGATTACTTATTTTCACACCAAATATAAATTGAACTTAATCTTGGGAAAAGCATGAAAAATGACATAGATTTTTTTCTTTTTGTCAAAACACCTCTGTTACTTGCTGAATGTGCTAGAATTTCTGGTGAACACTGCCTGCTTAGAATCCTTTGCAAAGTTCTAACAATGATTGCAGGTAGCTGCCGAGGCAGGCAAGAGAAACAGAAAAATACAGCACTGCCACAACAAAACAAAAGTAAGAACAAAGAACATTAATGTTTTATACTAGAGGAGCTCGCAATAGGCTCTAGGAAGAATCATGTGCGAGGACACTCCGCCGCTATCAAAGTCTATGAATCTAAAAGTTGTGAAGTGACGGACAAATTAGCACGAGTGAATGAAAGTCTTCACGAGATGACTCTACTCCAAGGGTTCGGGGTTTTATAGTTTGCTCCTATCTTAATTTCAGACCTAGAAGAGTAGTTGTAATAAGATGAAGCCCTCATTGCCATGATTAAAATATTGTGCTTAACTGTGCTGCCTCGGTAGCAAGCTTATATCGTAAACAACATCTTTGTTTATTTAGTTATTCTGCACATTCAGCCTGTACACAGTCATGCACACACTGCACTGGCATTAGAAATTAATTCTAAGTTATTTTCGTGCTTAATTCCCTTCACTAATTTAATATAGGTGTCACGGCCTTGAGGTATGAAATCAAGTTGAAAAACTGGTTTTTCTTTCTAATTATTATTAGTGCAAGTATGTTAGGTTGCATTGCTTGGGGACAAGCAATAGTTCGAGTTTGGGGGTGTGTAAAGTGTCCACAAGTCCTATATTTCATGCACATTCCATCTCATGTTATTGTTGTTTTTTAGTACATCTTAGGCATAATTAGGATCATGCATTTCATTTTATAGTATTTATTTGATTTACCTTGTTTTTATAGTTTATCTGCTATTTGGTAAAGAAAATATATTGTTTTAGTGTATTTTTGGTCTAAGGTATAAAGGCTGACAGAAGGAACGAGGTGCTAAGGATGTGATTCTAAGGCAGTTAACCAAGAACTTGTACTGAAGAAGTTCCAGCTGAAGGCGGTAGCTGTTGAATGCTGCCGCCGCTGACCTTGCAGCCCACGACAGCAAAACTATGGAGTTGAAGAACCAGAGTGCGATTTGTAGAGCTAAAAACACTGATTCTATCGATGTCATCCACTCGATTTTCTGACGTCTGTAGCAGCGGGCAGAACCGCCAAAGCAAAATCTAGAGATTGCTTGCGGGACAAGGCAACATGATAAAGTCCACATTCAACTCAAAGAAGTTAGAGTTTAAAGTCACATTAAATGTGGAAAGATACTTTTGAAGACTTCTACTCCAAGAAGGACTAGACCTAGCTATTGTCTATTAATACTCATTGTAATTTTAATTCAAAGCAACTTAGGTTTTCTCTAGACATAGCTTAGGTTTTCTTTGCTGTCATCATGTTCTAAACTTCCTTTGAGTTTGGGGTTATGTTGTAAATTAGTTGTGAGAACGGTTGTTTAGGTTTCAAGTTTGTTTTCAATAAAATATTCCAAGTTTGCTTAATTCATGTTCTTCACTTCTTCAATTAGTTCCAAAAGTCTAGTTGAATAAATCCATTTGTCGGGCACAAGAGTGTCAAACTCACAAAAGAATTAAGTACGGTCTCATCATGTCAAGGTGTTGACTAATTCGGCTTAGACATAAGTTCGAGTTTCAACTGCTAAAAGGAGCAACCAAAGGTCGACTGCTTGTGTTAGGTTTACGCTGAGATTGCTAGGTATTGCCTACATCATGTGGTGACAAAATCCTTGCCTAGACATAAGAATGATCACTTTAGAATTGCTCTGCCGAACTTGGAGTATCTGCCAGACATGCCTCCAGGACTTCTCTTCATTCCACCTGCCGAGAAAGCGAAAGTTGCAAGTGTAGAGTTCCCCCGTGGCAACGAAAGTTGCCGCAGCCTCAATCCGCCAGTACCCGCTGAGGCAGCATATTGTGGCAGCGCAAAACAACTTGGCCTTTTCAACGTAGTTTAACACTAAGGAGAAACATAACTCTGCCCGCTCTATCAACATGATCACTTCCTTTATTACTTATGTTTTAATTTACCTTTCTTCTTAACAATCACTTTACTTGTGCAATTTACTTTTCCTTGTGCAGGAACGACAATTCTAACCTAGCTGTCCAATCCTCGTGGGATTCGACATCTTTTATACTATAACTTGGAAGGAGTGTATACTTGCACTCTTACAAAAAGGGAACACCTACACGCTCTACAAGTTTTTGCCAAAAACTTGTAGAGCGTTTTGGTGTTCTCTATTTATGAGCGCAAGTGCACACTCTTGTCAAGTTATAGTATAAAAGATATCGTCTCCCACATGGATTGGAACGGCTCCTACGAATGTTTTCCTGCACAAGGAATTAGTAAATTACACAATTAAATTTCTAAATAATAAAAACATAAAAACACAAATAATTAAATATAGTGATAGGTAGGGGTGGGAATTGTCGGGTACCCGGTTCATCCGGGTACCTCATTAAACGACCCGTGTCCCGGCCTATTATATTCGGGTACCCGGGATTCGGGTACCCGTAAAATTCGGGTACCCGGATAATCGGGTACCGGGTACCCTGTTCCTATTTTTTTATTTTTTTATTTTAAAATTAAAAAAAAATCACATGTTAAACACAAAAATATTTTTAAAAAGAATTAAACTTAAACGAATATAATACAAACATAGAAAAAATGTAGGGATTTAAACTTAATTTTAGAGTGGAAATATTAAGAAACATAAAATAAAAATATAATTTTAAATATAAAAAATATATATTAAATTTTATCGGGTCGGGTCGGGTACCCGGTTAGAGAAAACTTTTGGCCCGTGTCCCGGGAAATTTGCCGGGTCGGGTAATTTTTTTTCGGGAATTACCCGGTATTTTAGTTTCGGGTCGTCGGGTTTTCGGGTCGAGTATTTTCTCCCACCCCTAGTGATAGGGAGAGATGAGGATGATAGATCGGATCAGGTGGTTGTAGCTCAGTAGTGTGTAGACTGCGTTGTAAAGCTTAAGTGTGTTATGCGCTGCCACGATATTTTGCCTCGGCGGGTAATGGTGGATTGAGGCTGCGACCCTTTCGCTGCCACAGCGGATCTCTGCTCTTGCAACTTTTGTTGTCTCGGCAGGTGGAATGGAGTGAAGTCCCGGCGGCAAGTCTGGCAGATAATCCAAGTTCGGCAATGCAATTCTGAAGTGATCCTTCCTATGTCTAGGCAAGGATTTTGTCACCACGTGATGTTGGCAATACCTAGCAATCTCAGAGTAAACCTAACACAGGCAATCGACGTTTCGTTGTTCCTTTTAGCCGCTGAAACTTGAACTTATGTCTAAGCCGAATTAGTCAACACCTCGACATGATGAGATCGTGCTTAATTCTTTCGTGAGTTTGACACTCTCGTGCCCGAAAAATGGATTTCTTCAACTGGACTTTTGGAACTAATTGAAGTAGTGAAGAACATGAATTAAGTAAACTTGAGAGTATTTTATTGAAAACACACTTAAACTATTACAATCGTTTCTCACAACTACTTTGCATACAAAAACCTAAACCCTAAGAGAATTGAGTCGCGACCTCCAATACCCCCACAAAATCTATCTATCTACCTCTCTGCTATGCCCATATACCCTCGCATACATTGGGTATATATAGGGCTTGACATAAGTTTTAGTCCTCCTTGGAGTAGGATTTCTTAAAGTAACTTTAAATTAAATGTTGACTCCTTTTTGACTTGAATGTGGACTCTTTGGACGTTGCCTTCTTCATCAAGTAAAGATAAGTACTCATACTTATCAATCTTTAATCAGCTCTTTAGGCCGCTACAAGCTTTAGAAAACTACAAGACTGGGCTCATTGGATTCAAGAAAATTTTCTCTTTCAACCGTAACCCATCTTGGCTAAGTCGGTTTAACTCCTTCTTGGGTGACACTCGGCAGTGATGCTGCGGCGGCGGCGTCCTTGGTGGCGATTGGAACTGCTTCAGTACAGCTCCTTGTGTTCATTGCTTTCATGTCCTCTCCTCCTCTACTCATCTATAACACCTGAAAATGAAAACTAAACTAAAACAATATCTTTTCTTAACTAAATATAGAATATTCAACAAAAGCATGGTAAAAGAGAAAATATTGTTACCATGCATGCAATGCACCTAAATATGCCTAAATGGGCTTAAAAACAACAATAATAAGGGCAATAATGTGTAAAAAATATAGAACTTGTGGACACTCTACATGAGTAAAATTTCTAAAGTTTTCAAAATACTTACAAATTTACTTTGGTTTTTTATATCAACAAGGGGGATATTTGAAAACCTAACTTGATTTTGATATAACAAAATGTCTAAGGACCTTTTTGTAAAAGTAAATAAATTTTTAAGTATTTTCAAGTCTCACAATACAAGCAAACTTGAACCAAAATATTTCTAAGTCAAATATATTGCTTTAAGAAAAAAATTTCTAAGTGTTATAGCCCAAAACATGTTTGTAAGCCAAGTCGTATCGATATGCTATAGTCGTATCGATATGGTTTTTAGGTTTTCGAATTTTAATCGACAAAAACGTACCGATACTATTTTACCCGTATCGATATGGTATTTTACCTGGGATTATTTTTAAGGCACATTGTACTGATACAGTAAGTCCCCGTATCGATACGGGTTGATCTGATTCGATAAATCTTTGCATTTAAAGTTTTTGACGGTTGCTTGTCAGTTATGATTTCAGCAAAATTCAAACGGTCGTTAGACCATATCGATACGCCCATATAGCGTATCGATACACTTTTTACAAAAGTTTTCCCTAGGATTCCAGTGACCAAAATTTGTATCGATATGATCATAGAGTATCGATACGCCCCTTTTTTTACACTATACTCATACCGATACGCCCTTATAGCATATCGATAAGCCCTCTTAAATGTGCAAAACAACTCTTTCTATTTTGAGACAGGTATCGATACGGTTATTCAAGTACCGATGCGGTAGGTTGCAGAAGTGCATTTATTGCGGGAAGAATGAAGCCCAATGGCTCAATTGATGATTCAATCACCAAAACGGCTAGAAATAAATACAAATGTATAAAAAAGCCTCAAAAGCTATAGCAACAACTACTAAACTTAATTGTAACAATCCAAGCACAAATCCAAACCTTTGAGCTATTAGAGTCAAACCCTTGTACCCAATTGAGTGATTTTCAATTGTATTAATCTTTTATCAATTTGGGTTGAGTGAACTTGTAATTTGGGGCAAATATTCCACCTTGTGAGGCTTATCTTTCATTTTCCAAAAATCTTTGTATTTGAGAGAGTCTTGGTTAATCTTTGGGTAGAAAGATTAATCGATTGTAAGGTTTCCTCCCAATTCGAGAAAAGGGGACCAATTTCTAGTGAAATTGGTTGAAAATCCTTAGTGGGAGCTAAGTTAGTGGATGTAGAGCTTGTTCTAAGCTTGAACCACTATATATTACCTTGTCTTTATTTTCTACATTTTCAATTTGCTCCCTTCATTTTCAAAAAGCCAATTCACCCCCTCTTAACAATCTCTCATCGAGTATCTTTGAATGAGTCCCAGTTTCACACAGCCTCGAGAACGTACATTCGTTGTCTCTTACCATGGTGTTGAAACACTCTCTCTGAGTATCCAAATCCCAACAACCAAAGGTGACTCGACCAAGAAAGTGCCCACATGGCACACAACAACATCACGATTACCAATACTCTATGGTTTCTATCATCAACAAGCCACCCAATTAAAATTATCGAGTTGTTACATATTATACACATATATCAGAGTTAAATCTTGGTTTCGGCTTTATAAGTCGTTTTATCTCATCAGAAGTCTATTAGACTATTGTCCACAATTGTTTTGTCCCTCGAGCTCAATCTCATATTTCTTGGGCAAATTGTCCACTCACTAGAATTTCAATCCAATAGTGAGTACTGATACGGAACGACCCATACAGGTACGCATGGAAACCCCTTACCGATTCTAGTTGAAGTGCATATCGGTACTCCCCTTTAAGTTCATCGATGTTTATCATATTGAACACGGGGTACTGATACTGATCCATCGTGTACCGATACTCGAGCCCAAAATTCATTTTTTGGAGCTCAAAAATCATATCTTACACCCCTTAACTCTTAAGGTGAAGCCTTATTGAACCTACAAGTTATGGGAGGTGATTTGGGTGGTTTTCTACCATTTTTACACGGTTTTAACACAATTCTCAGATTAAGCCATTAAAGAGGTCTTTAAAACTAAAAGCAACCAAAACACAAAATCAAGGATACAAAACATCATATTTATGATGTCCTTGAAGACAAGGAGTTAGAGGTGTACTAATCTTGATCTTACTACTGTAAAAGAAGCCCCTTGCCAAACTTCTCAAGCCTTCCTTTAGCTCTTTGGAAGACTGTCCCACCTCTTTCACTACACAAGGGAGTTGCAAATTGAATTACAACCTTGCAAGAGGTGAAAGCCTAACTAAAACTTACTATTAAAGTTGAAAAACAAGATTAAATCTTCTCCTAGCTCACTTCCATCAACCCCCCCACCAATAAAACCCATGAACTTTGATTTCCACCATTTTTGATGAATCTCACCTTTTCTTATAAATCCTTGGATGCTAAACAATTTATCTCAAATCTTGATTCCAGGATTCCCACTTGAAATAACAAAGATTTAACATTTTTCTTTGAGTTTTTAGGAGGGAAGGGAAGGAGAGAGATGTAGGGAAAGCAAAAGATACAAGGGTGATATTACCCTCTAACTTTTCTGTAGAAATGTAAATGAGGTTTAGCCTTATTTTGAAAAGAATCTGAATATTTACAATATACATTCCTCATATTTTCCCCATCACACTTTGGTCACAACTTAGGTTCAAAAGACTAGAGACAATCCCACTAAGGTTCCCTTGAACACCCAATGGGCTCAATAACTAGGCCCAGCACGCTTGGCCTACGGCTTCGGTGAACGATCACATGGATTTCGAAATCCGGAGCATTACATTGGCGGCTGAAAAAAGGGTTGAGGAAGAGCACAAATGAAAAGTTGAAAATAAGTTTTTTTTTTACTTTAAGTGAAAAATGTCACGTGACCCACGTCATAAAAAAATGTCACTGACTTTAACGGTGGAGTGACCAAAGCATGAACAATTCAAAATTTAATGATTAAATTAAAAAAATAAACTTGAGTGACCAAAATAGGAGTGGAAAGAAAGTTAAGAGATGGAAAAAGATAATTTACCCATAACTTTGAGATAAGAAATTCATGAAGGCGGTGATGGAGCCACATGGTTCAAAGGGATGTCAACCGACAATCGAATTTTTTTAGAACAAAATTTTCTCTATATATTTTTTATTAAAATATTAAAAATAAAATTGTCACCACTTAGTAGAATATTATACAATAATTTTTAAATTTTGACATTGTAATCTAAATTTACTGATACTTTTTAACAAAAATAAGTATACTCATATATTTACCTACTACTAAAAAGATAACAAAGATCAAGAATATTCACTTTCTATTCAAATAAAATAGAAATCTAAGCTAACTTTAAGAAAATGAAATAAATAAATCTAGAAGGGGCAACTGGCAACACTAAATAAACTTTCATAGTTCCAAAAACAATGCGTTTTCCCCTTCTAAGGCCAATTTATATGACAGTGTTGGGCTTTTATATTATATTATGACAAACTTGTATTTCCTTTTTAAAACTATTGGGTTCCTGAAACATCATAACAATGGCCTAAGCCTAGTCAAAAAAATGCACGAGTTGCTAATTGCAACTTGAAAGGGAAAGAATTCCAGTCAAATGTTGAATGTATGAAGAGACAAAGCAAGAGCCATAGGTTGCACTTTTGGTGCTCTATTCCTACTCTTCGGACAATTGCATTTTGGATTCTATTGGATACACATAATCATTGTGTCCACATTTCAAAAACAATAAACTGACCAAAGACATTTGGGCAGTTGATCAAGTTGTTCATCTTTATTTCCTCGTATTCTCTTAAGTCATGAGTTCTAGACCTACCGAGAGCACCCTCTTCCTATCCCCTCTAGGTAAGATAAAAATTAGATTTAAGATTTGTCAAAAAAACAATAAACTAAGTAAACTATGTACAATATGCATAAATTTATTTAATTACGAAAGAGAAACAAAATAAATTATATTAAATGCATAAATTAAATATTGTAATGTTTTTCTTTCTTATAAGCATAAGAATGAGAATACTAAAGCAATAAATAAAGTAAAACATACATATCTGATTGATTGCAAAGGTAAGTGCATAAAATCAAGTTGATAATAATTAAAGAGATTTAAACCAATGGGTTACCAGAACTCAACTAGGGACCGCCATTTGACCCAAACTCGACATGTTCTAACCCGACCTAATCTTATAGGTTTTCTAAAGAAATTTTTGATTCGGGTATATTTTATGAGGTTCAGGTCGTGTCGGGTCGGGTTTATGTTTAAGGTGAAAAATACCCTACCGACTCGACCCAAAATAAGAGTTTAATTTTATTCTAAATATTTAGGTATAATTACTATAATGCCCCTCTTTATATATATATATAAATATTCAATTATTTCTCTGTTTTGTCTAATAAAAATACAATAATTATTATAATGCACCTTTTCTATTTGAATTTTTTTCAATTAATTCCATATTTTATAGAATAATAATAATAATAATTTATTTATGTCGGTGGGGTCGATTTAGGATTGAGTTTTTACTCTAGAATTTGGGTTGGGTTCGTATCGGGTGGATCATTGTAACCCCCTAAACCCGCCCTATAAGAAAAGACAGAATTTAGGAAGTCGCCGGTGAAAAATTTTCCCTCAAGTAATAAATTTTAGGTTTAAATAATTTATAAAACAAAAAAATTAGGTTATTTATTGAAAACAATGTCGTTTCACAATAAGTTCTTTAAAAAAACACGATCGTCAAAATAAAAAATCATAAAACAAATTATTCAAGTCTCCAAATAAAAATTTTCATGCATCCTAAAACAATTAAAAATCCTAAATAAATGTATAAGTAACCGAAATTACATAAATCCTAAAATAATAACTAAAATAAAATAGTTCTGTAAATCTGAAATGTCCATACTGAAATAAATATGATAAATTGTGGTCCTATAAGTACCGAAAGCCTATGTCTGAGAATCTGAAACATGAACTAAGAGGGAGTCAACTATTTAGCTCAGTGTGTCTCTAAAGTGCAGGCAATCAAAAACTCAGTTCCACAACAATAAATTTTCACAAAATATTTAAAAGACACAAATCACGTTTAAACATGGTTTTATGAAAACGCAATGCAATGAACCCATACTGCATAGTCAACAAAAAGAGTAGGTTCCCAGAACCTCTCGCTACATAGTTACCAACACAAGTGGTATAAACCACTAACTTCCTCCTTACAATCCCATCCCATGATAACACAAGAAAAATATATCACAATTTTCACAGTCTCAACATAGTACGATAATAAATTAGGGATTCACGGTTCATTTACTTTAAAATACAATTTATTCATCGTCTAAAAATAATGTGCACATAAAATATAACGTAAAATCATGACATAGCCGAAAATCATTCAGGTGTAAAATCACAATCACAAAATCAAAGTATGTAGCACAGAAAGAGAACACGCCTTAGCCAAAGCAACTCAACCTACTTAATAATGTGTTTCCCACGATTAGAACCACTGGGTTTAGTTGTATCAAAACCTATGGGAATAATTTCGATATTAGCACTATTATCACTATGCCACCAAACTAAGACAAAAACACTAATCCAAAATAATACTCACGTGTAGTCCTTGTGGTACGTACACGATTAGATCGAACAGATGAAGGCGGTGGTAGATTGTCGGTCTCACCGGGAGAGTCGTAATCACTTTTAACATAACAATAAACTTAATCATAATCCAATAATAAATTCTTAATGGTTAATAGACCGATTGGTCAATAAGTTGACTTGGATTATAGCTCAACTTGGATAAACCATCATATAACAATCGATATGCTATTGTCTAAATAATGAGTAATAAAAATCAAACTAGCGGTGGATAAGACTCGGTGAATGGCTTACCTAACTAATGAGTGAGCAACATGGAATTTGAATGGGGTCCCATGTGGTGTTCTTTTCAATCGAGAAGAATTAAAAAAAGGGTGTCAACAATTGTTGTTTTCATAGGAGTTGTGTTGGTATATCTAGGTATTGCAGAAGGTGTTTGAATTTGATGGAGGTGAAAGACAAGAGGGAGAGTTATATGGGTGAGGCAAACAACCGAATAAAATTTAGGAAAAAGAAAGGGTTAGTTAGGTTTAAATTGTGTAATCTTTTGGATAATTTATTGTATAAGTCCTTGAAATCCTAGGGTTCACAAAGTAGGTACCTAATAACAATTCTTCATATATAGGTCACTAAATTCGTTTTTATATTCAATTAATTCCTAAATTTCTTAATTTGGGTTTCATGTTTTAATTCCCAAAATTTAGGGTTTGATTTTAGAGATTTCAAAATTAGATTTTTTTGAATTAGGGATATTTTGGGGTGTTACAACTCTCCAACCCTTAAAAGAAATTTCGTCCTTGAATTATTTTTTCTAGATTTAGCGATAGATCCCAAAAATTAACTGTCACAACTCAAAATCCTTCATTCTGAAAGTAAAAACCTAAAAACATCAGAAATATATCTGCTATGTCTTCTGGTTCACCATCATAACTCTCATGAGCTCCAGTTGCATAAACTAACCCTAGTCGTCTAGTATCGGATCTGGCTAATCTATCATTCTAGGTAGGTCTACTTCTGCTAGCAGTACCAGAAGAAGGTAACCTACTTTGTCCTCTACATCTAGAAGGTGTTTGCACTAATACTTGTGATTGATTTTGTATGAATGATCTCGTAGGTGGACGTGGACAATCATTAAAGAAGTGATCTAAAGAATCACATCTGAAGAAAGCTTTGATCTTTCTCCTACACTCCCCACTATGCCACTTCTTACAATAAGAACATTGAGGCACAGAAAAAGAACCTGTCGATCCACCTACACTAGCAGTCGGAAAATTATAAGTCACTGGTCTAGCTATAGAATAACCCTGATGATCGAACTCCTCTAAAGCCCTCTTTCTAGATTGATTCCCTGACTATGTTGAAATGTTGCGGTCGGTTCCTTACTAGCTTGATCGGTACCCTGAGATTCAAGTTTCTTCATCTCTACCTCATTCGGCTCAGCAGTCCTAGCTCGTTTGGTAATCTCCTTGTACTCCTTATCCATATGCAAGGCGACTCCCGCCTTAATTGTTGGACACAACCCTTTCAGAAACCAGTAACACTTCTCCTTTTCTGTAGTGACCAACCCCAGAACATATTGAACCAGTCTCATAAAATCAATCTCATAGTCGTTCACAGACATGTCGTTCTGATTCAGATTCATGAGATCATCTCGACACTCTGCTAAGTACTCTGCCCCAATATAACGGTCATAGAATGCCTGTCGAAAATGGTCCCAAGAAATCTAACTGGCTGGAATAACATGTTCCTCAGCCTCCCACCAATTCTGGGCTTTACCCCGTAATAGTGATACTGCAACCCTAAGCTTTCACTCGGTAGGATAATCCATCTCAACAAACAATCGTTGAAGCTTCTTCAACCAGTACTCTGCGTCAGCCGGATTCCTATCAGTTTTCCCATCAAACATAGTCATTCCAGCAGCTAAAAACTCAGTAGATATGGGCCTCCTAACACCCTCAGACTGGCGGAGGTAACGAAGAAACTCCTAATGCATTGTAGTAGTATCCAAGCCATCAATCTCACTATTCCTACAATCATGTGGACCATCATTTTGAGTCTGCTGAACATGTGAACCCCTACCACCAGTCTGATGTACTCCAGTCTGATTCATATGCTGCTCCTCTACATCATTATCATGAATATCATTTTGATTTTGTGGCGGATCCACAAGGGGCGTAACATCATTCTTTATGGCAATGGTACGACCTCGACTACGGCCACGGCCGGTCACTAATCTAGAACTCCTACGTGGTGGCATAATAGTCTATCTACAAAAATAATTAATCCTAAAGTTAGAGCTGGTACTTGGAGTCTCTATTCAAAACATATCTTTAATTCTTTCAAATAATAAATTTATTAGAAAATCTCATTTTGCCCGAAAACATTTAATATGTATGCAAAAATTATTTTCGGCTTAAAATTTTTAGTGAGCCACACAGTCTGAGGGTTGAACTTGGCTCTGAAACCACTAAATGTAACCCCCTAAACCTGGCCTAGAAGAAAAGAAGGAATTTAGGAAGTCACCGTTGAAAGCTTTTCCCTCATGTGATAAATTTTAGGTTTAAATAATTTATAAAACAAAAATATTAGGTTATTTATTGAAAACGGTGTCGTTCCACAGTAAGTTCTTTAAAAAAAACGTGACCGCAAAAATAAAAAAATATCATAAAATAAATTATTCAAATAACCAAATAAAAATTCTCATGCATGCTAAAACAGTTAAAAATCTCAAATAAATGTATAAGTAACCGAAATTACATAAATCCCAAAATAATAACTAAAATAAAATAGTTCTATACATCTGAAATGTCCATACTGAAACAAATATGATAAATTGTGGTCCTACAAGTGCCGAAAGCCTATGTTTGAGAATTTGAAACATGAACTAAGAGAGAGTCAGCTATTTAGCTTAGTGTGTCTCTAAAGTGCAGGCAATCCAAAACTCAGTTCCACAACAATAAATTTTTACAAAATATTTAAAAGACACAAAGCACGTTTAAACATGGTTTTATGAAAACACAGTGCAATGCACCCATACTGCATAGTCAACAAAAAGAGAAGGTTCCCCATAACCTCTCGCTACATAGTTACCAACACAAGTGGTATAAACCAATAACTTTCTCTGTACAATCTCAACCCATGATAACACAGTAAAAAGATATCACATTTTTCACAGTCTCAACACAATCCGATAATAAATCAGGGATTCACAGTTCATTTACTTTAAAACACAATTTATTCACCGTCTGAAAATAATGTGCACAAAAAATATAACGTAAATTCATGACATAGCCGAAAATCATTCAAGTGTAAAATCACAATCACAAAATCAAGGTATGTAGCACAGAAAGAGAACACACCTTAGCCAAAGCAACTCAACCTACTTAATAATGTGTTTCCCACGATCAGAACCACTAGGTTTAGCTATATCAGAACCTATGGGAATAATTTCGATATTAGCATTATTATCACTATGCCACCAAACTAAGACAAAAACACAAATCCAAAAGAATATTCATGTGTAGTCCTTGTGGCACGTACACAATTAGATTTAACAAGTAAAGGAGGTGGTAGATCGTCGGTCTCACTGGGAGAGTCGTAATCACCTTTAACATAACAATAAACTTAATCATAATCCAATAATAGATTCCTAATGGTCAATCGACCGATTGGTCAATAAGTTGACTCGGGTTATAGCTCAACTTGGACAAACCATCGTATAACAATCGATATGCTATTGTCTAAATAATGAGTAATAAAAATCAAACCAACGGTGGCTAAGACTCGGTGAATGGCTTACCTTACTAATGAGTGAGCAACGTGGAATTTGAATGGGGGTCCCACGTGGTTTTCTTTTCAATAGAGAAGAATTAAAAACAGAGGGTGCCAGCAATTGTTGTTTTCACAGGGGTTGTGTTGGTATATCTAGGTATTGCAGAAGGTGTTTGAATTTGATGGAGGTGAAAGATGAGAGGGAAAGTTTTATGGGTGAGGCAAACAACCGAATAAAATTTAGGAAAAAGAAAGGGTTAGGTAGGTTTAAATAGTTTAATCTATTGGATAATTTATTCTATAAGTCCTTGACATCCTAGGGTTCACAAAGTAGGTACCTAATATCTATTCTTCATAAATAGGTCACTAATTTCGTTTTTATATTCAATTAATTCCTGAATTTCTTAATTTTGGTTTCATATTTTAATTCCCAAAATTTAAGGTTTTGATTTTTGGGATTTCAAAATTAGAGTTTTTGAATTAGGGATATTTTGGGGTGTTACAATCATCATAAAATGTCGGTTTGGGTGGAGGTGTTAAATATTTTGGTCGGACGCGGATTGACTAGAAACTCGACCCAACCTGGCCCATGGCCATCCCTAAACCCAACAAGTGTCCCAATGGAGAAGCATATGATGTTCATCCTCGGAGACACGGGCTCAAATCACGTTGTCTACAAGGTGTATGTGCATCGTCAAAGAGTTAAGAATGGGTATGAATAGATACTACCTTGTAATCACCTTTAGACCTTTAAAAAACCAATGGGTTACTAATTTGGGTGGGTAAAAAATTCGGTTACTCGGTTCCGGACACGGTGGATCTTTACTCGAATCTAATTTCGGTAGGACCAAGACTAGATCCAAAATTTAAGTCCTGGTTGCGACCATGACTAGATCTCGATTTCTGGGCCCGATACTTGGTGGGTACCCGATACTAGTTTGTTTGGACCACTTTAGCTGATGTTTTGGTGGATGTGGACTTAGAGTTTTTTAGTTTATTTTTTCTCTTTATGTATGATTATTATGAGTATGATTCGTTTTAGGACTTCAACTTTCAAGCTTACAATATTGTGACTTTGTTATTTAACATTATTATTGGTGGTTGAAATTTTTCCCCTACTGCTCAAATTTTCTTAATAGTAGACGAATTGACCGGGTACCCAGTACTGATACTGGTTCCCACTAGTACCGAGATCAGTTACTAAAATCTGGGACTTGATCTGACCGGGACCGGGACTAGTTCTAGTTTTCAAGAACTGGTGACTACTGGGACCATGACCAATTCTAGGCAAACTAACCGGATACCTGGTCTTGCCCATCCCTAATTACCGAGATATATCAAAGTCAAACTACACGATTTACTAAGATCGAAATTAAAACTTTGGAGGAGCCAGCCATCCATGTAAATAAATTTGGTCAAAATGTGCTACCAATTTATGTACATAAAAGAAATAGGAGATTTAGTACATATACTTAGAAAGTTAAATTAAATATGTTTTTTTATTTAAAAGCTTATTCTAATTGTTGACATTGTTAGTTATTTCTTGCAAAATTTGCCATCACTGTACCTCTTCAATTATATAAATTTCATGTAACCTTTAGACCCAACTCAAATGTTATGGTCGAAATTCGAAGACCACACTAATCACTGAAATCACCCAAAAAACCTTAACACAGAAAAACAATAAATTCATTTAAAAGTAGCAATTATGCATAAAACCAATTTAATATCTCATGCCATGAATTTTAAACAAAAGTATAGAAATTAAACTCATTAATGTGTTTGCAACACCAAAATCCAAAACCTTTGAATATCGAACTTAATCCCTTACACATTAACCATCTGAAAGGGGGGCAGAAGAAGGAATGAGCTAGAAAGGTCATTATAATTTAAGGATGTGATAAACAGATCTAACTTACAAACTAGGGTCAACCATGAGACAATTTATCAAAATCAGAAACAAACTAGCAATATAAACATAAAAATATAGTAACAAAATATATGTCATTGGACAAATAAACAATTAAAAAGGGAATAAACAAACGAAGATAGTGATCGCAAACAAAACAAGGGAATAAAGAACACTGAGATTTATGTGGAAAACCCAAAAGGGAAAACCTGCAGACAGAAGATGAGAGCTTTTACTATGATAAAGAGGAGAATATTACAAGTAGTTTGCATCTTACTGCTCTGTAGAATATGTTCTACTTGTATCTAAACTGCAAATCCCTAGTATCTATTTATAGGAATAGTTTTCTTGTTTACAAAGGAAACTTGCATAGAAAGTAATTCTACTTAACATAAGTTTCTTACCTTTAATTAATTTAAACTAAACAAAATCTACTAAAAGTAAGATTCTTACTTTAAATCAAATTCTAAAAGAATTTGGACCACAACTCGAACAAATCTTCATCTTGAGATAAATTCTTGTCGAATAGTATCTCTACCTCTTCCACGAAACCCCTTCAAGGAGTAAATCCTCACTAATGTGACTTGACCAAGTTCAAGCTCCGCTCAAACATGACTACAGGATGTGGAATAATCATCATTCCATTGGGTGACCTTAATAAATTGTTGAAGTATATGCTTGGAATCTGATTGTAGGCTTTTACCACCAGTCTTGTCTTGTCTATGGGTTCTTGGACTCCCGGAGTTTCTTTTTTCTTTTGAAAAATGTAACACCCTCGACTCGAATGTTACATTGGGCCTCAAGCCCAACCCATTACTATAAAATTCAACCTAGTTTACACCAAATCCACAATTCAATTTTCGTAAAATCTTTTAAGTTCAAATATTTCAAATATAAATAAATAATTAAAAATGTTTACATAGGAGTTCCATTCAAAACACAACATTTAAAGCATTCAATTCAAGGTATAAATCCAAAATACGAGTTACAGTACAAAACATTTGGTCCTACTAATACATGACCCAAATAATCTAAGTAGTGTACTCTTGATGAGGCGATATTAAAACCCTACTCCAATGCTGCTCATCCAAAGCCACGTGGAAATCTACTAACATGTGAACAAAAATAATGATTCCAAACGTTAAACTAACAAGATCATTGGATACACTTCCACTCAACCATGCTTCATGCGAATCATAAACATGAGCATGCAGCTAGAGATGATGACATGAAAAAAGGTACAACATGTAGCGCTACTCCTAGTCGCCCAATCATATATCAATTCAATCATTAGATGCATCAAAAATTTCACACAACATTCAAAAGTAATCATACCGCAAACCTTGAGTGAGGCCCAGGTCACACAATATCAGGAACATACACTCTGAGCGAGGCTCGGGTCACACAACATCGGGATCATACGCTCGCACTCAGAATCCTTCCTCGATTATCCTCGAACGTGTCCCTGGTCACATAGCATCGGGATTGCACATTCGATGCTCACTTACCATTGCGTTGCAACACGTCCATTGGGTATTCGGATCCCATCAATCAAGGTGACTCTAACACATGTGTGCTTATAGGCACATAAAAACATCATGACAATCACTAAAGGCTCTAGGGTTTCTACCATAATCAACTCACCCATCAATATTACCAAGTTATTACTCATTATGCTCGCATGTAGGGTTAGATCTCGGTTTCTCAACTTTACCCTTCAATTGTACCGCATTAGGAGTCCATTGGACCATATAATAGAATTTTCCAGCCCCTCTAGCTAAAAATCATATTTTTGGGTAGATTGCCCAGTCGACAACGATAATCGACCTTGCATACCGACACGGTTCTTCGGATATTGGTACTCCCCTTCGCGGATTAATAGGCGTGCTTTCTAGAAGAGGGGTTGACGGACAATCCGGTACCGGTACTCGACCCTCGCATACCAATACCCCTTCAGTAACGATACACCCCTAAGTGTATCGGTACAATGTTGGGCTTACTGGAATTTTAATGAAACAGGGGGTACCGGGGTAGGTTGACCCATACTGATACGGTCTAACTAGAGTACCGGTACGACTTGAAGCTCGTACCGATACGCCCCTCACAACTTGTCTGTGTTCATAATTCAAAACACTTGGTACCTATACGAGTTCATCGCGTATTGATACTCAAGCCCAGAAACTACATTTTGGAGCTCAAAAGTTTCTCCCAACACCCCAAACCCTTACGGAAAAGCCCTAAATTGAATTAAGCCATTAAAGAGGTCTTTAACACGAAATGCAACTAGACCATCAAATCAAGCATACGAAACAATCAACTTATGATGCACATGAAGCAAAATGAGTTAGAGGTGTACTAACATTAAATCCAAGCTAAAAAATAAGCCTCTAGTCACAACTCCTTAAGCTTTCTTCTTCCCTTGCTCTGTGGAGGTCTCCCCCACCTCTTTCACTACAAAAAAAAATGTTGTAAAATGAATTAAAACATTGTTAGAAGAATTCAGGGTGATAGAGGAAGAATCTAACAACAAGGGATGTGATTAAATCTTCCAATCCCGCTCAACTTCTCCAACCCCCACCAAAAACCCATTTATTTCCCCTTCCACCATATTTGATAAATCTTACCTCAAAATGTAGATCCTTGGATGAAGATTTTAATGCCCTCAACAAAAATTTTGAAATTACCACTTGAAATGACAAAGATTTAACATTCACCTTGTTTCTTTAGAATAAGATGGAGAAAAGAGATAGAGGAAGAAAATAGACAAAAATGAGGTCACTCTCTTCCCTTTTCTACAGAAAAATAAATGGAATTCAGCCCTTCCCTTTGAACTTTAGAGAAATTTACTTTATTGTCCCCCATCTTTTTCCAATCTCACCCACTAACCCAACACTCAAGCCTAACATCACGAAATAAGCCCACAAAGGCTCCCTTGAGCAACCGATGGCTCAAGACTTCAGCCCAATACGTAAGTCCCGTGGTTCGGGTGATTTGACCTACGGATTTCAAAATCTGAGTTGTTATAAAATACCCATTTACCATGAACAACCCTTTTAAAATTATAAAGCCTCACTGGATTCCAGGTATTTTTCCGATGTTGTGATTCCATCTACACTTGCAAAGCAACCATCAACTTGCTTGCATTTTCATGTCAAACTGTTTCTGTATAAGTTGATGACTTTCGACTTACATTTATATTTTCCGATACAGAAGGGGTAACAACAACATTGTATGTGGTTGTGGAACCCTATAAAACATACAATCTGGCAGTCTTCTTCTAACCTTTCATCATGACAATGGAGCTTTTGCTTATATTTAGAACTCCACCTTCAGCAGAGTATCTGTACCCTTTAAAATCAAGGTTACTTAAGGAAATAAGATTCTTCTTTAGATCGAGTACGTGTTTTACTGAGGGTTTTGACAATGTCATCAAACATCTTGATTTTGACAGTCAACTTCGGTGATTCGGCTTAAAGCGTTATTTCCCATTACTACAAATCCTATAGGAACTTCCTCATAGGCTGTAAACCATTCTTGGTTGGGACACATATGGAAGGAACATAAAGAGTTGATCCAATCCTCTTTTGCTCTTATGTTGTCGTCACAAGCTATCGATAGTTCTTCGTCATCGTTCTCCTTCGCAATATCAGCTTCATCTTCTCTGAAATTCTGATTTTTAGATTCCCTCTTTATCTTATTTTGTGTAACCTGTAATACTCGGATTTAATGTGACATTTCTTTTTACAAAAATGATAGGTTTTACATTAATTTGATGAATAGGATATGCCCTTATTTTGATCGTCGGAATTACTATCACTTTTTCTTCTACGGTCTATGTAATACCCTAAACATTAGCCTAGAAGTATATAACACCTTGGCCTCAAGTTAAATTACAATGTAGCTATCAACTATTAGAATAAGCAATGGAATTAGGGTCAATTTGGAATAAAAAACATAGTGGGGAGCCATTTCGGGAAGGACTAAAACTAAAAATATAAATGATTGGAAGACATTTTAGAAGGACTTAAAATTTCTTATGCTAAGAAGTGGGTTTGCATGCTAAACTTTCATAAATGGAAGGACTTGGAAACTTGTCCTCCTTTTTGCTATGCCAATTTGTTAGTAGGGGAAAGCGGTCTCGACTTATGCTATCACTAGCTAAGCAAAGGAAAACTTTCATCATCTTCAACCTCCTCAAATCCTCTTCAACCAAACTAGAGATTAGAGAGAGAGAAAATACCAATTTGATTAAGTTTTGGGTTAATTCATGAGAGGAATCATGAGGAAAGCTAAAGTAGAAAGGTAATCATCTTAAATTTTCCTTAATCTAGAAAATTACACGTTTATATGTAAAATATTAAGGATAAATTTTGATAGGCTGAAATTAGTATCTTGGATGATATGTTAGATGAAGGTTTCATTCTATTTTATGATTTTGAAGCATTGGTTAATTCCTTATTGATGTTGCTGGTGAATTATGAGTTTAATTAACTAGTAAATGTTCGGATGAAAACATGAGAAAATAGAATGATATTGTTAGAAATGTGAATTTTCTTGTTTATTATGAATTATGGTTACATTCTAGCAAGGAAGCCAAAAATCGAGACTGCTCTTGGAATGGAACTGTTTTGGAGATAATAAAGACTGATTTATGGATGTTTAAAGAATGATATGTTGTAAAGGAGTAAAACATGGGATAAACTGCAATTGAAATTAAGGATTCAAAATGCAAATGATTAGGGGCTTTAGAAAGGCTTATAAACTATTTTAAGCTGGATAAGAAAATGCTTATAAATTTTGGTAGTTTTGATAATATGAATGTTTGGTGGAATCTGTTTTAACCTTGTAAGCAAGGAAGGGGCTAAAAATAAGAGTATGAAGCTGTTAAAAACTTCATAGAAATAGTCCAAGACGACATATCAAACCACTATAATTTAACTAACTTGTAAAGGTTGCTTTTGAGACTTAAGGACTGCTTTAAATGGTTAATAGTTACGAGCAGGACATAGAAGTAAAAATGTACTTACAAATAATTGCATGACTGTATTTGGGAGTAATTAAAAGTTAAAACCCATTTTGAGCATAAGATAATATCATGGGTTATTTTACATCCATATAAAAATGTAAGGGAAGGTTTGGTAAACTAAAAATAAGGGATTATGGTCTGAAATATATAAGGGCTATTTCAGAAAGATTAAGGGTTGTTCTTAAAGTATATGGGACCTTAGAGGACTATTTTTATGCAAGTAAAATGTAATGTTTGGGTCAGGGCAGCATTGTTTAAATATGAAATTAAAGGGATCATTCTTTAATATTTGTAAGTACAAGAAAAATGTGTTAAAGACTGTCAAGGATGTTCATGAATGAATTGGAGTTGTTTTAATGTGATTGAGTATATATATATATATATATATATATATATATATATATATATATATATATATATATATATATATATATATATATATATATATATATATATATATGCTAAGGCCTAAGGTCTGCTTGATTAATGTGTGAATAAGTGGTCTGTTTTACAAGTATATGTGTATAAATGTGAAAAAATGAAACTGTTGTGAGACATTTAAGTATGTAAACATAAGCATGGGTTGTTAGACTTTATAAAAGTTATGTTTGAACTGTTTAATTCATGAGCACATGTATGTACTAGCACGTTATTCGTTTGGAAAGCATACAAGGATATGGAATGATTGAAGCATGTGCATGAGTGTAATTAAAAAGGGGGTCAGTTTGAATGAGTATAAATGTATGGTGTGATAAGAAATGACTGTTTAGAACAAGTAAACATGTATAGAGGTGTAGCAAATTGTTTAATATGCATGTGAATGATCTATTGGTCTATTTTGTATATGATAGTATTGGAGTGGATTGTTTTATTGGGTAGAAGTATACGAATGTAAGCTATCTTTTTCACTTGTATTATGTGATAGTCAATTGTGTGAAATCTTATGGATATTAGTGATCTATTTTGGTATTGAAAAATGTGTGTGCATAGTTGATAGAATAAACTATTTTGTATGAACCGGTTGATAAAATTTGGTTAAACGTCTTGAGGTACACATGTTATTTATGAATGGCTATGGAAGGGATTTGATTGAGAAGTAGATTGAGTTTAGTGGATTGGGTATTCCATAACTTTGAAATATAAGGTGAGTGTAGTTTATGCATTCAAGGTGACACGGTGTCATCTTGATTCTTGTTTTGTTAATAATTATGTTAAAATTTATATTCATGAAAGCATTCATTTAGAGCACATTGGATTGAACATGACATGGCAACATATAAGTATATTTTCATGGTTAAGAGATGCACACATATGCATTAGGAATGCATTGCATACCATGTTTGGATACATTCTTATTGCTAGATTGTATTGAGTGAGTTTTATCTCGACTTGTTTTGATTTCCAAGTTATAGTTATAGGTTCTTTAACCTTAAGACTAACCCCAATTAATCGAATGAGCTCTTTAATGCCATAAAATATTGTAAGAATTGACAATAGAAGCATAAAGCTCATAACTTATAAGATTTACCGAACTTTAGATTGATGTTAAAGCTTATCTTAAGTGAGATTACTTATATAATAAGATTCATTCCAAATTCAAAAATACTTAAGTTGCCTACAATGGAAGTTCTTGGATACATTGGTATGATACATGGTATTATTGGGACTACGGTCCATGAGCTACGGCTTGGGGGACGCACCATTATATTGATATGTTTATTGGCGACAGTAGGAGGTAATGAGGGAGTTGTACGGAGATTGGCGACAGTTTGGTTGGATAGAGAAGAGAGGATATGATTGATATGTTTTCGATATTAGCCATTGCTATGTGATTTGAGCTAAGTATCACTTGGACCGATACAGTCAAACACGGATCAATGTTATTCATAGCCAATTGAAAATCCAAGGCAAACTTTTAAAAGACATAAAATGTATAAAATGAAATAAAGAAGTTAAGAGAATTATGAATATGTAAGAAATATTGAGCTCTTTGTAGAGCGTTTTAGTGTTCTCTAAATATTAGTGCAAGTGCACACTCCTATCAAGTTATAGTATAAAAGATATCGTCTCCCACAGGGATTGCACTCCTATCAAGTGCACACTCGAATTGTAATTCCTTCACGAAGAAAAGTAAATGCACAAATAAGGTTAGTTTATAGAAGAATTAAAAGTAAATAAAACACAAGTATTTGAAGAAAATATCAGGGTGATAGGCTAGGTCAGATTATGCTGCTCCCTAGTGTGAAACTGCGTTGAATAGATTAAGATGCTTTGCGCTTCCAGACTTTGTTGCCTCGGCGGAGGATGGCAGATTTGTTGCTTTGACGCTTTCGCTGCCTCAACAGTGGAACAGAAGATTGGCTCGGCGACAAACTCGATAGACCTTCAAGGTTCGACAAAACGCTTCGATATTGATCCCACTTATGTCTAAGTTATAATACTATTGTTGCCTACCGCAGATAATACCCGTCACAACGTGAATCTTTCAAAGATAGCAACCTTGGTTCGTCCTCTTTTAGCCTCCTTAAACTCGCACCTATGTCTAGGCTGAATTGATCAACACCTGATTAGGATGAGGATCGTACTTATCCCTTTCGTGAGTTCGACTCTCTCGATACCGAACAAATAGATAGTTAACAACTAATCTTTCGAACTTAATAGAAAACTATGAAGAGTATGGAATAAGCAAACCTTGAAAGTTTTATTGCAAAAACAAACTTAAAACCTAAACAACTGTTCTCACACTAGTTTACAACACAACCCAAACCCAAGAAAGAATTTATAACATAATGGCGGCAAGAAAACCTAAGTTATGCCCCAAAGGAAAACCTAAGTAGTCTACAATTACAAAATATGTCAAGTATATTTAGGCATTAGCTAGGTCAGGTCCTCCTTGGAGTAGAATTCTTCAAAGTAGCTTTTGCATTAAATGCAACCTTTAATTCCGACTTCTTTGAGTTGAATGCGGACTTCATCTCGATGCCTTGCACCGCAAGTTCTCTCGATTTCCTCTTTCGGCGGCTTTGCCTGCTACTACATGCATCATAAAATAGAGTGGATGACCTCGTTAGAATCAGGATTTTCTGCTATACAGATCGTACTCCAGTTCTCCAATTCCTCAACTTGCTACCCCTGGAGGCAGGTATGGCGGCGACAGCTACTCGGCAGCGGCTGTCTCTGTCTGGAACTGTATCAGTACAACTCCTTGGTCTGCTGCCTCAGCATCCTCTCCTCTGATCTGTCCTTCTCCTGACAACTTCTAGCCTTGAAATTTAAACTAAACTAAAACAATGTCTTTTTCTTACCAAATAGAAGATAATCAATAAAATCATGGCAAAGTAAAGAATATTGTAACATGCAATGCATGAACCTAATTATGCCTAAAATATCCTTAAAACAGTAAAAATATGAGATGGAATGCATATAAAATATAGAACTTATGAGCACTTTACACACCCCAAAACTCGAACTATTGCTTGTCCTCAAGCAATGCAATCCTAAACATACTTGCCCTTTAAACTAACCAGAAAGAAAAAACTTGTTTTAAACTTGATTTAACACCTCAAGGCCATGGCAGCTACATTATATTAGTGAAAGGAGAAGAGCATAAATTACATCAGAATTAAACTACAATGCGAGTGCAGTGTATGCAGAAACTGTGATCAGGCTGAATCTGAAAAACATTCTAAGTAAACAAAGATGTTGTCATGGTATATAAGGTTGTTGCTGAGGGAGAATAAGTAAGCACATTTATTTAATCAGGGAAATAAGGGCTTCATCTCATCACAACTACTCTCTTGGTCTGAAATTAAGATAGGAGCCAACTACAAAACCCCGAAACCATTGAGTAGAGTCATTTCATGAAGACTTTCATTCACTCATGCTAATTTGTCCGTCTCTTCAAGGATTTTCAGATTCATGGACTTTGATAGCAGCGGAGTATCCTTGCACATGATTCTTTCTAAAGCCGGTTTCGGGCACCTCTAGAGATAGACAACATAAAAATTTCTTTCCTACCGTGGTAGTGCTTTTCTTTTTCTATTTGTTGCCTACCGCGGCAGCTTCCTACAACCAGTGTTAGAATTTTTCAAATAATTCAAGCAGGCAATGTTTACCAAAAATTCTTACACATTTAGCAAGTAACAGTAGCGTTTTTAATTTTTGCCATTAATAGAAAATTCTAAGTTTAATTCATGCTTTCCTCAAATTTAAAGTCTTTTTAATTGGTGCGATTTTAATTGGTGCGAAAATTTAGAGTCGGATGTCCTATCATAGGCACAAGTTCTAACAAAATTTTTCTTTTGATTATTTTTTTAAGGCAAGTACATTACGGAACCTAATATGCTACTAGTTATTCCTAAATAAAATGAGTGCTACCCCCCCCCCAACTCGAGATGGGCATTGCCCTCAATGCACAAAAACACAAAAGAAAACAGAAACAGAAAAATAAATACAATTATGAGAATTAAAAAATAAAAAATAAACTATTAAATAAAGAAAAGAAATAAAAACTCTAGACGTTGGTTGAGGGCTGAGAGGAGGTTGGGGTCTTCTCGGCAAAGGAAGAAGAGGATGAAGACTGGATGACAAGGCGACGGCTGACAGGTGTCCGGGCGGCAGACTTGGCAGGTGATAATTTTCCTATCCACGGCGGCTAAACTCTCTTAGGAGTGGGGCGAGGTGCTTCACTCTTTTCCAGCTCGGATTCTGATTCCTCGTCCTCCGACTTGGCGGAGATGATGTGTCTCTTTCTCTTCCTGGTTGCCTCCTCCATTGGTTCTGCCGGAGGGTCCTCTGTCGCCATGGGTGCTGCTATTACTACTGCTATTGTATGTATGCTACTCAACCTCATTGGATGCGGAGGTGTTTGCCACAGTTTCTACTATGTGGGCAAGAGAGCAATGTTGTTGATTCCTCTCGGGAGTTTTTGCCACCATGTTGAAAAGCGGAGGTAGCAGAGTAGGACTGGTAATGTGTCGGAAAGGGCATATGACGGCGGAAGGCGGCATGGCGGGCAACTGCTTCTGATGGTGTTCCTTCTTTGAGTGCAGCTGCAGCGGCTAGGCCAGCAGGGAAGGTTGACAGGGTGAGGTCGTCATTTGGAAACTTCTAAAGAAGATAGGCCACAAAGGCATCTTGGACCTCCCCCCACGTACTTAATGAAAGTCAATTGTTGTTGCCTTATTCTTTTTGTTACTGTCGATGAGAGTGCACAGTAGGGTAATGACTTCATTGGTCGGGGCAGCTTCAGTACTGCCTGGGAGTGATGGGTTCTGTTTCTTGGGCTTGCATCATCTAAAGGCAGACTTTTCTGGTCTAACCCTTCTTGCCAGCTGTTATCCCATTATTTGGATCTGAGAGCACATTGAAGTTCGCACATAAGCCAGTGATAAGAGACGGGAAGTACGGTCGGCTCTTTGACTTGCGGAAACAGTTATGGATCTCCTTGCAAATGATTTCTCCAACATTGATGGGCTGGTTCACAATGATGGAATGGATGAGGGCGAGACGCGGCCAGTCAACAGTGGAATCGTGGGAGGTTGGCAGCAGACGTCGTTTGATGAAGGTGTTCCATAGCATCAGCTCGGGCAGCAGTCGGCGACGTTAGATAGAGCCGCCATGTTTCCCTACTAACCAAGGCGTATTGGGTTTACATAGTATGGCCTTGATTCTGTCGTAGTTAGCAGCCGTCAGTGACTGCCTCTAGTCTTCGTGTGGGTTTTCGTCCATTTCTAGTCCCTAGAAAATGTTGATGAAGGCAGCGTTGAGCTTGGCAGGTTCCCCTCGGACATACACGAACGAAACTTCTAGCGAGGGTGGTAGGCGTTGAATTCTCTCACCAACGTGATGTTTGCCGCCTCCGGCTATCGTGCAAATATTTCCCAACCTTTGTTGTGGATTTCTCGAACAGGGCGTGCTCAAGACCGAGATCCCCTATCCGCTGGGAGTAATGGAACCCTTGTCCTCTCATATTGCTTGTTTGGAGAAGTGGGTTCGGTATCTCTTTGCATCATCATGGGAGAAGAAACATTGGAAGGTGGTTTGGATGGGGATGCTGATGCCTTGTGTGAGACGGTTTTGTTGTAAACTGAAACTAAATAGAAGATTATGAGAAAGAGAGCAGTGGATCCAAGTAGAGTTTAACAAGGAGATGAAAGCAAAGTAAATGAATGAGAGAAGTGAGGTTTAAATAGATGTTGCCGAGAGATGTCGTGGCGGCATTAAATGTCCAACGGGTAGATTGCTTCGCGCGTATTACGAGATTTCTACATGTTACTTTTGTAGTCGTTGGCAGCTAGTCGTTAGCGATCAACTAGCCGTTACAGGTATTCTACGCTGGGTCGCCCTCAGCTGTCTCAGCGGGATGGTGGACGGGCTTCTCTTTGGGCCTTCTTCTTGGTTCGGCTCTTTTATTCCTAAAACCTGAAAAAATAAAATTGTGGAAAATAAATTTAACTAATTTAAAGTCTAATCCTAAAAGAAAGAAAGTAAATTGTAATAAATCAAATTTTATTCCTAAAACAAGAAAATAAATAAAATTAAAAATAAAAAACTAAAATTAACTAAGTTATGTTAGGAGTGCATTGGGGTGCATCTCCCAAACATAACCACTTCCTCATGTGGTGTGCTATTCTCCCTCTTGAGGGGTCCTCTTGTTCTATAAGGTGGTGTGTTGTTGGGTCCTTCAGTCTGCCCTTTGGTCTGTCGTGACAGTTGTTGTCTTGCCTTGTCATAGTGCTGATTGTGTAGGCATGAGCGTCCGGGCATCCTTCATTTTCCTTTACTAAGGGCTATAACACATTTAGCTTAATGTTTTGATTGTCTACCCTTATGATCAGCTGTTGAGTGTGTAAAAGTTCTATTATTTACACCCTTTTTAACCCATATTTCTGCTGCATTCAAGCATCATTGCATCACATTTAGGTCAGTTTACAGCAAAACATCACAAATATATTAAAGGCACGGATTCTACTAAAAGATGGCTTATTTTGCAGGTTGCTGCCATAGTAGACGGAGAAGGCGGGCGCAAGGCAGAGAAGCAGAAGAGCTGAACTGGACAAGCAGACGATGAGGACGATGCTGCCATGGATCTGCCGTGACAGCAGAGGACGACAACAAATTAGTAGAGAAAAAGAAAAGTGGACCTCGATAGATAGAGAAAATTATGCTCGTCTGTCATGTGAAAGCCATATATTTTTCCAAGCCCCGGATCAAAAGATATGTCAAGCCAAAGCTCAAGGAGAGGAAATCCCAAGAAACAAGGAGGGTGGCTGAAATGTAGGATCCTTTGAGATTAAGTCTTTATTAGAATCTTACTTTTAATTAAAGTTGTAATCCTTGTTATCTTAGAATACTTGAGCCCAAAGCTTATATAAGGGCATAGATTTTAATCTAGGAGGCATCATACCCCCATAACCGACAACCAAATCCCTCCGCCGTTTACCCGCCGTCGATATCTTCTAAAAACCCCCTAGGGCCACGGGTTGATATGTAAAGTAGTTGCAAGGGTTGTTTTGTTTTAGGATTTTCCAAGTTCAATAAAATAAACTTCAAGTTCTCTTATTTTGGTTATTAATATCTTGCAAGAGCATTGGGAGAGCATTGTGAGGTTATCCATTTACTTAGCATCGGGAGAGTTAAGTATACGAAAGAAATAAGAGCGAGTTCTCTAGTTTATAGTTGAACTATCTTGTGCCTAGGGATAGGGCAAGGTTAAGTGGCTAAGGAAGAATTCATACACATCGGTGTTCATCCTTCGATTCACGTCGGGAGGTATCGTCAAAGATGTGATCATCGACAGACTTGGACCTAGGGATAGGCCAAGGCAGATCTGGGATTCTTGCCAAACTTGGAGTACGGAGTTGGTGTGTTTGCTGCCGCGACGACCAACGGACAGCCGCCGCGACAGGCGCGACGACAGAACTGGAGTTCCTAAGCATTGCAATACCTGCACTACTGAGCAATTCAATACCAGCCCATTCTCTCTATCTTGATATTTCTACTCTTTTATTTAAGTTTACTTTATTATTTTCGTGACAATTCTCTCAACTATTTCCTTTACTTTCGTGCAGAAAACTAAGGTGAAGCTATTAGCCCAATCCCTGTGGAGACGATATCCGATACTTCGTATCACTTTACTACTTGCATCGTGTACACTTGCACTACATTTGCGATAGACTCTTTTACACGCAACAAGTTTTTGGCGCCGTTGCCGAGGATTGGCAACATAACTACACCTTTCTTTTATTGCACTTTTCGTTTTCGTTTTTGTTTTTGTTTTTCTTTTAATTTTTCTTTTTTTTTATTTTTCGTTGGTGCTTTCAACTCTTGCTTTTCACGAGGTTTTCTTGTTTATGCGCAGATCTAAAAGAGGTGAAGATCCTGAGTATCCATTAGATCCGGAAATCGAGCGTTCATTCAATCTCAAGAAACAACTTCGCCACCTTTTAGCCAGGAACGAGTACCTTGAGAAACAGCTAGAGCAGATGGCCCGTAATTCGCCCGCTGGTGATGGTGTACCGCCTATCGGCGACCCGCCTGTAGCAGCCGGACGACGGTCCTGTCGTGACTACATGCTGAACGATCATGTAGAACTGGAGACCACACTGCCGGATATTGATGTTGATAACTTCGAGATTAAACCTGTCATGTTTAGTATGATCAACAATGTCGGGCAGTTTAGTGGTGCTGTCACAGAGGATGCTAGGGAGCATCTCAAAACGTTCCAGGAGATCTGTGGTTCGTTTAGACTGCCAGGAGTTAATCCGGAGATACTGAGGCTTCGGTTATTTCCCCATTCATTGAGGGACAGAGCTAAAACTTGGTGGAATAAACTTACGCCGGGTTCAATCGTAACTTGGGCAGATTTATCTCGTGAATTTTTATCTCGTTTTAATCCTTCGCATTTATCAGAGCGATTACGTAATGAAATTGCTACTTTTCAACAGGAAGATGACGAGTCGATGCACGAGGCCTGGGACAGATTTACTACTCTTCTTCGAAACTGTCCAATGCATGGATTCCCCGTCTGGAATCAGGTAACTAAGTTTTATAATGCTGCTAACTTACACACTCGCATTCGAATTGATTCTGCAGCAAATGGACTATTATTGGATAAAGATCCAGACGAGGCATTACAAGTTTTGAAAAATCTGGCTAAGAATGAGGAGCAGTTTCTGACAGCACTATGAAATCACAGGTAGCATTCCTTACTAAAGCAATGAAAAGGTTACTGAATGATGATGGATTACAAGGATTTGCTGTTGAGGAAGTATGTGACATTTGTGAGGGAAATCATAGTCGAGATGAGTGCCCAATACAAGTAGAAGAGGGAAAATATGTTGGAAACTACAAGCCGAATTACAATTCCAACAACTATAATCCCAATTGGAGGAAGGATCCCAAATTTTCCTGGCGTAACCCTAATAATTCCCTGAATCCTCAAGCACACAATCAGAATCAGGGAGGACCTAGATTGCTGATGCGACAGCAACTACCGCCGCAACTGCTGCCGCAACAGCAACAGCAGCAACCAGCTGCCACGAGCAGTATACTGGAACAGACTCTGGCCACCTTTATGTCTCAGACAGGTACTTATATAGAGAATATGAATCAGTTTGTCAAGAAAACAGAGAATTTCATGGATAAAACAGATATGAGGATGACAAATCATGAAGCTACTTTGAAATCTCTGGAGACACAAATGGGTTAGGTTTCCCAACATATAAAGCCGAGGCAGAATGGAGGATTCCCTAGCAATACTGAAAATGCTAGGCAGCCCACACATGAGCAGTGTAGGGCGATTACTACTAGGAGTGGGAAGAAACTACCAGGGCCGGAAAAAGAAGTTGAAGTAGTAAAGAAACCTGTCTTGGATAAACCTGCCGAGGAAGCTGCCCCGACAGGTGATAAACAGACTGCTGTCGATGAGCCTATCACGACAGCAGAAGCGACATAGGAGAAAATTGATGAACCTAAACCTCCTCAGATTCGTATGCAGTGGGAAGGACGTATTGCTGATTATCGTCCCCCGCCACCTTTTCCCCAACGGATACAGCAAGCTAAGCAAGAATCTCAACTTAAAAAGATTTATGATATTTTTAAGCAGGTTCATATTAATATTCTGCTGTTAGATGCCGTTAGGGAGATGCCCGGTTATGCTAAATTTCTCAAGGATGTTATGTCGAAAAAATCTAAACTTGGGGAATTCGAAACGGTAAAGATGACAGAAGGTTGCATGAGTATTCTTCACCGGCAGCCACCCCAGAAAAAGAAGGATCCGGGGAGCTTCATCATACCTTGCGTAATCGGAAATAAATTGGTGGGTAAGGCACTTTGTGATCTTGGTGCTAGTGTTAATTTAATGCCAAAGTCTGTTTTTCAGAAATTAGGTATTGGAAAGGCGCGGCCCACGACAGTAACTCTGCAGCTGGCAGACCGCTCCTACGTTCATCCAGAAGGAAAGATTGAAGATATTTTGGAAAGAGTGGATAAGTTTATTTTTCCTGTTGTCTTTCTTGTTTTAGATTGTGAGGCAGATGAAAACGCACTAGTCATCCTTGGGCGACCCTTCTTAGCCACGGGAAGATCACTGATTGATGTAGAGAAAGGAGAACTTACCATGCGAGTGAAGGACCAAGAGATTAAGTTGAATGTTCTCCAAGCGATGAAACATGCTGATGTGGACGAGGAATGCAAGGCTATCATTGAAGTGACCCTTGATCAACCCTGCATCAGGTCGGGCTGTCACATTATAGAATTTGGTCACTGCCACGGCAGCCACCTACAGGACTGTCACGACAGCACTGACGACAGCACCGACGACAACAACTCCTCTGAATCCGATACATTTGATACTGAAGATCAGGAGGAGGTAAACTGGTTAGGCCATCGTCCAGGTAAGTTATTCGAACCTTTGAATTATACTTCGGATAACCATTTAATCCAAAAGCCATCTACTGTTGAACCACCTGCCTTAGAATTGAAGCCCCTGCCATGGCAGTTAAAATATGCTTATCTTGGTTCAAATGACACACTGCCTGTAATCATCTCTTCTAAGCTGACGCAGGAACAGGAACGGCAGCTAATCGGCATGCTAAGGCAGCAGAAGAAGGCGATTGGATGGACGATTGCGGATATACAAGGCATTAGTCCGGCGTTATGCATGCACAAAATCCTTCTAGAGGAAGATCATAAGCCGACTATAGATGCCCAAAGGCGGTTAAACCATGCTATGAAAGAGGTGGTGCGTAAAGAGATAATCAAATGGTTAGATGCTGGTATCATTTACGCCATCTCCGACAGCAAATGGGTGAGCCCGGTGCAATGCGTTCCTAAGAAAGGAGGAATGACTGTGATAACCAATGAGAACAATGAGTTAATCCCAACCAGGACTGTGACCGGTTGGAGGGTTTGTATGGACTATCGGAAGCTTAACAAAGCTACCCGAAAGGACCACTTTCCTTTACCCTTTATTGATCAAATGCTTGATAGATTAGCGGGTAAACCTTACTATTGTTTTCTTGATGGTTACTCAGGTTATAATCAAATTGCCATCGCACCGGAAGATCAAGAAAAGACGACTTTCACATGCCCCTACGGAACATACGCTTTTAGGAGAATGCCATTTGGATTATGTAATGCACCCGCCACCTTCCAAAGATGCATGATGGCTATATTCTCCGACATGGTAGAGGACTTCCTTGAGATATTTATGGATGATTTTTCCGTCTTTGGAGACGATTTTGAGAGCTGCCTAGGCAATCTACAAAAAGTACTTGAAAGATGTGAAAAAGCCAATCTAGTCTTGAATTGGGAAAAATGCCACTTTATGGTGGATGAGGGGATAGTCCTTGGCCATAAGATTAGCTGTCGTGGGATAGAAGTCGACAGGGCCAAGATAGAAGTGATTGAGAAGCTGCCGCCGCCGACCACAGTCAAGGGCATTAGAAGTTTCTTAGGGCATGCTGGTTTTTATCGGAGATTCATTGCAAATTTCTCAAAAATCACTAAGCCCCTATGCCATCTCTTAGAGCAGAACCGACCCTTTGACTTTAATGAAGAATGTACTGAAGCATTCAAGGTTCTGAAGGAAAAACTGGTAACAGCCCCCATAGTACAGCCACCAGACTGGACACAGCCTTTTGAGATTATGTGTGATGCTAGTGACTATGTTGTCGGTGCAGCACTTGGGCAGCGCAGAGATAAGCTGTTTCATGTCATATATTATGCCAGCAAGACATTGAATGACGCCCAAGTAAACTACACCACCACAGAAAAGGAGTTATTAGCTGTGGTGTTCTCCATCGACAAGTTTCGTTCTTACATACTTGGGACGAAGGTGATAGTGCACACAGACCATTCTGCCCTGAAGTATTTGTTCGCAAAGAAGGATGCAAAGCCTAGATTGATACGGTGGATCTTGCTATTACAAGAGTTCGACCTTGAGATCAAGGACAAAAAAGGGACAGAAAATCAGGTGGCAGACCACTTGTCAAGGTTGGAGAAGGGACAGAGTCTACCAATCGACGAGACAAACATACTGGAGACCTTCCCAGACGAGCAACTCTTTGCTACCGCAACAGCCATGGCGGCAGGTAAGTCTTCTGAACTCCCCTGGTATGCTGATTTCTTTAATTTTATAGTTAGCGGAATACTTCCTTCTGATCTTAATTATCAAGCCAGGAAGAGGTTCCAAAATGATGTTAAGCATTATTATTGGGACGAACCTCTTCTTTTCAAAATGTGTGCAGATCAGGTTATAAGGAGATGTGTACCACAAGAAGAGCAAGAAGACATTCTCCATCACTGCCATGCTTCACAATATGGAGGTCACTTAGGAGGCAACAAAACTGCTGCCAAGGTGCTGCAGTCAGGCTTCTACTGGCCGACACTGTATAAAGATGCACAGGACTTCTACAAGAACTGTGACAGGTGCCAGCGGACAGGTAACATCTCGAGGAGAAACGAGATGCCACTACAGAACATTCTAGAAGTCGAGATCTTCAATGTTCGGGGGATTGATTTTATGGGACCTTTTCCATCTTCATGTGGAAATCTATACATCCTCCTAGCAGTGGATTATGTCTCTAAGTGGGTTGAAGCCATCGCCACTCAAAAGAATGATGCCAAAACAGTCCAAAAATTTCTACACAAAAACATTTTTTCGAGATTCGGCATCCCTAAGGCAATTATCAGTGATGAAGGGAGACATTTTGACAATAGGGTTATTGCTTCCGCCTTGAAGAAATATGGTGTCAAGCACAGGATCGCGACAGCATACCACCCACAAACCAATGGACAAGCTGAGATATCCAATAGGGAAGTTAAGAACATTCTTGAGAAGATGGTTAAGCCAACTAGGAAAGATTGGTCTTTACTCCTTAACGATGCATTATAGGCATATAGGACAGCTTTTAAGACTCCATTGGGCATGTCTCCATACCGACTGATTTACGGAAAAACATGTCACTTGCCTGTCGAGATAGAGCACAAAGCATATTGGGCAATCAAGGCAGTGAATATGGACTTGGACAAGGCAGGCCAGAAAAGGCTATTAGATCTGAACGAGATGGAAGAAATACGGACAATGGCCTACGACAATGCAAGAATTTACAAGGAGAAAACTAAGAAGTGGCATGACAGGAAGTTGCTGCCACGACAGTTTGCCCAGGGCAGCTTGTGTTGTTGTTCAATTCTAGACTGAAACTCTTCCGAGGAAAGCTAAAGTCTAGATGGTCTGGCCCGTTCCAAGTAGTACAAGTTTTTCCCCATGGTGCCATCACTATCCGATCATCAAAAGACGGGCACCAATTCAAAGTCAATGGACAGCGCCTCAAGCATTATCAGGGGACAGAAGCCCCAGGAATACAGGAAGTGGTTACCTTAGGAGATGCCCCACAAGGCATCCCTAATTTAACCTAAATTTTATTTTATTTTTATTATTTATTATTTATTAGGAACTAAGATTTATTTTATTCGAATAATGTTTTTATTTTTCTGTTTTTAGGTAATAAAGGAGTCAAAAAGAAAAGGAGAAGTGACCCAAGCCCACCATCCATCCATCAGCCCAACAGAGCCCATTTATTGAAGCCTGTCGTTCCAGCTGCCGCCGCAGACACGGATAAGACAGGCTGTCAACAGACTGTCACGGCAGACGCAGAAGCGTGTGACAGACGCGTAACAGACGCATAAATGCGTGTCAGACGCGTCAGACACGCCAAAACTCAATAGCCGCCCCGTTATTCACGCCTACCGTTACAGCATTAAACGAGCAGCAACCCTTCCCCTATAAAACCCCGTTTCATTTTCATTTTCATCACTTCTGCTTTCTCTTACTTGAACTCTCCTCTCGTTTTTCTTTGTTTTCTTTACTTTCAAAACCCTTGCAACTAACATGTCTTCCAGACAGACCCGCCGCAGTGCTGCTTCAGCCTCTTCATCAGTAGCACCCGTACCGTCGCCATTCGCCACCAAGGACTTATGGGAAGAAAGAGGGTTCATCTACATCCGAAAGGCAGCAAACATGGGGCTCCGACCATTCATCGCGAGGGCGATAAGGGCTCAGCTATGGGAGCAGTTCGCAGAACAACCAGCAGAATTAAATGACACGTTGGTGAGGGAGTTCTATGCTGCCATCGGCAGCAGGACGGCGACATCAGTCACTGTCCGAGGGACAGATGTACCATTCACAGCCGATAGCATCAACCATATGTATGGCCTCTATTTTGGTCCCAACGACGATGCCCATCAGCAGTTTTTAGACACCCTCGACTCTGCCGCCTACGGTGCTGTCATGGCAGAGGTGACAGAGGAAGGGACGGAGTGGAATACGAGCAAGAAGAACCCCAACTCTGTAAAAAAGGGGGCAGCTGCTTCCAGAAGCCAAGCTATGGAACGCTTTCATCAAGAAACGCATCCTGCCGTCCTCCCATCACACGATGGAGGACCAGCAGAGGCTGGCCCTCATCCATTCGATCATGCACGACCGGGCTATCAACGTGGACCGTTATATGAGGGAAAGCGTCTTGGATTGCACCAATCGATCAACCGCCCGCCTCTGCCTACCATTCATGATCACATCTCTCTGCCGCTGCGCTGCTGTACCAGAAGCCACCACTGATAAACTGGTCAGAGGAAGGGGTTGGACCGATAACAACATTACCAGCCTCATGGAGCTGATAGTTGCAACACCCCTCTCCTCCTTCAACCCGGCTGCCTCCCCATCCGAATCATCCGAGGAACCTGCTCCAGAACCTGCCCCTGAACCTGCCACAGCAGCCGCTCCGATAAACCAATCTGCCCAGATCCTTGCTGTTATACAGCGAGTGGAAGACAGACAAATGGGGCTGATGACATTCATCCGGGATTTCGCCAACTCAACGGTAAATCTCATTACCAATACATTAAATTATCCTGATGTTATTTTCCCCATTTTCCCTGCCCACTATTTTACCACCCCCACCCCTGTCCACACACCTACACCACCTGCCTCCCAACACACCCATTCTGCTGCTTCCACCCCATCACCTGCCCCGACGGCAGCTGGCAGCCCTCCGGCCGACACCTCCGCCCGAGGAACGAAGCGACCGGCCTCAGATGACAGCGAGGCAGAACCTCCTATTAGGAGGAATTTGGAGAAGGAATTCACGCCTGTCAAGAGGCAGAAACACGTGGCCGACAGAAAGCTAATGCCCAAGGCCAGCACCACCACTAGCAGCACTTTGGATAGCGGCAGCAGCTCAGACATCCAGGTTGTGGAGCAACCTGCCCAGCCTGCCCCACCGCCTAGAAGCCGCCGCCAAATTCGTGTCAGCAGCAGCAGTGAAGACAGCGATTAAAATCTAAGTCTTTTATTTTCTTTTTCTTGCTGCCTGCTTATCTATATTTTGTGATGTACATGCCTTCATTTTATCTGTCATTTGCATTGAGGGCAATGCAACCCTCGAGTTTGGGGGTGGCAACCCTCCATTTTAATGGAGTCTTAGTACATCATTAATTAATTGTTGTGTCTTTTATTTAAATTAAGTTCTCTTAAAAAAATCAGAGAAGACTGAAAAACTGTTGGCTTAAAACTGTGAAGTAAACTTACCTGTCATGACAGCTCTGTCGTGGCAGCATCTTTAGGACAGTTTAAGGAGAAGTTTAGAGCCTTTCTATAGTTCTGAAAAACTTAAACACCATTGTGACTGTTATATTGCTTAGATTTCTTTTAGCCAAACTAGAATAGGAAGCTTAGTACTTGAATAGCCCCTAGAGGTGCCTAACACAGGCTCTAGGAAAGAAGTTTAGCAAAAGAAACTCAAAAACCTAGAGGTGCCCGAAATCGGCTCTAAGAAGCTAACTAGAGGTGCCTAAAACTGGATCTAGTAAAACTTAGCTTGAAAATAGAAGAAAAGAAGCATGAAAATGTGTCTTCAAAAAGAAACTTTGGCATAAAAATTCGAGTTAAAAAGTTGAATATTCTAGTGAAACTAAGAGAGTCTTAGCATATAACTGTTCACAAGCATGCACACACTGCACGAGAACTATAGTGAGATTCCGGACAGATCCTAATCTTTCCGACAGGTTGCTGCCGCCACAGAGAATGAGCGATGGGTAAGGGACAGTTCACTGTTTGAAGGCCAACACAAAAATATTCTTTCTTTTAGGTCTTAATTGCTTGAGGGCAAGCAAAAGCTTGAGTTTGGGGGTGTGTTGAGTGTGTAAAAGTTCTATTATTTACACCCTTTTTAACCCATATTTCTGCTGCATTCAAGCATCATTGCATCACATTTAGGTCAGTTTACAGCAAAACATCACAAATATATTAAAGGCACGGATTCTACTAAAAGATGGCTTATTTTGCAGGTTGCTGCCATAGTAGACGGAGAAGGCGGGCGCAGGGCAGAGAAGCAGAAGAGCTGAACTAGACAAGCAGACGATGAGGACGATGCTGCCATGGATCTGCCGTGACAGCAGAGGACGACAGCAAATTAGTAGAGAAAAAGCAAAGTGGACCTCGATAGATAGAGAAAATTATGCTCGTCTGTCGTGTGAAAACCATATATTTTTCCAAGCCCCGGATCAAAAGATATGTCAAGCCAAAGCTCAAGGAGAGGAAATCCCAAGAAACAAGGAGGGCGGCTAAAAAGTAGGATCCTTGGAGATTAAGTCTTTATTAGAATCTTACTTTTAATTAAAGTTGTAATCCTTGTTATCTTAGAATACTTGAGCCCAAAGCTTATATAAGGGCATAGATTTTAACCTATGAGGCATCATACCCCCATAACCGACAACCAAATCCCTCCGCCGTTTACCCGCCGTCGATATGTTCTAAAAACCCCCTAGGGCCACGGGTTGATTTGTAAAGTAGTTGCAAGGGTTGTTTTGTTTTAGGATTTTCCAAGTTCAATAAAATAAACTTCAAGTTCTCTTAATTTGGTTATTAATATCTTGCAAGAGCATCGGGAGAGCATTGTGAGGTTATCCATTTACTTAGCATCGGGAGAGTTAAGTATACGAAAGAAATAAGAGCGAGTTCTCTAGTTTATAGTTGAACTATCTTGTGCCTAGGGATAGGGCAAGGTTAAGTGGCTAAGGAAGAATTCATACACATCGGTGTTCATCCTTTGATTCACGCCGGGAGGTATCGTCAAAGACGTGATCATCGACAGACTTGGACCTAGGGATAGGCCAAGGCAGATCTAGGATTCTTGCCAAACTTGGAGTACGGAGTTGGTGTGTTTGCTGCCGCGACGACCAACGGACAGCTGCCGCGACAGGTGCTGCCGCGACAGGCGCGACGACAGAACTGGAGTTCCTAAGCATTGCAATACCTGCACTACTGAGCAATTCAATACCAGCCCATTCTCTCTATCTTGATATTTCTACTCTTTTATTTAAGTTTACTTTATTATTTTCGTGACAATTCTCTCAACTATTTCCTTTACTTTCGTGCAGAAAACTAAGGTGAAGCTATTAGCCCAATCCATGTGGAGACGATATCCGATACTTCGTATAACTTTACTACTTGCGTCGTGTACACTTGCACTACATTTGCGATAGACTCTTTTACACGCAACATCAGCTCCCCATGTTCCACATCAATTAGTGTTCTGCTCGTGGCAAAGAATGGTCACCCAAGGATAACAGGGGCGTTTTCATCGGCCTCACAGTCTAGGATGAGGAAGTCTGCTGGAAAAATAAGTCTGCCCACTTGTACTAAGATGTCTTCGATCTTACCCTCCGGTTGTACGAATGAGTGATCAACAAGTTTTAGCATAATAGAGGTAGGTTTGGCTTGCCCAATACCTAGCTTGTCGAAAATTACCTTGGGCATCAGGTTGATGCTGGCTCCTAAGTCGCACAGGGCTCTCGTTGCGTGGTTGTTGCTGTTTCTGCATGGTATAACAAACCTGCCTGAATCTGTTTGCTTTGGCGGCAGCTTGTTGTGCAACATGGCCATGCATTCCTCTATCACATCTACTGTTTCGAACTCCCCAATTCTTTTCCTCTTAGAAACCATGTCCCTTAGGTATTTTGCATAGTTGGGCATGTTCTGGATGGCTTCGATGATAGGGATCTTTATGTGCACCTATTTTAGAATATCTAGGAATTTCTGAAACGGGTGCTCCTACTTCTGTTGCTTTAATCGTTGAGGGAAAGGTGGCACCAGGCGGATGTCCTATATATGCTCCTTGCATGGGAACTTGATTTGTGGAGGATCAACTGCCTCAGGGATGCTATCAGTCTCATCTGCAGAGGAGGCCGATGTTGATGCTGCCGCGACAGGAAGTTCTTCCTGAGCTGGTTGTTCACCTGCTGGCTTTTCCATTCTGGGTTCATCCAACTGTTTCCCACTTCTGGTTGATATGGCTTTGCACTGCTCATACGCGGGTTTAGCTGCTACCTCTGTGCTGCTGGATGCTGCACCCATTGTCCTGCTACTTATGATTTCCATGAATTGCCCAAATGGATCTCCAGGTTCTTTATCGCAGCCTCCTGATTGTTCATCCTCGTCTCTGTCCTGTCCATAAACGACTCAGTTTTATCAATAAATTTATTAGTACGTAAAATAAATCACTAGTTCTAGACATACAAGTATGTAAAGTATTTTCAAGCGAGTTATTGCTCGTATTCTGTTGTTGTTAAGGCGGCTGTCTGGACATGTTCTGTTGGTATCCTCCTGATTGCTGAGTTGTATTTTCAGCTGTGTTTGGATTACTCTAGGAGAAGTTCGGATGTTTCTTCCAGCCATGGTTGTAAGTGTTAGTGTTGGGCCTACTATTCCTCTCATAGGTTCCCATGAAGTTCGCCGATTCACTACATTCAGGAGAATCGTGGTTGCCCCGACACTCATCGCAAAAAGGCTCCACAACCTTGGCCTCATACGTCTTTCCTTTGGCCATGTTCATCACCAGTTCAGTCAGCTTATCTAGACCATTAACAGATTTTGTGGCCTTTACCTTGTTCACAACAGTTGGCCGCCTTATGCCGCCACGACGGGCTGTAGGGAACTTGTAGTTGCTTTTTGCAATCTTGTTCAGGATCTGTAGTGCCTCCTTAGATGGTCTATCGAGGATTATCCCGTTGGCGGATGTTTCGAGCATCATTCGAGTTGGGTAGTTCACCCCATTGTAAAATAATGAAACTTGCATCCAGGTTGGAAAACCCTGAAGCAGGCTGTTATTGAGCATATGTTGGCACCGCTCCCATGTTTCATACATTGGCTCGTCATCCCCTTGTCGAAAAGTTGTGATCTCGTTTCGCAGCCTTTCTGTGACATTAGATGGACTGAAACGATCCAAGAAGTCTTTGCATAGCTCTGTCCATGTATTGAATGAACTTGCCGGCTGGTTGTTCAACCACTGCTTCGCCCTATCCCTTAGTGAATAGGGGAATAACCTCGGCTTTAGCACATCTTGGTGGACTCCGTGTATCTTGAATGCTCTGCATATGTCTAGGAATCCTCTCAAGTGCTGCCGAGCGTCTTCTGTGGAAGTTCCTCCAAATTGCCCCAGTGTGTTGATCTTGTTGAACATTACGGGATTTAACTCAAAATGGTCTGCCTCGATTTCAGGCTCTGCAACAGTTGGGTCAAATCCCCTGAAGTCATGCTCCAGGTAGTCCCTGGTGGTTCGTACATATTGTTGTTGCCTGGGCGGAATTGGGGGTTGTTGTCTAGGTGGGACTTGCTATTGCTGTCTGGGCGGTGGATCTTGTTGCCCATCCCTACCGATACGGGCATCGATGGTAGGGTTATCGTCTTGGTCGTTAACCATTAATGCTTTTGCTTCCCCCCCCCCCTCTTCCTTTGCTTTTCCTAGGGCTTCTCTTACTTCTTTCTTAAGCTCTCTTTCTCTTTGTTCGGTGTCGTCAAAGAAAATGATTTCGCCCTTTGGATTTGCTCAGGTCATGCACTAGCAAAGAAAACTGGAAAATTCTTTTTTTTGAATAAAATAAAACTAAAAATTAAATACAAATAAATAAAAGTGCAGAAATATAAAAAAACGAATTTATTGTTGCAAATCCCTAGCAACAGCGGCAAAAACTTGTTGAGCATTTTAGTGTTCTCTAAATATGAGCGCAAGTGCACAATCCTGTCAAGTTATAGTATAAAAGATATCGTCTCCCACAGGGATTGGACAGCTTACTCGAATTGTAATTCCTGTACAAAGAAAAGTAAATGCAGAAATAATTTTAGTTTATAGAAGAATTAAAAGTAAATAAAACACAAGTATTTGAAGAAAAGATCAGGGTGATAGGCTGGGTCAGATTATGCTGCTCCCTAGTGTGAAACTACGTTGAATAGGTTAAGATGCTTTGCGCTGCCAGACTTTGCTTCGTCGGCAGAGGATGGCAGATTGGTTACTTTGACGCTTTCACTGCCTCGGCAGTGGAACGAACGATTGGCTCGACAGCAAACTCGGCAAACCTTCAAGGTTCGGCAGAACGCTTCGATATTGATCCCGCTTATGTCTAAGTTAGAATATTGTTGTTGCCCACTGCAGATAATACCCGTCACGACGTGAATCTTGCAAATACAGCAACCTTGGTTCGTCCTCTTTTAGCCGCCTTAAACTCGCACCTATGTCTAGGCCGAATTGAACAACACATGATTAGGATGAGGATCGTACTTGTCCATTTCGTGAGTTCGACTCTCTCGATGCCGAAAAAATAGATAATTGACAACTAATCTTTCAAACTTAATTGAAAACTATAAAGAGCATGGAATAAGCAAACCTTGAATGTTTTATTGCAAAAACAAACTTAAAACATAAACAATCGTTCTCACACTAGCTTACAACACAACCCAAACCCAAGAAAGAATTTAGAACATAATGGTGGCAAGAAAACCTAAGCTATGCCCCAAAGGAAAACCTAAGTTTTACAATTACAAAATATGTCAAGTATATTTAGGCATTAGCTAGGTCAAGTCCTCCTTGGAGTACAAGTCTTCAAAGTAGCTTTTGCATTAAATGCAACCTTTAATTCTGATTTCTTTAAGTTGAATGTGGACTTCTTCTCGGTTCCTTTCACCACAAGTTATCTCGATTTCCTCCTTCGGTGGCTCTGTCCGCTGCTACAGGCATTAGAAAATAGAGTGGATGGTCTCGTTAGAATCAGGATTTTCTGCTATACAGATCGCACTCCAGTTCTCCAATTCCTCACCTTGCTGTCCTGGGCGGCATGTATGGCAGTGGCAACTACTCAGCAGTGGTTGTCTCTGTCTTGAACTGCATCAGTACAGCTCCTTGGTCTGCTGCCTCAGCATCCTCTCCTCTGATATGTCCTCCTCCTAACAACTTCTAGCCCTGAAATGCAAACTAAACTAAAATAATATCTTTTCTTACCAAATAGAAGATAATCAATAAAATCATGGCAACGTAAAGAATACTGTAATATGCAATGCATGAACTTAATTATGCGTAAAATGTGCTTAAAACAACAATAATATGAGATGTAATGCATATAAAATATAGAAGTTTTGAGCACTTTACACTCTTGGTGAGCATAATCAATAAAAAGGCTCTTGGTGAGAAAAATCTTAAAGAAGGCTCTTTGTGAGCAAGGATATGAACTATGTTCAATTATTAAAAAAACACCAAATAAAACAAGAAGGAATATAAACCCTTAATAAAGTTTTGGTTAACAAGTTATGTTTGAACTAACTAATGATGTGTAACATTTCTTGTGTATTTGTATGCATGATATGCTTGGTTTCCATTCAAAGAATTATGAATGTTATTAATGTTTGAACTAACTAATGGTGTGTAACATATATTGCTAGTCTTGTGCAAGATCCAAGTAAAATTGGATTCTTTCTTAGTTAAGTATACTCCTAGGATGGTGGCACATCACTCTGTTAATATTGTTATAGTATCATTTCAATGATTTGTATAAGTATTGTATGTATGATATTAAAATCCATTTGTATAGTAGTTAACATTGGAGAGTTTGAATGTTTCCTTAACTAGCAAGTCATGATAGTGTGTTGTTTAAATAGTAAATTGTAAGATAAGTTATGTATGTATGGTTGATGATACGTCCTAGTTTTTTTATTGGTATTCATGAGTTAAAATTAAGTTTGATCAAATAACTTTTGAATCTTAAATTACGAGTCAATAGTTTGAACTTTTGCCCAAATCCGAAGATAGAACATCCTCGAATTATTTATATATCTTGAGAAGTTACAAAATGACTCATAACAAGTGAAATTGGTTTATCATGTTTTGTGCATGTACATGATGCTAGTGAATTGGAATCTATGTATGTGATTACTGTGAAATTGTATGGGAATATATATATAATATACACGTCTTCAAGAATTCATGGTTATTATGCTCACGATCTTTCAAGTGGATACTTGATTCTAACTTAGTTGGATAAAACAAGTTATCTATAACAAGTTAAGGTTATGAACTTGTAAATATGATTAAATGGCAAACCGGTCAAACTATATGTGGAGAAAAACTCTTCGTTATGGAAGTTTACATTTGTTTAGCATACGATTAAATTTTCTCAATTTTAATTTATGGGCATAACCAAGTGTAGAAGAAATGACTAAATTCACATGGATAATATTTGGGTCTGAATAATAAGGGGCAATTATGGAGAGTCTTGTTTTTCTTGGTTAAATTGTTGCTATGAATCGAATCTTTCTTCTATTACTCGCTTCGAATGGATGATCGCTAGAGTATGTATAGTTAAATTGATAAGTTAGGCTAATATACTAATTCTCAAGAGTGAAAACTAAATCTTTAATATTAGATCGACTAATTGTTTATGCTTCTAATTATGTGTATTCTTAATCGAATAATAAATTGTGAAACATGATGCATCTTATTTGTTCGATTGTCACCTTATTACATAGGAAAGCTTGTAACCCCCTCGACCCTGTCTAGTTGCAAGACCGAATCGGTAGAGTTACACTGGGATATCCGGAGAAAAATCTGAGAATTTCCCTCCGATTAACAACCCTGGATTACAATTTATCTTGTCTAGATGCATTTTAGAGATTCTATGGTGTTAAGGGTCACAACGGGAGAAAAAACGTCTCAATCGGACATCAACCGGATGTCCAATTGGAACCAAAATAGTCATGAAGGACCATTTTGTAAAATCACACTAAATAGGGGCAAAAGGGGTAAATTTAACCTTACCAAATAGTCATTAGTCAAATTTCAAGCACACGAGGCATAACCAACTCAAACGAGACATAAAAGTGCATTTAAGAAGCCTACAAGCATTAGGGACCAAAACATCACATTTAGAAACTTTCAAAGATGCCCTTTTCCCGCTTAAACTACCTGTGTTTTGAAACAGTGGTTGTCCGTTTCAAAACACGGGCTCTCAACAAAAATGAAAAACTAGGCCGTTCCGAAATGGCTCCTCTTGGTTTCAAAACGAGGATCTCCAGAGGCAAAATGTACCGAACGGCTCCGCCCCCATTCCGATACGGGTGCCCCAAAGGCCTGGTCGTTTCGAAACCATACCAGGTGTTTCGAAACACATGGGCATAGATGGGTCCCAAATGGCATTTTGGCATCCCCAAACATTCCCAAACTCACCCCAAACGTGAATTAAACAACATGGCAACACAATAAACAAGAAATCTAGAGGAAAAGAACCCTAATACCAGCATCAAACATACATACTTACACAAATTGGGTACATAGACAAAAAGGCTAAAGGAAACACTTCATCATGAGACATAAAACTAGCCAAAACATAAAGCATGCATCTATAAAACATAGCAACCTTTCACATAACACGGTCTCAACATTTTAAACACGTTAGCAACAATAACGACCACATGTGAGTTTGGACACCAACTTCTCTAGCAAAAGTCTAGCATTCTCATTGCCTAAGTATTATTACAACCATAAAAACCATACTTGAGCTAGCAAAAGAACTCTAGGATTCTTCCTTTACCCCACTTGCCTCCCGAAGCCACTAATGATCTGCATTGATGGAAAGGAGAGCGTAAGCTTGAGAGCTTAGTGAGCAGATCTCCAAAACACAACAACAACAATGCAGTTTCAAAACATATATCTATTTTAAAGACAAAACCATTTGGAGTGGAAAATACTAAATCGAGAACACAAGAACGAGTTCATGGTGTATGTTGAGTGCATAAAAGTTCTATATTTTACCCCTCATTTACCCATATTTTTGTTGCACACAAGCATGATTTATTGCATTTAGGATAGATTTTTGCATATACATCACAATTAGATAAAATTGCACAGTTGCTGCTGATTTTGGTTACTTTTGCAGGTATCTGTTGCGGCAGATCCAGGGCAGCAAAGGAGCAGAGGTGAATTACTGAGCTGGAGTCGTCAAGCACAGTCTGCCGTGACATCTGCCATGGCAGCCATGACGACAGTGATAAGCCGAGGTGGAAAAGTGAAGTGGAGCTCGACAGATAGAGGATTTCAAGCTAGTCTGTCATGGACCACTCCCATATTTTTCTGAGCCCTGAAGCAGAAGGAAGGCCAAGCCCAAAGTTCAAGGAAGAAACTCAAGGCAAGAAAAGAGGACGAATTCAAGGCATCTACTTAGAAGATTTAGTCTTTAATAGATTTTCACTTTAATTCAAAATTGTATTCTTGCCATATTAGAAAACTTGGACCCAATGCCTATATAAAGGCATGTAATTCGACTTAGGGAAGGATATCTCACATCTAGTCGTCTTCCCCCAAAACCCTTGTCGTTTTCCCTTCTCCACCATGTTCTAAACTCCCCCTAGGGCTAAGGGTTGATTTTGTAAGGTAGTTGCAAGGATTGTATTGTTTTAGGAATTTTCTGTTCAAGTAATAAAAACTTCAAGTTTATTTACTTTGTTTTTCATATCTCATAAGAGCATCGGGAGAGCATTGTGAGGTTATCCATTTGTTTGATATCGGGAGAGTCGAGCATACGAAAGGAGTAAATACGTGTTTTCCAGTTTATGGTTAAACTATCTTGGCTTAGGGATAAGTGTTGGAAAAATGTGAGAAATTGGAAACTTTGAGCCATATTTTCTAGTGGAAAAGGTGGATGTTCGAATGATAAATTTATTAATTTATATTCTACTCCATGAGACCTTTACAACGATATCTCATATGCTCAAAACGGTTGAGAAATGAATGAGAAATTGATGCTCAAAGTGAGGTTGTTATGAATTGTGTTAAGGAAAATATGAACCCCTTATCCCACATGGGTGGGATAACAAACTTGGGAATGGTTTAAATACACCAACCCACTTGAGAGTCATTGAATGACTTGAATGAACACTATGCCTCGCGCGCAGGCGCTGGGGGTGCAAATCGAAGCTCGTCGAACCCATTCGGGTTGGGGCG